>JAWWUD010000057.1:0-600000 GCA_033964015.1 Scolanthus callimorphus
ATTTATTTTTGTACAAAAGTGTGACTGTTTGCACAGTTTTTGTTCTCCACTAGACGAATATACAAACATATATATTTGCCCCATTTTGTGTTTCTTGGTGTGTAAAACTTTCCATAGTGAGCTTTAAGGTTCACCATAAGGTTTTGTCCCTTAGTATACACGTCAGGAGTGTAACACTCAGATGTATGGATGTCAGGTTTGAAGACAGACGTTTCTATTTACAGGTCTCGGCAGTGATCTGGATCGACTAACTTTTCACTGGACCACTCTTTTGACCTTGAGACTTTTTCTTGTCCTCCATTAGTCCTGATAAAAATAAAAAGATCATCAGCATTTTTATTCACATTTCGCTTTTGTTTTACCCCGTGCTAAAAAAAACTATTTATAAATAGCTTCTTAGAGCGGATTTCACATGACTGTCAAGACTTGTTATGTAATTGCGATTGCTTTGCGTTCTCATTGGCTGCTCGTTTTTCTCAGCCAATCAAATTCTGCAGTAAATACAATTGCGTAATTACTTAGGAATTGGTTCAGCTTGCAATTGGCTGAGAAAAAAGCCAATTAGGAGCAAGTCGTGATTTCTCTCGATTCTGATTGGCTAGTGATTGCTCAATTGCAATTGTTTTCACGACAGTCATGTGAAACCGCTCTATATATAGAGGATATATTACACGGTGGCGCGAAGACACGAGTTTTATTTTCGAGTGGCAAGAATATTTTACGAATGAGCGCAGCGAATGAGTAAAATATTGTTTTTTTTACACGAGAAAATAAAACTCATATTTTCAAGCCACCGTGTAATTATTCCAAATTATTCCAACTTGATTTCCAAGCACTTCTGTTTTTGGCCGATATCCTCACTAGTGGGGATATGGGAAATATGCTACTCAGGTCCCGGATGCCCGGACGGAAGCATGAATAGGAGTAAAACTTAGTTAAGAGCTCATTTACCCTTTTGTTGAACAAGTTTCAATGAATTGTTGAGCAAAATCAACTCAGCCATCGCTTAAAGGGGCGCTCGCACCCTCAATTTTTGTACAACCTGCCAAAACATAAGTCTGATCCTAATCACCAAAAATACATTTGAGTTTAGCAGGAATAGCCAAAATTACAGTCCAGGTTTTTAACTCGTGGCTAGTTGCGTAGCAACAGCCAAAGAGTTATCGTGGTGACTCGATGTCACTCACTCGCTCACTGGCTCACTCGCTCACTCACTCCTACGTTAGCACGATATTAGCATTTTTATGCTGAAGTCATCCATCCAACGGGACTCTCGAGTTGCGGGACCATACGAGCTATCTGCGGGACAAGGCGTGACTAAAACTCAACCGAAGTCCTTGTCACCTTTATACCTTCGCCAACGTATATATAGGTCTCATGGCCACTAAATTTCTCCATGTGGGGTGTTACCTATCTTTGTAGAAAACTGATTTGTTTCAAATCGATACTTTTTTAGTCATCTTAAAACCTTCACTGTGTGAGGACTTTGATCCGCGCAAACCCAGGTGCAGGGGGTTACAAAACGTGGGAAAATGAAAATATACTACCAATGACGTCATTAGCGCATGCGCAAAGATCTAATTGTTTTAAAACGCTATTGTCTAGTTATTTTAAAACCTACATTTAACGAGGACCTTCCAGTGAAGCAAAGCCAACGTACCTAGTGCGGGTTATGAATTCCGGGGGGTGTCTAATTCCAATTTCCCAGAAATCCCAGTCCCATTTCAGTGCATAATCTGCACACAAAAATAGAAAACCCATTCCCCCGCGGCAACTCAACAGCAAGAAGACAATACAACGCGCGGGTCAACTGCTTGGGGCACCAATTCGTGGTAAAAACAAGGACTAACGACCGACCTGCTCCCCCCCACACCGCGGCAGAACATCAAGCGCATGCGCACATGACTTTCAAGAAAAGCACAGGCACTCCGTTATTTTCATGCTAAAGTTGTAAATGCTGTGAGGTTTTCGGTAAAAAACAAGAAAAGTACTTCAAAGCTAAGGTCCATCTTTTTATATAATCAAAGTCACTAAATTTTAAGTAATTTCTGAGTTTACTAAGTCCAAACATTGTTTACTAAAAAAGTTCATGGCATTTTCGTGGCGAGCGGACACAAAACAACGAAGTTGGTCTATTTGCGACCTCGACTGTTCGCTTTTTCGAACATCACATAGCACCGCACAAGACTTGAAAAAACTCAGAAGAGAAAAGAACGGGCTGTGATCACAAGCTTCGTCAAGTTCACTAAGAGAAGCAAATATTCCTTGGGCCTGCATGGATGTGACTGAGACATCGAAAATGTTTTACACGAAAATCATCGATGTTGTCCACTTTGATGGCTCACGGCCAACATCATATCCGGTTCCCTGTACAAATCCGGATGCGGAGCGCTTATTTTATCCTCTGTTCGATGAACTTGGGTCACTCTTGATATTTGAAGTCAAACTGAAGTATTGATGCTTGTCATTCCTGAGTTCCCTCTGATAACGAGAGCCAAATGACTATTTCAGGTAGTAATTCATTTACATAGGGTGTGGCAAGTATTAAAGGGTGTAAGACCCACTCCACTTTTCTATAATTTTTATTCAGTTTTTGACATCTTTTCTTTCTTATAAGCCATACAACTTCAGCATTGTTTCACTGTTTGAAAATCACTTATCCAGTTCACCGAGACCATTTTGATTCAAGGCTATAAGGGAATTAAATATTTTTCTATTTCTTGCATGTAAGAATTCCAATAATATCAAGTCTCTGACTGTTGAACAAGGTAACTGGGTTTAGATACCTATCAAGTGACAAAGAAGTTGTGCTAGTTTTGTGAAGTTTCAATTATTTACATGTTTCTATAACAATTAATTGATCCAAAGTTCCTTGTATGTATCAAACAAGTTCATATCACAAATGTGTTGTTCCAGAACAAAATCCACACCACTCTGGAATTTCAGAATGCCTTCCACAGGTAGGTATGGGTTTTCCTGGGATCATACAATTAGATTTACTTTGTGTAATCTCAGGAAAAGAAATCCAGTTGATGGAAATTCCAGTGGATGGGATGCCTATAATTTCACTTATAATCACTTTAGTTTTCACTAAAAATTCTACAAGGGTATGGGGTCATATTTCAACTCCCTCTGCGGTGTTAAAGACTTTTTCCAATTCATTATTTTTACATGCTACATTTTTGATTCTCAGAATTTCAAGTTAATGACATGAGATTAGGAGGGTCCATAGTGTCTGGTTGAGTTTGAGAACATACTGGTCTTGGAGACCTTTAGTCACAGGAGAGAGGGGGTTTGTAAAGCGGTTTGTCAAAAGTGTGTATCTGCCATCCCCTTTTACAGTTTTTGTCTATTCTGTGAACTCTCAAGGCCCGCGGGGACTCCCAATAAAAACAGATGGGGGTGCTCATCGGTAACATTGATTTTAACCCTAAGGGATAGCAAATTGGGTGTGGTCAACCATTAATTTTACCCCTAAAGCCCTGGCTAAACTAGGACACATGTAGCGCACAACATTGTAGCCGGACACGTTTCCTTCATGTTTCCCTGTTTAGCCATGCGAGAAACATTCGCAAGACAAGAAACATTTGATGTGTCTGAGACACAGGCGTGCAATGTTTCCTAGTTTAGCCACTCGGGAACATGCAGGACACAAATGTCCCACAAAAGCAATTTGGAGAGGACCAATAATTTTATTACTGGTATGCAGTCTTCCTTAGAAATTTAGTAACTACAGCAATTGTTTGAAATAAACATCTATTATCTATCTGTATTTGGAGATTGGCCTTCATGGAATTCAACCAAGACAGGTCCTAGCCAGTGGGATGGCCCAGGACCCCCTTCTAGCAACCAAAAATAAAAAATCCTGGCTACGCCCTTGCAAGAGAATTGTTACACAGTTTGGTGAAAGTTCTGCTCCATTAAATTGTTACCCCCTATAGAGAACCTGGTGTCAACAGGGGTTGTGCCTAAGCCTGGAAATTTTTCAGGGATAGAGCATTGTTTGAAATGCTGGAGTTGTGGGAAGGGGTGGGTTATAGCATTTTTGGAACAGCCCAATTTTTTTCCTCCATCATCCCAGAGCAAATCCCATTCCATGTAACTATTAATGTGTGGTTCCAGAAAATAGCCATCCACTCCAAGAAGGGATTGGAAATTCCAGAGGGGTGGGGTTGTTGTGTTAAAATATTTTCAAGTTCTCTATCTACTGAATCTACTAAGAAAAGACATACTTCCATTGCATGGCAGTCAGTAAGAATAATATCGGTTTTTTTTTGCACTTGAACAAATTATTTTTTGACAACCCGAGCAGAGATGATATCCATGTGAAGGTACCGGTAACTATGGATGCATTGGAAGCAAATACTTCAGAAGTCTGCCCTCCCTGGCTCTTAGAATGAGCTCTGCGCACACGTCTGATCTCTGCTGGCAAAAGGTATTTAGGCCAGAGTGATCCAGAGCAACCCAAATATATCTCCTAGAGTTCAGAATTTTTCTAATAATTTTTTCTCATACAAATACAGGCAGTTAGCCCACTGCAGGTCACAATTCATTATTTTCAGTAGCTGATTTATAATATTATGTACAGGTATCACAAAGGGTACTGAATGGACTTACTGAGACTTGCTTGACAGCAAAACAGCACACACAATCATGTCAAAACTTCTCTGTATTAAAAAAACTTCTCTGTAGAGATTTTGAAATCAGAAAACCACATCAAAAAATGATGAAATCTGAAATGTGTGGTTCTAGACAATATCCATCACCCAGCGGAAGTGTGTTGAAAGGGACCCCCACCCCATACCCCCCTGGAATTTCCAAATCAAACAATTTTACAAGTAACCATATTATGTGAAAACCATTCTCTGTAGTTTTTTTTTTTTTTTTGAAACCATTAAACCATAATTTAAAAGAGCCAAAACTATGGAACCCCAAGCCATAATATCCCCTACTCGCTAGTTATGTTTTTAAATACCAGGTCCCTTAGAACAAACAAAAACGACAACCTGAATTTCTAATAAACCCAAACAACAACAGGGATGCTGAGTATTAAAATTCCTCCCAGTAAGAAACAGAAGACGTTAATATGCCACTGAGCAGTTGTCAAATACTACTTTAACCCTCCCCACCATATTCAGTCAACCAGACTGCTCCTGTTGTGGACATTGCCTTCTGATATATCACAACAACAAATCAATTGCTTGTACTTTAATTGGCAGTTTTCATGATGTTTCACACACACCATAAATGGGATGAGAACAATGCTTGTCTGTATTGAATAACAAAAGGCGTCTTCACTAGAACGAGTCGGAACGGCTCAAGGGTATTGTTCTCACAATGTCCTGAAAACGCTCAATTGCACTTCTCAATAGTAAATCTCTCATGCACAAGAACCAGCTTGTGGGTTATCTTGCTTTAATAGGGGTGGCGAATGGTCCTTCACAAAAACTGTTTTCTCGCGAAATTTTAGGCGTTCTCGAATTCTCGTATTTTTAAATTTGCCGTTCTCGGATCTCGAATTTTATTTCAGGTCCTCTCGGATCTCGGATTTTCCAGTTTTGTTGTGTTTATATGGCGAATCTCAAATCGAGTTCTCGATCTCGGATTTTGAAATCGGCGTTCTCGCGTTCTCGGAATTCTCGCATTGACCATTCGCCACCCCTTTTAATGTGACACACCAGGGTAGAAAGAATAATGGTTGCATTAATTAAACTCCTAACACATGACAGCTGCTGGTAATCCCAGACACTTCTCTGTTGAAGAGGTAATTCCCCATCTACATGTACACAAGCATCTTGGAAAATCACAGTTGCAGAGCCCTTGGATCTTATGGTGTCTGAATTCTCAGCTGTACTTTAGTTGTTGCATTATATTTTATAGAGACTTAAACATGAGAGTAAAACAGCTGCTATCTTAATAATCAATGGAATGTCTATCAACATTGTGGCACATGATGACCAATCTACTCTTGCTGATGTGACAGAGTTCCTGGCAAGAATCAAGGAATACATTAGCCCATATTTAATGTGTGCAGCCTTTCCTTTATCCTCTTAAACAGAACAAACATGCAATAGAATGTTAGTGCTCCAAACTTGCACATTTAAACACAGAGCGTTGACAGGAAGTAAGCTTACAGACCATGAATCACAAGCACATGGAACTATTTTTTGTACTTTAATACTTATAGTATTTGTGATAACCTTTCGAGCACAGTGAAAATCTCAACCATTGATCAATTCTAAACCCGATTTCACAGTCCGTACCACGTGTAGCATGATGCACATTTCCTTGTAGATTTTCCGTAAATTCGAGTTTTAAACCAATCACGGGTTTCCAGTAATGAAATGGAGCATGTAAGCTAATATTAATAGGTAAAAAAAATTCCTAGAAGAATTAGAAATAAGATTTTCATCCATATTTTGGATAAACGCGTCCAATATTGTCCGCCATCTTGAATTTCGATCTAGCGCATGCGCAGATGTTTGACCGCGGTGTGGCTCCCCCCTAAACCCTTCTGCTATACCACAGGGAACCCAAATCTAGCAATATATAGCGGGGGAGATCTGGGGCCGGTTCCTAGAACGTCAGTTAAGAGTTATCTGTAGATACGGATAAATCCTGAACAAATCCTATACACAGATAACTTTTATCCATGGATAACTTTATCCAACCTTTCAGGAACCGGCCCCTGGGTTCTAGAATGGTACGACTCATCAACGTATTTCGTTCTTTTCGCGGAAATTCGACAGATTAGATGGCTGTTTTCTCGAAATAATAGAAGGAATAAAAAGTCCACACTCGAGAACTCAAAAGCGAGATTATCAAGTGGATCTCATGGTCGTGTTTGCAGTTTCTTCAGTAAAGTTAGAGCAGGAGTGCTTTGAGTTAAATTCAGCGATGCCGAAACTCTGTTGCTTTTCCAATCTTTTGAAAACATTTCAATCTGCACACGTGAAAGAAGCAAACTCGGGTTATGACGGTGGACTGTTATCGCCTATAAAGCTACGGATAGCACTATTTAGAATCCTTGAAATCACACAGAGACAGCAGAACAAAGGTAGGCATGATTCATGATTCATCGTATTGGATCAGCAATTTCGGGCATTTTATGGAGTATTACCATCGGGCATACGAGTTGTGTGTGTCAATACAATTCAAACAGATTTAACTGAATACAAGGATCATGAGCTTGGGCGCCCTGTGATATTATAAAAGGAGAATGTGGCTTGAACATGAATTTTATTTTCTAATGTTAAAAACAATATGTTACTATTGCTGTACTTGTCAAGATATCCTTCTGGTCACTCGAAAATAATACTCATATTTTCACACCTCTATTTACATGTAATCCTCTATAAAATTACAGTGGTACCTCTATTAAGCAGCCACCTTCGGGACTGAAGCAAGTGGCCACTAAATGGAGGTACTTTCGGACTTTGAAAAGTGGCTGCTTAGGGACTGGTCATAAATTAGAGAGGGGAGGGCTGGTGCAAGTATGGGAAGCTACCTCTAATTTTCATGCAGGTGAAAAAGGGAGGGTAAAATATTTGGTGCAAATGATAAAGGAGGTCATTATTTTTTATGCAAACGTTGTTAGGGTAATAATACAGGGCCGTAGCGCTTATAGGGTCAGGGGGGCCATTGCCCCCACATATTTTCCCCAATCAATCCTTAAAAACTCCCAATTTTGCACCAGTCATATCAAAGTTAAATTTAGTTTACTTATATTTAAATATAAAGCACTGCTGGATTTCTAGTAGAAGCAGCACTATAAAAATAACAAATTATTTATATTATTAAGCTCCCCCAAACGTGTGGTAATTTCACATGCTGGGGTCTAAATTTTCGGCTAATTTTTGTTGCCACTTAATAGAGGTACCACTGTATGTGCACACATACTTACAACCCAAGAATTCTGAAGCCCTCTGTTAGCTGGGTGGATTGTAATATTCCCATAAAAAAATATACTACCTATATCCCAAGAGCATGAGCATTTTTGGGGGCTCCCATAAATCAGACACAAATACTTTGAGGTATGGGCACAGGCAGATACCAGATTAGCATAAAAATAGCCTAAAAAATTATGCCCAAAGCACAAAAAGCAGAAGGCAATATTGATATCCAGGATTATAACAACAGCAGAATGCTACAAAAAGCCAAATCAAATTCAAGTCTGATTCACTAACACTGTACTTTGTTGCTCTGCTTTAAATGACACTGTTTATGAGAACTAAACTGTATAATTGCAAATGCCTGCATAACATGTATGGCTGTTGTTGCAAAACTAAGCAATGATGTACAGTGTTATTGTAATCGCAATATGCTTTAAGGTATACAGTGTGCTTCTGTCCCATTTGAAATACTTGACAATAAATTATATGCTACTTTGTTGATCATTCTAATAGAACAGAAAAAGCATTCACTAAGGTAGTTGTAACTCAAGCTAATACAATAATAATAATAATAATAATAATAAAATATTTATTGACCTTATATCCAATAACTAGATACATCGGTTAATCATACATGTTAATAATTTACAATAATAATAATAAAACTTATTCAGAGACGTCCAACAAGTTGACTTTGTTAAGCAATTCACTAAAATATCTTGCAGACAATTTAAGGGCCAAATCATCTTTCATTGCTAAAATATAGAGAAATAATGACCTTTTATCAAAATATCTAAAGGCTCTGTTAATTCGGTACAGGCTTGTTAGGAAATCAAATCTTAAACGACTGAACATACTGTGATCACATTCCATTATGTAATGAAATTCATCACCAATGCATGAGTTGTCACAAATAGTACACAATCTATCAGTATATGCAATATTGCTATATCGGCAAATACTGCAACAATGCATTTGTTGACTAAAAAGAAGAGATATTTGTATGTCACAAATCCAGTGACAAAGAACTACAAAACAGTGTGACATGTTCCCCCCAAAAATACGTATGGTATTTTTAGGAATACTTATGGTATTTTTAGGGGCTACATCGTTTTGGTGTTAGTTAGTAGGGGTCAAATTTGTTTTCTCGTTGAGCACTCTGCCCCAAAATATGGGAGCCATCTAACTTTCCCCCTTAAAGGTGGTTCTGGGGGGTATGTCAAAGTCTTTTTAAACGACTAATTTCCAAAAGTTTTTTAAAGGCCCATAAGCACCCAAGCTGCATTGCAGGCACACAAGAATAAAACGCAGTTGAAATTCAATGCAAATTTTCAGTTTGAACTTGTGAAATGTGAAGAACAATAGGAACCCCTTTGGGACCTGCAGTATCAGCCAATCACAGCTGTCGAATAACAATAGATCCAATTGAAAACAAATCGCAAAGGTTCCCGGTAGCCTATGGGCCTTTAAAGGAAAACAGCCACGAGTTGGCCTATGGCATGCCTTTGATTAACTGTGAAATCAATACAAATCTATAGTGTTTTTAACAGGATGGAATTGGATTGCGACTTGAATTTATTTTGAAAGGCAATCGTGCGAGTGCCCCTTTAAGTGTTTGTCGTAGGGCTATTGTATAATGTTTTGAATTGTTATATTTAGTCATGAATGGAAAAATAATTAAAAGTAAGAGTAAGAACATGGAAGAAAACCCTGTATGTATAGAGTGGTGAATGCGGGTCAAAGACTGGTTTCCATAAGGTCGTATCAGTCGACCGGGAAACAATAGAAAATTCCAAAAGAGCGACTGATACGATCTTATGGAAATCAGCCTTAACCCTATTCAGACTGGGGGGGGGGGGGGGGCTTTTCGAGCCCCCCCTCCAGTAAAATCCTGATTACTCTAAAACCACTGCAGCTATGATATGAAACTTTGTGACTTTTCCTAAAATTTATCTGGGGACATTTTGGTGTCAATGACATGTCAGTGTTAACGGCCCAGTTTCCATGGCAACCAATTTTTGACATGCATGCTTTGCAAAACTCGAAAAAAACGTGAATTTTTCATATTTCAAGCTTAATGTTGGACACATTGCCCATTTATGACTATCGGAGCTTGTACTCATTATAATTTATGTACAGGCTAATTAATTTTTGACACAAAATCTTTGGGGGGAGAGAGGTAGAGGGATTTTGTTCATTTTAACATATGGTCTAAAACTAGCTCTGGGATTCACAATATCCTTTTAATTCGACTTTTGAATGTCAAACACTTCTTTGATGAGTATTTTGTACATTTTGACCATTTTTTTCTCATTGAGTATTTATCTAAAGAGTCAAATGGAAATTAAATGAAATCCAAGATGGCGGATCGAAGATGGCGGATCCAAGATGGCGGATCCAAGATGGCGGACAATATTTTCAAAAGTCGTCATTATGACGCAAGTTTAATAATCTATGTGTTAATGTCACAAATTATTACATTTACATTATCTTGATGTTAATTAGTTGGCTTTTAGAGTATTATCTACCAAGTTTTTGGAAGTTAATTAAAATTACTTAAAATTGATAAAACATTGAGAATGACGTCATTGTGACGTCACATTTGCTCCCACGTGACAAAAATGGGTGTGTTGACTTGTCTAAGGCTCATGCTCATTGTTTGAAAGTTTGATGATATCATAGCCCGAGTGGTTCCAGATAGAGGGGGGGGGGGGGGGGGGGGGGTGGGGGGAAAATTAGCCCCCCCCCCCCCAGTCACAAATGGTCAAAAAAAAGCCCATACATACATACATACATACATCTTTATTTAGGCACGCTGGCCACAACAACTGTCTATTTACAAAAGTTTAAAAACCAAAACAGACGCTGATTTCCATGTGGGGCGTGTGACTAAATATGAATATATAAATATGGTTTGCAAATTTTTACCTAGCATAGCCCAGCAGCGACATCCCTATTTATCAGACGTTTTAAAAGCAGATAACGATTTAGCCATTTTGGCCTCTTTTGAAAGGAATTCCATAACATGGCGCCATTATAGGAGAAGCTGGATTTCAGAAAATTTGTGCTTGGCTTTGGAAGTGCTAGGTCTGTATCAATATTCGCAATGAATATTTTTTATCGCAATCACTTACTCTTACGAGTCTTGATTTCAGGTGAATAGGGTTAATGGTGAATGAGATGAGATGAGCAAATCGTTGATTTTTGAAATGAAAAGTTCCGCGGAGACTATTCCAAAAGAATGAATGAAGCACCGTTTGTGGTAGTGCTCGCGAGGCACACCTGAACATAATAGAGGGAACATCGATTTTAACGATCTTCGATCTAACGATATCCCCGATTTTACGTTAACATTTTTGGGTCCCGGCGAAAAATACAGAAAAATGTATGAAACAGAACCTCGATCTAACATACTCGGTCCAACGATATTCCCGATTTTACGATGGTAATTTTGGGACCCAAGCGTGTGAATTTGTTCCCGCTACAACGATATAGATGCGGTCTATGGTAAAAAAACCTTTAGCAATCATACGATTTCTAAACCAATGTCTTCATATGCGTGGTATCCTCGTATTACAGTAAATATCTATTAATGCAATACAACAGTCTTTGCTTGGAAAATGTATAATTTACCGGACCCCGATGTAACGATATTTTCAATGGCTTCGCCTTTATATAGTTAAATCGAAAGTAGGGATACAACGATACCCCGATTTTACGGTACAGTTTTCCTGCCCCCGTGGCATATCGTAGCCCTCCCCACCGCTAAGTATGACACGTCCCTAAGTTCTTTGTGCTTGGCTGTAGCTGGCGACCAAACGCAAGAGGCGTACTCCAGACGAGGCCTACTAGGGTGCAGTAAAGCAGCTGTCTAGTCCATATTGTTGGGGGCGGGGTGCTCGTCGTACCTTTTAGGGTCTAAAATCAGGCGTCTGGTACCTTTTAGGGGGTAAAATTCGAAAACTTGCATTTTCTTCCAGATAGGTACCTGTTAGAGGTCCGTTCTAGCAAATCACACTTGTTTGTAGCCTGAATTTCAGACGTATTTTCCCTAGTAAAAAATGCGAGAGAAAATAACAAGGAAAATAGGTCTTGTTGGTACCTTTTAGGGGTCGAAATCAACTAAGGCGACGCCATTTTAGGTACCTTTATAGAGGTAAAATCGAGCCCCCCCCCCCCCCCCCCCCCCCCCCCGGATGTCGAAACAGACCCGCCTAACAAGCCCTAGCATCTTGTTAGCTTTTGCGCACATGAGCTCGATTTGAACACCCCAGGACAGATCATTGCTGATTTTACTGTATGAATTGGTCAATTTTCCATTGGTAATAATACTAATAGAGACAAAACAGTACCCATGGTTTTTACTTATCGATCCACGCTTCACAGTTCAAGGGCATCCTCGAAATTGAAAAACGCTTCAACAGACGCCACGCTAAATATCCCTGTTAACATCATCCGTAGGCAGAGAGAATCTGTGTTAACAAGTAAAATCAAGTGAATATTTTGTCGAAAACACTATAAAAATCGACAATGCTTCATTGATAAGTCATATTCATAACGTCTTTTCTCGATCTTTCTCCTGATTTTTTTGATCGCAGTAATAGTTCGATAGTTTATAGAGCATTATTAAAATAATGAACTCTATTATAGTCATGTCTAGTTGGCGCTCACGCACACATTTTTAGGGGTCCTTCTCGTTGCCTAGTATAGGGAACGCAAAGTGTAAATTACATGATCAGCTGTTCGCCTGGAAACAGCTCCCAAAAATAAGTAATAACTAAACTAAAACGTTTGTGCTAGATTGGATTGAAATAGTTTTGAAACATTAACAGCGATGGGGGTCTGGATCCAAAATGGATGCAATGTCCCAATAAAGTCGAAGACAATAGAGAGAAAGGACAAAACAGACAAGATTTGTGCCGACGTTTCGGACTCTTTACTTTCAGTCCTTCATCAAGGCGTTATCCTTTCTCTTTATTTTGCTTGATTGGATTCTAACGATCACCCTGCCCCAGGAGCAAACCAAAACACACCAAGCTAAATAGCTTACTTTGAAAGTAGTTACTTTGAAGGGCAAGTTACTTTGAAGGGCAAGTTTGGCTCCACCTTCACAAAGCATTTAAACAAAGCTAACTCTTCTAGCTTTCTTACTATCGATCGGATCGAAATATTTGATCCGTGGCACTACGTAGACGGGCAGTTGGCCACGCTAACATACGAAATACAAAAAAGACGCTTTTCCCCTTCAATTATAAATTTAATTCAGGTTTTCAACTTCCGCACGACACTGGGCTTTATCTTGTTTTGTCACGCCATCGCTGGAGTGCGTGAGTGTTCAAGCAAGTGATGACGTATCATGCATGAACGAAATCAATTATTAGCACGAAACCTTATTTTACAAGGAAATAAAACATCAGAAATTGTACCGTGCTGGGCGAGGACAATGGTCTAGCATAGTGAAAACATGTTTTTATTGTAGCAGTCCTGGGTCTTTAAAAGAATATCTAATAATCTCTGTATTCTATTTTACTTGTGATCTACTCGACCTCCGCTATTTATAGAGAAAGAAAGAAAGAGAAAGAGAGAGAGAGAGAGAAAGAGGAAACCAAGAGAAAGCAATGGAACTGCCGTCGTGCGCAGTGATATGGAAAAAGCGAACCAAACAGAGCAATCGAGCCATGTCGAGCTGATGTTGGGCCAAAGATGTTATTAGGAAAGGAGAAAACGTTTTAAAAAACACTGTGTTAACAATTATACGAAGGTACAAAACGTTTAAGCCGTAATACCCGGTTTTACCTCCAAAGTAACCAACCACAATCATACTTGATGCCGTCAGAAGCATCACCATAAGGCAGACTTCCACAACCAACATGTTGCTCTCATAGGTGAGATGAGGCGAACTGCATCACTAGTCGTATGGCAAAACAATTGTCAGGCCATACTGACATGACTATTCATGAGGTAAAGATTCAGCTGACGCGATGCGTTTACTGGTTCTAGAACCTCTTCAAACTGCGATTAATACCAATCGGACGTCGAGCGGAGATAGATGTTTAATACAGCGGTCTGGTGATCAAACATGAATTGAGATGAACTGACAAACAACTACGCTTTTTAACAATTTCCCATAAAAATACGCCGACTAATGGGATTTTGAATACTTTTTTTATATGTGTCAGTAGAATCATAGAGTTATGGGGATAGTAGAATGTATGAAGTTCATTCGAGAATACACCTAATTCAAAACATAGAGGATATTTATACATGGCCGCGCGGAGATACGAATTTTATCTTCGAGTATTGAAATTGATCTCACGAGTCGAGCGCAGCGAACGAGTGGGATAATTTTTTTAACACGAGAAGATAAAAATCGTTTTTCAAGCGGTCATGTAATGTTCTGTTTATTATATAAACATCAATGAAATACCAAATTCTCATTTTATTTGAGTTTAAGCCTTAAAGCGAGCATCGAGCAGAGGCAAGTGTGTTATTTTACATGTGAAATAACTGTTATTTTCACGTGTGAAGATACACTATGCATCCCAGTAAACCGCGGCAACCTTCGGTTTTTCAGCCCGCCGGCTACTGCTTCAAAATAGACCGATCCCGTCTTCGTATTAATTTTAAATCCCAAACAATGGCTGTTTTACCTATGGAATTCAAAATGTCCGAGCAACAAACTCGAATGAGTGTTTTCGCTAAACTGCCCAATTTAGTTCCGTCCCTTGTAGTATTTACTACCTTGTGAAAGTAAATGAATTCCTTTCGTACGAAAATTACTGAATAGTGGCCAATCAGAAACTAGCATGACGTAGCCTCGTTTACTAGGGTCCAAGAAGTAAAACAACAATAATAATGAAAATAATAATAATGTTAGGTAATTTACAATCAAAATATAAACTAAACTACCAATACAATGATTAAATACAAATCTATACACAGACTGTCAATCAATAAAGTTGGTATTTTACTCTTACGAAATTTTCAAAACGATCAGTTCTTGTTGGTTTGCGGGGTACAGCCGCACCAGTCCGTAAACTCTTAAGGTGACTCATGCAAAAGTCAGAGCGCATTTCGCGAAAATATATTTTCGTCTACAACTTAAACAATATACTCGCTATGAACTTCAATCTTGGAGAAATATAAGCAAGGTATCTTTTGGCAATATGTGCGCGTTATCTGATCTCCATTAGCGTTAATACTTTTAATAATATCTGAGCTTAAATGGACCCCTCCCTTGAGAGATCAACCCCGCGCAAAAGAAAGTTGCTGGTATTTTTGAACGAAACTCCGTTAATCATATTTAAGTCAGTTGGACTATGTGTTAACGAAGTTTCAGGAAATTCGTTGCAAGCAAAGTGCCAATTTTAGAACACGGCCAAAATGCACGACAATCTCTTTTAACATCAGTATAATTTGAAACACCTCACATTATACTATTTTCGTCGAAAAAATACCTTACTCCGGCAAATATCCCCTAAATGCTCATGTATCAATGGAAGGATGGGTTTCCTTTGGCGATTGATGTGACAAAACACTCACAAGCACATTTGCGGCGATGGCCAAGAGGTTCGATTCCCGTCATGTCCCGAGCCGCAGCGTATGATATCTTCGGCCAAATGATGGAAAGCACCCCTTTCTGGATTCCCATTGACAGATAAAAGAAAGGAGAAGAATCCCATTAACATAACACATTACTTTATTTTACCGGAAAGGTGAGCTCCCTGTTAAACGAAACCGGCCTAAACCCGCCGCCATTGGTACAGCAGGAACTTGAAAATGTCTATCACAAAACTCACGGCAAACTGACACTGGTGATTTGCCTAGAAGAGTATTTTTTCTACTGACCAGAGAAGACGAGTGGATCAGAGGCTCGGATTTCTCACAGAAACAACCACTTGATTTTACAAAATAACACGCGATTTTTGACATGCAAAACACCACGCTCGACAAAACACAAGGAGGCGTTTTTTTCGCATAAATGTCTAGACTAAATCAAACACAATCAACAAGCAACAGGTATAGTTTAAAAGTACCTTTAATCCTATGAAATGACCTGAAGTTTCTCCTCTCTAAGTGTACATTCAAGGAAAATATGGCGCTTTGAACTTTAGCAAAAGCAAAAATGCCCTCAGTTCGGAAAATGCATTTGGGCTGTGCTTCAAGTAAGAAGTATGGTTAAGGGTTTCAGTCACTTTTTCTACTGTTCTTCTACTAAGAGCTGTTGAAAAATATTGGAAAGAAACCCGCCAGTGGAAAGCAACTTACGGGTCAGCGACAAAGCTCTACAAAAAGCCCCAGGCCTCTTTCTCAATAAAAAAATAGGAAACCCAGAAACTTGGCACTGATATGCAAAAATGGGCAGGGGTGTATCTGTTTGGCCTAACAAAAAAGGATAGGGAAAATGCTGCGGGACTGAAAGGATTAATATGCCATGGTCCCTGTGCATAAACAAGTAGAATGCGCTCTGATTGGTCCAATCTATGCCCTTCTTCACCGATAAAGCAATGATTCTACCCCGCTAAATCATAAGAGCATTAGAACAGAACGTTCTATGACTTTATCGGCGAATAGAGCACTTGTGATGTTTCGAGAGATACTCGAAACGGGCAGTTAGAAAACTATTATGGTTATTATGAAACCCTCGTGAAATAAAGTTTATTGTATTGTATTGTATTTAAAATAACTTGCCTGCGGCTCGTGATTACAACGTTCTCGTGTCTCTCCCAACATCACGCCAGGGGCGTAGCCAGGGGAGGGGGGGGGGGGGTTCCAGGGTTCCGGAACCCCCCTCTCCCGCAGCGGAACCCCCCTCGCCTCTGTTCTGGACCGACTTACTACTAAAATTGTAAATATTTAATAGACAACAAGTAAAAGCTCCAATAAAATGTAGCAAATTTCTTCAACGCTAGTTTTTCCCCCGAGATCTATGTGGAGTTTTTTATTTTTTGAATTTTGGAACCCCCCTCTCATAAGTGCTGGCTACGCCCCTGCACGCGTGCTGTATTTCGCCAACAAAGTCACTAGAAGGTTGTGCTCTAATGCTTAAATAGTACTGCAAACTCTGCTATAATAATTCACTTCATCGCTGGATTTCACATAAATTGCAGTACCGCTGATTTAGAAAAAAATAAAATTGAGGCCACTAGAGTGATGGAATGCAGTCGATTGCAGTGCTTGAAATTCACTTCTGCAATAAAATAACACTACATCCATTTCACGTGTTCTATAGTGCAACATGCTAATCTATTTGCAAAGATTCCCAGAAACAGAACGATATAATCTATTTTATGAATATTTATAAATGCAATGCATAATCACTCGATGCGGAAATAAATGTTACTCATTCAAGGCCAATATTTCGGGAAATGTTAGGAGCACAAGATGGCTTCTTTTCCCTTTTTCCGCAGCTTGTTTCTGGCATCTGTTGCTTCCCTAGCTGCCGGTAAGTTATTAACTTATGACTAACTAATTGCTAGGTGTACCGTGATCGCTACATTGACAGTTGTTGGTTAATGTTACTCTCTATGACTCTCTATTGACAGTTCTCTGCTAACAACAGAAATGATCTCTTGAAGCGACTGGAATGTTTTCCGCAAGTGACTAAAACACTTCCAACAACATTTGACTTAATAAGTCCATCTCCAAATGGTCAAGTGCTCTTAGTTATAATTTCTAAATGTCTTTCTTCAGTTTTATTGATTTGGATTGAAATGACAGAAGTTTGATGTAGCATTATCGATGAACAAACGCATATCAGGCAAAGTGCAACAACTAGGATCTCTACGTAATGCAATTCAAGCAGATTATATGTGTGCTATTTACAACCCAGCCAAGGAGTTTTCTGTTACCTCGTTCCTTCTTGAAGTGCGAATATAATTCAGTGTCTTCTGCCACACGAGTTAGGGAGTCTTGAAAAATTACCATAGGCCGACTTCCGGTTACACGAGAGAGAGCAAGGGCACCACAATATAGTATGAGTAAATGCAGTAGGTTTGTGTGTTGTATCAGGGGTAATAAATTATTTATTTAACTATTAGATAATTTCCTGTTTTGATTTGTAGGGGATATAATGTTCAGATACAAAAAGCACACGTCGAGTCTTTGATAGTATTTCTTAGGTCTTTCTTTCTTTATAATTTGAGCCCCGCCAAACGAAAAGGGCCCGGATAAGGACTTTCATTTCAACAAAAAGCGAAAGACCTATTCCTATACAAACCTTTTATAACTGGGAATTAAGACTACCTGTTCGAGTTAAGGTTTAGATTAGTGAAATATTTTGTGAAGCGCAACTTTAATTATGCATCAATTCTTATGATTACTGGTGGTGCGTGCATCTTCACGGGCCATCAAGAGTAGACAACAGCCTTTTTGTGGCATAAAAATGTGCCGTAGGGCACAATATTATATTAGCGTCTAATCTAAATCTTGATAAACATGGCAAAATTCACAATCATGCATTTCACAACGATGGTGAGGCGAGGGCAAAGGTACCATACACACAGCGTGCGGTCAGGTCTAGGGAAGAGTGGGAGCTCGGTGAAGTAGCTGACGAAGATCACGAAGGTATTCATGGGAGGAATTGCCTAACGGGATATGCTATCAACTGTGATTGTCACACCCTGAACCTGTTGCATAGTGTGCGCGGGCTCAAAAAGACACCGTGGGGAATTTACATATCACTGGCTTCCCTGGGGTGGGCAACTTTTAAACCGGGGACGGGCTCGGGTGGGGATCGGGATTTGTTTTTGTTTTTTCAGGGTAGGGGAGGTGGGGAATTCTGGTACTCTCAAAAGCTCTAGCAGGCCGAGTTTTGCGGAACTACACGAGATGAAGAATTTTTGGGGACAAACAGTGGAATTTGTAGCCAACTGGGTATAGGTGGGCGCATTTTCGTCCAATTTATTAATGCGAAAATGTTATCAACGACTTAGTTCAAATTTGCCACAAGCAGTAGAAAGAGCGTGCTGAAATTAGTAAAACTGCCAAGTTTGAGACCGATCGGTCACAAACTCGCGAAGATTTAGCCTTGCAAACAAACGTAAATAAGCTGTATTTTTACGGAGGTTTGTATGGAATTTTTAATTTGGGGGGGGGGGGGGGCAAAATCCAAAAAAAAAATAGAAATATCTATAACTTCGGTTCCTTTTAACGGATTGCCCTGAACGTGGGATTATTACTTATTGCCTATGCGCTCTTCGACTGGAATGTTTAGATTTTAGCTAGCTTATTAATTAAAGATATTAGAATTATATTTATGTTTTTATGAAACTGCACAGCCCCTTATCTTTAGTACTTTAGTATAGAATTCTCACGCAAGCCTACGCCAAACATTCGTTCAGCCAATTAGCATGCTGGTAGCGTATGCCGGCTTTGCTCAGAGACGTTTATTCAAACAGCAAACCTGTTGTTGATGTTGTTGTTTTCCTGTGTGGTTGTGTAGCGACTAAGGAAAAACATGATATCAGAAAATAATACATGAAAATAAAAAGAATGAATTGGAAATTATATTACTGTAAAACGAAAGGAAGAATAATCAAAATGTAATTGAAGTGCCAAAAATCGAACAACAAAGAGTTTTGTTAAAATTCCTCTTGCATGAATTATGGTATGTATATTTCATGTTGCAGTGTAGTTTTGCGTCCAGCCTGACCAATTAGTGAACAGATCACATTTAGATGTGATTGAGACAAACAGAGCTTCTTGTAGTATGTACCACTTTTCAATGTGATTGTTTGCTAATTGCTCAGGCAGGGCGCTAAACTTGGCAACAACTAATCAAAAACGTTATCCTTGTGCCAATGGTTTGGCGCGAGGAATATAAAGCACATCATTGGGAAAAACCGAGTGTTTAATAACTGTCGGTTTGTTGTATCAAAAGGATAATATCTGATGCTTGGCTGTATTTTCCTGTTACACAGCAATTAGGTCTAACTTTCCATACATAATCTTTCCTCCCGTTGTTTTCTCTCTCGCAACTAGGAGCATGCTTCAACTTGCCTCTTGGATGGAAAATCACAAAATAGCAGATAACAAAATAACTGATGACAACGTTGCGTCGGCAGAAGTTGGGAGCAGTGCACGATTGAATGGAAGTTCTTCGTGGTGTCCAAGTAATGCAAACTTCCTACAGATTGATCTAGACACACCTCATATCATATGCGGCGTGGCCACGCAGGGAGACCCCCAGGGGGATAGTTGGGTGGAGAGTTTTCAGATACGTACCTCAATCGATGGTAATTATAAAGTGTATGCGGAGAACAATCAGTCGCGGGTAAGTCGTGCCAGATGGCCCAGCGTATCTGAAGGAGCGAGCCACCACCGAGGCCATTCTCGTACCCAGAGCTCCCCGGCTCGTCACCTCGCGGGGGATGCTCTGGTGACAGTCACCGACGCATGCGTAATAAAAAAATTTGGTTTTAAGCCTCGCAATTACTTTTAGAGCGATAGGTTGCAAAGACTACAAGGAAACGAATTCCAGTGTTATTTTGTTTTTATAAAGCGAGATTAAACTGCTTTTATGTACGAGTGCGCGCCATTTCAGCCAATCAACAGGGTCCCTCAAATGGATTCACCAGAGCCTCCCCTGCGAGGCGACGAGTCGGGGAGCTCTGGGTACGACTGAATGCACCGTGGCAGGCAAACGCAACCGGGAAAAAGTAGAGCTAAATGTTCGTTGTGGTTATTTGATTTAAAAAGATAGTCGATAATAGGGGTTGCAAGGTCCTGGATTTACTGATCTCACGTGAAGACACGAAAGGTTCACGTTGTATTTTTTGAAATTTGTTTGTCAATTTCACGAAATCTAGGTGATCTATCTTCGATAATCACGAAGCCTGAGGTGACAATTTAGACCAAAAAATTTGTTTTCATTGTATTTTTATTCGCGATCTACCAAAATCTCGCTTATACGACCATCGTTAGTCACCTCTAAGTGATTATAGCAAGAGACAAAAACTCTTGAAGCGCACGGGACTTTTTTATAGTCGCTTGCAGGTAATTGGTTTTCAGTTTCAGAATGGTGTAATCACTTTGCGATCTCTTTCACTACTCTGACATTTGAAATTCACTCCATAAAATTATTAGTTGCTCATCATGCAGGATCGTCTACGAGTGCTATCAAAGTATTGTGAAAATGATTTACAAATAATAAGAAAAGATTTATTTAGTGTTTGAAAAAATAGCTGTTGGAACGTTCTATGTATATTTATGTCCTTAATAAGTTCCATGAAGCGGGCACTGCCTTGGCTGAGCTCTGTTTGCTGAGAAGCGTGCTTAATAACTATACAACGATTACGTTTTTGGGATGTCTTTGGCCACGCGAGTGGCCGTTTATTGAATAACCGTAATTACATTTGTTATTCTTATAACATGAACATGGTTCTCAGCAAAGGTGAGGGCACAAAAAACAGCCAGCTGAAGGCTGGAAACTTGTGGGAGGTAGTAGGGGTGGAAGGCGGGAAAGCCTTGCGAAGCAAAATGGCGTGTTTGTTTGTTCGAGCGCTGAACTTGAGAGGAAGGGTCACGTGACCGATCCCCGCCATAGTATGACGTAGCTTGCTGTCGATTTGTCCTCACCCCCCTGGGGCACATATTGTAACCACAACTTTCTGAACATAATACATTTATTCCCCCTTGTGTAATAAATTCTATTTATGTCCTTAATAAGTTCCATGAAGCGGGCACTGCCTTGGCTGAGCTCTGTTTGCTGAGAAGCGTGCTTAATAACTATACAACGATTACGTTTTTGGGATGTCTTTGGCCACGCGAGTGGCCGTTTATTGAATAACCGTAATTACATTTGTTATTCTTATAACATGAACATGGTTCTCAGCAAAGGTGAGGGCACAAAAAACAGCCACAGCCCAGAGCGCGCGAAGGGCAGCCCCACCCAAAGCCAAGGCAGTGGCAAACGCATGGAATCAATAGAAAAAATTGAATTGGCTAACAGAAGATTTAAGCAAAAGTAGTGGAATGGAAAGCATGCCGGAGATGAAACCAGGAGCCCAGCACCCGCATGAAGCAAGTGGCTCATCCCTAGACATGTGGGAAACTCGCATTATAATGGGAGTATAACAACAACAATGTTTGACTGTAAGCTATCAGCAAAGCTTATCTAATTGATGCTGACGTGAGTATACACCAATGAAAGAACAGTATCACAGGCGAACTGGCATATGGAACGGGGTCTGATGTAACGCAGGAATGCGTTAGATTTCCAGCGACCAAAAGATCTTATCTGTGTATCCGACATGCCCTGCGAAGCAGCCCAGGTGGCAGCTCCGATGCGAAAACTGTGCGTCTTAAAAGAGATGTGTCTAGGCCACAGAATTTAAGTGCATTGTTTAGATACGATACAAATGGTTCCTGCTGATTGGTGAGAGATCTGGCCAACAGAACAAAGGTCCCCGGGCTGTCCCCCTGAGAAGCAGGTATTGGGTTAGAAGGTGTATTGGGCAGCTCGGTTTCGCTGCTTGAATTATTATCTCACATGCGCTGGAAGGAATGTTGTGCTTAAAATATTTCAAGGTAATCTTCACCGCTGTGTATATACCTTGTTGCTCTAGAAAAGAGATTTGGTCAACCTGGATGACCTGATTGGTCTGCTGTCCAGCCCGGTGAGTGATCTCACCACCCTCAAGGCACCGAAAAAAGCTACCGCACACATTGCTTTTGCCAACTTTTGTTGATAATTAGATGAGATAGTGTGATTCATAGCAGATAAAATCTGTTCCAAGATAGGCAGTGTTATTGGAAGTCTGGAATCAGCTGTGTGATTCATTTTAGAGTAGCCTCTTAATGCTAATTTGATCACTTCTGACTTAATGGGATCGAGATGTCCAGCTAGGCGATGTGCAAAACCTATGGCTGATATATATGAGAGCACCGTTGAGGCCGCATACTTGTTTTGGACTAAGTGTGCTACAAATAGCGCTAACATCTCTGTGCTTATCGGCAAATTGAGGTAATAAATCTGGAAGTGCTGTGACTGGAACTGCTTAAACAATTTCCATGGCCTCTGGTACGATGCCAGCGACGACCTAGACAGTGTTCCTACAAGCAAGGTATTCAGGGTAGCCCCCAATTCTCTGGCAGAAGATGGGTTGGAATGGCTGTGGCGTGATCGTCCATACCTGTCATCATTGATTTGAACCTGGGGACCTGTAACCGAGAAAGGCTGTCTGCTAGGTCATTGTTTTTACCGCTGATATGTTTAGCTCGAAACATGATATTATTCTCCAAGCAGGTGAGAACTAGTTTACGGAGTAATGAGAGCATTTGCTTATCCTTAGTAGTTTGCTTATTAATGATACACATTACGCTTTCGTTGTCGGTAAAAAATAACACTCTCTTGTTTCTTATTGTGAACTCCAAATGTTAATGCCCACTACAATTGGATACAGCTCGAGGAATGCAATGTCCCTTGCCTTCCATTCTTGGGGCCATGCTCCATATGCCCATTTCTTTCCGAAAATAATACCATAGCCTAGCGTTTTAGCTGCGTCAGTATAGAACGTTAGGCTGGCAGATGAAACCCAAGCATCGTCCAGGAACATTGATTTCCCGTTAAATGCCCCTAAAAAGTGTTGCCACATATGGAGATCCTGTTTTGTTTCGTGGGTCATTTTAATAAGATGCTTGGGTTTCTTAACGCCTATAGTTAGGTTGATGAGCCTGCGGAGGAATACCCGGCCTGGAACTATCACATTACAAGCAAAGTTAAGCATGCCGATTAAGGACTGTAGGTCCCTCAAGGTGACCTTTTTTCTGCATAGGGTCTCATTAATGGCTTTAATACATTTCTCAATCTTGTCAGGCGGAAGCCTAGCCTCGTGTTGCTCACAATCAAGCTCGATGCCTGCGAATGTTAATACATTGGACGGGCCCTCCGTCTTTTCATTTGCTATGGGGACTCCCAGAGTTTTGCAAAGGTTAAGAAATTTGTGTAAGCTTTCCCTAGTTTTGTCGAGGGACTGTCCTATAATTAGAAAATCGTCCAAAATGTGTATGATATTGTCGTTTCCCAGCTTGTTACTTGCGATCCATTGCAACGCTGTAGAAAATTGTTCAAAAATTTTACATGAACTGGCGCACCCAAAAGGGAGACATTTGTCATGAAAAAATTGATCGTTAAGCCTGAATCCTAACAGTGGGTAGTCTAATGGATGGATTGGCAAGTTCCGAATGCGTTTCTAATATCTGTCTTTGCCATGGCACAACCCTTGCCCATTCTTTTAATGATTCGTACGGCGTCATCTACTGTTGCATAATGGACGGTTCTATGTTGTTGAAGTATGGAATCATTAACAGAGTCTCCGTAGGGAAATGACAGGTGGTGAATAAGTCTGAACTGTCCCTTAGCCTTTTTGGGTACTAATCCAATAGGGGAGACCTGCATACTATCAAAAGGCAATGTTGGAAAGGGACCCGCAACCCTGCCTAAATGTATTTCTTTTTCTATCTTTTCGCTAGCCACGAGTGGGTTTTCCAATGCCGATGTAAATTATCTGAAACAGTGGTCTTCTGGGTACCCTGCGAGTTGATACGAAAACCCACAGAAAAACCCGACATTAGGTATTGTGATAATTCCGGGTCGTACCCTTTCAAAAAATGACCTAGTTGATCCACCCTAATGGTGTTGGCAGTGCTAGTTGGGGCTCTGCTGGGCAGGGGTTTGCCAGCTTGACCCCTGTATTGCCCATTGGTGGTCCCGCTATCATTTGATTGTTTACATTGCCCGACTGTGTGGTTTGCATTGCACTTGAAACATGTGTGTTTAAAACCACAGTTGTTGTTGCATGGCCTGCCGCCGTGATACCTGAAGCAATACCTTCAGGGACTTAAGCCTGTCATTTCTCCGTGAGGGTCGAAAATTATTATTGCTCTTGTTGATAAGGGTTTGTTTGGTGTGATGGGCCCTGAGCCATAACTCGCTATGGATGCAATCCCATTGGATTGTTTCCTTTTGTCTTAGGCGCGGGAAAGATTCATCATAGAATTTCCAGTTTGCTGCATTTTTTGCTAGGTCGCGTACAACCTGTATATATTTCATCATCGCAGGGCCTTCCTGGGGAAACCTCTCCAGGTAAATTGCAACAATATCTGAAAGGCAGTTGACCAGTTATCTATTGAACCTATACTCATATTTTTCTGATGGGGGGTTAGTACCAGTGATTGTGAATCATCATCATTATCCCTCTGGAGTTTAACTGAATAACTTTGGTCTGCTGGTTGTGTATTAAGCAGGAGACCCAGTTCAATATAGTCATTTGACCAGATTTTGTTCTTCAACTTGTCAGATACCATAGAGCTTAGTGATACATTGGTTGATACAAATGGGTTCTTACTGTTCGCTGGAGCTGTGATGGTAGATGTTCCTCCGGTGATTTGGTTTACGGCTGCCTCAACTGCCACTTGGACTGCTGCTCCTGGGCTGGGGCCTTCTGCCGTTGTCCGTAATGTTGGGGTCCCATCAGATATGAAGGTTATGGGTGTCACTGGTGCTGCCTGGTTAGTGGTGCTGCTTAATGCTGCTGCTACTGCCCTGCCAATAGCCTCCTGTACCTCAGGACTAAGCTGGACCGGCGGTACTGCCGGCTCGTCTGCATTTGCGGTTGAGGTTGATGGCCCTGCAGGGGGTCCACTGACCCGTCTACGTTTGGGTGGCATCACCTGTTAAATAATTAGGATGGAGCAGCATTGTCAAATTTGCTGATAACAGGCAAAATAAATAGAAGCATTGTTGGTTGATGGAATACGACATATATGCCTTAAGCTGTGTAAAGAACTGTAAATAGACCAGGCCCGCAGCTAGCCTGTAGCCAGAAACTAAGGGGAAGACCAGGTAACCGAGCTGTAACTATCGGGTGTAGTGGCCCCGACGGCTCAGTCAGGTATGACTGGGTAAACTTGGTGCCGAGCTACTAGCCCTGGACAGCTTTTAACGCCTGGCTTAAGAAGGTTGGGGAACATGTTAGCCCCACAACTATTATCTGGCAGGTATGGTTTTTCCACTTGCGTGACTATGACACCGATGGCAACACACCTAAGTGGCTGCCGCAATAATACGGTGACGATAACCAATAAATAAGTGGTAGATGACCAAAAACTGCAACTGCGTATACCGAAAAGACAGTTTTAGCACAAATTCAGGCATGTCGCATCAACACATATATTTTCCTTTAGTCATCGGGGAACTTTCCCTTACCAAAGGGTCGATAAAATGGCCCCTCTATAGCTTTTGAATAGGGCTTTGTTTCCAATGTTATTCAAATGTATTCCATCCCGTGTGTAAATGTTAATTGTTGGGCGGTTCAGACCTCGGTGAGGCCAAATTTAACGTGATGTACGCCTTGGGCGGCATCATGTAAATGGTTGTTCAGTTCATCGACTATTTGGTTATAAGCCGGAATGGTTTTGCTCTTCTGTGCACCACCTGGCAAACTGCTATGCTTTCTACGCCGTATTGTGAATATAGCCTCTCGCATAGCTCCATAATTTTTACACAGATTTGTCTTGGCGTACAGTTGGGGTCGCACAAGTCGTTCGATCCGACTTGCAGAATGACGATGTTTGGCCTTAAATTACGGACTGTTCGTAGGTCCACTCGCTGGATTTTGTCGACTGTCCGTCCGCCATTGCCATGAAATTTTACTCTACAGACATTCGAAAGTCTCATTGATTCATTGAAGCGCTCTCCTGGGGCAGTGCGAGCGAACTCCTGTAGCCGTTTCACAAAGGAGTCGCCCAAAATCAGCGCCCGAGGCCGAATCCGATGCTGGTTCATATTTTTGTCATCGCGCTCTCCGCTGCCTCTAAGATGGCAAAATATTAAGTAAAGATAGTAGACAAGATAATATACTCAACTTGGAAGTATATCTTGTCACTTGATTGCGCTGGATTCGCCAGATACAAAATGTAAAGCCTTGCGAAGCAAAATGGCGTGTTTGTTTGTTCGAGCGCTGAACTTGAGAGGAAGGGTCACGTGACCGATCCCCGCCATAGTATGACGTAGCTTGCTCTCGATTTGTCCTCACCCCCCTGGGGCACATATTGTAACCACAACTTTCTGAACATAAATACATTTATTCCCCCTTGTGTAATAAATTCTATTTTCAGACGTTTTACGGCAATATGGACCGAAACACTATAGTTACCCAGACTCTGTACGAAGGAGTAGTTGCCAGATATATTCGCTTTTACCCGAAAACATACCATGGTCGTTGGTGCATGAGAGTGGAAATCTACGGAGTCAGAATAAAAGGAGGTGAGATGCAGAGCAAACATGCATGGATTATAAAATAACACCCAAGTATCACAGGGAAATTCTGTAGACACCAATCCATGGGAAAAGCTGTATTTCCCAAGGCATGCGCATGGGAAGTGTTTGGAATTCATATGGACAGCCATGGGAAGTCCGAACACTTCCCATTCTTCTAGCATGGGAAATTCAGCTTTTCCCATGCATGGTTTCTGCAGAAATTCCCTGCGTATGTCGCGCGCTGATTGGTCGAGAGCCGTGTTTGTAAGAAAGTACAAAGACACCGGGTGTGACCTCACATCTAATCCATCTAATCGACTCGGGCAAAAAAAGAAGCAGTTTCCCCTGACTTAACCAGCGTCACGAGGAAAATACTTCAAAAGGATAGAATATTATTCGGGTATTTTCAGAAGAAGAAAATATCGGTGATCGGTTACCAAAGTGCACCATTAAAAACCGAATTCCTATGATAATTTCCTTTGTTCCATAGAAACTTAGCATTAAACAAACAAGCATTACAAAGTTCTACACTAACGGATGCGAGACGGGCAGTAGATGGCAACCGAGATCCAGACCTCAACGGCAACTCATGTAGCCAAACCGAAGAAATAACAATGGTGGTCTCGCCTGGTGGCGTGTGGACCTTGGAAAAAATGATCAAGAGATAGGAGAGGTCGTCATTGCAAGCAGCAGTAACAACTTTGAGCTCTGGGGCAACGCCTTTCAAATTCGTATAGGTACGCCAACCAGACACCGGTTGTTTCATTTCCCCAAAGTTTGCAGTGGTGGATCCAGGATTTTAAGAGGGGGTTCATTTTTGCTGATGAAGTACAACGTGTGAGGAAACATAATTCTATAATACCAATCCTTCTCTGTTGGCCCTCTCACGAGGCGAAATCGTGGTTGCTACATCATGAATTTAATATACTGGTATACATGGGTCACATAAAAGCAAAGAACCACCCTGAAATGACAAAAGGTCTTTACCGATCCCCAAAAAATCGGTTCGTTGGGAGAGGGGGGGGGGGGTGTTCATTTGCACCCGATGAACCCCCCTGGATCCGTGCCTAGTTCAATATTTTTCGTACTTTTGCAATGGTAAAGCTAAGAATAAAATTTCAGGTTCAGAAGCGGTGCAGAGAGAAGAAGCGGACTCAAGGCAATATATTTTCCCAGGCTCCTGATTTTCCCAGATAGTTTAAGAAACTGACTTATATGGCGTACTTCGTATGGCGTGTAGAGGCCACATTTGTAATAACCTGCCACATTTGTAATAACATTGTGCCACATTTGTAATAACTGCCACATTTGTAATAACATTATGCACATTTGTAATAACTGCCACATTTGTAATAACATTGTATCACTTTTGTAATAACTGCATTACTAGATGGAAGTAAGGGGGGAGTTACGTTACGTCATCGATGACGTCATCAAAATGGAAAACAAATCATTCGTGAAGAGAAGACTCCAAGGCAACCAAACTAGGACAAAATTGTAAGGTGAGTAGCCTGAATTTCAGTCGTCTTTTCTTCCTATACTCTCCAACGTTGCGGGAGAAAAAACGACTGAACGCCGACTTCCAAAAACGTGCCCAAGAGTTGCGCGATTCTCAACATCTTGAGAATGGATGGTCATAGGTCAGTTTTTTTTAATGAGCTGTATTTATGAATAATTTTCAGCGACAAGAGAACTGCACTCAAAGGCAGAGACATACCCGGGGGGGGGGGGGGGGGGGGGGTTCTTCACATGTCGACCTGATAGGGGTGCTCGTCGTATTTTTTAGGGGTCAAAATCGACTCTCATGTATTTTTTAGGGGGTATCGGAGAAACATTGTGGCTTTCACTAATAAATGGTATTTTTTTAGGGGTACGCAAATGAATGAAAGGGTCACAAACCAAGTAAAATGTTTTCTTTCTTTCTTTGTTCATTTATAGCTCTAAAATAAGCTTGTTTTGAGATGAAAAACAATAAACAATAACAAAAAGGTTTATTGTTGGTATTTTTAGGGGTCATTTTGTTTTTTAAGGTATTTTTTAGGGGTTGGATTTTTTATGTCCTGGTATTTTTTAGGGTATATTTTCCGATGTCCAGACGAGCATCCCTATCACTCTTACATGGGAGAACCCCCCCCAGGGAGACATAGCAGCCCACAGAACGGCTAAAATTTTTCCAGAAAAAAATATACCTCAGCCCGGTATGTTACGAAAGGCCACGCGATCTTAGAGAAACCACACTATACGGCAGAATAACATTTTCTCGAGGATTTTTGCAGGCCGAAAACTGGTGTCGTTCAGATCGGTAAACGTGCATGTCATTACTTTCACCTCCAAACACACTAAAATATCATTCTAGTTGACTTAAAATTGTTATGCAACTGACAAACAATAACAAGCGAGTCTGGAGCCTGTAGTGCTATAGCGATTTCCTCCTCGAAATCAGAGTCAGTGCTGCTTTGGCAAGGAAGCATTTTAGTCGTCCGAATCCGGGGAAACCCGTCAGCCGCCGTCAGATCAAAGTCATTTCTGATCCTACTATTAACTATATGCAGCTCTTGTATTGGTGCTTCAAATTATGAAATAATTATCTATAAAAGTTGGGATGTTGCTTTGGAAATCATTTTAATGAAGTTTTGTGTCTGAGTAGTCGGAACTTCAATACAAGCACAATGAATTTGTCGAAGCTTAGTTTGTACTCGTTCGTTGAAGCTTAGTTTGTACTCGTTCGTCGAAGCAGCTTCTGAGTGTATTGCTAGTTCGCGAAGAGTTTACGATCCTCGAGTAACCCAATTTTGTGCATGCTATGCGTTTCTAAGATCGCTTGGCCTTTCGTAGCAGGCACATAATATTCTTTTTGGGTTAAGGTATATTTTTCTGGATAAATCTTAGCCGTTCTGTGGGCTGCTATGTCTCTGCCTTTGAGTGCAGTTCTCGTGTCGCTGAATACAGCTCATTAAAAAAACTGACCAATCACCATCCATTCTCAAGTTCTTGAGAATCAAAACTAGAAAAGTCAATATCTTAAGAAGGCAACATCGCTTGTGACGACCAAAACAGGGTAAAGTTATCTTGGAGGCAAGGGGGTGCACCCTCAAGATCACGTGGCATGACGTCATCTATGACGTCATCAAAAAAGAAAGCCCAATTTCCTCCAGAAGATATTGCTAGGTGACCGAACTTGGGTTAATTTTTTTAAGGCAAGGGGGTGCACTACCAAGATCACATGGCACTACGTCATCAAATGTAGAAAGTCGCGGATACCTCGATGAGAGTTACTGCATTGATTTGAGCTCCGCTTTTAGGCAGTGCCTAAGTCTATATATAATATTTGCGTCAACGAAAAACAATCTCCCATTAACACATTACTCTACAAAGATAGTTCATTTAGTGTTATCTGGCAATATTTTTGCTCGCCAAACAGCACCGAATGTATTTGGCTTGTTGTTGATTAAAATACTTGTTTTGACTTGAGGTTCGAATGTGTTCGATTGCACACAATTTGCCACTCTAACGTTCGATTGATAACATTTTTGGAGAGTTCCATTATTGTTGATTACCAACCTAATCAAACTCAATCGAACTAATGGGGTTTGATTGAGTTTGATTACCGAACGTTCGGCTAGATACGACAGGTTTGTGAAAATGTGTGTTATTTTGGTGTAGTACGTACGATTGTTTTGGATTGTCAGCTTAAGACTATCGATTGTCAGCTTAAGGCTATCGATTAGAACTATCCTTGCACATGTCTGCACTATAATCTGTCAGTTCAGCTCCCAATCTTCTACCTATTTTAAAGTTTGGCGACATGATGGGCGTCATCGATGACGTCACATCACGTGCCCATCTTGCAGTACTTCTCTAATCACCTACACAATTTCGCCCAAGTTTGGATGTCTTGGAGTCTCCTCCCTTCACGAGATATGAAATTTTCAACTTTAATGACGTCATCGATGACGTCACGCCAATGACAACTTTGCTGTGCTTCTCTTGCACTAGACAATTTCACTCAAGTTTGGTAGCCTGCGGTTCATCCCTTTCCGATATATTTCTTTGGCTCCTATGATGACGTCATCGATGACGTCGTAGCACATGACCAGGCTGCACCCCCTTGCCACTACTAACACAACTCCCCCACGTTTGGTTGTATGTGCTTCATCCCTTCCTGAGATATTATTAATAAACGGAGAACGGTCTCGGTTTACCTGTGGTGGGCGCGCAGGAACGCACGGACGCGCCCACGATACCCAAATGGGAATACCGCTGAACCATGAGAAATAAAGTCGATCGTATACCTGAGTTCTATGGTGCTCCGCTTTGCGGCCTTCGGCCGCTAAGGAGCTCCGCTATTACCAATGTGGCACAATGTCATTACGAATGTGGCAGTTATTACAAATGTGGCACAATGTTATTACAAAAAAGGCAGTTATTACAAATGTGGCACAATGTTATTACAAATGTGGCAGGTTATTACAAATGTGGCCTGGCGTACTCTCTTAGGGACCGGTCATTATTTATCGCATGGGGGGAGGGGAGGGGTCAGAGGATTTTGGGTAATACAAGGTCAACATGCAGTGATCCTCCCTCTATACGTTCAATGATTAACGTGATCCCCCCTCAGAGCAGTTAAACGTTTTCGTGATCCTCCCCCCCCCCCCCCCCCCCCCCCCCCCCCCCCCCCCCCCCCCCCCTTTGACCTAGTAGAAGACAATTTACACAGGGTCCAGAAGGGGTAAAATGGGAGCTGGGATTGGCGTTATTTTAGGCTGGGAAAATGGGATTGGGGTCACTGGGACTGGGATTTGACCACTGGGACTGGGAATTAATGGCCAATAAACTGGGAATGGGATTCTATATTTTTCCCCTTTTCCTTGTAAAATAAAAAACGTCGTTTTAAAATAATTGTCAGGATAAATCAGTGTACGTAAACATGAAAAAGACATAAAACAGATAAAACGACAAAAAGAATTAACTGTACAGCGGTTTCTTGTTTGGTTACCAATCTCACACATGATCCATCTCATATGACTCTTCCATTATCGGCGGCTTCGCCTGAAACCTAGGGGGGAGGGGGGAAGAACCCTCGATAAAAATAGATGGGGTGCTCGTCGGAAAAATTGATTTAACCCCAAGGGAAAGCAAATTGGGTGTGGTCAGCAGATACTTTTACCCCTAGGTGGTGGCAAATTGGACGGAAAATTGCAAGGGAAGTCCCTTTCACTTGTACGTGGGAACTGGGGAAAATAATCTGCAAGAAGGCAGGTGTAGAAGAATCGAGCAAGAGACGTGGGTTTGCAGACCTCGCTTTGGAGATCGATTAACCACATAGAACCTGGAAGCCAGAAAAAAGCTCAAATTTTGTCTTAGCACGGTTGACCGTTTGTCAAAAGTGAATCAATATCGCTTATCGTTCGGGTCATTCAAAGGGCTCCACTATAAACATATTTAAAAAGTCAGAGTCATACATTACTATTAGCAGCAAAACCACTGTGGACTCCGCAGTTAGCAAAACCGCTCAGGAAAGGATGACTGAAACAAAGATACCTGATAGCCACATAAGTTTAAGAGAATTCTTTACAAACTTTTGCTTGTATTAGAGTGGTTTCAATAAATCCATAAAACACATTGGTATTACCAAAGAGTGATAGTCAAGGCAACACATTAAAAGAGAACAATTGAGGTAGAGCGTAATAGTGTGTATACGCTACTATCTGCTTCACGGATTAATTGAAACCACTAGAACAGTTTACACATCACTTTTTTATCACTGGGATTTTCAAAAGTCTGACTGGTATTTCTGGAAAAAACGTTACTGGGACTGGGATTTGGCGATTGGGACTGGGATTTGGCGAAAATTTACACTGGGAAATGGGATTGGGACCCCCCCTTCTGGACCCTGTTTACAGATAGAGGGGAACGCATTTTTCTTTCGTTGCGCGCGAAGCGCGCCCGAATTTTGATAAACGCATTTTATTAAGCCTTAGAGAAAGTGTAGATGAACATTCCGTTTTTTTATGTATAGTAAACAAATCCTGTAGGTTTTATTATTCATGCACGCAATTGCGCGCCGAAATGACGAAATTATTATTATTAATTTGCGTGAAGCGCGGCCCAAATGACGAATTTCTATGCCTGTAACGTCGAACTCACGCTTACACTTCTTTCGAACACCTAGCGACTGCCCGCCAGGCCTATCACTGCAGGGCATTTTTGGTAGAGTTTGTTTTATATCGCCAAGATACACTTGTTCTTGTAAACGGTGCGAAGGTAGTGTATTCGTTGCGCGCCGAAATTTTTATTATGTATTGAGTTAAGTGAAGTAGAAAAATGCAAATTATAGAGAAGTTGCTGGAATAACTACTTAGAAAATTTCTTGTGGTCCCCCCTTTCAGGGTTTCAGGTTTTGAGAGATCCCCCTTTCGCCCGCCCCAAAATGAAGTGATCCCCCCCAAAATCCTCTGCTCCCCCCCCCCCCCCCCCCAGGCGATAAATAGTGACCGGTCCCTTATCTATGGTTTGCTATATTTTATGGCATCACTTCTAAATGGTTTCATCTGATTCCAGTGACGAACGCGACATTATCGTATAGTTTCTGATATGTTTGTATGGTTGTTTCTCTCAAATATATCTTCGATGATCTAAAATTACACCGACATATACCTCTTGTTTTGATTTTCTCCTTCAAAGTCCAGAACCAGAAATAAGCGACATACAAGCTCGTTAAAGTTGCTGCTCTTTGTGACATGCCAAGCGTGATGTCAGCTCTCTGTTACAACTTGAGTGTTTGCCTGTATTTCTCTTGCTTAAACATTTCTCTAAATAAGCCACAGTCGACTCATTTTGGTAGGTTGTGAAACGGGGCCAACAGGTTCTACCTGGAAATGCTTGCGACTTTTCCTTTTAATACTAAAAATTCTAATCTCAACTCACTTTGATAGTCTGAAGACATCGGTAGTCTGAAGTCCGGCCTTGTGATGTCCGTGTACCAAGGTGATCCGAGTCGAACTTGCATCTCGTTTACCCATTAGGGACTCATGTGCTGTTATCGTAGGTAACGATGCCTCAACACCACCAACAACCAACTCCTTGTGTAACAAAGAATACCGGTTGATGAAAGGCGAGGTCATATCAGCAGTTTGTTGGCCCAAGATGAATGGCAGATACGTCTCTATCACACTAAACAAAATGAATGTTTCATTGATTCTCTGCGAAGTGGAAATATATAGCCGAGGTAATCTACAATGTTGTAGATACTAATATAGAGGCCTTACCAAGTAGGCGGTAAGGTTTACTCTCTCACAACTCCCTGGTTTACTATAGGATCAGTATAATTATAATTTCAGGGGCGTAGCCAGCACTTATGAGAGGGGGGGGGTTCCAAAATTCAAAAAATAAAAAACTCCACTTAGATCGGACGGACATAAAACAGAGGTAAATTCACGTGAGTGTTTGCTATGGATTAAATAATATACGTTACATAGTCAAGACTAGCTCACCTCAATTTTTTTTATCATTAACTAACTAACTTGCAAGCATATCGGTCAGGAGAAGGCGTATTGGATGTTTAAGAGCGAAGGTGTCGATTACTTTGACAACATCGATTTGCCGGCTGTATTGGATGTTCATCAGTGCCAAGCTTGACTCGCGCACGCTGGACATGCTGGATCGTAGATATGTCTTCAGCCTGCGGAGTGTGCTGAAGGATCGTTCACACTCTGCCGATGTAATTGGCAGCGTGCATAAATACGCAGCAGAGTGTGGATGTTCGGATAAAACTCCTCGTCACACTCTGACAGGGCCTGAATTGCGCTATCTGGCAGGTCTACATCGACGCCGCGCCATTTTCGTTTTCACCGATGGAGTTCGACGTCGAACACTTGTGGCGATGGGAGGTCATCGTTGGGAGAGGGGGGGTTCCGGAACCCCACCTTCCCCCTCCCCCCCCCCCTGGCTACGCCCCTGAATTTAAAGTGCAAATAACTCAAGTGGGATTGTAATCCACGATTTCATGAATTCAGAGACGAGCACATGTTCGCTAGAAGTTCAACGGATAGGGTGTCCCACTTCTCTCTAGAAGTTCCAGATATCTTACCGGTAATATCTCCTCATGAACGGTGTCATTATAATTTCACCTCAATTAAGAGAGAGGTCCCGCCCAAAATAACGGTCTGCTGTGCAGACCATCAGTCTCTGACCAGAGGACTAACAAATGATTAAATAGTACCTGAAGATATATTTAACATACAAAAAATTATAAAAATCAGGAGACTGTTGTTGCAGTTGCTGCTGTTGTAAATGTCATTAGTTTCACAAAACATTTATTCCCTTGCATGCGCGTTAGCCACGCATTTTTATAAGGTACGCCACTGCATTGTTTTCATAGCTCAACTCCCATTTTGTGCTGTATATTTACTGTATTTTTGAGGCTTCACGAGGTACGCAAATGCGTATTGGCGTAAAAGGTAACTTGCCTTGGACTTGAAGAACCAATCTTCGTGTTTTTCTCAACAGAGAATATAGCAAAAAACAAGACGGCAACCCAGTCAAGTCAGTATTATGAGGGCGGTGTGAAAACAGGTTTGCCATATAAGGCTGTAGATGGTAACTTAACACCTGTCTTTGGTCGAGGGCCTGGGGTTGGTGAATGCAGTCATACTGGTGATGAACTAAACCCCCCTGGTGGATGGTGGATCTGGCTGACACCGTACCGGTGTCAGGGGTTTACATCGTCAACAGGAACAGTCATGCACAGAGGCTCCAGCAATTTGAACTAAAAATAGGTAAATGATAATAACACTTATGTAAAAAAATCACGATAAAACATTTTATTCCTCTAGAAAGCTTTCAAGTTGATTTAGATCGTGAAACCACATTGAAATGAAAATTTGGAAATTTATTTTATTATTGCCATTTTCATTATTCTAGTTAGGCCATCTAACAAACCGCGGTTTGGCTTCCGTCGGTCAAACTAGGGAACAACTATTGGTGATTTCACGCAGGCTTTGAGAGTTATTTTCACTAATAAGGACTACCTCAATCTCGTTCCCAGAGCCTCTCGGTCATGCTGACTCGGAGGCTCTGGACGCAGACGAAACCGGAAGTCCTAGAATCTAGGACATCCGGTTTGCCATTATATGGTGACCGTCTTTGTCGGTTAGACGAATTTCAAAATGGCGGGTGGGAATATCGGCCAATCAGAATCGGCTACGATTGTCTGCCGCCAGAGCCTACGACAAACAACAACAGCGGAGTAGGCTCTGGGAACGATATTGGGACTACCTAGGCTTTAAAATAACATTTTTTACCATAATATGCGAAAACAAGTCCACGCACGCCTTAAAGGTAGACAAGGAAGTCGTGTTAATGGCAAGGGGTTGGTTTCGTGGAATGACGTCATCGATAACGTAATCATAGGAGAAAAAGAATATATCTCTAGTCCAGTCATTTTACGTGAATAATAAGGCCAACTCGGAACAAATTGCATTAGTACAAATCTCAACGGATTTAGACTCTTTTATCATCACTTACGCAAAAATCCCGGCAACATCTCGAAAAACGGATTTATTCAAAGCGCTAGCTTCTTTAGCGGCATGAAAAACGAGGCTGACTTCAAAATGTTACATTTTGACGTTGTATTTCACTTATAATATTATTCAGGGAAATGAAAAGAAATAGTAACTTTTAGAGTAAAATTTTATCCAGCCAAAATACCTGGTGTTTGGAGCGAGTTTGAACGAAAAACTGCTTTGTGGTTGGTGTACGTACACATGTCAAAAGAGGGAAAAAACCTTTGTCATCTTATCATGTTTCTTACTAAATGTAAATAAACTCCTAGTTAGTTATGGAGTTTGTGTATTTTAATGTGTAGGGAATGTATCAAAAGTACGTTACGTTTAGTGTGAAATGAAGTGAAGAACTCGCTCAATTAGCCGCGGTGGATTGAACTAACACTAATGTTCCAAGTGTTCCGCGTCAGAGGGAGAAGATATTATCTTGGATGGTCGGGTCATTCTGTAGTCACTTATTCCTTCAAGAGAAGGCACAAAGTGTTACGCTAGCTTCGTAGTCTGCAATAATGAACTGATGACGAAAGAGTCGACGTAGATCCGCCACTCTTATTCCAGCGGCTGGTGATTGCTTGCATGAACATTCATGAGGTATTTAATTACGAACTGTGCAGCGCAATTACGAGCTGCGCTTTCAGAAAATCCGATAACCCTTCGCAAGCCCCGAAAAAAGGCTTCGCTTGCTGATCTTACGTGGAATAAGCTCTCATCTGACGCCAAGACAGGCCCCTCTCCTGACGTACGTTTTTTGAAGGAGGCGCCGCTACTTCACCGAGTCACGTGGCCACGGAAGTGCACCTACCAAGAACTGCTGGCTCTATTGCCAGTATGTTCAGAGAAATCATGGCAACCAAGTGTGCGTGGTGTTTGATGGCTACAACAACAAACGCTCCACCAGAAGTATGACGCATAACTAGTGCGACCGTCACTTTCACGGATATGCCATGAGTGTTACGATCAAAAGCGATGCCTTCCTGATTCAAACGCTGACAACCAGAAACGGTTTACAATGCTTAGATGTTTGCGCCCTCAAGATGCCTAACTTCTGAAGCCCTCGTGCCTTCGATTAACGCGTGCCCCGGATTAACGCATGCCCCAGAGTCAAGAACGTGTGCTTCTGTCTCGCCCGACATGCCCCGGTCCCTTGGATTAACGCGCGTACAGAAGAATCCGGAAGTCCTGCGCATCCCCGCGCCCCTTGAATTGACGCGTGCAGATGTCTTCTGAAGGCTTACCCCGGTGGATTAACTTGTGCCCCGCATTCAGAAACGTGTTTCGCGCGCCCCTTGAATTGACGTGCATATTTCTTCTGAAGGCTTACCCCGGTGGATTAACTTGTGCCCCGCATTCAGAAACGTATTTCGCGCGCCCCTTGAATTGAAAATGTACAATGCTCCAGAGTTCAGAAAGTGTGCCCCCACTCACGCGTCTCTTGAATTAACACGTGTCCCTGTCTCCTCCGGTGTGCCCTCTTGGATTGACGAGTACCACTGCTTCGTGTAGTCGTGTCCCGTGAATTGGATTGATGCATGCCCAAAAATACGGCAAGTGTGCCCCGCGTCGTCCGTTGAATAGGGGCCTGAAACCAGTTTCTGAAGGCCAAGTCTGTTCTATGAACATGAGCGTGTCCCCGTTTCTGAATGTGCGATGCCATAATCCCGTTCCCTCTTTTATTTGGAAATTGGGGCAGCACGCCCCCCTCGGCCCCTGAGGACGCTACGGCCTTGTTGGAAACTGACGAACGGCCAAGTGCCCCACTTGCTAACAGATCGGCAACCGGCACCTCAGAATTTGCTGAAGATGATTCGGTGCTACTGCGGAAGTGATCGCTCGAGCGCGCGTTGCATTTGCCGGATGCACGGCCTGGGCTCCTCACCGGCTTGCAATTCAAGCAGCAAGCAGCCCGAGGATAGTGACGCTACTGACTAGCGGATGAAGCTAGAGACAGCCGCTCTGCAATGCTCTTCACACGATAACAAGAAAAAGCGATGTCATTTATCTGTGTGTTTTTGCCGTAAATGTGAAAATAACATCATTAAAAAAATCAGGCAACGTGTATTGGACGATCTAAGTTTTATCATACCAACTGAGAAAACAATATCCGCTAACATAAAATGGAACAAAAATGGCACCGTTTCCATGCTGTAGGAAAATTATCCCGTCAAGTTTTCCTAAATTTCAGGATGTTGCCGTGCTCTCGGATTTTGGATGACTTTTAGTATGTTCATTAGTACACCAAACCTAAAAGGGTTTTGAAGAGAAAGCTACTGTTGCAATTGTTTCCGGGTTAAAATGCAATATTACTGGACTACTCGGGAGGGGATGTACCTCTAATAACATAGGCACTGACTTAGCCAGAACGCAAATGCTCCGGAATATAAAGATATAGAAACAAGCCAGCTAAGATAATATGAGAAAAAGTAAATTGTCCTGAGTGGGATTCGAACCTCACGGCTGCGCCTCGTGAGTCCACAACATTTTGACCACTTTATTACGTCATTCCGTGGTATATAAGAGGACATACCACGGAAAATCAGTGGACATTTTGTTAAATATTAACGATATGTTTTTGTTTTTATTACGACCCTACAGGTAATGAAAGGTCTAACGGTGGACAGTCAAACCCCAAGTGTGGGGATAAGTACGACGGGGTGGATGTAGCCCGGTCCATATCCTGTCGTCCTGCCATGATGGGGAGGTATCTCACTGTTAACATCACGATTAGGGGGATTTTGACATTGTGTGAGGTCGAGATCTACCTGGAAACAAGAGGTAACACAATAACTGCCATAATGAAAGGTTAGGGCAGCAAGGCCAGCACACGGCAACAGAAATGTGATGTTATGCCTGGTGTGGTGTGGTGTGAAGTGGTGCGATATGTGATGTGATATGTGATGTAGAGTGATGTGCGGTGTGATGTGATATGTGATGTGGTGTGATATGTGATATGGTGTGATATGTGATATGGTGTGATATTTGATGTGAGGTGGTGCGATATGTGATGTGGTGTGATATGTGATGAATATGTGATGTGGTGTGATATGTGATGTGGTGTGATATGTGATGTGGTGTGATATGCGGTGTGGTGTAATATGTGATGTGGTGTGATATGTGATGTGGTGTGATATGTGATGCTGTGTGGTGTGGTGTGATATGTGATGTTTTGTGATATGTAATGTGGTGTGATATGTGATGTGGTGTGATATGTGATGTGGTGTGATATGTGGTGTGGTGTAAGTGATGTGGTGTGATATGTGATGTGGTGCAATATGTGATGTGGTGTGATATGTGATGTGGTGTGATATGTGATGTGGTGTGGTGTGATATGTGATGTTGTGTGATATGTAATGTGGTGTAATATGTGATGTGGTGTGATATGTGATGTGGTGTGATATGTGATGTGGTGCGATATGTGATGTGGTGTGATATGTGATGTGGTATGATATGTGATGACTATGTGATGTGGTGTGATTGTGATGTGGTGTGGTGTGATGTGCGATGTTGTGTGATATGTAATGTGGTGTAACATGTGATGTGGTGTGATATGTGATGTGGTGTGATATGTGATGTGGTGTGATATGTGATGCGATGGCGCGCTATCATATGGCATGCTGTGGAACGACATCCATGAGACTCCATTTGCTTCGATAAGATGACCTATATGGCATGGTAAATGTATGGCGTGCAACGGTATAATAAATTCTATTGTGTCAGATCGTCTAATAATGGTACGGTGTAGTACCATTCTCGTATCCAGAACTCCCCGACCCCGTCACCAGTGAGGGGGAGTTCGTCACGCAGGGAGGCGGCTCTCGTGAAATCCATTCGGATGGCCTTCGCTGATAGGTTTATAACAGCGCGCATGCCTACGACCAGCGGTATCTCGCTTTTGAAAGTTCTTAAAAAACGTATCTGGCTTAATAACACCAAAATAGTGTGGTGTCGACCGCTTGGTGGGATGCAGTGGGGAATAGTTTGTAATTTGGATGTGAAAGGGACAGTTTTAATTCGATTTGATGTGTTGGGTCGAGCCTTGTTCTAGTCTGCACTTTAGTAGAGTCTGTTAAGGGCAAAAATAGGTACAATCGTGCTCTTCTGCGTAAAGGCGCCAAATTTGGACCAAATGTTCCTTAGGTGAAATAAATCAGTTTTCTGGAGGGGTGCCATCATTTCGACCCAAGGGGGGTAGGGTAGGGGCAATTTTGTCTATTTCCTAATTTCCCAATATTTCCTTGGTATTAAAGGGTTTTAGATAAACAAGACCATGACAATTCTTCCTGTATGGTGCCCTTCACATTGGACTAGGTGGGGGTGCAACAAATGTCCGGCAAGGGGGGGAAGGGGGAGTTTCGGGTCACATTTTCGTGCTACCCTCAGAGATCATGATTTCATCGTACAATCACAAAATTCGACATAAATGTTCCTTAGGTAACATTTAACAGTTTTCGGAAGGGGTGCCACAATTTTGGCCCAATGGGGGGAGGGTAGGGAGAATTTTGTCCATCACCTGATTTACCCTATATTTCAGTGGTATTAAAGAGTTATCAATAAACAAATCCACGGTAATTCTTCATGAATGGTCCCCTTCATATTTGACTAGATGGGGTGCTACAAACATTTGAAAAGGGGGAGGGGTGAGTAATGGATGAAATTTACATGCTATGCGCTTTTTAATTGCAATTTGATTGTACAGTTACCAAATCAGACATGAATGTTCCTCAGGCAACATCTAACAGTTTTTGGAAGGGGTGCCACAATTTCGGGCCAAGGGGGGGAGGGTAGGGACAATTTTGTACTTTACCTGATTATCCCTATATTTCAGCGGTATTAAAGAGCTATTGATAAACAACACCATGTCGATTCTTCATGAATTGGTCCCCTGCACATTTGACTAGATGGGGGTGCTACAAACATTTGTCGAGGGGGAGGGCGGGTGATGGGTGAAATTTACATGTTATGCTCTTTTTAGTTGCAATTTCATTGCACAGTCACCAAATCTGATACGAATGTTCCTTAGGCAAAATCTAACAGTTTTCAAAAGGGGGGCCACAATTTCGGCTTAAGGGGGGGAGGGTAGGGACAATTTTGGACTTTACCTGATTATCCCTATATTTCAGAGGTATTAAAGAATTATTGATAAAGAAAGCATGATAATTATTCTTGAATGGTCCCCTTCACATTTGATTAGATGAGGGTGCTACAAACATTTGTTGAGGGGGAGAGGTGGGTTACTGGTGAAATTTACATGTTACATTGTTTTTTATTTTAATTTGATTGTACAGTCACCAAATCCGACATGAATATTCCCTTAGGCAACATCTATCAGTTTTAGAAAGGGGTGCTACAATTTTGGCCCAAGAGGGGAGGGGAGGGACAATTTTGCCCATTGTGATTATCCTTACTTTTATTAAAGGTATTGAAGAGTTATCTATAAACAACAGCATAATAGTTAGTACGAATCTCTTCGCATTTGGCTAGATTGGATGCAGAGTATCGATTATTCTTTAATACCTCTGAAATATAGGGATAATCAGGTAAGGTACAAAATCGTCCCTACCCTCCCCTCTTGGGTCGAAAATGTGGCCCCCTTTCCAAAAACTGTTAGATATTGCCTAAGGAACATTCATGTCGGATTTGGTGACTGTACAATCAAATTGAAATTAAAAAGCGCATAGCATGTAAATTTCACCCATAACCCGCCTTTTCCCCGCGACAAATGTTTGTAGCACCCCCATCTAGTCAAATGTGAAGGAAACCATTCATGAAGAATCGACATGGTGTTGTTTATCAATAACTTTTTAATACCTCTGAAATATAGGGATAATCAGGTAAAGTACAAAATTGTACCTACCCTCCCCTTCTTGGCCCGAAATTGTGGCACTGTTAGATGTTGCCTAAGGAACATTCATGTCTGATTTAGTAACTGTACAATCAAATTGCAATTAAAAAGCGCATAGCATGTAAATTTCATCCATTACTCACCCCTTTTCAAATGCTTGTGCCACCCCATGTAGTCAAATATGAAGGGGACCATTCATGAAGAATTACCGTGGATTTGTTTATTGATAACTCTTAAATACCGCTGAAATATAGGGTAAATCAGGTGATGGACAAAATTCTCCCTGCCCTTCCCCCATTGGGCCAAAAATGTGGCACCCCTTCCGAAAACTGTTAAATGTTACCGAAGGAACATTTATGTCGAATTTTGTGATTGTACGATTAAATCATGATCTCTGAGGGTAGCACTAAAATGTGACCCGAAACTCCCCCTTCCCCCCCTTGCCGGACATTTGTTGCACCCCCACCTAGTCCAATGTGAAGGGCACCATACAGGAAGAATTGTCATGGTCTTGTTTATCTAAAACCCTTTGATATCAAGGAAATATTGGCAAATTAGAAAATAGACAAAATTGCCCCTACCCTACCCCCATTGGGTCGAAATTATGGCACCCCTCCCGAAAACTGATTTATTTCACCTAAGGAACATTTGGTCCAAATTTGGCGCCTTTACGCAGAAGTGCACGATTTAACCTATTTTTGCCCTTAACAGACTCTACTACTTGTATTTTGCGAGATACAGTTGAGGCAAACAATGCGACTAGTCAAACGAACAAAATGTGTTCAATTATTATTATTTTTTAATATTCAGTAAGTAATCTTTTTAATGAACGAGTGGAGAGCGCATGCTCGATTTGAAATCATACGCGTATAATTTCATATCCATTTTTAAATGATTTCCACAGAAAATATATTTTCGAACGAATGTGGTATACTATGCTAGCTATGGTGTGATTCTCTTTCTTTCGTGTAGAGTGCTCAATGCAAGCTATTGGTATCAGTGAAACAGAGCTTATCCCAGACCATAGGATGACCGCAAGTTCGGTTTTGAACGAGCAAACCACCGCTAAAGAGGGAAGGCTCCACGCAAAGAAGGCCTGGCAACCAAACTCTAGTAATGCGAATCCCTGGTTGCAGGTGGACCTTGGAGAGGTCTACAGAGTCTGCGCATTAGCTACACAAGGGAGTCCGCTAGAAGACAAATGGGCAAGGAAATACAAAATACACAAGTCTATGGATGGGAAATGGTGGACATCAGTGGGCAGCGGCAAGGTAGGTTATAAAAAAGATTTATTTAAGTCGATAACGTGGGGAGTAGTCACCCAATCTCCCGAGCTTGAAGCTCATGTATGAAACGCTCGACCATGTTAATGAGTGTGAGCCCTACACTGGGGATGGTCACTCCCGCGTCCCCGTGGTTCTTTAGCGTCCCTCTGGTTCACTGGTTAGTGTAGTGTATGTGAGAGACGGGACCTACGGTTTAACGTCCTTATCCGTGAAGACGCGAAGGTCTAACCATTTGCAGATATTAGGGCAAAGGCAATTCAATTATTAATTCAATTATTCAATCCTCAATTATTAGAAAAAGACCAGGCCGGGGTTTGAACTCCCAACCTCCTGCACATAAGCCCGGCGCTCTACCACTGCGCTAACCGGTCGTCGGTTATATAAATAGTATAGAACAGTATTTGATAGGTGGGCCATTTTAAATAGGAGAAAGCAAAGAAAATTGCTATATATTGAATGAAAAACATGGATGGTTGAAATATAGATGAAAACGATTACTGCTCGTTTATAATACAGTTTTGAATTCGCAACTTGAAAATTTGATTTTTTTGAATAGACTTGGGAACATACGTCAGAACAGGACAGACTCTTTTATCCTTATCCGTGTTATGCAACTCATGCAGGAATTTAGCGGGAACGCCGATCAGTCAAGCATCGTCAAGCATTCTTTCCCAACCACATTCTCGCCAAGTTCATCCGAATGTACCCAACTGGCGGTTCACCATATGCATTGAGAATAGAAGTTTATGGTAGACCAAAAGGTATTTGTTTCCCCTTACTTGCCCTTCCCTACTACCTGGAGAGTCAATGTTCCTCACGCTAGCGAAGCTCTCTTTTCGGGGACACACAACTAGCACCCCCTCTTTAAATGTGTTATTTTGGAGTTTGCTGGTGTTTCTGTTCAGTAAAAATGATTTTAAAATTATCGCCGCACACAATTTTTCCTTCAGAAAAACTTGAAAAAAAAGATCAGCAGATCATTCTCAGAAAATTTTTTCCCAGGAGATCACTTAATCAAAATTAGGCACGTTTCTTAATTCGTCATATTCTTGTGTAGGCCATCGTACAGACCACCTGTACTAGTTCACGGTCTTCTCATAAGCTTAATCGCAGACCCAGCCCGAGAGACACATGCCAAATATTTATAAGAGTGTGAAATTACGGCGCAAGGCAGAGCGCAAAGGACATTTGTTGATTTGTTTTTTTTTTCTCCAAATTTTATGTTGCTTCAGTTATTTGTGAAACATTTTTGCTAAAACTTTTATCTTCCCTTGCGTAAGTTATCATAGTACAGGAAAATGGTACAGAATTGTGCAAATTAGTGAAACAAGCATGAAATTTGGCAGACTGATGGATACTTCCAGAGATAGTAGTGCTTTATCGAGTTATTTTTAAATGACCACAGAGGTACGGTATATCGCTAGACTTTTTGATACTTGGTGCAGAGAATGTCTTGACCATTACAAGTAGCGTGAGAGGTGGAGCCACGCCCGATAATTGTTACTTCCAGTTTGCAGTCATGGAATTTTTATCAGTGATATATGTATTTAGAAACAACACTTAACGTCTTTTAAAAGTCTTGAAACTTAGAAGGGGGAAAGAGGAAAGGACAATCAATAACATACCGAGCCACGCCCTTTGAACGATATACTTCCAGAGATAGAAGTGCTTTATCGAATTATTAGTAAAATGACAACAGAGAAACGATATGTTGCTAGACTATTTTGAAATTGGGCCTCTAGAATGTATTTATAGTTGCAAATAACTTGAGAGGTAGGGCCACGCCCCAATGGGTACTTCTAGTTTTACAACCATGGAGTTTATATTATCTAAAAAATATATTTTAGAATAAACAACGCTTAAAGTCTCTCAAAAGTCTTGAAACTTGACCATGACAAAGCAAAGTACATTCGGTCGATATACACCTAGAGCCACGCCCTTTGATGGATACTTGCAGAGATAATAGTGCTGATCTAAACTGACCACTGAGAAACTATGTCAGGCCGGTCTATGTTGAAATTGAATCTTGAGAAGAGGAAACACGCCCGACAAATTTGAAACGTCTAGTTTTTTAGCCGTACTACATATACACACTACAAATTTCAATGAAAACTTAAACAACCTTTAACAGTCACACCTCACTAAAAACAAACATAAATATTAAAATAAAATTCAGACACAAGAATTTTTAAAGAAAAGTTAAAAAGCATAAAAAAGAAACTGAAACAGAGGCTCCCCATTTTCTTTCATGATACACCCGGCCATAGGCGATTTCCTTCCTTCGCTATATGTTGTTTGGCTTCGTATGTTTTCCTTGCTTCATTAAACATGAGTTTGACTGATAGAAAAGATCAAGTTTTGCAGAGAATATGAAAATTGCTTATAAAATTATATAATTTAATAGCAGCTGACCGTCAAGTGTCAAAATACCCAAAATAACTCATTTTAGATCAGGGTAGTAGTTAAATCGCACTTAGACAAGAAAAAAGTTGAAACTTTGGTCCAAAAATTAAAAACAATTGGGCAGTAATAAAAAAAAGTGTTCAATAGACCTCAGTTTACAAGTGGCATCAGTGACAAAGCGGAGTGTCACAAATTTAAAATCTTAAAAGCACGTCATTAGTGTAAAATATTCGGTCAACGCTGACGGGGATCATCGAAAGGACATACAGCTCAGGGGACTTAAGGCATGGGTCCATGCGGCCACGCCCTTAAAACATTCAATCAGTCCTTAATTTTTGATGAATTAAAGATAGGCTTCTTGTTCTGACATAATGTCATAGGTCTCGTCATTCTTGATAATTTTGTTGATTGTTGTTCCCATGGGAACCAATTCTTAACCTTTGACCTCAATTTTAAGAAATGAAACTTCAAAGCTTCGGGAGTATCGGAAAAGTCACATCTCTCTTGAAACCATCCTATGGAAATGGTAGGCTATCAGGGAGTATTTATCACTCCAATTCGATATCTTGCACAACATTTCTAATTTCGAAGTTATTAAAGGATATCAAATTTCACAGTGTCCTAAAATAGGATTCCTAATGACATGGACATTTTCTCGAATTGGAACAGATATACCTGTGGTGACCTTAAACACATCACATTGTTAAATCCCCAGAGTTTGTAACTTTTGCATACCTCCCGAGGACGTTTGTGAAAATAGCTTAAATGCTAGGTTCAAAGGTCACATTCCATGTTTCTATGGAAACAAAACATAAGTTTTATGTATTTCATGACCGTTAACAACTTTAACCATGTTTGACAGTGGGAGAAGCAAAGCTACTGAAGATAGACCACCCCTAACGTTTTTGATCCGCCATTTTGAATGCAAATGAGACCCATGCCTTAAGTTCCCTGAGAGAAGAAGTATTAAAACTGGCCAATGAGAAACTGTATGTGGCCATACTAGTTGAAATTGGTATAAAGAATACATTTTGTGTTCTACGTAATTAGAGACTGCGAGCCACGCCCGACAATGGGTACATAAGCTTAGTATTTATGAATCGTCCCCTTATCAGGTGGCAGGCCTTAGCCAGGGAATAAACAGACATCCTTTTTCAGCACAATTCAACATTGAAGAGATAAATTACTCGAGACACCATGTTTGACCTGACTTGGTACTATAACTTGCTTTGCGAAACTATGTACTCTCAAATCAACGAGCTCGGGGTTACACACAGTTCTCGTTGGCGGAAACATCTGATAGTTTCTTAATGTCGGGACATGTCAAGAACAATCGGATATTGTTTCAGCAGGGAGGACTAAGGAGAGTCTCAATCATTGAATCAGCATCGACTTTCACGCCAAAAAGAAGAAAGGGAGTAAAGGAAAATACTACTGTTCGGGACTTAAAGACCCATCATCAACCCAATAGCCATCGCGCGCCCCGTTTTCTTTTCCTTTTCAAATTGATATTGTTTTTCGGCTGCTTTGATTGACTAATAGCCTAAGAGGCTGTCGGTTGATGATGAGCCTTTACGGTTATTCAGGTATTTTTAGTTTGTCCTTCCTGAGACGAATTTCGCTATTAAAAGTTTAGTCACATTCTCTCTCGCTATCAGTTGTTATATTCAGGTACGAAAGTCCTTAAAGTGGTCATGTACCAGATTTCTATGCTGTGTACATTGGATAGAACCTCCAAACTAGCTGTGATGTCCTTGTTACAATGCACTCATCGGGAAGTTCCCTCGCAGATCTTCCCCAAAACAGTTATTTCCTTCAATAGCGCGATAAAGCCCACTCTTTTGCTTCTGGACAGGAATACTGTCTGTTGGAAGGGGTCTGATTTTGACGCAATATTTCGCCGTTTCAACTCCAACTCTTAACTAAAAGGGAATGGTCCTGTGTGTATAATGGTTGATTTTAGTTTCCTTTATTACCGTCCTAAATTTGAGGATGTCAGTTTCTGTTAAAAAAAATAGATGATTCAAGATGATGAATTCCATGCCTGCAAAACTGGAAACATTTATTTATGGTGTGGCTCCACCTCTCGAGATAAACGGAACGCTATATAAACACATTCTATGTGGCAAATTTCAAACAACACCGACCACACGCAGTTTCTCAGTGGCCATTTCGGTAATAATTGTAGTCAGTACTATGATATCTGTTAATACTAATCAAGGCGTGGCTCTGTGCGTATAATGGCAGATTGTACTTTCCCGTTGTCACTGTTTTAAGTTTCATGACTTTTGAAAAACGTGAAGAGTTGTTTCTAAAGATCTTGAAAATGAATTCCATGGTTGAAAAACTAGAAGATCCTTTTTGGGGCGTGGCTCCACCTTTCAAGGCACTTGCAGTGGTGAATACATCCTATGTACCAAATTTCAAAATAGTCTTGCCACATACAGTTTATCTGTGGTCGTTTTATATAAAATTGTATCCGGCACTATTATCTCTGCAAGTATACATCAAAGGGCGTGGCCCTTGTGCATATTGACAGAATGTCCATTGCTTTATCATCGTCCTAAGTTTCAAGACTTTTGAGTGACGTTCAGTGTTGTTTCCACAAATACATTTCAGATATTTAAATTCCATTGTTGCAAAGCTGGAAGTATCCATTTTAGGGCGTGGCTCCACCTCTTATGTTTCTTGCATTGCTTAAGACATTCTTTGGCCAAATTTCAAAATCATCTAGCCCCAAACAGTTTCTCTGTGGTAATTTTACGTATAATTGGATAAAGCACTACTATCTCTGGAAGTATCCATCAAAGGGCGTGGTTCTGTATGAGAGATGATTGACCATCCCTTGCTTAATCACTGTCCTAAGTTTCACGGCTTTTGGTAAACGTTAACTATTGTTTTAAAAATTATTTACGATTGTGTTTCTCAAAATCCGTGTCTGCATTTTTTTTAAATTTTTTAAATTTCCAAGGTCAAATTTTATAGAATTTTCAGGCTCCCAAAATGTAAAAAAATTCATAACTTTTGAACTAAACAAAATTTAAAAAAACGCAGATACGGTTTTTGAGAAACACCTTTAAGGATTAAAACAATGTGTTTCTTGAGAGTCAAGGTCAAGCAGTTCGGCGGCGATAGCTCTTGAAAATGACACACTCATTTTTTTTATAAAAGCTTTAAAAAAAATAGATTTATTAAAAAGTTACTTCATATAGAACATATTACATTTATTATGTATTGAAGTTAAAAATGTAAAAATGCACGTGATAGAGAAGTTGCTGTAAACATTGGACCTCCCCCGAATAGGAGTGAAAAAAAAATTGGACCCTCCCTTTAGCCACGCGATAAAAATTAGGAACCTCCCAGCAAAAATAGGAGCCCCTCCAAAAAAAAAATGAATATGCTTTTTTCATTCTAGCATTGTTTGAGTGAAGGGTGACCGGGTCACGTGACCTCTTAGTGCAAAATTAAAGCACTAAGCACTAATTTGGTGATGCTTTTCCGTTGTAAACTTTAGAATGCACTAGTCCTCTTGGTATGGAAAGTGGTGAGTTACCATCGTCCAGCCGTTCCTCATCTTCATATTTCGATAACAGTCACATGGCGGAGCACGCTCAGCTGTATGGAGACTCATCTTGGTGCAACGGTCATGAGCCTGGGTACCTGCAGGTTGACCTGGGCAGAGTCCAGACCGTCACGGGAATTGCAACACAGGGTGACGGCAGCCTGAACAGTAGACGCTGGGTCACTAGCTTCTCTCTGTCATACAGCTATGATGGGCAGCGGTGGATTCAATATAGAGATGCTGGGTCTTTGCAGGAAAAGGTACCATCTCTTTCAATTATTCGTTCAATTATTCGTGGTGGCAGTTAGAATTTTGATACCTCTTTTGTGTCTAGTCATTTTGCTTTTACGATCTGAATTCGAAACCAGAACGGAAACACGCACAAAAGCCACGCAGTCTCGCCTTTTCCACACCGGTTCAGTTTTCCATACTGTGCAAGAACCCACGGGCTAAATTCATTACTCTCGATGATACTTTTTACCTTCCTGATATTTTTCTTGTTTGCATTGGAATTAAAGGTTTTTCCTGGAAGCAACGATGTCAATAGCGTGCGGGTCAACTGGTTCTTCCCACTTGCCGTTCGTCTGCTCCGTATTCACCCGAGAGGCCATAACATCCTGAGCTGCCTGCGATTAGAGTTGTTTGGGTGCGATAAACGTACGTACAATGATCTAATTATTGGATAAATCGTGCATGCAAATGTTCTGACCAACAATTACTTTACGCTTTTTCCTAGATGTGACTCCAGTCTTGTTAGAAAGCGTTTCATATAATTTGCCCACAAACCAAGGAGGCTCCGTAGAGCTCCAGTGTAACGCCACGGGCCACTCGTCCAAGATTAAAATAGAGTGGTTTACCGGAGGCAGAGACGTGAGTGCAGAATCGCAAAATGAGAACATAACGTCAACTCGCATTAGATCCAAACTAAAGGTGGATTATGTCAGTGCCGAGTGGGTGCTTTCTAAGTTCACGTGCCAGCCTCGTGGTCCAGGAAGCAGAGATGTATTATGTACAACCAAATATACTTGCTATGCGTCCTACACACTGCCCGGGGGAGGAATGACTAAACAAGGAGTTAACGTCACAGCAACTTTGAGTAAGACAGTAAATATAATTACTGTTTTTTTTTTATTTACTGGTTTTCTATGAAATAGTATGGCGACTAATATTTCAGGACGGATGTTTTATTTACTTACAACATTTTTATCATATATCACAAACTCGGCCAAAATTGGGCATTAAATGTCTCTGATTGGTCAATGTAATACCACAGATTTAGCCAAAACTCTTGATAAAAGCTCGAGGTTCCCCAGTTATATATTTTTGGTGAAGTTTTAGAAGATAATGCCGTTTTTCATAATATTATCGAATTGATAATTGATATATCTCTCTAACACTAGGAGAGATATATGCACTACTGCATGTAGCGGGTTTATCCCTTGGATCAAGCTGACGTGTCACGAAGCATAGCGCTCGTCAAGAGGAATACTGAAGCAAGAGTCGAGTCTTTTATCTCCGAAAATTCTAACAATATGACGTAACTTCTAATTGCAGAAGTTCCTGCTGCTCCTTTCAATGTGGAACCGCAAAGCAGGGAAGACACGTTCATCACACTGATCTGGAAACACCCCGCACAAGAAGACGGCGAGGGGCTGATCACTACGCACATTATAGAATTCACTAATACGACTAATGTTCTGCAAATAAACACACAATCTAGTGCAACTAATTATCATTTATCTGGACTAACTCCCAACACTGGCTACCGTATCAGAGTGAGGGCAGTCAGCAGAGTTGGCAACGGCGTATGGAGCGCTAGCGAGACAGTATTCAGCAGTGAGGGCGGTAAGACATTTATTTTCGGCTGCCTATCCTGTCGAGATCCAGAAAAACAAACCAACGTTTTCCAGCGTGGTATACACTAGAAGAAAAGCCAAGTTTAAACACAACTCCCGGCAGGACTCTCCCATTTTTGGGCGGGGGATGCTCGTCGGGAACTTTCGCTTTTACCCTAAAAGGTACCTCAAATGGCGTGGCTTAGTTGGTTTTGACCCCTAAAAGGTACCAACAAGACGTATTTTCCCTCATAATTTTCTTTCGTTTTTTTACGAGGGACTAACACGTCTGAAATTCAGCCTACCAACAGGGTCCTGAAGGAGGGGGTCCCAATCCCGTTTCCGGCCGTTTTTTCGCAAAATCCCGTTCCCAGTAGGTAAAATCCCGTTCCCGGTAGGACCAGTCGGTAAAATCCCGGCACACGAAAACTGTGATGTTAAATTGAGATTCCTGCTTTTATCTCTTGGTTCTGTAGGTTTTATTGTTCATGCACGCCGCAAATGACGAAATTGTTATTATCGCAACCAAATGACGAATTGCTATGCTTATAATGGCGATTTCTTTCCAACATAGTGATTGTCCGCCAGGCCTATCACTATAAATTAAAGGCTTTTCGTGATCCCCCTATTTGAACTAATGGGATATATTTTACATGAGTTTCTCTTCTGTTGCGCGTGAAGCGCGCCCTGTTTTAAAAGGTAGATAAACATTGCATTTTTGTGTGCCTGTAGTTAGTATTCTTCGTGCACGACGCAAATGACGAAATCGTCATAATTTGCGGCCCAACGGATGAATTTCTATGTTTGTAACGTCGATCTCACGCTAACGGGCTTCTTTCGAACATAGTAGTTGCCTGCCAGGCCGATCACTGGAAGACTTTTCGCGGGGAGTTTGTTCTTCCTCGCCAAGATACAAATGTTCTTGTAACGGGCATTCCATTTAAACGGCACGAGCATATTGTCTTCGTTTGCGGGAGATCTAAAACTCATTGTTATATAGCGAGTGCTCACTCCAACCGAGCGCGCGCTCTTATTGGCTAAATCAAGGTCACGTGGTTAAGTACAAATCAAATATTCCCCGATCAGTCAATATTTCGAAAAAATTTTGACTGGTCGGGGAATATTGCTTTCGCGCGTCGCGTTTGAGAGCGGGGAAAATAGAAGATTGTAAACACGCGTGTCTCTTTAAACAACCTTTGCTAATTTTGATAAGTTTTTGCCGTAATGCAAGAAAATTGTGGGATTTTAGGAGTGTTTTTATTTTACACGATGCAGTCGTGCACACACTTTGTAACTTCTCTTTCGTTCTTGAAATACATTTGTTTCGATTTAATAATTGCAGTTTATTTTTTGCTATATAACAAAACACTTAATGACTGCTCCCTCGGGAAACACCAGTTTTGTTTCCCTCGAATCTCGATGTTTCCCTCGACTTCGTCTCGGGAAACATCGAGATTCTCGGGAAACAAAACTGATGTTTCCCTCGGGAGCAGTCATTAAGTGTATAATATTACATGTTTCTTCCTTATGCGAAGAAATTTTTAACGTATTGAAAGAAGAGAACTGATATAGAATTTGCTTGAATAACTCCACAGGAAATTTCTTGTGATGCCCCCTTCCAGGGCTTCAGGTTTCGAGAGTTCCCCTTTCGCTCCCCCCAAAATGAAATGATCCCCTGCCCGTATGATATCTCGTCCTCAATTTTGATACAAAAGATATATCATACGATTCTTTTCAAAAAGTGGTTCCGCCGTTTTGAAAATGCCTATGCCAAGTTAAAGTTGACCAAAACCTCGCAGATTCCGAGGGACCAAAAAAAGCAAAACGAGGGCTTTAGTTTAGAAGGAGCGAGAAGTGAAATTCTATTTTCAGGTAGCCTGCTGTTAGGATACTCTAAACAGTCTTAAATTGCGAAAAATGGTACAAATTGACGATTTTTATTAGGATATACAAGGAGAGATTTGAAAAATCTCGTTCCCGTTGAAACATCTTGATTCCAATTCCCGGTAGACAAATCCCGTTCCCGGTAACCCAAATCCCGTTTTCCCGGCCTAAAAAAAAGCGAATCCCGGCTCCCGTTTTACCCCTTCAGGACCCTGTACCAACAAGTGCGATTTGGTTGATTTGCTAGAACGGACCTCTCAGGTACCTAGCTGAAAAAAAAATACAAGTTTTCGAATTTTACCCCTAAGAGGTACCAAAGGCCTGACTTTGAACCCTAAAAGGTAGACGAGCAATCCTCGCCCCAAAAAATAGGGAAGTCTCCCCGGGCACAATAATGCTTCTCACGCACACATTCTATAGTAGAATTGACTCAGTGCTTTGCTTCTTTCTAGCCCCAAGCGTAGCACCTACCGGAATCAATGCGACATTCCAAGGTGCTAAAGCCACCATCACCTGGAAACATATCCCGTCAGCACTAAGTCATGGCAGGATTATCGCCTATCAGGTCGACATTTTGAAATTAAATCAACAGGGAAAGATTGTAAGACAACGGAGGTCCGTGCCGCACGCTTTTTCAGTAAATGCCACGTCTTCTCCCTACGATCTACAGCTCGGTCTGTGCTCCACTTACAACTTGACCATGCGTGGATACACAAAAGCAGGGCCTGGACCAGCCAGTCAGCCAGTTACAATAACGACCCCAGGTAATTCTCCTTTACATTTGAGGTTGTGTAACAGCCCCAGTAAGAACTTTATTAGCACCTCACCGGAAACAACGGAATGAGAAAATCAAGACCAATAAGATGTATCTGTACTATACTCATTTATTGAGGGCACTTAAAATATAGGAGTATTATCACCAATGTTATTTTGTTTTCTCCTAGTCGTGCTACTGAGTCCAAGTCAGGTAAATGCTACAGCTATCAACTCCACTGCTATCTTGCTGGCCTGGAAAAACCCTGATCTTCAGAACATGGATTTTCAGCGTATTAAGGTCTGTAGCTGCTTCGCATTTAGGGGTGGAGTGATCTTTCGATTGCACTATGAGCTGCTATTGCCCCATTGAATGCGCTTCAGGCTCAACTCCCTTTATAGTGCAGTCATACTGCTGGAGGCCCAACTCCCTCAATTCAGAGAGGAGGCCCACCTCTTTCCTCTCCCACCCAGTGGCGGCATTACTTAAATCTTCCACGAGGCCCAACCCAGGGGAGTAGCCAGGAATTTTTGTTGGGGGTGGGGGGGGGGGACGGATAGTAAAAACATTGGATGAAAAGTTTCAACTTTCCTCCAGCAAATACAGTAAATGTATGCCAAAATCTCCCGAGAAAGGGGGGCCGCGGCCCCCTGTCTCCCCTGGCTACGCCCCTGCAACCCCCTTAGACAACCCCCTTCCATCCACGTTTCTACCCCCTTAGACTTAGTCCTCTTGAAAAAATAATTATCCAGCAGCACTGGGGTATGCCAAAGTATCTATCGAGCGCTTCACTAGCCACTCCCCTATTGTCAGCCCAATATACACTAAGTATGTTTGTTTGTTTGTTTGTTTGTTTGTTTGTTTGTATGTTTGTTTGTTTGTTTGTTTATGAGGACGCAGTGAATTTAAAGCAGCATTAAAACAGTCTTACGAGAGCCAATCAGATCCAAGTGAAATTACCCCCTAAAGGTGCAGTGAATTGGCTCCCCGTTGCGGCATGTCTCATGATGCACTGGGCAATGATCTGATTGGCTCACTCGTTTCACAGTGGTTGACACGCAGAAAAATGCAACTGCCATCTCCACGATGTTGACAACGGCGAGCTCGCATGTTACCGGAGCCAACTTTAACGATATTTTTCAGGTTTCCGTCAATGGAAGTACCTACAAAGTTCATCACTCGATAGCACTTGGTGAATCTTATGTCATTTCTGACTTAAAACCCTCTAACAAATATTACTTCAAAGTCAATATCGTTAATGGCTGTGGATTTAAAGATGAGGCCAGCCCAGCTTTTGCAGTGACCAAGGCTTTAAGTAAGCATTCTCATAATATTTTGCATGCTTCATAATTAAGCAATAAAAGTACTTTCCGCGTGCTCTCTGGTTTCTTACAAACACGAGGGGGATGTTGGGAGAACTGATCTAAACTTGAAAGACACGAGCCGAAGGCGAGTGTCTTTCAAGTTTATCAGTTCGACCAACATTCCCCGAGTGTTTGTAAGAAACCAGAGAGCACGCAGAAAGTATTTTTATTGCTTTTAGAAAATAACATACACACGCGCGACAGCGTTGCGTGACAATCGTGTTTCTCAGGTCTCTTACAAACACGCTTTTTAACCAATCAGAATGCGCAAATTCACAATACAACATAGGTGTTATTTCTAATGAAGTATATATTCTATACCACGTGCATGTATGTAGTGCGTTTACTCTCTTTTTAATCTCAGGAGTCACTCCCAATAATCAAGCGGATGACGACGACTCTGATGCTCTTATAGCCGCATGGGTGCTGATACCACTCATCGTCATTCTAATCATAATCATCATCATTGTCTTGCTTAGGAGGTAAAACTACAGTTTATGATTCTATGATTCCACTGTTTGTATCACATTCGTAAGTGTAAACAAGAAAATAGAGCGGTTTTCACATGACTGTCGTGAAAACAATTGCAATTGAGTAATGGCTAGCCAATCAGAATCGAGAGAAATCACGACTGCTCCTAAATGGCTTTTTTCTTAGCCAATTGCAAGCCGAACCAATTACTAAGTAATGACACAATTGTATTTACTACAGAATTTGATTTGCTGAGAAAAACGAGTAGCCAATGAGAACGCAAAGCAATCGCAATTACATAACAAATCTTGACAGTCATGTGAAAACCGCTCTAAAGCAAAAAGAGATTATAAAATTGCTCAAGATTCTGATTTACTTTTCAGATTAGTGCTTAAGACTAAAAGACTGGTAGTGCAATCAATCGCATGTGATTACAAAACCTAAATAGAAGAAAACCTATAGGAGCAATTACAAAATAATTGCGCGAATTACTCCCGATCGACAGTCATCTGAAATCCGCTCTATGTTGCACAGTAGCCCAGGCAATAGTAGTCTTGCCTAGCTCAGCGAAATCAGTAAATGAAACAACCCCATCTCTTTGTATCCCATAGGAAGAAGAAGTTACCAGTATGTAAAGGACAACGAAAAACAAGCAGAAACAATAATCCTCCAGATCACGTTGACATGCTTGGTAATAAGCCTGGACAAACACTGATTAACGAGAATAAGTGTTATCTTACATTATCTGTACAATAAAGACGCTATCTTATCCTTGCAATACAGTAGGACAAAGAATACCCGCCATCTGCAGAAAAGAGGCCATTAGCTTGCAAATTCATGTTTCTTTAAAAGCGTTATAAGCATTCTCTGAAAGATCGCTTCTGCTACTACATAGACTAAATGCCTCTTAGTGGTTTCCCAAACTAAAGATTTGATGCCCCCTGTATTTAATGAAGATGGTTGAAATAACAACACTCATAGTGCAACTTCGATGCAATGGTAATAAACTACAAGTTACAAAATGTCCCATATTCTGCAGATCATTCCGTTGACAATAAAGGACAGGAGAACCAAAGCATGCGGCTACAAGATGATCTTGCTGTCTACAGTGAGCCTGTACAGACCGACAGGACTGGCCCCATACCTGTTCCACAGTTCGCAGATTTCTTTACCAGAGCCAGTCAAAACAATAATGTACTTCTTAACAAGCAATATCAAGTAAGAACGTTAAACTCCTTGCCTCATCTCCCTACACTGAGACCCACATCTTTAATCGAAAGATTGAGGATACAGCGTGTTGCTGTAGTTTTCCTAAAAAAGTAAGGGTCATCAGCTATGATCTGCCGACGGAGGCCTACATGTTCTATAATTTTGCATTGCCTGCCATCTTTGCAGCGCAATGTACACCAACTTAAAGGGGCTGTGTCACGGTTATTTGAAACACATTTGTAAACACAGATCTCAATTTGTATGTACTCATCCCCATATCACTTGATATTAGCCTAATAAACAATACAGACAAGTTTTATTGGCTGCCGATGTTCATACAAATTTTGATATAACTCACAAACTTTGAAAACTGTTCATCCCAACAACATGTCCAAAACTCTCATTGTTACAATCCGTTTCCATCCGTACTGTAATAGGTCCATGAAGCCTACAATCGTGATCATTTTGTAGTTAAAGGGCTATCAAACAAATCTAGACTCATTTAACAATTATTCCTCGAGCCCGAATGGGCTCTGAGTCAATAGCCCATGAGAGGCCGGAGGCCGAATGGGCTATTGACTCAGAGGCCATGAGGGCGAGAGGAGTAATTGTTTTAGTCAAATCACACTAGTAGGTCAATTTGTATAACCAAAAACGTTTTCTGGTCTGGTCATTTGCCATTTTCTGGCTTTCAAATCCGAAACTTTTCGCTACTAGTAGGCTCTAACTTATAGCCTACTAGTAGCTTATCCAATCAGAACGCAGCATTGACAATAGACCACTAGTGTGATTTGACTAAAGTATTTTAGCTATCCATAAGTTTTTTATATCACCAAAAGTATGCTAAAATCATGACACAGCTCCTTTAAGGAACGTCTGAGGTTTCCTTCCCCAATGAAGGATCTATGATGGACCAAGATAATAACGACGAACGTTTTTGAAGCTATATAAAAAATATAACGTTTTCAATTTGTTTAAACAGCAACTCGTGAACGCCCAGATGCATCCATGGAATAAAGGCAAAAGATTGAAAAACAGACCAAAGAACAGATATCTCAACATATTACCTTGTAAGATCATCCTTTATTTCTGTTTACGTGAATTTTTATATTAAGCCTTTACCGTGTTGACTCTCGCATATTTTCTTCCTTTAAGATGACCTTGGGCGAGTGGTTCTAGACACAGTGGACGAGGATGAAGAGTCTGATTACATTAACGCATCGTACATCAGGGTAAGAACCATAAAAGGTATCCAACAACGCAAGAATCCATTACTGCCATCATCCCCTATCAACAATTACCTCCACCGACATCATTATCACCCTCATCCTCATCAACAACATCGTCATCACCGTCTCCAACGCCTCTGAAATTCTGATCAACATTGGATTCCCTCCTTGTTTTTAGTTTGGTATCTACTTCTAAGAAATGAAGGCACATGCATTTGAAAAAAAAAATCTACTCCGCCGTTTTTGTGCGAAAGATTGCGGCTGTACAACACTTGACAAACAGCAACTGGAGCTTGGTCGATGCAACGGCATTGAAAGGCGGTAGCATTATTGGCAGGTACAGAAAATGGAAGTGAATTGAACCCAGGAACACCAGATATGTTCTGCTTCCGATTCCATGTTTCCATTTGTTTTCAAGGGCGCGCGGCAGTGACTGTGGTTTCATTCCTATAACATTTTCCCCAGCTATCCCATTATTTATTTATTAAAACGAATGTTGTGTATATTCCCATTTCAGGGTTACGATGGAACTCCTAAAACATATATAGCATCGCAGGGTGAGGTCTTACTAACGCGTTCCAAACTATTTTGAGGTTTTCCAAAAAACAAAATCAGAGGAAAACAGCACAATCGCTCGAAAGTTTTCATGATATTCCGAGTGAAACGGTCATTTACCAATGAACTGTTATTTTTTTCATGGCGATAAGACAAAATTGCTCTAAATATGACAAGTTGTAAAACAGGCACTTTGCTCGGACAACATTATTATGTCAAAATCTTTAGACTAAAATCCAATGATTTTCTCCGACATAAAAAATGGGTAAAAAATTCGGGTTGAAAATACAGCTGTTTCCTCGGACCATTGGTTTCGCTAGTAGAAATATTGAAAATCAATGCAAGCTAAGCCTGAAAAAAGGTAAGAATTTCCTACCAGTTTGAAGTCCGTAAAAGGGTAGGAAATTCCTACCAATATGAAGCCCGTAAAAGGGTAGGAAATTCCTACCAGTTTGATGCCCGCAAAAGGGTAGGAAATTCCTACCAGTTTGATGTCCGCAAAAGGGTAGGAAATTCCTACCAATTTGAAGCCCGTAGAAGGGTAGGAAATTCCTACCAAGTTGAAGCCCGTAAAAGGGTAGGAAATTCCTACCAATTTGACGCCCGTAAAAGGGTAGGAAATTCCTACCAATTTGACGCCCGTAAAAGGGTAGGAAATTCCTACCAGTTTGATGCCCGCAAAAGGGTAGGAAATTCCTACCAGTTTGATGCCCGCAAAAGGGTAGGAAATTCCTACCAATTTGAAGCCCGTAGAAGGGTAGGAAATTCCTACCAAGTTGAAGCCCGTAAAAGGGTAGGAAATTCCTACCAATTTAAGCCCGTAAAAGGGTAGGAAATTCCTACCAATTTAAGCCCGTAAAAGGGTAGGAAATTCCTACCAAGTTGAAGCCCGTAAAAGGGTAGGAAATTCCTACCAAGTTGAGCCCGTAAAAGGGTAGGAAATTCCTACCAACTTGATGCCCGCAAAAGGGTAGGAAATTCCTACCACTTTGAAATTCGAAAAAGGGTGGGAAATTCTTAGCAGTTTTAAGTCCGAAAAAAGGGTCTCAAGATATTCCTACAAGTTTGAAGTCCGAAAAGCTGCATGCAAAAACAAGATTCTATTCATTGTAGAGAGATTTTTCTACAGATATAATTGTGATGATTTGTGTTTTTCGAATGTATTCTACATAAAATATCTATTGCTCTCCCCTCTATGGTGCCAGGAAGTTTCCGTGTCATTCTCAAGCGATTTCTATGTCGAATGCGTCTTAGTTTGTTTTATTCATTTGCTCATTCCTTGGACATAATCCATGACTGCAAAGCTCTCACATAACTGTTCTAACTGTTCTATATGGCAAATTCCTCTTTTTGCTCCGACGAAGGGCTAACGCTCGAAACGTCAGCAAAACACCATTTTTCCACGGCGTTTAACATAAATCTCATGGCAGAGAAATGAGGACTTTAGGACCTTCTACATGCACTTTTCATTGGTAGCGCAAATATTTCCGGAATGAGATCACCTAGGTTTGCAGCCAGGGATGGTTAAAAAAGACACAACAGCAAAACTAAGAACAGCCAAGGGAATAATCGATCCCACTAGTGTTTGTGAACACGAAACTAGCCCCTACTTGCATTAATGTTCTCTTGTCCTGGGAGATTGTTTTGCGCAGTTTTGGTTACTCTCTCTTGTTAGGTATGCCATCCTCGACTATGTAGCTTCAACACCGACCACTTCCTGTTAAAAAGGAATCACATATTGAAACAACACTGGTCAATTAAGTAAGGCATTGCGAATGGAATAGTTAATTAACGGAAAGCAAACTGTTTTGGTCAGTGGAATATTTGTTACTTTGTTTGCTTGAATTTACGGAAGGCTCAAAAGCCGAAACGTATAAATTTATTAAATTATGGTTCTGTGAGGAATTTAGAGTCCCTCTACATCACTCACCTATATATAATTATAACAATTCGGTTTATTCATATGACATCAAAAGCAGAAAAATAGAGCCTAACACAGGTTAGTTGACAAACGTATGGATTAAATGCTGAAACATTTGAATCGTGTGAGATGTGTGCTACCTGGGCACCAGAGGTTCGAAGATATTATGATCAGTGCAGAATAACAGGAACGTATATGATGATGATAAACCGGGGATAAACCAAGCAAACTGATGTTTCCAAAGTCATATGACAAGATTCTGAATGACTGGTGACTACAAAGCCCCCGCGCCCAGGCTTGCAGCGGCGCGAGGAAATACCCAAACACAGATAAAACGTTTATGCCGAAGTAGGGACTCTTACCCAGAATAATGCTCTTCGTCCTTGGATGCTAGATGGACATGGCTATTAGGTGCCTGGCTCTCCACATCTCAATCTGCTTTCTGCTTTAAAACTACAGGCTTGCGATCGGCAGCGATTTCTGTCCACCATATAATGTTTACTGGAGACTCAACAATAACGGTCGAAGGTAGTTGATTGACTTGATCTACAACGATGCTGTACGTCTGTCAATTAACAATGATTGTTGACAGATGGGTCGAATGCAGTAAGCAGATTGCTTTATTCCAGAGAAACGTTTCTTATGCTATCAAACAGTGTTTCAGTGTGATGAGTATAGTCTTTGAAAAATGGTATTTCTGGCATATTTATTAAAAGGTTAATGCCTTGGTACCCTCGGCAGCCTTCCGCGGCTACAGCTTTGTAAACAGAGGAATATCTCAAACGGAAATTACTAATGCCTGTGGTATTCTATTATTTCACGGTAGCCAATTGCGTTGCAGCCCATACGTGAGGCGTCAATTTGAAACAGAGATGAAACGCAGGTCACACGTAGAGAGACTGTTGACTGTTGATTTTGTTGAAGCTCAAACAGTTCAAACGTGAATATCTCGATACTTTTGTTCTGGTATGTCTGATGGAGTCAAGAGGATTTTACAAGGCGGTGACCCTGCACCCGATTTTAATTTTCCAGATCTTGAATTTTCGAACCGATCAAGACGAAGCGAACGGACTCAAAATTCCCCTTCAAACACCGAATCGATCGAAGAACCATTGGTAAGTTGCTTTGCTTTGCATTGTTGGACTGATTTTAGTATTGTTTCTGGCCTTCAACGCCCGCGCTTTGATGCGTGTGAATATTGTCATTATCATCGTACTATTCAAGCAGAGGTTCTCTTTAGCTAGCAAAGCTGTTCGTGTGTCTGGTATTTCGCGTGGTTGTTTTGCTCCATGCGAAATCAGTCAGTAAAAGGACGTAGTTGGTTTTGTCTCTATTAGAGTTCTACAAAGGAGTTCTTTTGTCTCTTATACTCGTTCTTTGTATTGAGGACATAGAGGATTGTTGTATAATGCGTCGAAAAGAAAAAGTCCAGAGCTTCCACCCCCGAAACGGCGTTATTAATCAACTTTTAAAGCCTTTAATCCTTGAATATTCAAGTGTTGGACTTTTTATATATATAAATTTATTATTTTTTAACTTTTTGACGCTGAAGAAGGTCGAAGACCGAAAGCTCCGTAAATAATTATTTGATAACCTCCATCAGTTGTGCCGCGTCGTCACTTATACCATATTCCATTTCATAAATTTATATTATATATATTTTTTCAGATATACTGGATTGTAAAGAACAGTGAGGGAAAGACAGAACCCGGTTATGGTCTTGGAAAACTAGAGCTGTGTATTTCAGTGAAATGGGGAATTCATAAAAGATAATGGAGGTACTTCTTCTCTCCACTGCTCACTGCTGGAAGCGAACGTATCAGGGTAATTGGACGCCTTAAGAATATGGCCCGAGAAAGTTTATCCGTGGTCTCTGCTGCCAAGACGTGCATTATAAATGTGAATAGGACATTTAAACTGTTACATTCCACTCAAATTGAGTAAATGTATAGCGCTGACTGTCATAACACCATAAAACCAGGATTTATTAAGCGCTTTAATAAGGGCTGAGAAATAATGTATGTAAGAACAAAGTGAATCATTATTTAAGATATCAAACACTGGATTTTAGTGTATCTTCTCTTTATCGTTTTTACCACGAGTTTAGACATATAACTGATATCAATTTCTTGCCCTTTTTCTGACTTGTTACGGGTAAGAACTTCCTAACCCTATATCGGACTTAAAACCTGGTAGAAATTTCTTACCCTTTCATTTCAGTCTTTGAAACTGCTAAGAATGTCCTCTTCTTTTACGGGCTTGAAAGTGCTGGGAATTTCTTACCCTTTATCGGACTTAAAACTGCTAAAATGTCCTATCATTTTACGGGCTTCAGACTGCTAGGAATTTCCTACCCTTTTGCGGGCATCAAACTGGTAGGAATTTCCTACCCTTTTACGGGCTTCAACTTGGTAGGAATTTCCTACCCTTCTACGGGCTTCAAATTGGTAGGAATTTCCTACCCTTTTGCGGGCATCAAACTGGTAGGAATTTCCTACCCTTTTACGGGCTTCAAACGGCTAGGAATTTCCTACCCTTTTACGGGCGTCAAATTGGTAGGAATTTCCTACCCTTTTACGGGCGTCAAATTGGTAGGAATTTCCTACCCTTTTACGGGCTTCAACTTGGTAGGAATTTCCTACCCTTCTACGGGCTTCAAATTGGTAGGATTTCCTACCCTTTTGCGGGCATCAAACTGGTAGGAATCCTACCCTTTTACGGGCTTCAAATTGGTAGGAATTTCCTACCCTTCTACGGGCTTCAAATTGGTAGGAATTTCCTACCCTTTTGCGGGCATCAAACTGGTAGGAATTTCCTACCCTTTTGCGGGCATCAAACTGGTAGGAATTTCCTACCCTTTTACGGGCTTCAAATTGGTAGGAATTTCTTACCCTTTTTCGAGCATAAAACCGTTCATATGCTCTGATCCCCTAAAAAATTAGAGGTTTTCAGAAGAATACCACGAACCGTTTTTTCAAGTACGCGTGAAGTCGCGTTTTCCCTCTAAATAAATATGTTTGTGTTGAAAAATAGGCAACTTGCTACGAATCTGACGATTTTGGAAAACCTCAAATTAGTTTGGAACGCGTTTACTGCAAGAACAAGCTTTGTTAAGTCCTGACCAGTGTATATCATTTTTGTACTTTAAGGCTGCTCTAGCACAAAAGAAATAACATCTTGCCATACAAAGTAACACAAAACAAGATAACCACTCATCAGATACCACATACATTTAACAATTAGTCACCGAAGGCGACGTAAATATCGGCGAATAGTCACCGAGACGAAGTCGAGCGAATATTTACGCCGATATTTACGGAGCCTGAAGCGACTAATTGTTTTAGTATAATTACTCAAGACTTTTGCCAAAAAAAATGTCGGGTTTAATAGGAGTATTTTTTTTAGTTTCTCGTAATAAAGTGCGCGCGCGATCCCCAATGCTTTCAATGTTATATTTAACAATTAGACCTCAAGGCCGAATGTGCTATGATGAATAGACCATGAGGCCGAAGGCCGAATGGTCTATTGATATCATAGCACGTGAGGACGAGAGGTCTAATTGTTTTAGTATAAACCAACTAGTTGGTCGGTTTTGGCAATGAATTCCATCATTTTATGTTGAAAAAATCAAGTTTTCTTGCAAAGAAAGGTGGTGGTTTTGCCAGGCACGGTCTATCACTAATAGACCATTAGTAGCTCAGCCAATCAGAATGCAGGATTTGTAATAGACCATTAGTTGGTTTATACTAATCACCTTTAGTCAAATTACACTAGTGGTCTATTGTCAATGCTACGTTCTGATTGGTCGAGGTACTAAATGATTGGTCGAGGTACTAAATTACAACGCCATAGCGAGCCAAGCCAACAGATTGTTTCGAATACTATTGTTCCTGCTTTTGCAGGTCCTATGCCGATTATATTTGACGATTTCTGGCGAATGATGTGGCAAGAGAAAACCTCCATTATCGTTATACTGACTAACCTTTTGGAAAAAGATAAGGTATCTTCTACAGACTATCTTGATTTAAATTTATCGTGGAAATATATAATATCGATATGCGGTACTGATGCGACAGAGGAAGGTTTGCTAAACTGCAAATTTGGAATTTGAAGACTGAAGTATACTGTCCATTTCGTTTCTGTGAGAAAATTTTAGTTTTGAAAATTCAGCTGCTAGTGAAATGATATAGCAGGTCATTGTTTCATCTACCTATATTTCGCTTTTCTGAAGTTCATATTTTTGCCAGTTAGAGCTTTGACTCGAATTCATTTTCTTATAACATAGGTAAAATGCCATCAGTACTGGCCAGAGCCACAGAAACAAGACACCTATGGTAGCATTACGGTATTGCATCAAATGACTGAAATATTCGCTGACTACACAAAGCGAACTTTCGTCGTGTCAAAGGTAGGATTCACGTGTTCAGCATGGCTAAAGACTAATGGTCACACACTATACGATGGGTAATATATCTAGTACGGGCACATAATATGTACACATGAGCGAAATTGCTATACTGTTAATTCAATAATTTCTATAAAAAGAATTGTTGAAGATGAGTTTTGGTGGCCTTGGTTGGTGTGCACTGCAACATTATTGTGAGCAATCTGTATTATCAGCACCCTTTCCCCCTACGACCCTCTCCTCTTCCCTGCAGGGTACTATGTTCTTTGTGCGGAAAATCCCAGTATTCACCGCGCATCGCTATTTTTACCTTCTGAAGTAGCCCCGACCTCTGTAACTTGATTTTAGGCAGGAAGCGCGGAGGAGCGTTATATTTATCAGTACCACTTCACGGCTTGGCCAGACAATGGGGTTCCACAGTATGCCACGGCCATTCTTGGCTTTAGAAGGAAAATCGTCAATGAGATGAAAATTCTAACGGATATCACCCCCTGGGTCGTTCATTGTAGGTAAGATTGATGACAAAACTTGTAAGAGCAGATTTTAGATGACTATCGTGAGTAATTGTTAAAGGCCCATAAGCGCCCAAGCCGCATTGCAGGCACACAAGAATAAAACGCAGTTGAAAATTCGATGCAAGTTTTCAGTTTGAACTTGTGAAATGCGACGAACAATAGGAACCCCTTTGGGACCTACAGTATTAGCCAATCACAGCTGTTGAATGACAATAGATCCAATTGAAAACAAAGCGCAAAGTTCCCTGTTAACTATGTAAGAGTTAAATACCGAGGGCTGAGGCAATATGGCATATAAATAATAATAATAATAATAATAATAATAATAACGTGCTTATATAGCGCTTTATCCTCGCGGCTCAAAGCGCTTTACATTAATGGATAACTCATCCTAAATACCGAGGGCCGTAGGCCCGAGGTATTTATATGCCATATTGCCGAAGACCGAGGTATTTAACTGACTTATTACATGATCTAAGGTGATTTTTCTATCGGGTGGAGCGCCATGCAATTAAAAAATCGAAAATACTTCGTCAAATAAACGATTTTTAACCATATAAATCAACCAGGGATCTTTATTTTTCCAGTAGAGGGGTGTGTGCTATTGTTCCTTTAGCTTCCATGCATTCATTTTTAAACGACCAATGGTAGTACTTCTTTTTGTACCAAACAACAAAAGAATCAAAACACCTAATTATCGCGATTTTAGGTCGTCATTTTGTAGAAGTCAGTGCTTGAGTGCTGAACTAGTAGTTCTAAGTTGGCGACTGAGAACGAGTTTCGGAGAAAAAAAAACAACGCTTGAGGACTCAAGACTAAAAGGGTGCATTATGCGCGCGAGGAACTCGGCACTCCCTGTGTGGTTTTAAGCTGTTCAAGAGATAATACATTTCAAAGTGTCCTGTAGTTGGCGATCGATAACGACATGGTAAGTTTAACTAAAGTTCTTATTTACAGCAATTCGTTTTATTATAACAGTTGAAATATACCGCTCTCTGGTGAATTTAAATTGCATGACTAACTTGAACGTATCTTAGACCGGTGTGTCGTTGATGCTGCGACGTACGAGGTCCATCCTAAATTTGAAAAACTTGTAAAATGTATTAAAGAAAGAAAAATGTTTTGTGCATATGCATTGTTATGAGCTTAATGTTCTAAATTATTTTTATTTCTATTTCTTTCACAGTTTGATTGAGCGTGAAGCAGAAATGGAGCCGGCCAGCAAGGTTACCTATAACAACTGCTCAGTCCATATTAATTATAGTTAAATTTAGTAGAAAAGTAGAAAGAATCGCCAATTTGGAATTTTGAGACACACTATTCAGCTAAAGCTAGTAATATATATATTTTTTCAATTTAACCTAGCAGACAATTTTGTAGTATTTATCATTTATCTGTGTGTTTCAACATCGGAAGGGTGGGGCTTTATTTGTCTAATTAGTCATAATTGCTCCTCATTATAAATGTGCCGGGTCATTTATGAGAATCAATTGTTCCATAAAGACCCGTGCATTTATAATGCGGGTCATTTATGACTAATTATTCAATAAAAGCCCCAATCTTCTCTGCTGAAACGTCAAACCCTCCCCGTTCTTTAAGAATGTAATTAATTCATAGGGATTTAAGTAAAATAAAGGGTCCTGAATAACAATAGAAAAGGTGTCAATCATGTAATAAGGGCCTTTAAACACTTTGTTATCAACCCTGTAGGTTTTATTCACAAACGGTGTAATTACTTTGCGATTGGTTTCACTATATAGTCATATGAAATCCACTCTATTAGTGAAACCAATTGAAAACAAAAAGCACCAATTCTGAATAAAAATAAAAGTGTTAACAAAGTCACTACCATATTCCTAAGATGTCATAATTACAACTGTAGGCGAGCTATAACCCCGACATCCATACGTGACCCCCTCTTACTAACGAACTAATTCGCCTGACTCATACCTAGATATAACACTTCTATTTAAGTTGGCACTAGTACCGGAATCTTCAGGGGCGGTCATTCACAAGTATGGAATTCAGGAATCGCGAGAGTTCGCTAATTTTTGTTATCCAATCTGACTTAATCAATGTATATGATCTAGAGTATGCCCTATGCCGTGAGGATGATTCAGTATGAGAGCTCTTCCTATAGGATGCTCTCGTCTGCATGTTTTAAGGGTCGAAATTGAGTGATCGAGGGATTTTCAGAGAAAAATCTAGGTCAAGGGAAAGTATTTTAAATTTCTCTTGGAAGAAAGCTAAGGGAGAACACAAGTGGCCGTATGATGGTGATCATTATTATCATCAGCGACTAAGAAGATCACGATAAAGCAATAAAATACTAGACAAAAAATCCCTTAACTTGCCGCGCAACATTGCTGCTTTGCATGTTTTTCATGCGTTTTTCACCCGATTGATGTTGTGCTCCAGACCTGCCACGCCACAAAAATTCTCAAGTTGTTACTTTGCGCAACCGGCTCGTTCAGCTTTTTTAAAATGTTCTTGTTGCGGGACAGGTTTAGGGCCTCTGACAAAAGCGCAAATCTTGAAACTCTTGAAACACGTTTTCCCGCTTTAATATTGGAAGTGAGGAAGACCATACCATGACAATGATGATGGTGGCGGCAGTAACAGTCACAGTGACAATGTGTTTGTAATGTTAATATGACGACGGTGACGACTACGAAAATGGTGTTGGTTCCTAGAGCAGATTTCGTATGATTGTGAAAAAGGTACAGTACGGGTGCTGCAGTTCTCGCTAACCACAGCCAATCACATCACGCGAAATAGCATGATCAACCAATCAAAATGCTTAGACACTGCACGGCGCGGACAAGTCACAAAACGTGCCATGACGTTTTCATAGTCATACGGAGTGATCTGCTCTGACGTTAAGAATTGTGAAGATGATGGTTGCCACTCGCAGACGTGGCGATTGTTGTCAGGAAGAGTGATTATGGAAAAGGTGATAATGATGATTCATCAAGTAGGGCCATTAATATATTTTTTAGTGCCGGTGTTGGTCGGACAGGTGCCTTTATAGCTATCGATGCGATGCTAAGGCAAGCCAAGGAGACGAACGAAGTTGACGTCCATAACTATGTCAAGCAATACGTCAAGACAGACCATTCATGGTGCAGACAGAGGTACGTCCTTACACCCAAGCTCGGTTTACACGTGCTATTCTCCAACAGAACTACGGTTCTCATTAACAAGAATTGAACTTGTGGCGCAAGCTCGGTTTACACGCGCTATTCTCCAACAGAACTACAGTTCTCATTCACAAGAATTGAACTTGTCGCTAAAGCATGAATCAAAGGTATAGCAATAAAAACGCGAGAGACAACAATTCGCTGAGAAAAAAATAAGACAACTATCTGCCAAGAATTCTCCATTGTCAAATGAAATCGTGGTTCCAGAATTCACATAACTAACGTCATGTTTGTTACAGGAACAGTACGTGTTTATATATCTTGCTGTACGCGAATCCCTGGTGTGCGGCAATACAGAGGTCCAAGTGCATAACATACGAAAGCGCATGAATAAACTGTCCAAGGTTTGGAGGGATGAAAATTTACCCGGCTATGACGTTGAGATGATGGTAAGTGAAGAAATCAAAGAATATTATCTGATAAACTGATATGAAGCTTTTTTCTGAAATCTCGGCCCATTGGCGTGACAGAAATTTGTTTTCCTACTTTCCCGGTTTAGCGGCTGTCGTACATTTTACCTGACACACCCCCAAGAGAAGAGACGCGAAACGGAAGTCTTGCAGTAAATACCAAAAAAACAGGTTTCAACACATCTTGCCCCGTAAGTTTGCATGCAGCATGCACCTTTTACTTTATACTGTAGCTAATGCATAGCATGAGGCTGTGCCAAGGAAATAACTTATGGCAGACAAAAAAGCATACAAAACAAGTGAAGTTTGTCGCTCGGCCAAGACCGATTTTACGCGCGCAACCGAGAATGGTGGCGCGTTCACGAACAGAAGGTTTTCCGCCGCAAAACACCCACAAAGTTTTTTTGTTGTCGCCTTTTCCTTTGGCCCTCAGGGTTCTATTTCTAACTCTCCTGGGTACCAGAGTCTCCAAGCTTCACTCACTTAGTAACACGCTGAGCTAAGACGCCACGATGAAGCTTGAAGACTGTGATACAAAGGGAAATTTCAGACTAGATCCTATTGATTTATTAAAGTTGATACGAGGCGAGTTATTCTACCCGTATACACGGAACAGGAAGGAGCCGATTACATCAACGCATCCTACGTAAACGTGAGTCCTGTAATGCTTTTATTACTCGATTTTTGGTTTGATGTTTCCATTCACGGGTGCAGATTATTAACGGGATCAGAGATATCAAATGCGGAGCACTTTTCTTATTCAGGCCTACAGACAGAAAGATGCATATGTCCTGACTCAAGCTCCCCTTGAAACCACTATCGCCGAATTCTGGGTCATGATCTACGAAAAGAAATTCGGGACCATTGTGATGCTGAATAGACTACAGGAGGGGAAAGAGGTACTAATACGTCACTACTAGTTTTATAATATCAAACCCAGTTGGATTCGATTGGGATTCGACAGCCATCACATTTTCTCCGAGTATCAATGATACAACATATTATTTTTTTCCTAGAGGGCACGGTAACGAATTCTGCATTCTGATTAGTTCCCAGGGCGCGCGCGCGAGGGCGATATTTTCTCAAAACAAAGAAGTATCGTCCCGTAACGATGGCCAGCGAAAACCAGGAAAACAATTTGTTTTAATCTTGCGAACCAAACATACTCGGAGCTCAGAGCTCGCACGGTAGTGATTAAGATAATAAAAAATATAAGCTAATGACAACAAAATCTTTACCTAGCACCTATAACAATCTCGAAGCATTTCGTGTAATGTTCGTGATTTTCAACGTCCCTTTATCGAGATTATTTCAGTTCACTGCGCAATGAAAACTGCATATCAACATAGTGTTATCGTTTTATACGTTCCGTATCTCGTCTCATGTCTCATGTTTTAAGAAACATACCCTCAGACCTTCCAAATAAGGTATTTTGGGGATTTCCTGATAAGGAAAGTTTTGCAACTTCGGATAGTCGATAATTTTTGGCAAAATTTCTTGATATTTTACTAACGAGAATGACACTCACCTTTCCAAAAAGTGTTTTCTGCAAACGGCTGGCATGCTCTGCAATGGGAAGTATTAGTTTTTCAACATTTTACAGTTTTCACGGTCAGTCAACAGATTAATTTCTTCCGTGGCACGCTACTGGTACCCGTCGTATTGTGAGGGGGCATAGGGGACCCTCGAATACCGTAATATCGTGTCCAAAAAAGGAAACTACCGTAATATCGGGTCAAAAATTCGCAAATACCGCGATATCGTGTCTAAAATTTGGTCCACAATATAATAATCATTGCATCTGACTGGCAGTATAAATAAACTGGTTGAGGAAGCCAAACGCAGAATGTTTCGCATGGTATAACTTCAACACGACCAAAACGAAATTGTAACTCTCAGATCTATGAAATACCGGTCGCCGCAAACAAATATTAACGAATTACCGTCATTTCAGATTTGTTTTCTCGAAAAAACCGCGTTTTAAACTTGAAATCCCGCATACCGAGTGGAGCTAGAATATCGGAATATTGCGTCTTTTTAGCATTTACCGAAATACCGAGGCAAATTTGTTCGAATACCGTAGTACCGCGAGCCCCTATGCCCCCCTCTATTGTCGTAGAGAGTAATAACTTCTTTTTGTTTCTCAGACCTACCCTCAGTACTGGCCCTCAAATGGTTCACAACAATATGGAGACCTGCGAGTAGAAATTACACAGGAGTCACAAGAGGGGCATGTCATAGCGAGGACATTTCTGATCACTCATCAAGCAGTACGTATAAATGGAACTATTTTGGGGTGATTCATGAGTAATACATTTGAAGGACTTTCGCTATATTTTTTCAGCAAAGCTTAAAACTGCTTAGAAGGAAGATGTTCCTCCTGGTCTGAAACGAGGATTATATTAGCCTTATACTTGTTTTAGTCTATTTTTCATATCTCTTATCCATCCTGCAATTTTAATGTACACCGTCCGTGAAGGTGATAAAGCACGCAGATCCGAGAATTTCGCTGTTCCATATTATATCCGTTAGTACCACCTATCGAGGAACCTGGAAATTCTACAGGGGTCGCTGTGTTTGACCCTGGAATTTCCACAGAGTTTGTTGATTTTGACTCTGGAAATTCCACAGGATCTGTGATATTGACCCTGGAAATTTCCACAGGGTTATTCATTTGGAACTGTTGAATTTCCTCAAGCCCACAAGAGAATGAGGAATTTCCACAGGGGTTGCTTCAAATTTCCACAGGGGTTGAGCATTTTTTGAAAATTTGGAGTTCCTCGATAGGGGGGGTACGTTTTTTTTTTGGAACAGCCCATTGCAAAACAAACAAACAAAAGGAACGTCCATCCTGCAGCTAAGGAATGGGAGAAAAAGGATTATGCTTTTCATCATGGGCACTTGAGTCTGCTGCTTGCGCAATACCTTTGCGTTCTTGTGTGAATCAAGGAAGACGACTCAGGTATATTAAGGCATGGGTGTTTTTCAAAAAATACGAAAAATACTGAAAAAAATTCTCTAGGGTAGATAAAATATCTTCTGTAGAATGTTTTTCGTTAAGGTTGGTACACCCGGTGAGATGTTTCATTTGATGTATTTGGTTACCATGTCAACGGGTTGCATGACTTGTAAGAGCGTGACAAAGGCACAATTTTCTTTCAGTCCTTTGCATTCGATGGGGGTCATACCAATGGTTTCCCAATGGGTCTTATTATGACCAGTGTCGGGCGTATATTACCATTCCAACGAGGATGGGTGTCCAAGTTATCCACATTTTAAGAAAAGGAGAGGTATCACATTACATCATCACAAATAAGGCTATCCTAAAAAACATTTCCAGCCATCCTCGTTGGATCAATAATCTACACTATATAACAAACACTATAATGCACTCTGGGGAACGATTTCGCTTTCCCCCATTGAATGCAGAGGCCATTTTCCTAGAAATTAAGTTTAAGGTCAGAGGTCATGCATTTGTTGCCATAGAGACCAACATTGGTGAAAATGATTGAGAATGATCAAAGGTATTCAAATGTAGATTGTTTGGATCCCTCAGAGGCATTGGTTTTGAGATGGACCACCCCCCTCAGTTTTACGTCCGCCATTTTGGATCGGGCTTCCGCCCAGGCCTTAACTTACCTGAGGATCTGAATTCATGAGAACTCCTGCTGATAAAGATTAGATAGAGATGCTTTCCATGAATGCCGTGCCTTATTGACTAATTGACTAATTGACTTGTGCTAATTGACTGAAATTTCCTATTCTGCTTTCCTTGCTTCACAAGGAAGATTATTCCAAGTGATATCACCGCTAAAGCTGAAGCTATTTTTATAATAGTTTGTTCGATAATAGTATCGTGGTGAAATAACTCTTATCGTTGATTGTTTGCTTGTTCTACTAGCAAAATAAGCGCGCAAGGCATGAGGTGCATCACTTCCAATACACTGCCTGGGAAGACCACTCAATTCCTCCAGACGAGAACAGTATCCTTCAGCTCAAGGAGACTGTTCTGCGTTCTCAACAGCAAATTGAATATGCAGCCATAGTTATTCACTGCAGGTAAGAGCAAATGGTAACCTGCCAGAGAATTGTACTGCTTACACATCTGCATAGTTGGCGACCTGAACTTAATGTATGGGGAAGCCCTTAAAGGCTCTTTTGCCAAAGAGTTGTAATTTCGACATCTTTTAAGCTACGTACATGTATTATATATTTTAAAGCGTTTGAAAGGTAGAGCACAGACGTGAATCATACCAATCGCTGGCACGCTTTTAGCGTCCACCTTAGTATCATTAATTCTGATACAAAACTGGGCGGTTCTATTGAATTCTGACGGCCTAGAACTTGATCAAACGAGAAAATCAGTTTTTGACAAAAAATCATTGATTTTATTATTTATTCATTAACATATCAAGAAAATTTCGCCAAAAACTGTCGTTTTGCCGACGTCGCAAAACTTCCTTATTAGGAATTCCCCCTTACCTTATTTGGAAGGTCTGTAAGTACTTTTCCTCGTACCTTAGCGAAAAAAGCAGGACGATTTACCAAAACTTGCAGATACTCGAGAAACATCCTTCTCTTGGTCGCCATTTTGTTTTTACCCTCCGCCGAGGGGCCTGAGTCACGTTTTGAACACCACAGGCAACCCGCGCGGATTTGCCATAAAAACGACAGCACTTTCTTGATATGTAATTAAAAGAGGCACTTTTTAAATAATTTTATTTCTTTCAGTGACGGTGTTGGTCGGAGCGGAACGTTCTGTGCGATTATGTCCGCTTTAGAGAGGGTCAAACAGGAACAAGTCGTCGATGTGTTTCAAGCAGTCAAGATCGTACGAATTTCAAGACCAAAGTCGGTCGAGACAGTGGTGAGTAATACACAATACAGTAAAAACGCATAAAAGAACATGTGGTTTAAGAACACTCAGGCTGAAATTTGGTCAAAAAGGTACCTTATACATAAGAATACATGCAGCCTGAAAAATGAACATTGTTTGTATAAAAAAATTGCTGCCAGTTAGATTCGAGTGCAGTAACCCACTTTGTGGTAGAGTACCCAGGAGATCAATATGATGTGCTAGACCATGCACACACAGTTCTATAGCAGGAATTCCAGGGTAATTTAGCAATTGTTTTTTAGACTTGACTAATTGTTGTTACTAAATGACTGTCACCTTTCTAGTGTATGCAGTGTTTGATGTTAAGAAACAACTTTAAGAACACCTTAAGAACATTTTCAGGCTGATTTTGCAGAAAACACCCAATATACAAGAACAAAATCAGCCTGATTCTCCAAAACACCTGTTCTTTTATGCGGGTTTTTACTGTAGCTCCAATAGATAAAATTAATTAAATTAGTGTCATCATTGATGGCCAGCGACCTGAAGAGAAAAGGACGATTTGTATCTTTATCTTTCGCCTTTCGTCTTAGCTTGCTCGGCCAAGGCGCGAGCCTAACGTTGTCTCTTTATTTGTCATCCCCAGGAGCAATATAAATATTGCTATGACGTCATCGTCGCCTATCTGGATTCCTTCAGTAACTACTCCAACTTTACTGACTGCTGACTTGGATACTTTTTCTACCAAGAACAGTGGATTATGAGTTATTTGAAATCGGCGAAAGGCCGAAGCGTTGGTGCGGATCGTCCCATGTCAGAAAAGGCCGGGCGTATAACGGGGGGAGGGGATCTTTTACGCATCAAATTTTTTGGGGGCCCAGGTAGTGCAAACGAAACCGCAAAGTGATTACACCATTATGAATCAAACCTATTGGAATGAGTACAAAATGATCACCAATTATGCACGACAGTCATGCGAAAACCGCCCTAACACAGGAGGAAGTTTATCTATCACTGACTTGTGATAAACAAACGAAAGCAAAACAAAATAAAAGAAATTGAATTAAATTAATACGAAACAAATAAAAATCAAATCTGAATTAACTTAAGGTGTTGTGGGGTGACATATAATTATTGAAGCAAAAGTTGTATGACTATATATACTATTAGAGAATCAAGCAACATTTCTGAATTTAAATCCTTGCTGGATAAATCTTCGTCATAATCTTTTTAGTTTATAGGTTTTTATATGGTTGTTTATCTGTTTTCTGATTTATTCTGTCTTCTGGGTTACGATTGCCAAAGCGCTTTGAACATTCCTGTATAAGCGCTAATTAAAGGCATTACTATTATGACTACAATAAAATGGTCATTTTTTTTTTTTTACGTTTGTCCTGTGTGAAAGATTATCATGCAATGATACTGGCGTCTTTATATGGATAACATGCTTGTTGTGCTTGTGACAGTAACGACAGCATCGCATATGTGACGCGACACATCCTTTTGTTGAGCGATAGCGACGGTAGCTCGTAACGTAGTTTTGGTTTCGTGTTTCACTCAAATGGCGGGATGCAAAGCGTCATGTTTCCGGGCATTTCTCGTTATGATGAGCCTTCAACTTGTGTCAGGTAACACTTTCCTTTTTGAAGCTGATTACCATGAAACATTACCTACTGTTCTCTTTCAATAAATTGATTTGCAGTGTTTAAAAATCACTGCAATTGTGTTGTCTAAATCCTGCTCTGTGAATTGATCTTTTCTTCCGCATCGCTACAAACGTTCGTCGCCTATTATCACTTTGATTGTGTATGACTATGTCGCTAGGCTATCCCAATCATGCAAGACACGAGAGTATCATTGACGTTGATAAAACTGAGCAAGCTTACAGGCAGCAGTGTTATCATATGCCTGGCCGGCAAACCTAAAAATGTGACGAGCACATTTACTTCCGTTCGGCAAATCTAACTTATCATCCAAGGATTTTCTCATTATCGTTACAATTTATAGTTGACGATTTATTCTGGAGCCTTAGCTAGCATTACCAAGGGTGCGAAATGTCTCGGGTTTTTTTTCTACAGTGAAGCATTCAAAGGAAAATCATACGTATAACCGAGTAATACATGCCATTATACTGAAAACCGAAAGTTGTCAATTGTCACGCCATGTCACAAATGCGTGAGGACTAGAAATATTGCGTGACATAAATATAAAGCCATAGAAAAAATCCTATTGTAGACCTCATCGACTGAAAAGAAAATTGGAAAGGAATGTTGTTAGATGATGGAAGGGAAGGTACCAGTCCCTTTAGAGCATCAAATTTAAAAAGGACAAAGGCGCTGTAAATAATGGCCGTTTTTAAAAATTGATGGAACTCTTCCGTGTGGGATTAGATTATTCTCCTCCACACGAGAAGCTGATTTGATTAATAGACCATTGCTAAGAAATCTAAGCCATCCTATACCGCAACATTTACAAAAAAGTCTTCAACAGGGAATTGCTACATGTCTCCTCTTGGTATGGGAAATGGAGCCATACCGGATGTTGCTATCACCGATGAAAGCGGAAGAATTGTGGGCGGCAAAGCTAGACTGGGTTTTACTTCCGGTCCATGTTGGTGCACGGCGGGAATCCTCCCAGACCCTTATCTAGAGATCGACCTTGGGACTCCCCATATCATATGTGGCTTGGTTACCCAGGGGAATCCCAAGGCTGAGCAATGGGTGGAAAGTTTTCACGTGAACTCTTCACAGGATGGCGCAACTTACAGAGCTTATACGGAAAACGCCCAAACACGAGTAGGTTGTTTCACTGTTTCGCTTACATTCTAATCTTTTGTTTGTGTCAAGGAATTCTTTTGGCGTTCTTTGCTCTTACCCTGGTGAAGGGGAAACCTGCGTGAAATGTTGAGATGGTTCATCTGTCTGGCCTCTCAAACTTCAGCCGACCTTTAAAGTGCCACTCAAAGCAGAAATCAACCACATTTCATCAAAAAGATCCTTTATCCAAGGGAACATGCAGTAGCGAAAGAAAGAAAAATATGTTTAGCGCGCGCCGTGAATATTTTAATGATTTTTGAATATATCACTTTGTAGGGTCCAGGAGGGGTAAAATGGGAGCTGGGATTAGCCTTATTTTTGGCTGCGAAAATGGGATTGGGGTCACTGGGACTGGGATTTGACCACTTGGAATGGTAATTAATGTCCACCAGAAACAAGCGAGTTGAAACGTGTAACAAACATACATTTGCTTTAAGTACTAAGCTGCGGAATATTCACAGAATAAACAATTAAACAGATTTTGAAAATATTGTCTTGCAGGACTGTTAAATGTCAGCATATTATTACTTACCACTGTTGCTCTACTTTATTTGAGCAAATAATGAAATATTATGAAAAGAAAACCGGTGTAGTACGCAGGCGAGAGTTCATATATTGACCACATATAATATGGTCATAAACTCACCACGAATAATCTGAAGCTTTGGTTCGCAGTTACATGTTTCAACTAAAGGTTTCTGTGTGTCCACTAAACTGGGAGTGGGATTCTATATTATTTCCTCGTCCTCGATCGACAAACGTCGTTTTAAAATAATCGTCAGCATAAAATCAGTGTACTATATGAAAAGGACATAACTTAAATCAAACGACAAAAAAGAATTAACTGTACAGCGGATTCTTGTTTGGTTACCAGTCTCCCCGTGCCCATACGGTCAGCGGCTTGCAGCGTCACACACAACTGGGATTTGGCGATTGGGACTGGAATTGGGACCCCCCTTCTGGACCCTGCTTTTTGGAGTTTTTTTTTTTCGTTGAGCTATGCGCGATGCATCTTGTTCATCCTACAAGATGCAGCGGGCATAGTTGGGAACGAAAACGCCAGTCCGCAATATTCAAAAATCACTAAAATATTCACGGCGCGCGCAAAACACATTTATCTTTCGCTACTGTTCTATTGGATTTAATGGGTCTTTTTGAAGAAATGTGGTAGATTTCTGCCTTTAGTGGCACTTTAATGGTTGCCTTGAATTGAACAAGTTTCAGAGATTTCTCATTTATCGTTTTCAAATAAATCCAACCAACATTTCCATACTAACCAGGGCCTTTCTAAGCAAGCTCCTTTGTTCATTTGTAGAACATCTTTGAAGCTTGCTTGCCCTTTTAGAATGCAGTTGAAAAATCGGTTAAACTGATTTCAAATAATAAAGAAATAGTAAAAGTAACCGAGGTTTCAGATCTCCTGTGGCAGCACAGCAATATAAAACAAATCTAGTGTACAACAATCTGGAGTTTCAAAGCGCTGTTTCAGCGTTGTCGAATGGGCTGTGGTATCCTCTACCAAAATTGGAAATGTTTCAAAATGTTTTGGTTCTAGATCTTTTATGGTAATCTAAATGGTAATGGCGTGGTCAAGCAAACCCTGTACAAGGGTGTTACGGCAAGGACTCTCCGCTTCCTCCCGATGAGCTTCTATAACAAGGCATGTATGAGGCTCGAAATCTATGGCTACAGTCTACAAACAGGTACGTAAGTCCCGTCGCTTGCATCGTAAAAACACGTTCTGACGGCACGTGAAAATTCAAAGTTTGCCTAGTACTTATGTTTGGAAGTTTGGTGCTCTTCGTTGACAGTTTGTGAGCGGAAACTCTGTATTTACAAGTAGTGTTTTTTGCATTTAATGTTCTTGACAAAACATTGAACAGGGTTGTAGCCAGGGGAGGTTCTCGGGGTGAGGTTCCAGAGGAAGTTCCAGGGTTTCAGCTCTCCATATAAAATAATAAACAAAAAAATAAGTGAAACACATATGGTAGAATTCAAACCCCACCGCTTGTACAACAACCTTATTTGTCGCGTGTAGGGACGACGCAATCGACGGCATTAAAGACAAGACAGGATTGAAAGAAAAAGACCTTGTCCTATCCCTTGGGTGTAAAATGCGCTATCACTTAGGGGTATCAGGATTTCAAAACATCAAACTAACTCTTATGGAACATGTGCTTTTGAAATTGTAGCAAAATTGTTTTCAAGCCCTATATAGTTTTTCCTGAACAGAGTATAAAAACCACAACAGATAAAAACATTCATATCCCCCCGGGGGGATACGATCAGGAGCGGAAACCTTGTGCATCTTAGGCAAACCATGGGGAAGCGAGATCAACCGATACCTATTGTCTTCAAGATAACCAAGTTTGTAGAGCTTTCTAAGGCGCCATTTTAGCTCGCATTCTTTCAGTGAAATCTCGTATGTATTCAGCGACAAAATATTGATCGGCAAGAAAAGAGATCGAGCCATGCCACTGTAACCATCGCGCCATCCACCCCGTTCCCTTTGTCTTGCTTCAAATGACAAGGCAATTACACACCATATATCAGAATGATCTACAATGAAGTCGCGGTGTGCTATGGGCCAATTCCAAGTGAAGCAGCAAAGGTTTTATAAGCAGGCAAGATCAATTGCTTGAAATTTTTCCACCCCCACAGATAACATTGCACTCCAAAGACCTACTACCCAGTCAGGCGTTGCACATAGCGGGTCTGCATCCAGGGCTGTTGACGGGAACCGAAACCCTTTTTATGAAGCAAGAAGCTGCACACATACTCCCGAGAGCTCTAGCAACCCCTGGTGGAAGGTAGACCTTGGGAGGAAGGCAACTATTGCCGAGGTCTTCGTCGTCAATAGGAATACCATATGGGGCGACAGACTCTGGAAAAGCTCATTCGAGCTTCGCATAGGTAAGATGAAACACTTGGTAAGGTCAAAACACTTGCACTCGAATGGTGCCCAATTTGTTCAGGGGAGGTGGTATCAGGGTACCGGCATCTACCCCCTTAGGTACCCAATACTCCTTTTTCAGACGTAATTTTCTCAGAGCATGATCTAGGGGTACCTCATTTTATTGCACATATGCACTCCTCTCGCTGCGAGGAAAGCGTTGGAGCATATGCACCTCCGGCACCTACCCCATTCCCCCAAATTGGGCACCCGCGGAAGTACGGATGTTTTGACCTCTCCCCTAAGGAATCCGGAATCTAGTAGTAAAAGAAGGAAAACGGAATCTTAGAGAGCGGGATCCAGCAAAGAGCCTAACGAATAACCTTGAATGGGATTAGATAAAACCAATGGTTCTTTGCATCTCTCTGGACAACATGTATTTAGGAAAGACCAAACACCTTAGATGTTTAGCCATGCGAACTTATCTACCCAGTCAGCACCCCCCCCCCCCCCCCCCGGATTTCGACCAGGTTGTTCTAAATATCGCTACTAACGTTAAAGTACTTATTGATGTTATAATTATAACAGGCAACCGAAACGATATCACTAACCCCAAGTGTGGAGACCAGTACAGTATACTGTCTGGACGATCTATATCCATTTTGTGCAGCCCACGGATGGATGGGAGATACCTGACGGTGCAACTCAAGGCCAAGGACGCGCTGACACTGTGTGAGGTGGAAGTGTATACCAGAGGTGTGTAAGATATTAAAATCCAGCGTCTGTCGCTCAATGGATTCCCTTTTAAGAGAAAAATAATAGAGAATAAAAGTTCAACTTTTGCAATATACTTGTAGCACATCAACCCAATTTGTACTTCAAGTGGAACATTCTTGACCGTTTCAAAATCTCTGGATAAGAGACGGTTACTTTGCGAACAAAAACACAAAAAGCCTCCGCACTAGTGACTCAAAATCTGTGCGCTGTTAGACTTGGAATCTTTTCCTCCGTCCACGTGACTACATATATTGAATATGCTACATACAAAGTCAGTGTGAATTTTAAGTGCCACTAGTATAGCACCTAATTTATTTCGCCGGAGGTTGAAAGGAAAATAGTGTATTTTGGGAGTATTTCCACCGGAATCCTGATTCACAACATTAGACGACGGACTGTAAGATGTCTTAGTTTTCCGGTTCTAGTTATCGGAGCACCAGTTTTAGCATTATTTTAAGAGACTTTGTATATGCAGATAAATAACCTGTCGATCAATGTTCTTTTGTTTCTGTTGGATTGAATTCCAGTTCGTTCTTCTACTCAATGAAAGCTTTTTAAGAAGCAAAAAATATTTCCAAAGTTCACTGTTTGCCGTGCTTTAGTCCATGGCCTGCTGGTGGCTGTAGCCATATGTTTCATGAACATTTGCATTTAACGCGCGCGAAGTATCTTGATGCATTTATTCGACTGAATCTAATACCATGCATATCCAGTTCAAGATTTCGGTGGAAATACACTAAGATCCAATCAGAAACGCGCGCGTTGTGGTATAATGAATTGTAATGTGCATGAAATACACATGGACTATGAATTAAGAGTTTTCCCAAGTCACTGTTCATTTGTTTCGCCAGATAATATAGCAAAAGGAAAGACGGCAACCCAGTCAAGCCAGTGGGACCGCGGCACAGCAGCTAGGGCGGTAGATGGCAACCTTACACCATTCTATGGGAGTGGCCAAATGTGCAGTCATACCGGTGATAACGACAATAAGCCCTGGTGGATGGTAGATCTTGGCAGTTCTGTACCTGTAGCCGAGGTGTATATCGTTAACAGGAAGGATAACAATGACAACAGGCTCAGGAATTTTGAAGTTCGCATTGGTAAGTACAGAAGTCATTGCTGTCAGTGCACTATCTCCCTTTTGAAGCACCAAGGAGAAGAGTCGGAGAGATAGTTTAGAAATTACCGAGAACCCGGGCGGCTAAGCGGTATACTGGCCGGACGGCAGGCAGGCGGACATATACGCACCGACGGACAAATGAACTTACAGAAACACCGAACAACCGACCAACAAGTAATGATGATGATGATATGATGATGATCCTTTATTTCAACACGGTAACAATATGATGTTTCAATGGCATTCTGATTGGCCGTGTGCTACTGAATCTCCCTCGCACAATGAGAGGGAGACCCAGTAGCAGGACTCATGGAAAATGACATGCCAGAAGGATGGACGGAGACACACGCTAAATTCTAAATTCTACTCAAGAGCTAATGGCAAGTATGCGCCGAGTGCTGATTGAATAGATGGGGTGGTGAATGTTTTTCGGACGTTCATCTGAATATAAGCTTTCACTCGCAGGTAATAACGGGGCTAATGGTGGAGTATCTAACCCCAAGTGTGGCGATGCGTACTCCATACCGACGGTAAAGTCCGCTCCATCTATTGCCATCCTGCTATAATGGGGAGGTATCTAACCATAAGGTTTAGAAACCGTGGCCTTTATTTGACGCTTTGTGAAGTCGAAGTCTACACCGAGGCGCAAGGCAAGTGAACCAGGATAGTTCCATCAGTTCCAACATTTTCGGTCTGATGGCGTTCTTTCGGAGTGGCATGTTAGCGCACTAAGGACAGTAGTTTTATTTGAGTTGCCACGACGTAAACATCGCAATCAACAAAAGCGGTAATCGGCGAACGAAAACAAAAAGAAACATAAATCGCAATGAGCTTATTTATGAGCGAATATTTAAAAAAAAATTCATCATACATCACATCCAATGAAAATGCTGCAGTAGTTATGTAGAATACTTCACGGGTTTCAAGTCATGGAAACTCCAACTATCTCACTCCGTAAAACAGTTGGCATTTTGACAAAAACTGTTACGACAGCAAGGACAATTCGCACAGCTAAGAGTGAATTTTGGTTTTCTTCATCAGCTTGTACAAGAAGAGCAATCGGCATCTCTGACAGAAGTATAGTACCGAACACCAAAATGACTGCTAGCTCTCAATACAATTCAAAGTATCCTGCATCCATGGCAAGGCTCCACGCTAATGTTGCATGGTATCCCAAATCAAGTGACAATAAGCCATGGCTTCAAGTGGACCTTGGAGCACTTCATTACCTCTGTGCAGTAGCCTCCCAAGGAAGAGCAAATTATAATTACTGGGTTTTGAAATACAAAGTAACCTTATCTGTAAATGGAAAAGACTGGTTCTACGCGTGGAATTCACAAGTAAGAAACATAAAGGGAAAGCGTGTCGAATGAGGGTGCCTTATGCCTTACACTCTGACTGTTGTTTTCTTATGGCAGGACTTCAGTGGCAATAGAGATCGTAACAGCATTGTTAAGCACGACTTACCCGCTCCACTAAAGGCACAATTTGTCCGATTTTTGCCGACAGAGAAAAATGGATACAACGCCATGAGAGTTGAAGTCTATGGCAAGCAGACACGTGAGTAGCTCAAAACGCCTTGCCCAAGCGCTGTAGATTATACATGAGCCAAAGGTTTTCATTGGATCAAAATAGTGTACTTGCCAAGCAAATTTAGAAAGAATTAGTATTAAAGTGAATACACTGTTAAAGTACCTATGCCATCAGTCCATTCTTGTTTATTCTCGTTCTTGCACATTGTCAAGAAATGTCCCATCCTCGGGGACTTTAGACGTCCCCCTTACCGCCCGCGCGTCTTTTTAACACTCCCGCAACATCAACAATGATCAGCATAACGTAATAACTTTCTAATTTATAGGATGCTCGTCACCTTTGGGAATGGAAGGCAACCTAATTCGAGCCGACAAAATAACGGCATCGTCCATCCAGGACAACACTCACACGGCAAATCACGGTCGGCTGTATGCAGCCTCATCTTGGTGCAGTAAAACAACATACGGGACAGAGTACTTGGAAATAGACCTGGGTCGAGTAAAGACCCTCGCAGGTATAGCAACACAGGGTGACCCCCAAGTGACAGATGGATCACCAGTTACACCTTGTCATACAGCTATGACGGAAAACGATGGCTACATTACAGAGAACCCGAAACGTCCACGGCAAAGGCAAGTTAGTATTTCGTTGTTGGTGGCTTGCCATCTCAGGTTTTGATTTGACTACGAGAAGCAAAAAGAGAGAGAATGTACACATGCCTATCCTTAATATCTGGTAAAGGAGGCTCAAAATAGTTTTGATCACGCGCACGCTTGCAATTATCCATTTTATGAACCTTTGGCGCATGCGCAGCAGGAGCTTCGTGTAGGTCGTACAATCAGTGCTCGGGCAAAAACATTTCAATTTTGGATTTATTTGAAACTAGTTCGAAATCACGTGTTGCTACAGAGATATTTTCAACAAAATCAAGCGTGAGAAAGATCTCGCGCTCATAATTTGTGTTTTTAAGAAAAAAATACCTTTGATTTTTAGGGAGATCATGCATTTTTTGAAGTGAAAAAGCTGGTTCCGGAAGAAATATAACCATCTTTTTCACTTCAAAAAATGATCTCCCTAAAAATCAACGGTATTTTTTTGTTAACTGTAGTTTATTCCCTTGCCGCTTTTGTCTCTTGGCGTACCCTAATACTGGTAAACGTTGTGGTCCTCGTCTCAAAGTGCCAGAAAGACCTCTACCGGTGCCGAGACTGTCTGGATTTCTCGTTTTCAAAACCTGCTTCCCTGAACAGTTTATTGTATGAATCAGTGCAAATCGTTGTGCGACTAGATGTCATAGTCGCAAACGGCTACAAAAATCACCTGTTATATGTGTTTCATTCAAACGTAGAGATTTCAAGGTAACTGGGACAGAAATTCAGTGATGTCAAATACTCTCGCAGTTCCTATCGCTGTTCGATATGTTGTGTTCTCGCCCACGGACAGACGAGGCGGCAATTGCGCACGACTAGAGCTTTACGGGTGTGATCAATGTAAGTAGAACCACTTTATTAGCCCATTGACATAGGAATTATTTATAATATATAGATTTAGCCACTGGCTTAAAGCGGTGCTCCCGGTTACTTATTTTTGTGTTAATGAGACAAAAAGGTAGCCATTGTACATAGATAGTCTTGCACCGTCATACCACTTTGATAATTTCACAAGTTTGGTTGTCTGAGGTTCATCCCTTCCCGATATATATTCTTTTTCTCCTATGATGACGTCATCGATGACGTCACAACACGTGACCCTGCAGTTGCACCCCCCTTGCCACTAAGACAACTTCCCCCTCCCCGAGCCTCCCCCACCCAAGTTTGGTTGTCTGAGCTTCATCCCTTCCTGAGATATAATTAATAAACGGAGGAGGGGCTTGGTTTACCTGTGGTGGGGCACGCAGACCGACACGCACGGACGCGCCCGCAATACCCAAATGGGAATACCGCTGAACCATGAAAAATGAAGTTGATCGTATACCTGAGTTCTACTTTGAGCTATTGTATTCTTCTTGCGATACCTATGGTGCTCCGCTCTCCGGCCTTCGGCCGCTAAGGAGCTCTGCTACAAAAACCATCTTTCCAAACGGGCCGTTTCTTGCAGTAAAGCAACAACGATTGGAATTCAACAGAAATTTCTTTTGAAAGAAGACCCTTTTCGACGAGAAGTTGTGATGGGCTGTTTAACATGCCGAAAGATTTACAAAAGCAGCTCAAATTCGTAGCTGCTATTGTCATGGGTGCCCGTCAAAGTCTACTTTAAACTTAGTAGAAACTTCTACTAACTTTTACAATGTAACTATCAATGTGATAACAATTAAGCAGCTTATCAGCCAAGGTTGATTGATTGATTGATTTTACTTAGAATATTCTCTTAATATAAAAGCTAAAGAAGAATTTTTTTTTCAGCGGTCCGGGTATCCATCAAATCGCGCGCTCTGATTGGCTCGCGAGTGGTCCGGATCCTACGATCCGGACCCCGGGTCCGGGTGAATCGCGCGCGCGCTAATTTCTGCGACGTTATATTCTGTTTCAGTAAAAGCAAAATATATATATATGTATTTTTTACCGGCTTTGGGGTCGGTAAATAACATATATCTATTTCGGTATAAGAGGTTACATAGTTAATATATGGTCACTATTCAATAGATACGATACCGACGCTAATTCCAGCTCGCGGGTACCAACTGGCAACATCTTCAGGAGCATATGTTGATGTTCAATGTGTCTCACGCGGCTACGCAACTCAGATCCGAATGGAATGGTTCCATCTCACAAATGATGTGACGCACCTATCACAATTGACGAAAAGAACCTCTCAGGAGATCGCAAGCACTCTACGCGTCAAATATAAATCTGCAGAAGACGTCTTTAATACTTCTGTATGCACGTCTCCAGCCCCCAATAGAAGAGATGTTAGATGTTCCATGAATTACACGTGTTATGCGTCGTACGACAATATTCCCGCAAGTGGTATGACGCTGCAGCAGATCCAGGTCAACACAACACTACGTAAGTCGATCATTAACGAATGGACTTTCGGATTTCATAGTTAAGAGAACACCGGACTCCGATCAAAATATTTTACCACATAGGGCATGTTTTTTTTCTATTTTAAAATACCCTCGCGACAGGGCAAACACGAAAACCGGCCTATTCGGATAAAAGTACAAAACGAAAGACTTCATTACATCCTTGTCCTCTGCGTGGTGACCTTTCGGGAGGCGCGCAAAGTATGCTGGATAATCGAGCATGGACCCTCGAAGCTTTTTTTTGGCCTTACTCGGATCTCGAGTCGTAATAACCATTGTATATTTTTAGTTTCGCCAGGTTTTAGGTAATTCACTTGTGTCACTAAGTTTGATCATTCCCATCTAAACCCTTTTTATTCTTCATCAAAAGGGCTTCCAAACGCGCCAACCTCACTCAGTGTTAGCGATGTGGAAGCGCGATCTCTTACCCTTACGTGGATGGCAGCGTCACTAGAGGATGGCGAAGGAACCATTATATCCTACATCATCAGAATCGTTAACAACAGCTACACAATGATAATCAACACGAATTCCTCCTTAACAAGCTACAGACTCTATTATCTGAAACCGTATACCGAATACAAGATGGAGGTTAGGGCTGCGAGCAGAATCGGAGAGGGACTTTGGAGCACGCAAAACACGTTTCGCTCAGATCAAGCAGGTAAGGGCATGAATTACGTCTTTCTTAGAAACTGGACCATTTTGCCCTTGATAATCATTCTCCTGCTAACTACTACTTCTGTACACATTAGCTATGGGGCGAGCGCATAAAAACCCTATTCACGCGCAAATATTTTATTTTTGATTCATACTAAAAATGATCCAAATTGTAACATTCTAAGAAATACTGAAATCTCTTTCTAGTCTTTCTAGTCGCATTTTCTTGGCGTTACATAATTAGTGGTCAGCGCGGTGCGGCGCTTATTCGAGTAAATACGCGCGCTATGCTTCTTCTATTCGCCACCATAATAATTGCACGTTCTCAGCATGATCGTAGCGTCGTTGTTATTGTTATGATAACATGACTGCATTCCATTCGCATTTGACAACTTCAGTTCAATTCTCTCTTCAGCGCCAACTGAGCCTCAAGCATTGACGTACTCCATTGGATCGCCGCACTTTTACCACCCTTCCAATGTGACGCTATCTTGGAAACCGCCTGCATACCTTAACGGCATTATCATACATTATCTTGTATCCTACAATTTCACATCAAGTTTAGAGGACACTGCTGTGATATCACAAGCGGGAGCTACCTCCAATGGTGAACAACTTGCATTTACATTTCCCCTCATCGGCGCTTTCAAGTACTGCTTTTGGGTGCAAGCCATGACCATCTCACTTGGTTCACCTTCTGTCCCAGTGTATTTTGTATCTCCAGAATACGGTGTGTAAATCAATTTGTTTGAATTTGTTTGTAGGACTGTATGCTTTAAATATTATTAACTAGACTTTCCCCGGCCTTCGCCAGAGAAATAGATTTCATAAAATGAAATCTACGTTTTCGTAGACTTGATTACTTGCCTGATACAGTAAGTCGCTATCCTAAAATAGTTTGCTGTAGGCGCCCAGATATTTGAATCACAGAACAGTAAGTTCTACGTTTGGTCTGCCACACATTTGTGCGTTTTTTCTACCTTAAATTTAAAATTACACCTCTTATGCCAATCAGCTTTCTCTCTGGTTTCAGTGCCAAGCACCTCGCCGAAAAACATAACAACCCTTCCAAGTGAGAATGTCAATCACACAATCACATGGAGTGCCATATCTATGCAGCAGAGGAATGGCCGCTTGATAGCCTATGAAGTAGTATGGTTGCGGACTAATCATAGCAGAGCACGGCGCTCAGGTTATAGAGTCTCAGCTGCCAACACGACGTCCACTTTCTTCACTTTCTACGGGCTTCCAGCCTGCTCATTCTACAGAATAACAATACGGGGATACACAAAGGTTGGACCGGGTCCTTTCAGTGAGCCAATTGTTTTGGAAACGTCTGGTAAGAATTGTAAATTTGGTATCCCACATACCCGTCATTCCAATCGACTGTGTGGCAAGCCGTTAACAATTTGATATAATTTAATCAGAAGTCAGCCAGTCTCTTGGTTAAACATAGAATCGTATGATATTTTTTTGTGGAAATTGAGGACGAGATATCATACTATTTTCAGCGGTCTTCTGCACTATTTAAGCTAGATACATATTAATGAGCATCACTTTATATCACTAGATATCATACGATGTCAAGTATATTCAAAGATATATTCAAAGATACGATGTCAAGTATATTCAAAGTATTCAGTCGGTAGATTCCGCCGAAAATAGCACTCAAAAAGGCGCGCGACGCGTGCGATACCGCTTTTTCGTGCTATTTTCTTAGCGGAATCTAGCCTCCTGAAGATTTGAATAATCCTATAGAATTCCATAGCTCAATTCGTACGTGCGCGTTGATTGGCCAAACACGAGTGACATTTAACGTGGAATTCAATGATTGAAAGCTGAATTCGATAAAAACACAGGTTACCCGGGCGCAAAGACAGTTTAGTCAAAGCTCGAATCTTCGCCATGGGATTCAAGTAAAATTCCTCACTCGACTCATGAATTTCACGTTAAATTTACCGTGAATTCACCGTGGAATTCACTCGTCCTGTGATCAAATATCTATAGTAATCCTCACGAAATATCGGAAACCTTGAACATGTAGCTCCTTAACGAAAGCTATCCATGAATTTCTCGACAGTATTGAATAATGTAGATCGTGACCTGGGACAAGCAACCAATTTTACGTTCATTTGTTTCTGACAGGAAAGCAGGATTCCTAATACTGCTGTGGCGTGCAGTAGCTAAGCCTTCTAACTATGTTTCCCCATGTATTCCATTTTTCTAGAACCAGATGCCCCGCAAAGTCTAGAAGCGACTGGTGCAACCACCACAAACGTCAGCTTGACGTGGAAGATAACTGATACTAAAGGAGCTTCAATTGACAGATATCACGTAAGCATTAGAATGGTACTTTGGCCAGCCGGAGGCTGCATGACGTTGCATTTCGATAAGGCATTTGCAGTATAGAACTGCCAACTATCTTACCATTTTTACGTGCAATTGCAAAAAGATGCGCGTAAATCAATCACACTATCTGCTGTCTAGCCTTCGCGATCTCGCCAACGAGGTAAGGCCAACGGAAAGTAAAAATTCAACACAAAAGTTTTCCAGTCAATTAAGGTTCGCCCCTAGGAATTCAGGCCACTGTTCGCTATTTCGGATCAAAAAATCAGCACGTGTGAGTGTTCTACTGCAAAGGCCTTTAATGGAATCTAAGAACGAGGAAACATCGCCGTAGAGTCCATACAGAAGTGTCAGTCTGAAATTGTACAAGGCACATTCTACCTCATAACCTGACGCATAAAGCATTCCACAAGGCTGAGTTGAACTCTACATTTTCTAGGTTTCTATTAGGGGATCGAAATGGTATGATGCCTCATTCAGTCAGAAAGAAGCGCGTCTCGTATCTGAAGGCGATGCAAGGTCGTACACTGTCAATGAGCTGACGCCAGGAACGAGTTACCAGTTTTCCATAATAGCAGTAACAGAGTGCGGAGAAAGTCGACAAAGTAAACTGGCGCAAAGGAAAACAGATATCGACAGTAAGAGTCTGTAGATCTATAACCTTTAATATTTTAGGATCATATGGTGGTGGCGTGGTATATGTGACATGGGTGAGGTATTTAAAAAATATACGGTTTTAGTAAACGCCCTGATGAAGGATTGAAAGTAAAATCCGAAACGTTGGCATCTTTCAACGCCTGTTTTGTCTGCTTTTTACCCTATGTATTAAACAATATGTCAATGGACGGTGCGCTATAGTGGCTGTAGTGTTTGGACAATTGCTTACGCCTTGTTGGCTTTTTAAAGAAGCATGTATTTGCTGGCTATTGTTCTTTTTTATTCTCTCCCCTAGGTCCAACCGCTCCGAAGATACCATTTCTCCAGTTCATCAATGGTTCTACTACAGGAAAAGCAAACGTAACAGTTTGGTCCACGAAACCAATAAATGGTCCTATCAGGTAGGTATTAAAACCTCATTAAATGTCTGTCTATCCATCTAAATTCTACCATAAAATCTATCTATCCATATAAACCCCATCAAAGGTATTTCCTTCCATCTAAGGTTCATGATTAACCATCTAAACCTCGTCAAACCTAAGCTATTTCAATCGATCTAAACCCAATCGACGGTCTTATCTACCTATCTAAATCCTATCAAAGATCGATCTATTATATATAAAATGCAAAATGAAATGAGAGTTGGATATCAGAATTCCAGACACGTAATTTGTGTATGTGTGTGCGCAGAAGTGAGATTATTAGATCTAGGTAAATAAGTTAAAGTGGTGGCGAAATTGAAATTTATGTTAATATCTTTAACTTTTTTAGCATGTACCAGTTGCTGATCCTGGAAGTTTCAGAAGATAAATCACTCTCATCGATTCCAGATAACCAGCCAGACGTAGATAACGCAGTCGTCACTGGTCAGCTTGACGCGCTATTTGTTGATGAAACCGGTGCAGTCTTCACTCTTGGTGACAGGAAATCATATGGTCAACACGAAAATTCTGCTCTAGAGAAAGGAAAATACTATCAAGTCATGGAAAGAGCCATTACTGTGACTGAGGCTGTAAGTATGAAATCGTATATTTATAATTCAGAAAATAAATTGGCACAAACTAATTATTATGCGATTATATATACTTTCTCCTTATTAAGAAAACGTATCTAGGAAAGACGGCGTTGATTGCAAGTGTAAAAATGCCAACAGGTATGTTAAGAAAATAAATGTTTCCATGTCACATTCCTGAATGTTCTCGTATTATCAATGTTAGAATCTTCAAGTTTTGTTGACCCTTGAAGCACTGATGATACGAAGCTAGTCGGCGGATGATGCTTTCGATTGAAAGCTAGTTCATGTTGATCTTCGCAGGCGAAATGGCGAATCCTCGTCAACAGGCTCAGGGAAGTGGAGTAATAGCGGTCTACATCGTTATTCCGTTGGTCTTGATCATTGCAGCTGTCTTGGTGCTGATAGCATTAAGAAGGTGGGCAAATGATCTTCGTCCTAGTCTCAGATTGCAGAATAATGTTAATGTTGATAGAGTCGTATAACTTAATTCTTATAGACCCGCCTGTTGGGCAAGATCCCTCTCACATCATCAGTTACTCCTACAGTTGTTTTTTGCTACTTAATCTTTAACCACCTGTATTGAGAAAGTTGTTGATATGAGACTTTACTTTACTTTTCTTTATTCTTTATACAGAAGACATACATCTCGTACGAGCAAAGCAGAAGAGCAACCTAGCGAGGCAGACAACCTTTGCATTGCAAACGAAGCGATTGAGTTAGACAGCAAGTCCACTACAGTGTTAAAAGGTAACGTTCACCTGACAGTTGAAACTAGTTAAAAAAACAGAAAGTAAACACTTAACCTGTTTGTGGGAGAAACGTTCCAAGGAACTGGTCTGGGGGTGCGCCTCTGGCTTCGATTGTATCCACCTGAATAAACGCGGATTTATTCTTATTTGACAGTGATCAATGTTACAGGCGTGGCGAAATTATTAGTTACCTTCAAGTAATCTAAAACGAGCATCACTTTAGTTTTAAAAATTATCTTGCAAGACAAATGAGCGATCGAACAGAAGGTTTTTTGTTCTGGGCTAATTCTATATAATGCTCGAAAACGTAATGCCAATAAGATATATATTTACATTGCGCAGTCTACATGAACATATGGTCAGCTGCGCAAAAATCCATTCCAGAAAGCATGCACGGTCTCGGTTTTACTTTTCAAAGATCATGTATCGCACTTATCTGCCTTCCAGAGGATCGCCACCCCATTAAGACCTTCCAGGCTGAGCACCTTACCGAGGAAACAGGGAACGAGCAGGTCAAAGAGGATCAGGATCGCTCTTACCTGCATTGTGATTCCTATTTCTTTCAGATGATCACGTCGAATGCAATACAGCAGATGATAACAGAGAAATAATCTACAGTGAGGCTATTGGTGAAGATTCCGCTGGCTCGATACCCGTTTTGCAATTTGCCGAGTACTACAATCGCGTCAAGCTCAACGGATTTGCACGCTTGCATGACGAGTTTAAGGTAACTATATAATGCGTGCGATTCTATGGGTTGCTTCTTAATTGTTTATAAATTTTCTTTTTCTTTTCAGAAACTGTTCGCCAATAAGCAGTTTCCGTCGGAAGTTGCCAAGAGGAAATGCAATAAAATTAAGAACAGATATGCTAACATTGTGACCTGTAAGTGCAATTAGGCATTAAGTGACCTCCATATGACCTCCATACACTACACCATTCTCGAATTACGACCATGGAATCGGGCGTGAGATTGGCAGCCATGTTAGTGTACAGGAACAAAAGAAACTTCATTTGTTGCCCTTTGTTCTGTACACCAACATGGCCGCCTCGCTTTTGTGATTTTATTCCCATAGGAATGAGTGCAAACCAAGAATGGAAGAATAGTTACCTTGTAAGAGGATGGATGGGTGCCCAGTGTGGATAAGCAGGAATTTACTTGAATTCAATATTGTGTAGGATCAACTATATACTTTTATTGTTAAAAGGTTGGCGACTTCCCAGTTTGCAAAATCAAAGTACAAAGCACCGTCAAACAAGACTAGAGAAATGAATATGCAATATATATTTAACGGGTCCTGTTCCAATCTCTTTCAGATGACCATTCAAGAGTTGTCCTGGGAACCATAAATGACGATATCCATTCAGACTACATCAACGCCAGTTATCTACGAGTACGCCATCACATTTTACACTTATTTCATTTTCTCGAATTCATTTTTAATGAATTATTGCTTTTGCGATGCATCCTGTGCAAGCTTTATCAGTATTAGCATACATAAACTAATCTGCTTACAGGATTACGATGGCAAGCATAAAGCGTACATCGCTACCCAAGGTACGTACAATCAGTGACAAAAGTAGTTGAGAATATCAATTCGAAAGTTCTATAGTCCATTTAAACTGCGTAAGCGATGTCTTCGTGGCTTAAATTCCCTGTCCCCCTATTCAATGCTGAAGCCCAACCCCAGAGCCAACCACAACATTGAATTGGGGGGGAAGGGGTGATACAGAGAAGGATTAATTGTGGTCTGTTATTTAGCATTTACAAACATAGCGATCTTGGACGACACTATTGTTGCTGATTGTAGAAGATTGAATGGAGTGTTGATTGTATTGTTCATCGTGCGCTAAAGATGATACTAATCCCGCATCTTCATGATAGGACCTGTTGAACCATCATGTTCAGATTTCTGGCAAATGCTATGGCAAGAGAACTGCACTATTATTGTCATGTTGACTGGACTCGTAGAAGGCAACAAAGTAAGGACCCTATCAGTTTTTGATAGACTCTTATACAAAAAAAGAGATAAATAAGATTCTCACTTCAGTTGCCAATCTTTGCTTCCAAATTCCCAATTCCAATGTAAACGTAGTTATCTTTTTGACTCGCGTATTATTTTCTGTCTGAAAACTGACTGGCTGACAGGGAATCCATTCAATAGCAAGATATAATGTCTATCGATTTTCATTGGCTGACTCTGCAACATTATAGGAAGTTATTCAGCAATCGTAGCTTCTGATTGGCTGACAAATTGACAAAGATGCCCATGAGACGTTATGTCTTTCAGTTTTGTTTGGCTATAGGTACGAAAATTGTCCAGGACATTCAAATACAATTGGTACGGGAGCTGCCCCCAGGAATAATTAGTGTCGTTAAACTCGCTTTACAGAAAATAACTGACTGTATATTTCGACTTCCGAATAGCATCTGCCAGATTTTTAAGGGAGGTGGGAGTTGTTTAACACTTTGGGAATGTTGCCAAAGTTCAAATACTTTTTGACTATCAAGTTCTGAAGTTCTTTCTTTTGCACTAGACTTATGTGCTTTTGTTCGTAACATGGCAGTGTTTGCCAAAGAAATGAATATCGATTTTTAAATTGCACTTTGCATGCTTCGCGCATCGGAATCAATACAGGTATGTCATATTATTCAAAATGTAGCATAACATATAACACATACAACTCAACAACCAATTATACCAATTCTCAGAAAAGTTTCTTCTCTGAATTTAGAAAAAGTGCTACCAGTACTGGCCGGAAAAGAAGAGGGAATATGGCGGCCTGATGATCACTCTACAAAAGACAGAAGTTTTCGCAGATTACGTAATAAGAACATTTTGTGCTTCCAAGGTAATGCATGGACGATTTCCAGTGGGACAAGCTCACTGGTTCGAGTTTTCAAAAATTTTGCGTGTCCCAGTAGGACGGTGTCAGTTGCAAAAGTCGTATCTTCTGATGGTAAATTTTAAGAATCGACAATTTTGGTGATCGAATGGAACCCGTCAAATTCCCGTTGTGATTGGTAACACCACTTTAGATAGGCTCTGAGCAGCTGAGCCTTTGCTCTAACATCTGCAAATGGTTAGACATTCGTGTCTTCTCGGATAAGGACGTAAAACAGTAGGTCCTGTCTCTCACATACACTACACAAACCGGACCCAGAGGAGCGTTAAAGAACCACGAGGACCGTCGGAAGTTGCCCAACCTCTGTGTCACAAAACTCACTATACTAACACACGTATGTTTATAAACTGGTTTCTATAGGATGAGGTATCCAGAGTGTAAAGCGCTTAGAGCTTTGCAAATAAGCGCTAAGCATAATGACTTTACCTTTTTTGAGCAGTCATGTTTTCGCTACAAGCTAATGGATAGACCCTTGATTCAAGGGTAAATCGACAGAGCACGACTGGTGTCGAGCAAGCAAATTGAGTCAATATTTATTCGAATTGATTTGATAAACATTTTTTCAGCAAGTAAATATATTAAAGGAGATGACTTTGTTGCAATTGTTTTGCGCTCCAGTACAACCATGTGACAAACGATCTGCACAGGGTTATTCGTTGAATGGAACGTCAATTTTCAAATAACCGGAATTTCGTTCATTTGGGAATAGCTAGAGAGGTTACCCCGAAATATTGAAAATGTTTCCTTGGCGTGTTACATTCGCTGGCGTGTCACATTCGCTGGCGTGTTACATTCGCTGGCGTGTCACATTCGACATTTTACCAAAATCCCCGGAAATTTTGATCCAATGATGGCAAGTATATGGAAAGTATATGATGGCAATGAAAAAGATGATAAAGTAGTGGTGATGAAGCAACAACTGTGAGAACTACAAGCGATACGGTGACCATAGTGATTTGATGATACTGGTGTATTTCGTGATGTTTGTCTCGTAGTTAGCACAGTCAGACGAGCGCTACGTTTACCAGTATCACTTCACGGCCTGGCCGGACAAGGGAGTGCCACAGTACGCAAGCGCAGTCCTGGGACTTAGGAAGAAGATTCTGCACGATTTCCCTGCATGCACCACACCTTGGGCCATACACTGCAGGCGAGTGCGCAACAAACATCTTGTGTTCCGTGTTACAATTTTTTTAATTTGTAGATGTTCATTTTTGCAAAACAACGGCCATAGGATCTGACAGAAACCTCTTTTGTTTTGCAGTGCTGGTGTGGGGCGAACGGGCGCGTTTTTAGTGATCGACGCGATGCTAAGACAAGCTAAAGAGACAAAGGCAGTGGACATATTTAACTACGTGCGCGAAATCCGTGAGGACAGACCACATATGGTACAAACAGCGGTATGTATGTGGAGGAGTAAAGTTAAATGATGAAGTCTACAGGTTTTCAAGCGGCCCTGTTCAAAGTAGGATATTCTAAGTCTTTTTAATGTTGAGTGCGTTTCATTAGAATTGTTTGGATTAGAAGTGGTCCGGATGTAACCGAACTAATTGTTTTGGTGGCTACGGCATTGCGATGAGGTGATGATGACGAATTTGGTGACGGACTAGTGATGATTATGACTGATAATATAAATTAGAAAATAACACCTATGTTGTATTGCGAATGTGCGCGTTCTGATTGGTTAAAAAGCGTGTTTGTAAGAGACCTGAGAAACACGATTGTCACGCAACGCTGTCGCGTGTGTGTATGTTATTTTCTAAAAGCAATAAAAATACTTTCTGCGTGCTCTCTGTATTCTTACAAACACTCGGGGAATGTTGGTCGAACTGATAAAACTTGAAAGACACTCGCCTTCGGCTCGTGTCTTTCAAGTTTTGATCAGTTCTCCCAACATCCCCCTCGTGTTTGTAAGAAAGCAGATAGCACGCGGAAAGTACTTTTATTGCTTAATTAGAAAATAACATCTATTTTATATGGTGAATGTGCGCATTCCGATTGGTTAAAAGGCGTGTTTGTAAGAGACCTGAGAAACACGATTGTCACGCAACGATGTCGCGCGTGTGTATGTTATTTTCTAAAAGCAATAAAAATAGAGAGCTCGAGGAAAGTACTTTTATTGCTTAATTATGACTTCGGATGTGATGATTATGACTTTTGCAGCTGTTGTTTGATGACGACGATTGCGATGATGATGATGTCATAATGGCATCAGTGCGATAGCAAAAAAAGAGCTTCTGACGCTGTTTATGACTGACGCTGAAGACGTGATGACGGCTCATGAAAACATTAAATATGTGATGAAGACAGTTGTGACTTTGATGAGCCGATTGAGGGATGATGAAGATGATACGAGACTCGTAACAAAGTATCTCACCATATGAAAGTCGGGGATGCATTATTGTTAGAAAAAGACTCCTTTCCTTTTGACCACTGTTTTACCTTGTTTAGGAACAGTACATCTTCATCCACCTCGCTATATTGGAAGCTCTTGTATGCGGTACTACCGACATTCGCGCCCCAGATCTTCAACATGCCATGACCAAGCTGAAAAAAATAAAGCAAGATAGTTTATCTGGTTACGAATTAGAGTTTAAGGTATTTGTTAAACTCCAGGTGTTCTTCTCTGGGTGAATACTTCATGTCAAATTTGCTACTGTAATGCCATGTCATATCGCAAATAGTGAAATAATGATCTCTTGCAGCGGTTGCCGTACATTGTTCCAACCAATATTCCAGATGACGAGTTGTATGTAGGGACAAAACCTTGTAACGCTTCCAAGAATAGATTTCCACACATTGTTCCTTGTGAGTATGTTGTTAACATTTAAATTGCGACCGATTCACCCTTATCATAATGCATTGCTTTGTTTTATTTAAATGATTTATTCCATCAGAAACTTAATATGTTACCAGAAACTTATATGTTTCTGATGTGACTTAATGCGACTATCGGTACGATACGCCTAAAATGCGTTTCTATAAAAATGAAGCTTTTTGGTGTAAAGCAATAATTATGGACAGGGTGAATGACATGACGGTGTCGGGATGGTGATGCCATAAAACCGGCACAGAATCCTGCAATTTGTTTCACAACAAACATCGCATTCCACGTTTATAAACATATGCGGCATTTTGCACTGGAAAATTTAAACAAAATCCCCTTAAAATAGATTTCATCCAAAAAAAATAGATTCGATCTCAAAACAATAGCTTCTCTAACATGATACAACTTTTAAAGTCTATACACAACGTGTATTTCCTGTCGCTAACACTGAATAATAAACAATTTAGTTGTTTTAGAGTATTTCACTTCAAATACGAAGCGGGAAATGAGCACCAAACCCCAAAATGAATGAAAAGTTTAATAACAAATGGCGTATTACTTGAAGGCATAAATTTACGATGAACGATGCATTTACTTAGGCACCACCGTCCACACTACGCCGGCTAAATTTAAAACGGCTTATTTGCCCCGAAAACGGAACAATCGTTTTCCGTTCACATACGCCGGCTAAATTTGAAAACGCACAAAAGCGTCAGCTTATCACATGCGCCAAAAACAAAAACGAGAGTCGGCAGACATATATTCCTCGCAGCCGTGTGACATGACGTCATTGTTTTCTTAAAGTTCCGTTTTCGGAGGGAAATTAAGCCCGCGTAGTGTGGACGGAAGGCACAACCTTAAAAATATTTACCCGTTTCATATTTAGCCGGCGTAGTGTGGATGATGCTTTAATGTTCCGAATATATTCTCTTTTTCAGTGGACGAAAAGAGGGTTCCTCTGAAAAGTATGCTTAAAAAGGAAGGCGCGGATTACATTAATGCCAGCTTTGCAAACGTAAGTAAGTTAGAGTTATTTACCTTTTTGGAAGTCTGTATAGAGTGCCACTTATGGATTCCTGGTATAGGGAAATAACTGTTACCCGTATTTATTTTTCCAACAGCGAAATTGTGATTTTGTGTGATTAAAGCGCACACAAATGGTTACCCTGACCGTGGTCCGAAATCTGCGAAATAGAAAACTCGCGTCCCACACGTGCACGCTCCAATATCAAATCCGAGCGCATATTTTTGTACCGTGCCCTCTAAGAAAAACAAAATCTCCCTCCCTCATTTCATAGACAGGATTACTGGCACACAAGTAGAATTGCCGCACGTAGACCTCTCTTAAGATAATGACAACGGCGATCGATGTGAGTCGCCAAGCAACGACAGCGAGGTACTAAGCTGCGAGAGGTCCTCAAAACCACGCAAAGAAGAAGGATTTAGCGAAGGTCTAGGCTACACGAAGGAGAAGAATCGATAATTACGTCAGGCTCGTAACATGGTATATTTGGGCCACACATATATTTTACTTTTGGCAATAATTTTCATCCCTTCACTTTTGATACCTGTTTTAATAAAATTTCTACTGTTCCCTTATCCCTTATCGCCATCCTCAGAGCCCTGATCCAGGCCATATTTTGGGCTTTGATCTTTGTGAGCCCATATACCATGTTACGAGCCTGATTACCTATGGCCAATCGACTACTAATGCTATTTGTATATCAGGTTTTGAAATCTGGGGCTACATACCATGCTAGCGAGCTAAACAGAACATTCAAGTTGTCAGTGCTCGTTCTCTGAAAAATGTGTGTTTTGTTTTTGCTCTGCCAGGCCTACAGAGAGAAGAACGCATACATCCTAACTCAAGCCCCTCTAGATCACACAATCAACAGCTTTTGGCAGATGGTGCATGACTACTCGGTGGGGACGATTGTCATGTTAAATAGTCTTACAGAGGATGGAGAGGTAGGAAGAATCGGAATTAGGTTTTGCGGAAAGTAAGACTTAGGCAAACGTCGTGCCAGGATGAAAATGCTATAAAATTTGAAAACCTTCGAAAATTTACGGTGCGAACACGTCAACCGGGCCATCCCGTAAAAAGTTTGTCATTCAGAGATTCAAACCATTTCAAGGAAATTTAATACGTGCAATGGGTTTGGCGATGGTTGGTTAAGTGTTTTGAAGTTATTTCTGCTCATAATTTTTACAATTTTTAGAGAAAAGCAAATATTTCGATTTCTGAGATCTCAAGAAAGTCAATATCCTCTGTCCTGTAATTGCCTTCTGATTGGCTAACTTCTTACAAAATGGCCCGGTTGACGTAGTCGCACAGTAAAAGTTCCATAACTTTTGAACTAAACAAAATTTAAGAAAACGCATACACTTTATTTGGGAGTCAAGGTCAGGCAGTTCGGTGGCGATAGATCGTGAAAATGGCACAGCAAAGCTTTTAATCAATCCTTTAAAAATACATATTAATTAATAAGTTATTTATTTTTGCCATAGCCCGCTTGTCCATTCTATAAGCTTCCAACAATATTTCGGGTTGACATGTTTTAGTTAAACTAAGGACGTGTATGATTTATTTTCCGAGGATGAACAATAAAATTCTTTAAAAAATCGATTTAGCTCGGTTTTGCAATTTTTAAGCGATTTTAAGTGATTTAGAAAAACTATTACGTCAATGTGAGCGAAATTTCGGTTCTTTTTTCGCTTTTCAATTTAAGGCAACTTTAGCCGGTATAATGCGACTATAGGCCCTGTAAGCATTGTGTAAGACGCGCGAGTCTTAAAAAGGCTGCCCTTAAAATAATTTCAAAATTTCTATTTGCAGGACTATCCAAGATACTGGCCATCAATGGACACCAGTGAATATGGAACAATCTCTGTTACCATGGCAGAAGAAAAATACGACGAGTCATTCATATCAAGGAGACTCACAATCTCCACAAAATCGGTATGTAACGGCCATAATGTTGAAGATCGTCTGTGTTTTCCGCCTCATTTACTTTCATCTTTGCTGTTGTGATTCAGCTTGTGGTCAATGAAACTTAAGACGACCAAATGACAGAACCCAAAAATGGCAAGATTTCTACCCTAAGGTCAGGTAAAGTCGATTCTTTGCATAGAGTATCCTTATACAATAAGAAACAAAATAGAAAATGAGTATTTTTTTCTAATTGATCCGTCTTTAAGATATGAGGAGTTACACTTTGGTTGCTGCAGCACTTTTTGACATTTCTTGTTAGAATTTTGGCAAAATTTTGCCATAAAACGATGCAGTAACCAAAGTGTAGCAGCTGAAATTAGAAAAAAATACTCATTTCTATTTTGTTTCTTATTGTATAAGGATACTTTATGCAAAGAATCAAGCCTATCTGACTTTACCTGACCTTAGGGTAGAAATCTTTGCCATTTTTGGGTTCTGTCCCAAATGGCTCATTCACATATTAAAAGAACTAAAAAACGGCAACATATCAGATAGGGTTAAATAGGGTTAGTTCGAATGGCACGGCACTTTTCCAATGTATATTATTGCCGATATAAGAATGAAGAATATAATGTGTAAGAAACCCTTTATAACCTATTAGTATAACATTGAGAGAATTGGGAGTGCGAGCGCGAGTTTTGTTATGATCGTGAAAACGTCCAACAAAAACACGTTTTTCAGCCTAAAAACCTTATGAATAACTCGAGCAATTATACTTCAACAATACGTCGCCTCAGGCTCCGTGATTATCGGCGAACAGTCACCTCGACTATAATAATAATTCGCCGATAATCACGTCACCTTTGGCGACTAATTGTTAAATATAATTAAAAGATATCTGAAATTTTGTCGTTTGCTATGTAAATAGGGAAACTTACATTAACTCCGGTCTCCCAGTGACTTATAGCCTTGAGCCACCTTAAGAACAACAAGAAAAAAGCATTCATGAACGTAGCGTACCAAAGAAGATGTTATTCACATTGTACTGGTTGAACATGGTTTGATTTAGGATCCTTCAAGAGATGTTTGCCACCTTCAGATTAGCAACTGGACCACTAGTTCCGAGCCAGACACCGAGAGTCTTTTACGCGTAGTCGAGTGTATCCAGTGTTCACAGCAGCGGTCCGGTAACGGGCCAATTGTCGTGCAGTGCAGGTAAATAAGTGTAGTAGGACCTTGTTGTCTTCTTTGAAGTATATACTGGGTTTTGTATAAGTGACGACGCTGACACCATCGCTGTATGGCGAGGAAACGTATCAAAATAAACGAATCAGCTCTGTCCTGTTCTTGGTTTGCAAACGTCACAGGTGGCCATGTCGGCAGTACAGAACAAAATAAAGTTCATTTGCTCCCTTTGTTCTGACTACCAGCATGGCCGCCGCCTTTTTGATATTTATTTCCAAATTGCAACGTTAGATTCTGGCGCATTTCCATTAGTCGAGTGTTCACGTGACATGGAAAATGCCCGCGTTTGCGTGCGTGACTATTTATTTATTTGTTTATTTATAAACAATATTTATTTTTGGATGTTGTTTATTTATAAACAACATCCAGTTCAGCAGAGCTGGTTTAAATGGAGGCCTGAGGAAAAAAACAAGAACAATAGATGCAAGAACAAAAGATTTATCCAATTTAGCCAATGGTGTCTGTTTCGCACAAACGCCCCATTGCGTTGTACATTAACGACAATTGGCTATTCAGTCCCAGGCACTATGGGCCTTTATCACACGACTTGGATCAATCTTTTGTTCTTGTGCAGCTCATCATGATTACGAGTTTCCACAGGGAAAACAAATAATTTTATCCAAGATGGCTGCTGTGTGATAAAAGGTCCATGGGATAGATTTCACTCGGAAAGTTCAGACTTCATATAAATCCTCGAACTACGGGCTCGGTGAAACATCCCCACATAGTGCCTTCGACGGAAGATCCATGTTGTAAATGTATTTCGCGGCATCTTGATGCATTGATAATGTTCGCAAGTGTTTGTGGACGAAAAAAGTTTTATCTCTTCCATATACTTGGCTACCTTCTCCGCGTAGATATAACACAAGAATTTTTTACGTGTTGCGCTTGCAGGCACGATCTGAATTTTGAATGGTAGCCTCTGCCTAATGGACCCTTAATATCTGAACACCGGCAAGCGAAAAGGGACGGTATTAAATTCACGGTTTTAAATTTTCAGGTTAAAAGGGTTTTTATAAGTATTCTGGACTTGCTTACGCATTTTTCGCGAAAGTATGAAATTATGTACGAGGGCCCTTTTCGCTTGGTGTTTTTTTTTGTAACACAAGGTAATTTTTAACAACAATTTATAAACCACCTGAAAATAATGATCTCAATGTCTTTATGTAATTTCAGCAATGGCGTTGGACGGAGCGGGACGCTGTGTACAATTCTCTCCGTTTTAGAGAGGGTCAAAGTGGAGCAGGTGGTGGATGTTCTACAAACAGTCAAGACCCTAAGGATATGCAGACCGGGTGCAGTAGAAAACTCTGGTATGACTTATATACTTTACTTTTAAATTCAAAACGAATCGTTTTTTATGGGGTGAAGCCTGTTTTTATGACCGTTCATCATGCTTGTCCGTGTGCATCTTCTTAGTGTGTTGCTTAGTATATAATTGTTGACTATAATCGAACAAAGCTTTGGCAAAGATATCCACTTCACGCAATATCGTCACCTCGCGGGGTAGGCTCTAGTAACAGCCATTTGACAGCCCCTTCGCTGATTGGCTTTCTGCTTGCGTAGAAATTTCTTTTTCTCAACAGCTCTGTATCAAATATCGCGCATGCGTCAGTGGCTGTTATCAGAGCCTCCCCCGCGAGGTGACGAGCGGGAAGCTCTGGATACGAGAATGTCTTATTATTGTCAACAAGAGCCTCGAGAATGTGGCAAAGAGGGATAATCCTCCTCCTCCAGTCATTTCCCTTGGTAAAATTGAAAATACAATTTATTTGCGTCTTATGAGTTAAGAAAACATTCAAGCGGTAAGCAGACATCCAGGTCGCCTCCTTTACAATCCGCCTGTGGAGTGCTGAATGTACGGCCTGCGGACTTATGATAGGTGTAAACAAGCTGGATGTGAAGGAGGCGATGTAAGAGAAGATTTCAAACTTCTTTCTGCAATAAGAAAGGGGAGATCACGCATACACGGATTATCGCACGCGTGGGACACAGAGCATTGAGGGCTGTCAGAGGAGCCCCTTGGCCCGTGACACGCGGTAGTTGCCTGCTGTTCATCGAGGGATCGTTGCGACCGTATCCCACGCAAATTTGCCTAGTTATAAACAGCTAATTTTCCAGGAAATATTTCTTTTTTACTTGACGATCTGACTGGGTGATTGAAAATATTCAGCTTCACGCGTTAGGTGCCAGCTGTACATCGTGGGATCGTTGCGACCGTATCCCACGCAATGTTGCGTAATTATAAACAACGAATTTTCCAGATGGAAATAATTTTTTACTTGACAGTCTGACTTGGTGACTGAAAAAAATCAGTTTCATTAAGCTGCCTATTATTATTATGAACTTGAATTCTACCCTTTCTTTTTGTTTCAGAGCCAATACAGACTGTGCTACGATACCGTCCTTGCCTATCTCGACTCATTCAGCGATTACGCTAACTTCAGCTAATTAACCACTCCGGGATCCTGGGTACCGACGCAAGGGGGTTGCTTGAGCTTATCGTTAGATATTGTTAGTTTTGAGCAAGTTTAAATGACATTGCACTTCTTAGCAAGGGCAAACTCCTTCTCTACTTCGCATGAGCCTCGTGCGATTCACAAGATTTCAAATCATTACCATTTCCATTAGATTAACATGTGGTGCAAGTAGTACTTCCACTCCATGCTCATGTTTTCTTTTATGTCCACTCCACAACATCTTCCATCCTTTCAATGACTCATCATCAAAGGTAAGAGCATCTGTTGATGTTCTCCTGACCTCGTGCATTGCTAAGACATCTATTCCTAATTCAGCTGTTGCTTTCACTATTAATGCCAACTTTATATCGTCTTGCACATTTATAGTTGCTATTCGGATATTGTTCTTTATCTCCTACTATTCTTGTTTTTTGAATTGTCTTCTTCAATCCATCTATTGTTTTCCTTGAGTTCTTGTTCATCAAGGAGTCTTGTATCTGATCTTCTGGTGACAGCAACAAACTGTGACAACCAGTAGCATGCCTTTAGACCTTAGCCTGGCCGGGCACTGAGGGACGCGTTCCTTGTTTACCCACGCGACGGACGATGTAGTATTTATTCGTCTTCTTTAGGTCCAATTAATGCTGTGCTAGGAATATACCGCCCTAATTCGGTCCCTAAAATAACTTTCTGGCAAAGACAGAGGTTTAGTAGTTATCCAGGAATTAGGTGTTAAGTAAATGTGTCTCATTAAATGTTCCGGGGGCTGCACGTAATCATCCCCGTATGGCGACTAGAATAGAATAGAAACAAACTAAACCTTTAGACAGTACTACCATTTTTACATCGTTTCTCCGTTTGGTAAATCGATGTCCTTTTAGCCTGTGCAGCAAGCGTTTCCGTTGGGTTTGAAAGGTCAGAGAAAACCCTGAAGTACAAAAGGGCGCGATTTTCGATGTTTTTGCCGCGCATTTGCTTGCACGTTTCTCGCACTTCTGACCCCACGGCAACCCTTGCTTCGCAGGTTTTGTTGTCACCATATCCCGGGGGGGGGGGGGGGGGGGGGGGGGGGGGGGGTCCCTTTTAGATAGGTCCCTTTTAGAGGTCCGTTCTAGCAAATCAAGCAAATCGCACTTGTTGGTAGCCTGAATTTCAGACGTATTTTCCCTCGTAAATAATACGCGACAAAATTACGAGGGAAAATCAACTAAGCGACGCCATGTTTGGTACCTTTTAGGGGTCAAAATCAACTAAGCGACGCCATGTTTGGTACCTTTTAGGGGTGAAAACGAAAGTTCCCGACGAGCACCCCCGCCCCAAAAATATGGGAGTCCCCCCGGGCACCATATAGCACATACGTTTCGCGTAATAAATATATGAAACAAACATATGACTCCAAATGTGTGCCAGCGATTTTTAAAATTTTCCTTTGTTCCAATTTTATGACGATTTTTCTTTTATTTCGAGCTTTTTCGGTTACTAAAAAGCAATAAAATCCTAAATATCGAACATACAAAAAATCGCTGGCCAATTTTGGAGTCCACAAAACTGGGTGGTTCTATTCAATTCTGACGGACTAGAAGTTAATCAAACGAGAACATCAGTTTTTGACAAATAATTATTGGTCTTATTAATTAATGTATTAATTTATTAATGATCAATAAAAATATCATATTGGTGTTCTATTCTTACAGAGCTTTAAAATGATATATACATGTACCAAGAGTGGATTAACAAGAGTTAGAATCTTTCGTACAGTATTTGTCCACATCACAGTCAGAAAAGTGTCTATTTTTAGATTTGAATTTTCGCGCGCGAAAGTATTCGAATGCTCAGGTTCGAATGCTCCTTTACCCAATACACAATAAATAGAGAATGTCCTACCTTATCTTTGCGACTTTAAAGGTTTTTCGATTGATCTGCCATTTAATTTTAGGCTGGATCTCACAACTGTTTGCGTGGCGAGAAAGTGGGGGAAGTGCGGGAATCCTAGTTCTAAAAATAGACACTTGTCTGACTGTGATTCGGGCGTTCATAGTAAATATGGAAACTCTTGGTAATCCACTCTTGCATGTACCTATCTTATGCCAAAGGATCCCTTGAACCTTTCCCCCTACCTTTGAAAAGTGCAAATAAATCATTATTAACCTAGCGCGAGTGTTCTGGAAGGAATTCAAGGGTAAAATTCAAGGGTAAAATTCCATGGTTGATAACAAACCGCCAATGGTTGTTTTCACCTGTGATCATATCCACGAGTCACCGCAGCGGTGCTTTGATTATCATCATTGATGACGTTAGTCGGAATTGAAGATATTGTAGGCACTTTAGACTTTCTCAAAGTCCGCTGTTCCGTTTTTTTTTTTTTTAATTGGCTTATTTTGTACAACGGACTTTTCTCGCTCGCTTCCCGCCAGTTTTTACCGACCTAAATTTAGGTCGGGGGTGTGTCTGATAAACATCCAATCCGAGTGAGAGAAAGTTTGACGTCACATTTTACGCCATCGCCTTCATTCTTGAAACGGAAAATATTTTTCACACAGACATCCTCTGTTGGGCGAAAACATCTTTTAGGTATCAAACGCTGCGCTTCAAAGTCTTTCCACTTGTAGATCTATTCTTATGAATTTTCGTAAGCATTTCTTTATATAAATTTTCCAAAACTAGCATTATAACACGACGAAATCATGCAACAAAAGTCTTGATTCTTTGGCAAATGTTCAGTTGTTGACAAAATTCACGGCGCGCACTGCTGACGAAGATCACGCCACTGAGCGCGCGCTGTTTTGCATTCGTTTTTCGCGGCAAAAATATGCAAATTAAAATCAAAAGCGTGCGAGCGAAACAAGTCGTACTCTCCCGTGCTCCACCGTGTGCTTTTTTCACTTTGTTCTAAGGAAAAACATAGAGTACGACTTGGGGCAAGTCTATAGGCACTTGATCTGGCCGAGTTTACAGGGACCTGGTGGCACGATCTCTTTACTGTAAACTCGGCCAGGAGCTTGGCACGACCATCCCATGATGTTTTGCGTCCTTCGCCAACATGGCTGAAACTTCGTGGATATTCTGTATACGGGTTATTTCGGGTTATGAAATCATAACATTGCTCGCTTGCTTGCGTTCGTCCTTGAATTGTTCATTTGGAATGGAAGGAGATTTGTCACCAGCTGGGCTCTACCCCGGTGTAAGAACCTGTGTATTGTTCACGAGCTGCGTCACAGAGCTTCTTTTGTTGAGTAGAACGAAGATGAAATAAGTACTAAACCCACCAGCTCTGAACAGTCAGTGGGATGATATAAGAATGCTATGAATGATTTCACGGAACTGACTAGTATAAATACATCCTCCATGCTTAGGTATGTATTTATTGTGCATTTATCAAAACCTGTAGACTTTCGAAGCATGACCTTGTAAACATATTAACCACTGTCGTGAACGTCACTCCCCCCCGCGAGTTTCCTATTCTTGTCTGTATTGTTAGGCGATAACAAATGGATAAAGAGTGCCGCTTGTTTTGAAACTGTGACTCCTAACAGTATTAGTTAGTCATGCGTGTATGTGTTGTTGAAGTTTTGAAAGTGTTCAAATGCTTTCTAGCAGCAAAAAAGGCGAAGATGAAGGAATGCGTTATTTTCCTCATCACTCTGAGTGTTTTACAAGGTATGTCCTCATCCTTTGGTAATATCCTTGAATACCGTGCGAGCAGAGGTTTCTTTCTGCCAGTCGTTTAACTCCTATTGAGGCCGTTCGCGTCTCTTGTATCTGACAGAGAGAAACCTCTGCTCGCAGGGTAATCCTTAAAAGCGCTTAAACCCAGTGCCGACCACTTGAAACATAGATTTGGATGCTCTGGGGCAGTTCTATGGAACGGGCTTCCGGGCGATTTAAGAAAAATTAGATCCCTGACTGCGTTTAAAAAGGTATGGATAAGCTATATTTAACCTGACGGCAAACTTGACTTAAACCAATTGTTTGTGGCTATAGTTTTTATAGCGGAGCTCCTTAGCGGCCGAAGGCCGCAGAGCGGAGCACCATACCTAAGAAAAGAGCGTCCCAACGATGGCAAATGTAGCGCATGTATGATATCCACTATCCACAGGTACCCAAAGTATCACAGGCGGGAACGGGCGCAAAGGGATACGACTGAATTTGAACGTCGTGAGCGCGCGTGTGTGCTTCCTGAAGCCTGACGTCACAGGCGTGATATCCACAGGGTACCCAAAGTATCACAGGCGGGAACGGGCGCAAAGGGATACGACTGAATTTTGAACGTCGAGCGAGCGTGTGTGCTTCCTGAAGCCTGACGTCACAGGCGTGACGTCACAACATGCGCCACCGGTCGAGTGACGTCTTTTTTTTAGACGGGGGGAGGGGTGATTTGTCGGGGTGGCGCCGCCGGTCGAGTGACGGGGGGAGGGAGGGGTGAGTTGTCTTTGCCGGGGGGGATAGGAGGTTGCTCAATATTGGTGAATTATTCTCGAGCAATCTGCTTGAAAATATATCAAGAGTCTTTTGATCGAAACCATTCTTCCAAGCGACTGCAGAACTGTTCTACTAAAAAGTATGTTTACAAAAAGCCAGGGACTACGAGTGTCTGAAGGAATTTCCTATCCTGTTATCTGACAGGCTTAAACTTTTCAGCGCAAATCCTGCTATGGGCCAGGGACTACGAGTGTCTGAAGAAATTTCCTGTTCTGACAAGAAGGCTTAAACTTTTTAGCGCAAATCCTGCTATTGCGGCAGAGATTGTTTATTCGCCCTTTCTTTCACAAAACAGTGGAATTTATAATGGTACAGAATTTTGTCGAAAGGTAAAAGTAACTGCGAGACGCTACATTTGTACATTACGGCAGTAGCGTGAGTCAAGAAGGTCATACTTGAGAATTAATTTGTTTGGAGAGTCAATGGCGGCAAGTCGTTAAAACAATTCGATTCGTGGATCAAAGTCACTGCTGGATAAGAGCACTGTTTATAGGGAGATGGCAGGACATTCACAAGTTCCGAACAGATTTACATTCAGGTTATCCCTACACGGGGGAAAGGCTACTCAGGATGAAGGTAAAATTCCTAAAATTCGCTGTTTCTTTTTCGAGCATGCATGTCGACTTTTCTTGAATCTGAGTGATAGGTCGCGAGCCTAGTAACAACTCAACGTGTTTAGCTTATATGCGACCCTAACTAAAGATCTCTAGAATTCTATTATTAGTCCTTTAAGAACGACTTAGTCGTGTTTTCTAACAACGAAGGCTAATTAAGCCTTCTCAGCTTTTTGCAAACGAGATATAAAAACACTCCCAAAATCGACACAAGGAAATTATCTAAGGCAAAAGTGCTGCAACCGGAAACTGGTTAATGGTATTGGAGTCTTGGTGATCACCTTAGTACCTTGGACTTCCAAGCGGCAAGATATTGACTTATGGTACTGAAAAATTATTTTCTAGCAAAAAAATATGGTATTACAGTAAATTTAATTGTGTTAAATTGGCTCTAAACACTTGACTTTCAACATGCATGGACTGTGTAATTTACTACCAAATGGCAGTGCCAGTAGTAACAATAGGAAAACAAATGAATTAATGTATTTAGTATAGTACATGTTGTTTGCTAGAATTTCATTCACTATTTACAAAGTCATTGTGATTAGTAGAAGTATGCCCATTCCCTGTGGAAAACAAAATTATGTTATACACTGTACAAACAGGGTTTTATTTAGATTAAAAATACCAATTGGTCATTGAGACAGTAAAATTTAACACCGAATTTTTCCATATGACATACTTTGTGTCTAAAATTTTTGTACCTTTGGACAATTCCAGAAAATATATGTACCCCGGCCGGGATGGCCAGCATTTGGAAATTCTGAATGGGAGGGGGGTTTTCAAGCTCAGAAATTCTGGATGCATGGGGAGGGAGGGCAGGGGGGGGGGGGGGGGGGGGGGGATGGTCAAAACCTAGTGCCGCCTGTGGTGGGGGTACATATATTTTCTGGAATTGCCCATGATGGGTTATCAGGCAGTGTATCCATGGGGATTGAAAATTTTGTATTTTTCCCTCTTGGTCTATATGGCATACTTTGTGTCTAAAAATTTTGTGCCTTTGGACAATTCCAGAAAATATACGTACCCCGGGGATGGCCAGCATTTGGAAATTCTGAATGGGAGGGGAATTTTCAAGCTCAGAATTCTGCCTGCATGGTTTTTTTTTTTAAGCTGGAAGCTATTGTAGGTTAACCTCTCAGGAATTCTATATGCATGGGTGTGGGGGTAAGCCATTTTGGAAATTCTGGATGCATGGGGAGGGAGGGCAGGGGGGATGGTCAAAACCTAGTGCCGCCTGTGGTGGGGGTACATATATTTTCTGGAATTGCCCATGATGGGTTATCAGGCAGTGTATCCATGGGGATTGAAAATTTTGTATTTTTATGGCATACTTTGTGTCTAAAAATTTTTGTGCCTTTGGACAATTCCAGAAAATAAATGTACCCCGGGGATGGCCAGCATTTGGAAATTCTGAATGGGAGGGGGGTTTTCAAGCTTGGAATTCTGCCTGCATGGGGTTTTTTTGAAGCTGGAAGCTATTGTAGGTTAACCTCTCAGGAATTCTATATGCATGGGGGTGGGGGTAAGCCATTTTGGAAATTCTGGATGCATGGGGAGGGGGGGGGGGGGGGGGGGGGGGGATGGTCAAAACCTAGTGCCGCCCGTGGTGGGGGTACATATATTTTCTGGAATTGCCCATGATGGGTTATCAGGCAGTGTATAATCCATGGGGATTGAAAATTTGTATTTTTCCCTCTTGGTCGTATAATGGTTTCCATTGTGCTTTTGATAAAGAATTATCCAACTTCACTATTGCTTGGCTTGGATCTATTGTTCAAACTAGCATCTAAATAGCACAGTATAGAGCCCCTTGATGGAAATCCGCTGACTCAATATGGTGTAGCCGGCCCATAGTGCAGTGACTACCCATGGAGGGGACTCAGAGCGATGGGCACAGAAAGAAGTACGTTAGAGAATGTTGGAAAGGTTTCCATTTCTCTTTGATAATTTTTAACTTAAGAACACACATTGAGAATTACAAAGTTACTCAAAGTAGTAAAATCTTACATATTCCATGCTTTGCCAAATGGTATACTTCAGTCTAAAATTTACCCCTATGTGTTTATCAGGCAAACCCTAGACTTGCTCAAAGTCAACCTCTCATAGGATACAAGCAAGCAAAAATTTGAAGGACTTTGAGGAAGTTAGGCATAACCCATGGGGATTGAAAAATGTTTCTTTTCATTGTCAGTGGTATAGATAGATAGATAGATAGAGTGTAGTTGTAGTATATTGGTTTCCATTTGTGTTTGACATAATTTTCAATGCTTTAGATAACAATTTTACCGTCTTCACTATTGCTTGACTTGTATCTGTAGTACAAACTAGCATCTAAGGCTACATTCCATTTATATTGGGTGGGGGGGGAGGGGGGGGGGTGTGCAGGTGAAATTCTTAGGGGATACACACATCTTTCCGATGAATGAGGAGGATGCAACTAACTTGTTCTAAGTTCTGTTACATTTCCAGGGGGGGGGGGGGGGGGGGGGTTTCAAAGCTGTAAGCTAGTTTAACCTCTCAGGCATTCTATGCATTCTATATGCATGGGGTAACACATTATGTATGCATGGGGGTAACACATTTTGGAAATACTGGATGCACGGGGGTCAACAACTAGCGTTGCCCATCCCCAGGGCACATATATTTTCTGGAAATACCCATTATTAATATCAGTGGGATTGGTGATTGGGAGCTCCGCTTTTAGGCAGTGCCTAAATCTATATATTATTGTAGTCACTTTATAATAAAGTTTATTACTGTAGTTTTATACTGGTGTTTGAATTAATCATTAATATGATGTTAAATATTATGTTATGGAAATCCAATATGGCGGACGCAGCAACAAATACCTATCTTGGATTTTTGGCTGCATTATTCAAATAACCTGAAAATGGAAAAGGAAAGCTAGTTGCGTGACAGCAAGAATCTACTTATCCGTTTCCTAGGCCGCTTCTATTTGCTTTTGTGTGCTCGGTTGTGTTGTAGAGCAATTAGAAAACAATAAATGAACGCAAATAAAGTAGTTTTACTTACCGGATAGAGCATAAAAGTAAGAAAAAGTTCCTCGCTTCGCCTTTCCGTGTATACATAAGATAGACGAAAATTTACGGAAAAGTGCAATATTTCGGGCGAGGCATTTTTTAGTATAAGATGGCAAAGAGTTTGAGATATCAAGATAGTTCCCCGTTGAAATGTGTCGTTTTCTAAAATTTCCTTATATGGAAGTTTCTACTTACCATATTTGGCATTCCAGATGTTTTCCTAGCCTTCGTACCGTAAATAATTGTCAAAAAGTTCGTCAAAAACTTGCAGATTTTGAAGAGAAAAGCTGCTCGTGTAGGCCGCCATCTTTGTTTTGGTCCCCAGGAGCCCGGAAATACCTACACAGGTAGCCCGCGTCACGCACGCGTTGGCATTTATCTTGATATGTTTCACGTTGAATCCGAATTTTTCTTGTTGTTATCCCTAATTTTGGGTGAAAATGACGTCACCATGATTGACAGCTGTTCGCAAACCCCTTAAAATAGGTTTGTCGCATATTTCAAATTCAAACGAATACCACGGGGAGGGGCAGTGGGACCCCGCATCCCCCAATTATTTTGTAAGGCATGTGGCAAACCAAACATATTGATGCTGTTTCTGTTGAAAGTTGAATTAAGTTTACGGACGAAGATCTTAACCCATTTCAACTGAAAAGGCCAGATTTTACAACTGCCGCCAGTCGCTTGCCTCAATGGATTTTGACAATTTGGTATTACTAATCGCTTTCTTTATTCACTTGATGATTCTCGGTAGCTAATGTTGAGAGAAAGTTGTGTTCTGGGGAAGCTCCTTTCGGTGATGCTAGCGACAAATGCAGCATCCGTGCATCTACAACGATAGACGTTCACAGGGACAATATTGACTCTCGCGCTTAGCTTGCTGGCCACTTCTCTGACAAGAAAATAGCTCCAATTTGCCTGGGTTTGAGCTACAAATGAAATTGTAAATAAAAATGAGTCGAAATTTAAATCAATTTGTGCAGCAACGTGAACAATGGCTGACAGCGTGTCCCCGATTTTCAGAATGGCAGGTCCGGCCTCCTCGCTTCCACTTTAGAAAAACTACCACCGATAACACGAGAACACACCCTCTCCCTTTGGAATTTTGGTTGATGCCTACTCAGGCAGTTTTTGCAAATAACTACATTAGCAAAATAGCAACCGAAATGGAACTTGGTATGAGTAACACGTCCCCCGACCTTAACTGTTCCAATCATTTAGTTGCTATGGAGACACAATTTTATACTATCTGTAAGTACCGTTTAAAATTTACTTTCATAAAAAAAGCAGGGACGAAACTTACTGCCAATTTTCTACTTTTTTAGCGGAGCTCCTGCGCGGGCCAAAGGCCCGCGCAAGCGGAGCACCATACCTAAGGGAAAAACGTATAGTATACTATCGAGTTGATTTTTGAACGTCACGGGCATTATGGATCATTTTGATGACGTCATTGATGACGTAAGGGCACGTGACTTTGGTGTAGAGTTCCTCTTATGGTCTTTGAAACTTTGTCAAAGTTTGGCTTCTATAGAAGCTACCCTTCGAGAGATATGATTTTTTCTTTATTTTCTGGTATTAAGGTGACTCATTCGAAATTCAAAATGCACCCAACTGTGTCTAGAGCGCAAATCTGCGTCGTCAAACTAACGGCTATAACTTTTGTGTCTTTTCCTCTATTGTTATAATTATTTTTTCAAATCCTACTTTGATGATGTATAAATATGCTACTGGGAACCGATCTTCTTGAAAACATTTTTAGAAGTCACAATCTAAATTTTTGTGAGGCCCTAATTTCATATTCCGGTCGTACTAGAAAAAAAATTTGCCGGTTTTTTGGCTGAAATTCCAGGAATGGATTCCAGTTGTAGTGATCTCAAATCAAGCGAAGTTACAGAAATTTCGTCGGAACAGAAACGCGGTAATAAAAATACCGTCAGTTATGGTCAACTGTGACCAAAATAGAACGCTGATTCTGCTTGACTTGAATTGAATTTTAATAGTGCTCCGAAAACTCATTATTTTGGGCTCTTCCCTCGGCACTATGTTGTATAGTAATGTATTAAACTTTATCGAGGGTCCGATTTCAAATACCATGAACTACTAAAATGTTTGAACATTATCTACCGAGGAAAGAAATTGTGAAAGACCAATGAATTTGTTGCAAGAATGTCGCATTAAAATGTGCCGTTATTAGGTATTATTTCTTGCTAAGATTTATATAGACGAGAAGTTTGTGGCATTGGTAAAACTTAGTAACCAGGTTTGACCATTATATTTGCTTATTTGGCATAGAAGAAAATTACAAAGTTACGACATTCGCCCTCTGGTTTTGCACGCAGATTTGAAGCTCTCTTGTTTATGAATGATAATGAAATCTGAAATTTTTCCAGGGGGAGCTCATTAGGCCAAATCTAATCAATAGCAGTCACGCTCCGAAAATAGCAATTGTCTGTTAAGTCCCTATGGAACAAAAAAAGAGTCGACGATAAACGTTTTCTTTGTTCGATGATTAGAGTTGGCCTACTGTGTTCCCCCTGGCAAAATGCGAGATTTCATTACCATTCATAAACAAGACAGCTTCAAATCTGCGTGCATGACCAGAGGGCGACCCCCGTAACTTTAACAATTTTCTTCTATATCAAATAAGCACGCATGATGTTCAAACTTGCTTACTAAGTATTACCAATGCCTCGAGCTTCTCGTCTATATACATCTTAGCAAGAAATAATACGTAATAACAACACATTTTAACTCGACATTCTTGTAATAAATTCATTGCGCTTTCACAATTTCTTCCTCGGTAGATAATGTTCGAACATTTTAGTATTTCATGGTATTTACAATCTGACCTTCGGTAAAGTTTAATACATTACTATACAACATAGTGCCGGTGGAAGAGCCCAAAATAATGAGTTTTCGGAGCACTATTAAAATTCAATTCAAGCCAAGCAGAATCAGCGTTCTAATTTGGCAATAGTTGACCATAACTGACGGTATTTTTATTACCGCGTTTCTGTTCCGACAAATTTTCTGTAACTTCACTTGATTTGAGATCACTACAACTGGAATCGATTCCTGGAATTTCAGCCAAAAAAACCGGCAAAAAAATTTTCTAGTCCGACCGGAATATGAAATTAGGGCCTCACAAAAATTTAGATTGTGACTTCTAAAAATGTTTTCAAGAAGATCGGTTCCCAGTAGCATATTTATACATCATTAAAGTAGGATTTGAAAAAAATAATTATAACAATAGAGGAAAAGACACAAAAGTTATAGCCGTTAGTTTGACGACGCAGATTTGCGCTCTAGACACAGTTGGGTGCATTTTGAATTTCGAATGAGTCACCTTAAACCTATAGCGTACGCCGTCCGTCGTCCGTCCGTCCGTCCGTCCGTGTACACATGGGAACCCTGTGGTATGCAAAGAAAAAATTATATCTCCTCAAGGGAACATGCCAAGACAACCATACTTGGGATATTTTGTCTATGCCACAAGGGGGGTGCTGTAACACGGACACGTGATGTGACGTCATCGATGACGTCATCTATGCTTGAAAAATCAATATCTCGTGAAGGAAAGACTCTAAGACTCTAAGACTCTAAGAATTTGAATTGTAGCATTGTAAAGCGCCATAGAGCAGTTAATGTATATGGCGCTATATAAACCTATTATTATTATTATTATTATTATTATTATTAAGACAACAAAACTTGGGTAGTGTAGTCTAGGCCACCAGGCACCAGATGAGCGAAATGAGGTGCTCACGTGATATGACGTCATCGATGACGTCATCTATGCATGAAAAATCAATATCTCGTGAAGGGAAGACTCTAAGAAAACAAACCTTGGGTAGTGTAGTCTAGGTCACCAGATGGGCGAAATGAGGTGGTCACGTGATGTGACGTCATCGATGACGTCATCTAGGGAAGACTCTCAAACAACCAAACTTTGGTAGTGTATTCTAGGTCACTATATGAGCGAAATGAAGTGGTCACGTGATATGACGTCATCGATGACGTCATCTATGCTTGAAAGATCAATATCTCGTGAAGGGAAGACTCCAAAACAACCAAACTTTGGTAGTGTAGTCTAGGCCACTAGATGAGCGAAATGAAGTGGTCACATGATATGACGTCATCGATGACGTCATCTACGCTTGAAAAATGAATATCTCATGAAAGGAAGACTCTAAACCAACCAAACTTGGGTAATGTAATCCAGGTCACCAGATGAGCGAAATGAAGTGGTCACGTGATGTGACGTCATCGATGACGTCATCTATGCTTGAAAAATCAATATCTCGTGAAGGGAAGACTCTAAAACAACCACACTTGGGTTGTGTAGTCTAGGTCACTAGATAAGTGAAATGAAGTGGTCACGTGATATGACGTCATCGATGACGTCATCTATGCTTGAAAAATCAATATCTCGTGAAGGGAAGACTCTAAAACAACCAAACTTTGGTAGTGTAGTCTAGGTCTCTAGATGAGCGAAATGAAGTGGTCACGTGATATGACGTCATCGATGACGTCATCTACGCTTGAAAAATGAATATCTCCTGAAAGGAAGACTCTAAACCATCCAAACTTGGGTAATGTAATCCAGGTCACCAGATGAGCGAAATGAAGTGGTCACGTGATGTGACGTCATCGATGACGTCATCTATGCTTGAAAAATCAATATCTCGTGAGTCGTGAAGGGAAGACTCTAAAACAACCACACTTGGGTAGTGTAGTCTAGGCCACCAGAAGAGCGAAATGAGGTGCTCACGTGATATGACGTCATCGATGACGTCATCTATGCTTGAAAAATCAATATCTCGTGAAGGGAAGACTCTAAGACAACAAAACTTGGGTAGTGTAGTCTAGGCCACAAGATGAGCGAAATGAGGTGGTCACGTGATATGACGTCATCGATGACGTCATCTACGCTTGAAAAATGAATATCTCATGAAAGGAAGACTCTAAACCAACCAAACTTGGGTAATGTAATCCAGGTCACCAGATGAGCGAAATGAAGTGGTCACGTTATATGACGTCATCGTTGACGTCATCTATGCTTGAAAAATTAATATCTCGTGAAGGGAAGACTCTAAAGCAACCATGTAAACCATGTACACATGAGAATCCCTTTCACTCACACAGAAAATTTTATAACCAGGAGCTCCGCTTTTAGCCAGTGGCTAAATCTATATATTACCCTAAATTCGTAATCTTCATGAACTTCTGCAGTTGATAGCCTCTTTAAATCGTGTCCAGGGTCACGTGATCGTGAGAACTGTTGCCCTAGCAACCAAGTGTCTCTCCTATCTCCGCTTATTTTAGCTTTTATACCACGTGCATTCGCTCAGTTACAGAGTATGCCAGCCCAGTCTTTCATCATTCTCTTCCAAAATATGTCAGAAGAGTTAGAGCACCTGCAGAAGCGCGCCTTAAGAATTATTCATCCTTTCACCAGCTATCGCGACGCCTTGGAGCTCACTAGTTTAGATAGTCTGCTCGACCGTAGGCAAGCTCAATCTAAAAAGCTTTTCATGGAAATCGTAGAAAATCGAAGCCATAAGTTGCATATTTTTTACCTGAAAGAAATCTATGCCGTGCTAATTTAAGAAACAAACGAATTTTTCATGTGCCAGCCTGCAAGACCAAAAGGTTGAAAATAGTTTCTTCTACAGTAATAGTATTTAGGGTCTTGTTAATCCCTTAGAATACTTTTACAATTTTTTATTGATATATTTTTAATCCCTTTTCTATCTATATTTATATCTCATTATATAGTATTACCAAGAGTGGATTAACAAGAGTTAGAATATTTCCCTACAGTATTTGTCCACATCACAGTCAGAAAAGTGTCTATTTTTAGATTTGAGTTCCGCGCGCGAAAGTATTCGAATGCTCAGGCTTGAACGCTCTTATACCCAATACACAACAAAATAGCGAATATCCTACCTTATCTTTGCGATTATAACGGTTTTTCCATTCATCTGAGATTTAATTTTAGGCTGGATCTCACAACTGTTCGCGTGGCGAGAAAGTGGGAACCCTGTGGATGACGAATTTTCGCGGGCATCCTAGTTCTAAAAATAGACACTTTTTTTTTCTGACTGTGATTCGGGCGTACAGAGTAAATATGGAAACTCTTGGTAATCCACTCTTGGTATTACATAGTTCGTATTTTTATCTTTATTGGAAAATTTTTATACAATTCAGCTGTAATTTAATAAACTATCTATCTATCTATCTTTCAAGGTGGTCTGCCTTAAAATGTCCCAAAAAAGGAAACATATGGTGCACGTCCCTTTAATTTCGTTGTCATGGTAACATCAACTGTAAAAATTTGGCTATAGTACTAGAATTAACATTGTTGCAAAGTTTCATTGCTGTAGCTATTTTCGTATTCGAGATTTTTGCAAAATTCTTTCTGCCCGCGTATAAACCCCAAGCTAGGCCTAAATAAATTTTGTTGATTTATGCTAATTTTCAACCAGAAAATGTTAAAAATCTATAAAATAATCAGGATTCAATGAATATCTATCGGATTTCACAGGAAGGCACAACCATAAAAGTGATTTCCAAATATTATCATCAAATTACATTAACCCTATTCAGACTGGGGGGGGGGGGGGGGGGGGGCTCCAGTAAAATCCTGATTACTCTAAAACCACTGCAGCTATGATGGTGAAACTTCGTGACTTTTCCTAAAATTTATCTGGGGACATTTGGTGTCACTGACATGCCAGGGTTAACGGCCCAGTTTCCATGGCAACCACTTTTTGACATGCATGTTTTGCAAAACTCGAAAAAAAACGTGAATTTTTCATATTTCAAGCTTAATGTTGGACACATTGCCCAATTTATGACTATCAGAGCTTGTACTCATTAGTAACTTATGTACAGGCTAATTAATTTTTGACACAAAATATTTGGGGGGAGGGGTAGGGGGATTTTGTTCATTTTAACATATGGTCTAAAACTAGCTCTGGGATTCACAAATATCCTTTTAATTCAACTTTTGAAAGTCAAACACTTCTTGATGAGTATTTTGTACATTTTGACCATTTTTTTCTCATTGAGTATTTATCTGAAGAGTCAAATGGAAATTAAATGAAATCCAAGATGGCGGATCCAAGATGGCGGACAATATTTTCAAAACTCGTCATTATGATGCAAGTTTGTTAAAATTTTATGTGTTAATGCCACAAATTATTACATTTACATGATCCTGATGTTAATTAGTTGGCTTTTAGAGTATTATCTACCAAGTTTTGGAAGTTAATTAAAATTACTTAAAAATAGATAAAACATTGAGAATGACGTCATTGTGACGTCACATTTTGCTCCCACGTGACAAAAATGGGTGTGGTGATTTGCCAAGGCTCATGGTCATTGTGTGAAAGTTTGATGATCATAGCCCCAGTGGTTCCAGAGGTATAGAGGGGGGACCGAATTAGCCCCCCCACCCCCTCCCCCAGTCACAGATGGTCAAAAAAAGCCCAGTCTGAATAGGGTTAAACAATAAATTGAAGCTGTCAGATGAGTTGAAATTTTATATTTATTGTAACGCAAATTCAGAGTTTCAGGTTTGACATGATCACAAGTCCTAAAAACTTGAAACCAAAATTCAGCAATACAAATAGAAATAAACAGTAGTTTGTACTGATCATTTTGAAATACAGTTTTGGCTAGTAGAGTCTCACAATTCTGAATAATTCAATATTTTGTACGTGACGTGGTATGTCACGCAACAGTAACTTTTGTCACAGACTACAGAATCCTGAAGATTAACAACCAAAAAATGGCTGTTCAGATCATTTGAACACTAATACACTCTAAATGCACTTATCGTTCGATATGTTGTTTGAGCGTGTGTTTGCTTCACTGTAATTTGAGAATCATCATCTATATCCTCGTCTTCCTCAGAAATCTCGACAGAATCAGGCGCTACGTAGACTTCCTCGGCTTCAAAATCATTATTTCGAATCCCTCGATGTCAGAAGTGGCTCCTTCGTCGGGAATGTCGAATTCACCGGCGAAATGGGCGAGAACATCGTCCCCAGAGTAGCGAGTTCGGCATCAAGCCATCGATAGAAGCACTTTAAATATCCGCGGCAAACGTGGACCTCAAAAACTCGAAGAAAATCGGTCAAAAACTGGCAAAAATACAAGTAAAAACGCTTGGAAATCGTAAATTCAAGATGGTGGAATGTATATAAAGTCGAGTCTGGAAACAAAATAAGGAGTCCGCTGTGCCAAAATAAGGCAGACACTTTTAGATCCGATATATCGGATCTTAGGTCGCAAAGGGCACACCTGAGTGAGCTGTGCAATAGTTTCAACTGGATAGCCAAGAGTCAGCGGTAAAGATCGACGAGAAGCCCCAAACTCCTTCTCCATAAACCGCAGGAAATCCAGAAACTTGGCCTTATGCAGAAATGGACAGGGGATATTCCCAAGATGCATTGCGCGCTCGCTACCAGAACACTCGCTTGAGGCTATTCTCTCTGTTTCTACTAAATAGAGACGCTTAGGGACGATGCAGGGATGTGTCTGTTTGCATGCCCTCGTCATAAAGAAAGGATATTGGGGAAAATAATTCAGTGGTCAAAGGGTTAACAAAAGCGCGCACACTCCCAATGCTTTCAATGTTACAGTAAATGGTGATTATAGCACCGAGAGAAAGAAACTGTCGACCAATCCCGCTGAATTTCTTATCGTCACTTGAGTAAGTATAGTAATAAATAATGTAGCGTCCAAGAATGGAAATCATCGACAGTGACGCTGTTTTGTATCTGTGTTTATTCATCGAACTTCTGAATCACGATCAATCACGGTTTCTTACATATACAAAAATAAAGGGAAAGTTAAGAGCGGTGCTCGTCGTATTTTTTAGGGGTCAAAATCGACTCTCGGGTATTTTTTAGGGGGTATCAGAGAAACATTGTGGCTTTCACTAATAAATGCTATTTTTTAGGGGTACGCAAATGAATGAAAGGGTCAGAAATCAAAACGTTTTCTGGCTTTCATTTATTCATTTATAGCTCTAAAACAAGCTTGTTTTGAGATGAGAATCAATAAACAATAACAAAAAAGGTTTATTGTTGGTATTTTTTAGGGGTCATTTTGTTTGAGCTCTAAAAGGTACCAACAAGTGTGATATTGATGAAACCATTGTTGCTTGATTTGCTAAAACGGACCCGTAAGAGGTACCTATCTGGAAAAAGGTACCAGAGGACTTATTATAAACCCTAAAAGGTACAACGAGCACCCCCGCCCCAAAAACAGGGGTCGTCCCCCCCGGAGGCTTAGAATGTTATCTGATGGTATGTATTCCTGAACTTTCTTTTACAGTACGACTTATTAAGTCACAATCATGTCCCGATGTTGGATTTGAAATGGCAGCTGCCTCATTCAACGAATATGCTGGGAATGTCACGATAAAGTTAAGGAGAGTGCCTACCACATTTGGTCAAGTGAACGTAACGTGAGTATTCATGTGATCAGCTGTGTGTCGAAAGTCTTTAGGTGGCTCCCGAGTATTTATTGCAGAAATAGACCTTAATTTCTAGCGTATGTTTGACCCTGAAAAATCTTCCGATTTCCATAATTGTTCTCACAGAGCTTATGCAACCTCTGCACCACCAAATGGTGTAGTTCATTTGATATATTTTAAAATTCAAACGAGGCGTTTTGACTTTTTTACTTGAAAATTCGACCGTGAATAATCTTACTACCAGCTAAAAACGCATATAGTAATAAGGGTTTACTCAGAGAAATGGCGCCCAGGTCAGCTTTTCCCATGCGATTTAAGTTGTAAACGATGAGTTCATAACATATGGGTTTTCTTGGCGTTGTGTTGGAGAGACGAAATACTGACTCCTTTTGGATAATGTTTCTCAACATTGTATTGGAAAGACGAGCCCAAACTTGGTAAGTCTTCTCAGTTGGTTGTACTCTACCTCTCATGAAGAAAACTCGGAAACAATTCCAGCAATTCAGTTATTTCGAGCTCTAATTGAATATTATAGCAACAGCACATTCTGGACAAGACGTTGCTCTCGTTCGTTTATTAAATATCGCTTTCTGTAGATACTCGATTCTATTTTCTCTTTTATATAATTAAGACATTTTAGAGGTAAAATTATAACATCGTTTACAACTTAAATCGCATGGGAAAAGCTGTCCTGTGCATTTATCTGAGTAAACCCTTATTACTATGGATGCGTTTTTAGCTGGTAGTAAGATCATTCACGGTCGAATTTTCAAGTTATAACAATTATTCTAAAAACACCTCCTTTAAAAATTTTTAATATCCCAAACAGACGAGCTTAATATATCAAATGAACCATTTGGTGGTGCAGAGGTTGCTTAAGCTCTGTGAGAACAATTATGGAAATCGGAAGATTTTTTCAGTTTCAAACATACGCTAGAAGTTGAGGTCTATTTCTGCAATAAATACTCGGGAGCCACCTTAACGATTAGATAAAAACTGTGGATACATTCACGAAGCGTACCTTGTTTACTTTCGATTTATCGAATACATGCGTTTGAATCTCAACTTTCGAGATTTACAGCTATTTCAGGTAACACGCGACTTCGCCGTTGCCGCTTTTCTGTGCTGTCCATCGATGCAATCCGTGTCCCTGTCAGCCAATCACATCCTTGCTCAGTGCACTTGTTTGGCCCCCCTTGTTTGGCCCCCTTGCGAGACAAAAGCCAATTCACTGCACTAATAGGCGAAACTAGGCCTATTTTGATTGACTACACAGGAAACCCAAAACTGGCAAAAGCTCTCTCGATGTTTTGAACGCGCTGGGTCGCATGTTACCTGAAACAGCTGTAAAATGAGAGTAGTATAGTACAAGCAGTATATCCCTTTTGGCGGAGGACAAAGGTCACAAATGACGCCATAGTCACTTGCGGTATTTCGAGAGGGAGGCCAAAGGTAACGTCAAAGTCACTAAGGCGCTCTAGCATTCAATACTTTGTCATTTAACATGTATACGCTTGGGTTGTGGATTTCAGAATCAATGCGGTTGATATGACAGCAACAGCTCCGATTGACTACAGTCTCCCCTCAAGAATAGCGATAATTCCTCCAGTGCAAAACGAGGTGGACTTTGTGATCAGTATCAATCAGGACAGTACAAGAGAAAGCAATGAGACGTTCAGTCTCAATATCACTGGTCCGTCCAGTATATGCATTAATACATACCGTAGATCGATCAATATCACTATTTTGGATGACGGCGATCAAGGTAAGAACCTCCTACTGCAATTGACTAAGATGCAACACAACAAAGCACAACACGTTACCATGTGACACTACGCCATACAACAACACACCACACCGACACACACACAATTACGCCATACCACAACACACCGAAAAAAACGCCAAATCACACACCACACCAGAGCACGCTTTACAAACCCACACTACGCTATACCACGACACAGTTAAACACGCCATACCAAACTTAATACCACACAAACACCCACGCTATAACGCACTGCACTCCATGCCGCGATTGCTTACTGGGATGATATTGCATCGTTGTTTACCCTAAGGATTTGAAGAATACCACTTTCTATAACGTACCACAACACATCATCCCATACCATGCTATTTCGTACCATCCCATCCCATTCCATTTCATATCCTGATGCCCACCGATATCACATCGCTGTTTTACCCCCAACGACCTGAATAAAAGACACAGTACTATACAATGTCATACCGTACAATCCGCACAATAAAATAGAAATCCATACCTTAGCATAGCATGGCATACCATAGCATAGCATACCATAGCATACCATAACATACCATAGCATACCATAGCATAGCATACCATAGCATACCATAGCATACCATACCTTATATCCCAGTGATCAATTTTAACGCGCGCTCATTGGTTGAGACGTATCACTTGGTTCATTTTCACAGGACAGATAATATCAGACGATGTTGTCCGTCGAAAGTGATATTCGTCCTGAGAGAAATTTTTTGTTTAAAAAATAATGGTTAATAAGCAACCATTTTTTTTTTGGTGGCACTGAGGCGACACCGGAAAACACAAAAAGTCAACTAAATACGCCGTGAACGTTTTCAATGGCAAGAAAGTTGTTTGCAAATGGTTTTTGTTGTTGTTTCAATCCAAGTTAATATTCGGTTTGACTTTCGCGGAAAAAATGATAGAACTAAACAAAATAAGCAATATGACGATGAAATAATTGTTTTTAACTTACATTTTTCGTCTTTAGCTTTGCAAAGAGAAAAACAACTCTCAACCAAAATTCAACCACTCAGCAAGCCGACTTACGAAGTTCGATCAACAGCGCTTTTCCAACTCTATTTCACGGCTGTAATTTCTACTTCAGTTTCAGAGCCCGGCAAGGAATCAGACCTGAAAATCCGGAAATTGACCAAGACTTTTGTAGAAAGCACTCGAGAAAGCACTAGAACTTGTGGGTTGTAATTAACTTGTGTTGTGAATTCGCTCGGATTTTTTTAGCCCTACGTTGAGGCTTGTTTGACAGTTTTTGTGTCAACCAAATCACATCTCGAATAAAAATATATCGCCGCTTACGATTTGTCTTTTCGCGCCATACTGCAGTTTAGTGGTTTTCTCGCGTTCACACTGTTTTTTCTCTCTCGAGTTGTTCAGTGAAGTCGCTGGGATATCGGCAGATAATGTCCGCGGATGAAAAATGGTCCTCAAAATTCACACAGTTGCCCTTGAAGCTTCGATTCTCGGCCAACTGTTCATTGTTCGTAGCATTTCTCATCTTGGACATTATGTATCAGTCAATTCCAGCGGTGACCATCCCCCCCCCCCCCCCGGGACACCGTGGGACATTTGCACATCACTGCCTTCCCTGGGGTGGGGAATTTTGAAAATTTTGTTGGCCCCGGGGTCGGGAATTGTTTTTCCCCGGGGGAGGGGGGTGGGGAATTTTGGTTTTCTCATCTCAAGCGCGTCGGGTTTTGCGGAACTACAACACCAGTTATAATTACATTACATAAAGTTTAATAACTATCGATTGGCAGTTACAATGTCCCAGTTACAGAAAACAACGTCACATAAAATATAATGCAGAGCATGGCCCGTATACACAACGTTTGGAGAAGACACATTTGCAAATTTCGCAGTTGACTTCTTCTATAGAGAAGAAACAGATTTCGCAATTTCGTCTCAGTGGAAAAACATAAAAATGAATTGACACTATAAACAGAGGTCGAATATTTGCAAAAAGTCAAGTAACATAACTGCGAAATAGTTGCTTTGAAATAGAATAAAGGTAAATTTCGCATTGAGAGATTCCGGGGACAATTTGCAGCTAGGAATGTCTACCGATATTGTACTAATACCTTATAGTTTCACGTCTTTATTTCTATTTTGTCTCACTTTCAGTGAAATGAGAACTCGTTCAAAGACGAGAAAACTAAAGTACATTTAAAAACGAATTATAAATGCTCGGACAGTATAAATGGAGTTGAAGTTTTTGTTGTGACACGAAGTGTCGATAAAATCTTCGTCTTTTTCTGGTCCCGGGGAGGGACATTTTTCCGCTTTTTGTGTTCCCCGCCGTGGGGTATTTTGCATTTATGCTAGCCCGGGGGTGGGGAATTTTCAGTTTTATTTTTAGAAATGACCAAAATCCGGGGGTTGCCCGGGGGGGGGGGGGGGGGGGGGGCATGGTCACCGCTGGAATTGACTGATACATTACCTGCCGATATTACAGTCATCAGAAGGGCTTTATTTAGTAAATACCATAAGATATTTTTTTGTGTGTGTGTGTGTGTATTTTTATCTATGATGAATAAAGACTCAATTTAGTATTTCTATTCGATAGCATAGAGCGGTTTTCACATAACTGTCGTGAAAGCAATTCACCATCCAATCAAATGCAATAGTACTAATAGTAATTCAACAACAAACCAATCAGAGAGCGAGGTGATTCACAATCTCTCCTTTTCGCGAGCGAAGTAATTGTGTAATTGTTTTCTCCACGCAATCTGATTGGTTGAAAGATCCAAGATCATGCCCTCGACCAATCACAACACGAAGCAATCGCAATTACCGAGTAATTTGTAATTAGTCAGGACAGTAATGTGAAACCGCTCTAACATGCCTAAAAAAATTCATGAATATAAATAAGAACAACACAATAGAAACACAATAAGAAATACAGGATATCGTAGCGTGTTGTAAACTGATACAACCGCTTGTAACTAATTTGCATAGCAACTTCAATGAAACATATCTTCAAGTTCCTCTGCCAAATTTACAGAGGGCATTAGAAGCGATGAATGTCTTCTTGACATTTTTTAAGTAGTTTACAACATTCGCATTCGTGTTGTATCAGATATACTCGAATCTACATCGGTACCATCACTCGCCTGAGGCTCGTGTTGTAAATCTGATACAACACGGCTGCTCATGTTGTAAACATGCCATACCTGGTATGACATAGCACACCTTAATATACCTGATCAACAATTTAGAATGAAATAGTCAATGACCTTTGCTGGATGTCTTGCAGTTTACATTGGGTTTCAAGGAACATCAACTAGATCATACATTGAAAGCGTTGGGACAATAAACGTAGCAGTTGAGAAAACCGGCGACATTGATGTTGAAGTCTGGGCGAGGTAAGGGCGGCACCATCACGTGCTAACATGTCACCACGTCTGTAATTCAAAACCTTAAATAATAACTCGTGATGGGTACTATCAGGTGATGAGTTTTAACACTGGCTGATAATGTCACACATACCACTCACGATGATCTGAAGATGAACATCAAAGCTAAACATTATGGCCGTCAGGGGAATATTTACCAATTATTCCACGAGCCCATTTCGGCCTCGTGGGCTATTGACTCAGAGGCCACGAGGGCGAGAGGAATAATTGTTTTAGTCAAATCACACTAGTAGCTCAATTTGTATAGCAAATTTGAATTGCTGGTCTGGGTGTTTGCCATTTCCTGCTTTCAAATCCGACACTTCTCGCCAACAAAACTAGTAGGCTTAATAACTTATAGCCTACTAGTAGCTCAGCGAATCAGAACGCAGCATTCGCCGATAATCACGGAGCCTGAGGCGACTAATTAGCAGTTCACGATGTTGCGCACGCAACATAAATGGGATGAGAACAATGCTTGTCTGTTTTGAATAACAAAAGCCGTCTTCGCCAGAACGAGTCGTAGCGGCTCAAGGGTATTGTTCTCACAACATCGTGAAAACGGTCAATTGTTTTAGTATGCTCAAGTGATTCATAAGGTTTCTAGACAGAAATACTTTTCAAAATCATAACAAAACTCGCGCGCGCACTCCCAGTCCTCTCAATGTGGTGATTATAGCGAGAGAAAACGAACATCTCAACCAATCAGCGCGCGGAAATTATTATAATCACTTGAGTAGTAAAACGTTTTATTCCTATATTTCTCTTGTTTCCACAGCCTTGAGGAAATAAGTGGTACAGCGATAGAAGGTGTAGACTTCTCCTTTAACAATAGTTTTATCAGCCTGCCATCTGGCGAGTCCACATACAACGTGACAGTTGACATAATCAATGACAATCGGATAGAAATTGACAAGCACTTTATGTTAAGGATCTTGCCTAACGACAGCAGTATCGTTCAGTCAAATACGTCCCTAAACATAACTATTATAAATGACGATATGCCTGGTAAGAGTAATCAAATTCATTGTCATTTTTATTGCTGTATAGGCGGATTTCTGGTTACATGTTTTGCCTAATTAGCATAACGATTTAGGGAATGCGATGTTCTGTACAATCATCATATGTCCTGAATATTGACCAAGCATGTGGAAAGTGGGAAAGTAAAACCTGTCGAGAACATCTAAGCTCTATACCTTTATTCCTCTTTGTGCGATGTAAGTATTAAATCGCCAAATTTTTACAGGAGAATATATGAGCTCGTTAGCATTCATTAGCATTCATCAGAGACGGACGTGTTTTTTGCTCGTCCTGAAATTTTTAGTCTAAAAACTTGAATTCCATAATTTTACATAGAGATTATTATCCACAAATCAAAGAAAGACACGCAAACATGTCTGCTAATGGAGAGAAAGGTCAAGCCGCTGTTGTTGTAGAAAAAGAGAAGACAAGACTCGTTGAATCTCAGCCAGAAATGGAAAGTGAAGATGATTTGTTGTGTTATAGTGGCGTGGTCTTGGGCAGTCCGAAAGCGCGTCTACCAGACGGCCGTCGTCTCAGTGAGCTAAAAAAAGCAGAACTGAAAACGGAACTAGCGAAGCTTGGTGAGAATACGTCAGGAAACAAGCCGGAACTGCTCCATAGATTAAATAATATCCTAGGAGAAAGCGAACCAAAGCAGCCATCGACACACAAAGACAGTGAGCCGACAGCTAATTTTGTCACCCGAAAAGAACTGGACGAAAGACTCGCCAAGATATGGGCGGATGTGCAGTGTATGAAATCGACTACTTTTAATGTTATTAACGAGGGAAAATAAGTCCTTAAAAGAAGAAATTAATTCACTGAAATCAATTCTAAGAGAAAAGCAGCTCCAGATAGAATTAATTACACAAGAAAGGGACTCCCTGAACAAAGCCATTCAAATAATTGTAAAGGATTCTGCCAACGCTGACGAAACGCGAACAAAACCTGTAGCACCTAAGGCGGCAACTTGGAAAATTCCTGCTCAGCCAGAAAACAAAAAGGAAAATTACGGTCCTGGCGAAAAAACAACACCATCGCCCCAAAATCGTCCTGGTCTCAGACCAATTCTCCTTATTGGGGATTCCATCATTAAAGACATCCAACCCAAGAAGTTGTCCCAGAAGCCCGTCAAAAAGTGCACTTTTCGCGGAAAGAAAGCGAATGAAATCGCTGAATGCGTGAGGGAATTTGATGAGTCCACTTGCCGTGACCCATCGCATGTGATAATCCACGCCGGCACTAACGATTTACCATCAGACAACGCCAAGGATTGTACGACTAAGATCACAAGTCTAGTTCAATTGGTGAAGCATAAGTACCCTAATGCTAAACTTGGTGTGTCCGGTCTAACTCACAGAGGTGATATCGCGGATATCAGCGAGAAGATAAGAAGTACAAACGAGCAGCTAAAGTCAACAGCCTCGAGTTTTGGTTACTTTTTTATCGATAACTCAGTTATTGACGATACTGCATTAAACGGTAGTAAATTACACCTGAACGTTAAGGGGTCCAAATTGTTGGCCTCAGACTTTATTAAATTCCTTAGAGTAGGACAACAAATAAAACCCACAAGTGAGGATTTTCCCCAAGCAATCCACAAATTGGGGAAGCTACTAATGGAATTCAGATCTCAGATGCCATCTCACCACAGCAGAAGCAAAGGTCGCCAGTAGGGTCAACTCAGCGTGTCCCTGGTACAGGTATTTCCAAATTGCATGGCGTCTCTAAGTTAAACGGCTTCAAATTTGCCTCGATTAATATTAATAGTCTTGTAGGACATTTTGATGAGATTCACTACATTTTGATTAATTCGGCTTTGGATGTGCTAGCTATTAATGAAACTAAAATTGATAGCTCGATACCTGACGCCGCGATAGCAATCCCAGGCTACAATCTAATTAGAAATGACCGCACCGAAAATGGGGGTGGGGGTGTGGCAATTTATATACGTGAAAGTTATTCTTTTTCTGAGCGTAACGACTTGGTCCCATCTCGGCTAGAAATGATCTGCCTTGAAATATTTAGACCTCATAGCAAATCATTCTTGCTTTCTACATGGTACAGACCACCGAACGCATCAATAGATTTATTTGGAGATTTCGAAGTATTCCTTAGGAAATGTGAGCCTAATGAATTAATAATTTTTGGTGATATGAATGCAGATTACATCAAAGCCCCATTAGAAAATCACACCAAACACCTCCAGAATTTATCTTCGATATACCAATTTCACCAATTGATAAATGAACCGACCCGCGTCACTCTGACATCTAAAACGTGTATCGATCTCATTCTTACAAACAAGAAGGAGACCATCTCTCGGTCAGGCGTTGTCAGCCTGGGTGTGTCTGATCACTATATGGTCTATGCTTGCCGTAAGCTCACTATTTCAAAATCTCGTCCAGTTGTAAAAGAAATCAGAAATTTTAAGCACTTTAAGAGTGACGAATTTATAGCTGATTTGGAGAGTGTCCCTTGGGACACTGTAAATAAATATAGTGATCCAAATTCGGCTTGGCGCGCGTGGAAACTTGCTTTCACGGATGTTCTTGATCGACACGCGCCCATGCATAATAAGCGAATTAGGACAAACTCGCTGCCCTGGATCACCAGTCAAATTAAAAAGGATATGATGAACAGAGACCTCCAAAAAAAGAAAGCTGCTAAATATAGCTCGGAAAATCATCGGAAGCTTTATCAGTCGTATCGAAATAAGGTGAATACTGAAATGCGTAAATCCAAATCTAGATACTTTCGGGAAAAAATCGATGCTTGCTCGAAAACCGACCCGCAAAGTGCCTGGAAATTGGTGAATACCCTTCTTGGGAAAAGTGTTAAATCGACCCACGTAGCTGATCTTATCGTGAACGATCAATCCATAACAAATGCCAAGGATATTTCCGAGGGCCAAAGTTGGCTGATGAAGCAGCTAAACTAAACACTTCGGCTAAAAATCATCGCGACTACTGTAATGATATTGCACCTAATTCTAATTCTGACTTTAGCTTCAAAGAAATTCCGATATCAAATGTAGTCTCGACTCTTAAAAAGCTGAAGGCATCTAAGGCGACGGGACTCGATAAAATACCTGCAAAGGTTCTAAAGATAGCAGCTGAGGTCATTGCACCATCGCTCACTGCTATTTTTAATCTTTCTCTTCGTACAAGTGTTTTTATTGATGACTGGAAATGTGCCCGTGTTACGCCAATATTTAAAAGTGACGATAGGCGAACATCAGAGAATTATCGTCCAATCTCAATTTTGCCAATTATTAGTAAAATTTTTGAAAAGGAAGTTTTTGTCAGCTCTATAAATATCTCACTAGAAATTCCCTTCTCTCAAGTTATGAATCTGGTTTCCGTCCTCAACATTCAACTGTAACAGCACTGATCCAAATGTGTGATACTTGGTTCCAGAGTATGGACGGGGGACAGCTAACTGGTGCCGTTTTCTTGGACATTCGAAAGGCCTTTGATTCCATAAACCACTCGATTTTACTTGATAAAATCAAATTTTATGGGGTTACTGGTGCGGCACACGATTGGTTTAGAGCCTACCTTGACAACAGGAAACAGCGGTGCCTTATTAATAATCATCTTTCTGAGACTAAAACTATAATATGCGGGGTACCTCAAGGCTCAATACTTGGGCCACTGCTCTTCCTGCTATATATCAATGATCTCCCAAATTGCCTCCAGTGCACTGTCCCCTGTCTGTATGCTGACGACAACCAAATTTATACATCCTCAGATGATTCCATTATTAATTCATGACCTTAATTATATAGCCTGCTCGAAATCCCATTGTGCTGGCAGATTGATTTTTCTTGAATTGTCCAATTGTTTTTTAATTGGATCGCGCGCGCTCTAATTGGACAGTTCGCACGTTAAAATTGGACAGTTTGGATTTGAACATGGATGCTATATAATTAATCAATAACAGTACTCCATGCTTGTCCAATTTTGGAGTTCCTCTGAATTTTCTCATCCAATTTTTTCTTAATTGGACAGCATGGAGTCCTATTATATATACTAATTTGGACCTCCAAAACATTCAGGATTGGCTTCTGGCTAATAAACTGCAATTCCACCCCTCGAAAACAAAATGTATGTTTATTGGTTCTTCCTACAATATCAATAATAAGACCAATGGGTTATTACCGGTCCGCATTAATAATGAGGAAGTACCCATGTTAAATCCCAAAAGTGCCTAGGAGTTGAAATTGACCATAGGCTTACCAGGGAAAATCATATTGATTATGTTTGTAAAAACGCTAGTGCTGGGATTGGTGCTATCCGGCGTCTAAAACCATTTATCCCCGCCGACTCACTAGAAACATTATATAAAGCGTTTGTCCAACCGTACTTTGACTATTGCTCGCCCGTATGGGACACCTGTGGTAAAGTCCTGAGAGACAAACTACAGAGGTTTCAGTCCCGTGCGGCTCGAGTAATATCAGGTGCAAGCTATGAAATTCGATCTTCATCTATCCTTAAAGAATTAAATTGGCCAACACTTGAAATCAGGCAAAAGTGCATCAAATCTATTCTTGTATATAAGGCCCTTAACGACCTTTCGGCGCCTTATCTTAAAGGCCCATAAGCACCCATGTCGCATTGCAGGCTCACAAGAATAAAACGCAGTTGAAAACTCGATGCAAATTTTCAGTTTGAACTTGCGAAATGCGAAGTACAATAGGAACCCCTTTGGGACCTACAGTATCAACCAATCACAGCTGTTGAGTAACAATAGATCCAATTGAAAATAAAGTGCAAAGGTTCCCGGTTGACTATGGGCCTTTAAAAAGAATTTTATAAAAAACAGTGAATGCGTTAAAATCTACAACTTGAGAAATATTGAGACTGACCTAGCACTTCCAAAGCCGAAAACTAATCTTCTCAAGTGCGCTTTTAAGTACAGTGGCGCCATGCTTTGGAATAGCCTCCCGAGGGAGGCCAAAATCGCAAAAACACTACCAGCATTTCGGCGAGAGACTTTAGCCTCCCTCACGTCAGGGACACGCTGAGCTAACACATCATTATAACACATCATTTTTATTATTGTTTTTACTGTTTGTTACACACGTATACTCATATTTTTTAGATCATAATTTTTGTACAGACCTCTCTATATGGCTGGCACGCCCCACACGGAAATCAGCAAATCCGCTTTTTGTAATTGTGATTTTGTTGTTTGTGGCTAGCGTGGGTAAATAAAACTTGATGTATGTATGTAGCCTTTTGCCCCACAAAGCAATATACCGATATTGTGCCCATTTTACAAAATTGTAAAAAAACAATATCTGAATTCCATGAAAGATTATGCGAAAGTTTAAAGTCTTTCAAGCCACAATACTGTACTATTTTTGTTGCCCATTTCTTGTTAGATTTACGGCTAAACCCGGCTTGAAAAATATGCATAGTGCTGTGTGGCAAAAGGCTAATGAGCTCATACATTCTCGTTTGAAATTTAACAATCACATCACACGAAGAGGAATAAAGATAAAGCAGAAAAGGTCATTTAACTTTCCCTGGTTGCTTAATATTCAGGGCATATGACTGTGCTGATCATCAAATTCCCTAAATCGTTATGCTAATAGACAAAAATGAGACGGGTCAAAATTTACCCCCTCGTTTTGTCACTCGCCCCAGACCGAATTTTGACCCGTCCAAGATTGCGACCAACCTAGCAGGCTAACGAATTTTCAGCGTATATTAGCGCTTGTTTTCAGCTAAAAGAGTTATATATAGCAAAGCTAGTCGAGGCAGGCAGTGTAGCCGGGGGACGTGAAGGGGAAAAAATGTTTCTTGATGTTGTTTTTGTTTTTGTTTGTGTTTTTGTTGGTGTTATCAGGGAAGTGTTAGACTTCTCTGATGTTGTTACCATCGTATGCATTGCTATACGCGACCTCAAAATTTGCGATTGGCGATATATTTTACGCAAGAAAATTTAATTTCAATTTTCTTGAACAGAAAGTAACATTCTAGGCAAGGAAGCCAAGGTAGGTTGATTTTGCAATCAATATCGATCCACTGCAGCAGCCGAATCAAGCTAAATTTCGCCAATCGTCGCTTATGACAACTTGTTGTTAAACCTTATTTTCCTGACTTAGCAACAGATTGGCTTTCTTCGGGCAAACCTCGGGCGTTCCACAGTGTGCTGTAAACCTAAATTAGAGACCAAAAATTTGAATTAGAAAGTATTACGGATTTCAAAAGAGCTGGACAGATAGAGCTAGGGACCCCTAAAGCTATATTCCTGGCAAACAGTGCAATATTGGACTTGTGTGCTTGTTTTCCAGTGAATGTAGGTTTCCAAGGAGAAGCGAACAGATCTGTACTTGAAAATATCGGAATGGTCAACGTGACGATAGAAAAGCTAACTGCGCTCACCACAAATGTTTCTGTCTTGTAAGTTCAACATACTTTCATCCTTTTTTCATCTGCCTGCCTGCCTGCCTCAGAGAAGTAATACTTTCTTATCACATTGTAGCGTGGAAGCTTATAGTTGTACAGCGATGTCTGGAGTAGACTTTCTGTTTCACAACACGAATGTCAACCTACCAAGCGGAGTGGCAAATCAGACCATATCAATCACCATTATAAACGATGGTGTCCTGGAGCACGACGAGTGCTTCTTCTTGGTGATGAAGAGTAATGACGTTGTAGTCAACCTCCTCCTGAGCAATATTTCTTTTACTATTCAGAATGATGATAACGGTAAGCTCTATATATATATTTAAACAAATACTAGAGATCAGGGTCGCCTGATACAGAAGATCTGGCAGATACTCACTTCGCGCTCTGTTGCGCATAAGGCCGATCTAGACATAACTATGACACCCAAACGTCTGCATCAAAACCTAGTTGTATCATCAAGCAACGAGCATCTAACGTGGGGCGAAGTGAGTGAGAAACCCATGGAGCGGGAAAACCATCGTTTACATTTATAAGAGCCGCGCAACATTTCCTTTGTGAAAGTTTGAAGTGGTGCTCTTTTACGGTTCGAAGTTCCTTATGATTTCTGGGGTTGGGTCTAAACTGCAACTATTTAACCAAGACGATCCTTTATTTCTCCTAATACAAGGTTACAAATAATTTCGCATCAGTGCCTCTAACCTCCGCCTTTGTATTGGGGGTCTGCTTTTCAAAGGGGTCGTTGGATTTGCATCGTCTACAAGGACTAGCTAATCATTCTTGCTCTTTCCCACCAGTAACCATGGGTTTCAACCAATCAGCTTTAACAGTTCCTGAAAACGTAGGCAACATAAGCCTGCCTCTTAGAATAACAAGTGGAATGATAGCAATACCATTAACAATATCGTACGTATCACACACAATTTCATAATCAACAGACATAATCATTGTACGAGGCTAGCCAATTCAATTTTGAGTGATTATCATGCTAGAACAGTCCTTTAAGAGAAAAAATGTGACCGCCTTGCCCTTTCATGTGCATTTTAAGGAGGGGGAAGGGGGGTCTCTCAGGCTCTTCTAGGACCCCTACTCTACTTGAGTAGTCCTACTCTACTCAAGCCTCAAAAGCAACCTCAACAGATAAATAGAGGGATTCACAATTTTTCATTGTGCAAAATGTTCCTTTTTTGTCGTCTTGAAGGGTGTATTCTCACGCCCCTGGCGATCACTTTGCCTCTGTGTAAATCCAGGGTAGCCTGGGTTAATGCCTGGTTTGGCGTAAAACAAGAAACTACAGACAAAGAGATGGCACTCGACTGTCCCCAGTTTGCAGTGTTCGTTTCCAGCATTACCTCTTTCTGGCAAATCTCAACAGGCTCGCCATAGCGCCAGGTACGACAACTATGACGTCTGATTACGTACTGATAACATCATCATTAGTATTCGACTTGGGAGACACTACCAAGACTGCAGTGGTGACGATCAATGACGATCAGCACTTGGAAAATAGCAAGAACTTTACGCTGACCGCGACCACGACAAGGACCGATGTAATTATACTGAACCCATCTAGTGTGCAAGTGACCATCGTCGATCACGGGGATCTAGGTAAGAAAGTTCATAATCGGAACAAACCACGTCACATTTGTAAATTACTTCACTAAATGAGGTGTGAGGAAGACTCACCAGACGTACAGCGCATAAAGCTGAATTACGCTGGACCTCATCAATCTCACGGCGCCAATGGCTGCCAAGCGGTGGTAGCACAGTCACTGAGGACGGTCAGCCCCGCTTCCTAGTGGTTCTTCAACGTGGCTCTTCAATGTTGGATGCCCCTACCCGCATTCTGTTTATAGAAATCATATTTTTGTCATCTAAGGGACGAGTTGATCTCAGGGACGTGTCATTATTTAGGGAGGAAGAGTGCTACCATTTTTTAAGAAAGGCTAAAAAAATTTAGGAACCCTTCCCCTTAAACATAGCAAAAAAAATTAAAATTAGACGAGAGGTTACTTACCTTGAAGTGTAATTATCATTCTCTGAAGATATGCGGAGCATTATGGGCTTAATTTGCATACTTCCTTCTATACTAACAAGTCAGCGGTCACTCTCCAAAGTAATTGAAATGCAAATAAGGACGGTATATAACCCTAAGCGCGCTGCATAATAATCAGTTCTTTCTGGAAGTGCGAGTCATTGGCGAAGGTATAGGACAAGTAAGGGCGGGCAAAGGATGCTGGGAAGGAAACTTGTCCCATAATGCTCCGCATATCTTCAGAGAATTATAATTACACTTCAAGGTAAGTAACCTCTCGTCTAATTTTAAATTCTCTTCCGATATGCTCCGCATTATGGGCTTAATTTGCGATTTTAGAGCACCATAGCCAATGGACACAACAAAAGGTCAGTCCACAAGGTAACACAAAGTGACTTTGACATGAGATGTTTATTGATACCTTAAACGAGATCTATAACATTAACACCTGAGTCAGTAATACCTGGCTCAGCAGATCTCAAGTAGAATTTGCGAAAGGTATCTTCATTAGACCAATTGGCCAGTTTTAGGATATGTTCTATGGGCACACCCTTGTTGTAAGCTGCGGACGTAGCAGCTCCCCTTACACTATGGGCTTTGAAATCTGAAGTATCTATGCCTGCATCAGACAAGACTGTTTTAATCCATCTGGAAATTGTGGCAGTAGAAACTGCTCCATGAGGCTTATTCAAGGAAATAAACAGTCTTTCCTGAGATGAACTTCTAAGATTACATGTACGTGTGATGTATTCCATAACTGTACTCATAGGACAGACACTAGGCTTATTTGGTACAGATGGAACATTAACCGTAACTGACGATTTGCCAGGTTTCGATGTCTTCAAACGATCTGTGATAATAAATTGAATTGACTTTTCACACTGAGTCATATTACTTATGTTAAGGGACCAAAGGGTTTGGGCCCTTCCAGCTGAGCACAAGGCACATAATGAAACTGTCCTTAATGTAAGTTGCTTCAAGCTAAACTATTTAAAGGAAATAAAGTTCCAAGGTACTGTGTCAAAACAGATACGTCCCAAGTTGACGAATAACGTGGTAGTGGAGGTCTGGAGTTATATACCCCCTTTAAAAGTCTACAAACTAATGGATCAGAACCAACTGCTATGCCATCGCGTGGGCAAAGAGTCGATGATAAGGCTGATCTGTAAGTATTCAAAGTACTATAGCTAAGCCTTCTCCAAAGCAATCGGCTAGGAAGTTCAAAACGTGCGAAACAGGTGCTTGAATGGGACCGAGGTTCCTTTCACTACATCAGCTTGTCCACTTTTTCCAGACTGCTCTGTACTGTCCGGAAGTCCAGCTTGCACAGATGAGATTGGCAGCTTGTGTAGAAATTCCTCTGTCCGAGAGGGATCTCCGGACACAGTCCAGGCAGCCAGCCTCATTTTGAATCTCAGGGGATGGAGTTCTTGATTGTATGGGCGAACAAGCAGATCCTCCCACTGTGGTAACAGAATTGGCAGTTGCACTAGAGACTGAAGAAGTAGTGGATACCAGGCCTGTGTGGGCCAAACAGGAGCTATTAGTATAGCCAGAGCTTTGTCCCTTCGCATCTTGGTTAGAATCCGAGGGATTAGGCTGAAAGGTGGGAAGATATAACAATATAACAACCCATATTAGACCAAGACAGGGAAAAAGCATCAACTGCATATGCTCCTGGGTCTGGGTGCCAAGAAACATATTTCTCAACCTTGAAATTCAATCTTGATGCAAATAAGTCTATTTCTGGTTTCCAGATATTAGACTGGAGTTCTCTGAAAATGACTGGATGTAGAGACCATTCAAGGTCCTCAGAAAAATGTCTTGATGCTGTATCAGCATCAACATTTGTGACCAGGAACATATTGGACTGACAACCAAATTTCTCTTGACATACACCACTGCCAAATTTCTTTGGCAAGTGTATTTAGGGGTTCGGATTTTATACCCCCCATGTTGTTAATATATGAGACTGCAGTGGTATTGTCCAATTTGAGTCTGACATGAATGTTGCTCTGAATAACAAAGGACTTAAGAGCAAGGAAAGCAGCCAACAATTCTAGGAAATTGATATGGTTTTCTGCCTCCAATAAAGACCAACGGCCCCCTGTGCTCTGTTCATTACAGAAGGCACCCCAGCCAATTAGACTTGCATCTGAGTTAATGAAAACATCTATCTCTGGTTCAAGAAAATCTTTCCCATTAAAATAAGCAATATTTTCTATCACCCAAAGCAAGTCAGATCGGGAGTCACTATCTATGCATGAATATTCATCATAATCTCTCCCAGAAAGAAGAGCTTGAGACTTGCAAATCTCAATTGAGCGATAGTGCAGCTGTAAATACCTTACTGCCGGCATTGCTGATACAATAAGTCCAGCAACATGGGCAATTTCACGGATGGTTGGATTATTATTATCAAGCAAATTCTTGCAAGACTGAATAATTCTGCTTATTTTGGAGTCAGGAAGAAAGAGTTTCATTGCCATAGAGTCAATCTCAAACCCTAAATATGTAATTCTTGTAGTAGGGACAACATGAGATTTCTTTATGTTAATCAGAAAACCCAGAGATTTTAAGGAATTTCTGATCATGCTAAAATAATTATCAGCCTCTTTGACAGAGCTAGCCTGTACCCCAAAAGAGCTTGTAAGATCCAAGGATCAGTGGTGATCTTACGCCAATTTTCAATATGATTGGCTAAGTTTCCAGCACAGAATATTACCTCTTTCATGCTTTGTCCTTGTTTGTCTTGGATGCATAGCTGCTGCTGCTGGTGGAAGTTGTGTAGGATCCCCGGCCGACGCCGGAGGAACCTCGGCGGTACCCTAAAAAAGAACCCCTCCTTCCACGTGTACTGAATGTAAATTTTCCATCTCCGCGTCCTGAACCACTTGACCTTGAACCACGCCCGGAAAAGCTGGAAACCTTCTTTGAGATCTTGTTAACTTCGCTTATATCTTTTATTTGTTTGGCTAGATCGTCACCAAAGAGTAGTGTTGTAATCTTGGTAGATTTGGAACACACTGATTGAAAGCTTTTATTAATATGAGGCCTTAACTCATCTCTCCTTTTTAAGGAGGTCAGGAAAATAGCATTCCCCAAGACGTTCAGCATATCTTAGAGTTGGGGGAGGATACTACCAGGATCAATTTTCTCCTTTTTGTCCTCTGCCTTGATAACATATTCGAGTGTAATCACAAGGGCTTGATTAGCCTTTACGATGGTTTTTTGGATGTCCTGAAGGGCAAGGTCCTTCATCCTCACCGGTTTGGGTAAGTCGAACCAGAGTTCTTTATTGACTTTTGGTACTGCCAAGAATTCGCAGTTTTTTGGCGTTTGGTATTTGTTTTGGATTCCTTTGACTTTGTCCTCTAAGGGTTTGGTCACGCAATTCGCATTGACTATCTTAGCGATCATATCGCTAACCGGAGGACCGAACGCTTCGGAATCCTCACAAATAGATGATAGGATATAACCTTTGTCCGTCTTTTCCTCGCTGTCCGTAGTTAAAGAGTTTTCTACGGAACTAGTGCTCGGCTTCGACCCTTCGGGTGAGCTCGAGTGTGAATTTGAATCGGCCACGAGCTTAGCTCGCTTCTGGCCTCCTTCAGAAGAATCTTCAACCTTTCTCTTGACGAGTTCTGTCAGGGCAGAGACAGACATGACAATATCGTCGATGCCTAGTTGAGTCTTCATTTATTCTACGCCATAGTGTAGTTATGACTAGATAAATGGTTGTACCTCGTGGTCAGCGGTCACATGACCAAAGACCTTCGTTCACGGTTCGGGCGCCATGGCCGCCACTCGAGTAAAGTTCTGTGGTGAATGAAACCTGACTTGTTCGTCTTTATTAACTTATGGCGTGGTGTCCAGCGGTGGGTTAATGAACGTATTTAACCACTGGCCTTCTAAAGGCGAAGGTAATCCTTGGATTCATGGATCTACATGGCAGCAAGAACGGTTTTGTGCAATCAAATGTGCACCATTCACGCCCGAAAAAAGATTCGGATGGAAGCAGCTTTTCTCCGATGGCTGGGCAAATAAATGGGCCTTTATCGTGTTCCACGACTGACTTCTCACAAGAACATATAAGACTACTACACTAATTCATGCCGGTCATTTACGCTGATATTTATTTTCGAGCGAGAAACATGCGGGAAACAGGGAAACGTGTAACATGGCTACCTGCCAGGTCTCCACGTGCTCTTACAAGATCTGCGGGGCGCACGTCAATAAAGCCGCAATGTTAGCATTTTTGCATCCACATCCACGGGCCACACATCTTCAGGAAACATTGACTATTTTATTTTATCACTCTGGAAGCCATCTATTCATCTACATCAACAGCAGGATCCATTATTTATTTATCCACACGGACTTTGACTATTTAAAATCATTCACTACAAGGTTTCATCAAGTCCATGCAGGCAGGCAACTACTGTACCATTCAGTTCAAGCCAAGTTCAACAACAGCCGCTGCACATCCATCACAGCCTCTTCCGACCTCAGCCTTACTATTATACTGCTCCAAAGGTTATGGACACTACCCTGAACTGTATTTTATCTGCTTGTTTGTTTGTTTCTCTATTTATTTACATATGTCAGCAGTGCTATTTTGTTTCTCCGAGATAGGCCTATGTTTACTTATTTACTCACCCCATAGCACATCGCAGTTACTCATTTGTCTTGTGTCCATGCACATATTTGTATTTCTTTTGTATCCCCTCCCCTGACCCCACTCTCACAACTCAAGAACTACAAGAACATTAGAAGGGATGTACGGAGAGAAGAAAAAGTGGTCACCCCTCCCCCCCATACATGGTACCACTGGTAGCCATGTATGCTGTTATGTTATGTGTGTGTGTACCCCACAGTAGTGTTTGTGTGTGTGTACCTCACAGTAGTGTGTGTGTGTACCCCACAGTAGTGTGTGTGTGTATCCCACGGTAGTGTGTGTGTACCTCACAGTAGTGTGTGTGTGTACCCCACAGTAGTGTGTGTGTATCCCACAGTAGTGTTTTCATGCACCATCGTTCAGTCCCATCTGGCCTTCCCTATATTGTAACCGTTTGTTAACCAGTACTTAGCATTGTTTTCATTCCATGTAATCGCAAGTTATTTTCTCACAGTTTAGCCAGTCTCCACCCCCTTTATCCTGTAACAGCTCCTGTATAGTTTATCACCTGCATGCATGTCCCTATAGTTTCTTTGTTCTCCCTTTTAGCGGTATCTTGTAAGTAGCGAAGAAAAACAGGTTGCGCCATAGTGTAGTTATGACTAGATAAATGGTTGTACCTCGTGGTCAGCGGTCACATGACCAAAGACCTTCGTTCACGGTTCGGGCGCCATGGCCGCCACTCGAGTAAAGTTCTGTGGTGAATGAAACCTGACTTGTTCGTCTTTATTAACTTATGGCGCTACATCGAATTCATAAGTTTCCTCGCCGCCGCGACCTTCGTCTTCGTTGTTAGACTCGTCGAGTTGTACAGCACTCTTATTAGCGTCCTCTGTCGCTGCCATAACGCTAGGAGAAATAAAGGCAAGCGAAAAAACTAACTGATAAGCAGTTTAAGCAATGAACGACGAATGTTCAATGTAAAGAAATAAATAAATATAAAAATACTGACCTGCTTGTGAAAGCACAAAAGGAAGAACTGATTATTATGCAGCGCGCTTGGGGTTATATACCGTCCTCATTTGCATTTCAATTACTTTGGAGAGTGACCGCTGACTTGTTAGTATCGAAGGAAGTATGCAAATTTAGCCCATAATGCGGAGCAAATCGGAAGAGAATTGCGACCCTCCCCCAGTCGTAGGTAAAAAAATTTGTGACCCTCCCCCAATCCTATTTTATATTTTCTAAAAAACCTAGTCTCTATCATTCTTCTTAATAGCAGACATGCTCAAAGCTAAGGAACCTGTCATTATCTATCGCCTCGATTATTTATCGTCAGAGGATTTTGGGTAATACACGTTAAAAATGCAGTGATCCTCCCTCTATAAGTACAATGATTAGCATGATCCCCCGTCAGGGCTATTAAACGTTTTCGTGATCCCCCCGTCACCTATTTGACCTAGTACAAGACATTTTGTTGAAAGAGGGGGTCGCAAAATGCTTTTTCGCGCGCCCGAATCTTAATAAACGCATTTCATCAAGCCTCAGAGAAAGGGTAGATGGACATTCCGTTTTTTGTGTATCGTAAACAAACCCTGCAAATGACGAAATTATTATCATTCATGCACGTGCGTGAAAATGACGAATTTCTATGATTGTAACGTCGACCTCACGCTTACCTAAGGGGTCTACTTTCAAACATAGTGACTGCCCGAGAGGCCTATCACTGCAGGGCTTTAATTTGAGGGAGTTTGTTTTTCCTCGTCAAGATACACTTGTTCTTGTAAACGGCGTAAGGGTAGTGTCCTCGTTCCGCGAGTTCTCGAAGAGTATATTAGATGTCATTCCGAAATTGTTATAAGTGAAAATGCAAATGATAGAGAAGCTGCTGTTATAACTTCTATCTGCATCTGTTTCACTCTCTTCGCCATCCAAATGTTGTTGAAAAGATGATGACCCTCCCCAAAACACGCGAAAAAAAAATAGGACCCTCCCCCCGCTAAATAATGACACGTCCCTATATAAGGGGGATCATTTAGATGTTCACTTCGCAATCCACCCCTCGCAATTAATGGATCTAATCAATGTCTATCGTACTTTTGCAGTCACGTTTGGATTCGTAAATGTATCAGTCACCGTAACAGAAGGCGTTGGCAGTATCACCCTTTATGTAGAAAAGAGAGGGGATACAACTATCCCACTTGAACTTGGGTAAGTGGCTCGCGGATATCTTGATTTCACCTAGCAGTTGAAAACCGACATATGGATCCCAGTTAGCCTCCGCTTTGCATGACTCCGACCCAGGCGGCTTCGGAGGAGACTTGATCCCAGCGTGGATATAAAATGTGACTTGGAATATCATAAGCGCATTATATCATATATTTTAATGTATTTTGCGCTATATAAATAATAAATTATTATTAAAATTATTATACACGTGAGCATAATCCGTGCAAGCATTATAATAATCTTTTGATCTGCCTCCATTTGAAGCCATTCTCATGACACGACCACCCACATGTCCTTGACATTTAGCACGTGACAGAGCCAATCTGTTTTGTGTTGCACTGACTGTTTAAGCCCAACAAGCTCCGTTTTCTACCCTGCGAGCAGTGGTTTCCTCCTAACTTCCATTGCTCGCAGGGTACGTTTTTCCAAAACAGGCTGTTGTAATGTTTCCCGCTAGTGCAAGCTTGATACCATAAGAGGATGCAGCATAGTTGGGCTTCTCTGCCACCTCCAAGCCCCGGCAGCCGGGATCGACGCACTCGCGAAAGCCGATTCCTCGCCATATTCTGTATACGCATTCCATGTCCCCTACACCTGCATTAGATTTGTCCACTCACTTGCTTACAAGTCAAATGGACAATAAGAGAAAAGGAATGATGTTCTGTTAGTAAATCCATTATCTTTTCGCACAGCATTTCCACAGTCCCCTTGAACGCCACTTCTCCCGAGGACTACACTCATCGCACGATCGCTGACACCTTCATCATAAACGAGACTCTAAAGAGCTACACATTTAACATCACAGACGACAGTGTCAGGGAGGACACAGAGTGTTTCAGGGCTAGACTTAACGTGTCTCGAGTGGATGTGGCCGTCAACCCGCAGAACGCTACCATATGCATCGTCGATAATGATCGGGGTAGGGTATTTAAGGATGTATTAATTGGAATATTCTGAGAACCATCCGTAGGGATATGATAGACAGCGCTGAAAATTACTACGACTGTGTCGCCTGCACGAAATAGGCGATTTTTACACTGGCGACTGAAAATCTAAAACTAGCTGCCGGACATAGCCTGCGTTCCTAGATCAACTAATAGACAGCGCCGGTATTATCTATAATCCTCAATTGATCTTAAATTGGCAGACGATGGCGCATGATATTTTACACGTCAGGAGAGAAGCTATGCTTTTCTTTTCGATTTTAGTTCAGATTTGATAAGCGACCATTGTGGACGTTGGATTTAGATTCTCCTCTCTTCTGTTTTCCAGTGGATGTAGGTTTCCAAGGAGAAACGAACAGATCTATACTTGAAAATATCGGAATGGTCAACGTGACGATAGAAAAGCTAACTGGGCTCAACAAAAATGCTTCTGTCTAGTAAGTGCATGATCGACGTGAATTGACGCTTAATTTAGGGAAGCTCTGTTTATTGTTTCTAAGATGCTCTTTTTTGCATGGATGATGAAACTTCCACAAAATACATCATATATTGTCTTGCGATATATATCCTGGCGACGAAGGTTTATGACCGACTCATTGTGCAGCAAGCTGTGTCATTCCAGTTAACGTTGCCGTTACACCAGTATGCAAATGTCCGACTCTTTGTGATAATCACTCGCCGTACCATTCGTCGGGTACACCGAACAAACATGTTTGGTCAACTATGTATTCTGATACCGCTAGGACAGCTGGAATGCTCTATTGAGATTTCTCTTGCTAACATTTCCGTAATCCGTGTATTAGGTCTAGTAGTAGTAACTGGGGGTTTCTGGGACATTTTTGAAATTGTCAGGATTCCTGTGGTTTTTGTCATGTGACTTTAGACCTGTCAATCAAAATTGTGGGTGTGGCACCTGTCAATCAAATTTATTTAACCTCACCTGTCAATCAAATTTATTTAACCACGCCTATCAATCAAATTTTTTTAACCTCACCTGTCAATCAAACTTTAAAATCCAAAATGGCGGACAATCTTTAAAATCCAAAATGGTGGACAATCTTTAAAATCCAACATGGCTACCAATCTTTAAAATCCAAAATGGCTACCAATCTTTAAAATTCAAATGGTGGACAAACCTAAAACCTAAAACCTAAACCTAAACCTTGTTATACTAAAAACCTAAGTCCGTCGTTATAATAAAGATGTTATACATAGCATCAGATACAGCCATGACGTCACCATACGGGTATTCCCCTTGAAAAATGAGATTGTGGGCAAGCCTAGGCATGTATAAGGCTGGGGAATACCCTAACATATTTTTTCTATATATATAAAAGGACTTAAGGGTTAAACACTTTATTAAATTAAGAAATGACAGATAAAATTAAAAAACCTAGAAATTATTCCTTTGTTGGGAACAATCACAAGAATCGCCATTTGGTTAAAGCCATCAACTGTGAGACAGACGAGGGTAAATATTATAGAAGTCTATACGCTTGTACAGATCACCTTGGGATTAATTCAGGCTTGATAAAAATGGCTTGTGAAGGTAAGAACCATGTTAAGAGCGGTATATCTAAGATCGATGGGCAGAGATATAAATTCGAATATCTTAATACCATTCCTGAGGGTGTAGAAGTTTTAAAATCCCAAGGATGTAAGAAAAAGAAGGATGATAGTCAGAAATAATTTTTTACTTTTGACTACCATAATAATGGAATTAATAACAAAATATATACTGTGGTGTATACTATAATATATATACATTAATTTCTCTTTTATCGTAACATAAACCAGGCAACACTTCCTGCAACTGCTGTTGTAATATACATCAAATTTTTCTCATGTGATGATATGGTTGGTTTAATTTTTACCTTGCTAACAGGCTTTTCAACAGGTTTAACCGTAGACTTTTCAACCACTGTATTATGATGTGGTTGTTTTGTCTTAGAGGCTCTAAAATTATGTTTTATTCCCGCTTGTTTTGTTTCTTGATTTATATTATTAACACCAAACCCCAAGTCACTAGTCGCTTTAATAGTTTGTTATTATATCCTATTACACTTTCTGTATTTATAATTATATTCGAAGGTAGTAACCAAACACCCTCAGCAATAGCTAAATCAAGTCTCAACTTAGCCTCTTGTACTGCTAATTGATATCTTTGCACTGATTCAACAATATTGTTTTCAATAATTGTTGATTCAAACAGTGTTAAAAATTGCTGTTGAGTTTGTTGAGATGAACCGCTATTTCCAATAATACTACTTCTTGTACTAACTTGCGACCCTAGGATGCAATAAACAAATGCTTCTACAGACCTGTTTAATCGGCCTAGTCCTGCTTTTGTTAAACCATAGCTATGTATAGGAGTGAACCAAGAATATTGCTTTCCACCATGAGTATCATTTCTGATAAAACTTACTAGCTTACCATTATTTTGTGTCCCACCCTCATCTGAAAATAGATTTAATTTATCAGGCCATGTATCAGCATTTGGAAATATTTCCTTAATAATTTGATCAACTTCTTTTTTTTCACTTACTCTTTCTAAAATAAGACTGTTATAATCAGTAAATGAGGTTTCTTCCATTCCACCTTCATCCACCAAATCTGTGGATGTTGATGGTCTAGGTAACTCATACATGGGTATTTCCTCACCACCTATATCATGATCATCACCATGATCAATTAAAGTAGTTCTATCTGTAGCGTCTACTTCCATATTATATGATTTATATTATAGGTATATTTTTATATCCTGTGAAAATATTTTTTATGATTCCCTAGTGTTGTTTTTGTTTTGAATTTCCGCTTACAGAACTTGCATCTAATACGGACATCACGCATGTAGTCGTTTATCTCCTTGATAAGTAAATCATAATCGTTGGAAACTATACACTTATAACCATTCTCCTCATATTGTTCTAAGAGGTCTGTCTGCTCATCAGATATAAGACCATTGCCCTGTGGAGTTTTAAATTCGATACACATGCCAGAGGAATGTTTGTGACAATTTTGTATTATAAGATCTGGTTGACCTTTCATATATCCCTTTCGATAGGATGCTATGCGTTTTGCTGACGTATCTTGATTCTCTCCTAGCCCTGCTGTTATAATAGCGGTTGGCAAAAATCGTTTGATAAACCCAACTACTTTGGTATGCAGGTCGTATTCATCTTCTATTTTGAATGTTAGAGTCTTAGGGTTGTTAAACCTCCTGTAGTATTCATATTTTCTGATAGATGGGAGTACATCAGTTGTTACCCATCGTTTGAATAACTTAGCTGATTCTAATTTTGAACTGAATATTAGAGAATATAGACCAGATTCATTTATAAAAACCTTATTAGGATTACCCCGGCATTTCACCGGGGTATTCATAATTGTCTTATCATCATCATCTACATGTTTTCTAATAGCATCATCAGTATCCATATAGCCAAGAGCTAATGCAATATCTTTTCCTTTGAAATAGACAATCTGCTTGTTATCAATATATGAACCAATAGATAGGTTCAAACTTTTGTTTTCAAATTTCTTTTCAGTTAGTGTCATTATTATATATTGAATATATAGTAATGTATCCTTAAGCCTTTTTTCATATCTGGATGTAAATTCTTTTGATAAACCCAACAACTTTGGTATGCAGGTCGTATTCATCTTCTATTTTGAATGTTAGTGTCTTAGGGTTGTTAAACCTCCTGTAGTATCCATACTTTCTTATAGATGGAAGGACCTCCTCAACAACCCAATCCTGAAATTTCTCAGCAATTGGTAGTTTAGATCTCATAATTAATCGATATAATCCACTTTCATTGATAAAAATAGTGTGTTGTGGAATATCTTTTAGGGGGCCCTGTTTTAGGGCCCCCTTAATGAGCTCATTTAACATCTTTTTATTCTTGTCTGGAACATGATTTTCCACAGCATTCCTTGGTTTTTCATACCCAAGAGCTAATGCAATATCTTTGGCCTTTGAAGTAGATATTTTGCTTGCTATCAATATATGAACCAATAGATAGGTTCAAACTTTTGTTTTCATACTTCTTTTCAGTTAGTGTCATTATTATATATTGAATATATAGTAATGTATCCTTAAGCCTTTTTTCATATCTGAATTTAATATTTTTCATCAACATGTTTTCTTAAAGCTTGATCTCACTTACAAGAATTTAGAAGCCACATAGCCAATAGCTAACATACCACCGCTGACGTATACCATTTCATAATTTTTCTGAGTATTTGATGGTTTGTAATAATCACTAAATTGTGGCATTTGTAAATGGATCTTTTGATTATGAGCTTCGTTATACAATTTTAGTGCCTCATCTGTAGCTCTCATGTTATGACTTGCGATTTGTTGATTCTTGTACCTTTCTGTTTGCCAATCTATGAGTTTTTGTCTATTTTCTTCAAATATTTCATAATCATGTTGATACTTTTCAACCGCCAAATCATGACGTTTGCGTTCTTCATCCGTGTTGTTACCAGTAAGATATCTAGCTAAATAATTTCCACCGATGAAGCTTGTAGCATTTAACACCGCTCCTCCTATCATCAATGCAATAGTCGCCATTTATAATATAATATATATATTACACTTTTATACCGAGTTAGGAAGAATCTTCTGAGCCTCTAGATAATCCTTGAGATACAAACTAGCACCAAGAACCAACACCCATTTACCATAGTTTGTTATATTTGAAGATGGATCTCCAATAAATTGCTCTTTCAAAGTTTTTCGACCGACCCAACCTATACCAGCACACAGCCCGACAATTACGGCTGAATCCATAAATTTTTTCACTACTTTGTTTTCAGTTGACATATAATAATATCTATACATATCGTTTTAAATCATTTTTTTTTTATTATTCCATACCTATTTTCGGTACTGGAAATTTAGATGGTTTAATAATAGGTTTTTCATCTACATGAGGGGGTGCTTTCAATTCGATTTTATCCTTATCATGCTTTCTCCATCTATAGTATAAATCAAAAGCTGTAAGACTGATTCCTACAAAACTGATAACAGTAGTAAGTGAGATTTCTGGCATCCATTCAGATATTATATTATCTTTTTCATAGCTTCCTTAGCCTTTTTATGGTATTCTGCTAGCCTTCTTCCAGCTTCTACTTTTTTAGGATCCTTCTGCTTTTTCTCTTTATAGCTTCTGGTTCCCTAGTTATTTGTTCAATATTTTCTGATTCTGTTGACATATATATTAAGTATTTCTTAATATATATTTATATCAATTAGGATATTTCAAGAGGTTGCTTAACAGTTGCTCAACAGTTTCTTAACAGATGCTCAAGTCTGCTCAAGAGGTTGCTCAAGACTGCTCAAGAGGTTGCTTAACAGATGCTTAACAGTTGCTCAACAGTTTCTTAACAGATGCTCAAGTCTGCTCAAGAGGTTGCTTAACAGATGCTTAACAGATGCTTAACAGTTGCTCAACAGTTTCTTAACAGATGCTTAAGACTGTTCAAGAGTTTCAACAGGTTGCTCTAGAGTATTATTACTAAATTTGATATGTTTACCGATTTGTATCAAAGCACTTGCAAGAGCTACCATCCGGCCGCCTTTTAGTACACAAAAACCAGCATATTCGGAAAGCTCTTTTCTAAGTAAATCATCATTTTGAAGATCGTTGCATAATGCTTTTTTATCATCTATAGGACATACATAGGAAATAACTTCTGATGCGCCTTGTAACCCTATATCAATCAAAGAATTACTAACCTTATTTCCCAACACAACCTGATACCGATTATAATATTTTTCAACATCCTTGATGGACAGCCTCTTAACATGACCAAAAGACAAATCCATACCAGTGTATTCATGTGTTGTTCCCAATACTGCAAGAATGCATAACGATTCCCGTTTTTCTTCAATCTCTTTTGTATCTACATCCTTCTTCTTAGTAGCTTTTGGCTTCTTATCCTTTTTGATAGGGATTTCCTCAACATTATTCATATATTCTCCAACAATATCTGTCATTATATTATTATAATCATATATTATTTAAATCATTTGAATTTGGAAGTTCAATATAACAATTATACGGATGTCTCATACACATACATATGCGTGAATACTTTTCTGATTTTAATAATTTCATATACTTTTTCCTATCCTCAATATCAAGATCACCTCCATAATCATCGAATAATGCCTTCATGCTTACAGTAGACGGATTATAGAATGATATTACACAAGCAACGTTATCCCTGAATGCTTTTGCAATTGAAGTAAGCTGTTGAGTTAAAACCCATACTGATAGACCTTCATGCCTACCACTGAATGCTAAATGTATAAACTTATTCGATCTTTGTTTTAGATCCTTTGAAAAGGCGCAATCATCGAGTATTATCAACGTATTTGTACCAGTAAATAGCTCCTTACAATATAATAACAAGTCATTTATTTCATCTACTGAATCCGCATCGGGTGATACAACAATCCTCACAGCGGGCCCAAATGCGCGCCAAAGCGGTAAGTTACAAAGACTTGAGGCGCGGTCAGCGGTTGCATATTTCTGTGATAGTAGCAAGATGGCGGCGCGTTCGAACACGGAGCAGTGCAAAGGAGGGATATTTTCTCAATATTTATAATGAGTTTAACCGTCATACCCTGCCCATGATGAGGACTTTTGCAAGAAAAAGCTTCAGGGGATGTTGTTGTCGAGAAACAAAACATTTACTGTACAGATTCTCTTGAATTTCAACAAAATGAGTTGGACTCGTGTAAAAGTTCGCCATCACGTCTCCTATTTATCGTCTTCCTCTGTAAATTCCTTCCCATTCCTTGCAAATTTCAAAGCGTACTTTTCGTCACAAGCGATGATTATGGCTTACAAGAACTGCCTGATGTTTCAGCAGAAGATAGCGATTGACATATTTCAAGATTTGAGTATGCTGCTCGGTCATGGAGTGTAACTAAGATACAAGAGTTTGTCAAAAATTGATTTAAAAAACTAACACCACGAAGAACTGCACTGTTGAATGGGGCCTTGATATTTGACTAGGGACATGGTCATGGACACATGGATATTTGTATGCATTCTTCGTTACGGAAACTTGTCAGTCTGGCACATCTAAAGCATGTCAGTCTCAAATGAGATAAAAAGAATAAGGATTACCAGAGGAAAATTGTTGCTAGTAATGACTGCCTTTGTGTTATAATGCCTAGATTTCAGAACCTGTGAGAGGCTATATCTTAGAGCTTAGACCTTCTATAAAAGATTTCATTCATACTAGAAGATAGGCCAATAACATTCAAGGTAAAATGATAATAAAAACTACAGTATAAATAAATCAAGGAGTAATTAAAAAATGGACTATAACACCTCGAAGCTCAAGAATGAATGATTGTCTGAACTTGCATACTTTCTAAACTTCACTTGCTTACGTGCATGCTCACAGTTTCTTGGCGTGACATGAGTGAAGCTTGGGATAACTTCAGTACCATCCAGTTTACATATTTCACCCTCACTGTGGCAACTATATCTGTCATGGAAAACATCTCTGCCTTCTTTTGAGGGGGATATCTGACAGAACAGTATTATAAGCAAGTTGGTTTGTTTGATTTTGACATAAATTCTGTTTGCTTATATTGACTCCTAATAAAATAAGCTAGAAAAATGAAAAAATATTATTTTATTCTCTGTTTTAACAAATACATCTATTGACAACAAATACCTCATTTTTGCCTTGACTGTTAGCAGATGGAAATGAGCCAGCAGTAAAATGTTTCCAAAGTAGCTGATCAAACTCTGATGACTACCAGCTTTTTGCACTTCTTAGAAATTGTGATATACTTGTACGAGAATATTATATAGAACTGATGAAAAGCAAAGAATGTCAACATTGGTAAAATGGATTGCTTCAGGTTTAATAAAAACTTTTCAACCCACTTATGGGACAGTTGATTGTCATTTCAGTGCTCTTCTGAACTTATCACTGTTATCAGGGTACTAATTTATTTAACTGGCACTTGCTCTTTCATGGAATTCCCAAAGCATTAATACAATGGTCCTCTATCTGTAAAACTAGTTCCAGGAGAAGTTTACAAATTGCAGTTTTGCCATTCAATTTTGAATTAACTCAGTAGAAGCATGTTACCATTTAAAAAGGTGGTGGTTACTAGATCTTGTAAGGTAACATCAAGATTTTTACATCAGTCACTTAATTCCTTGTTATCTGCAGTGCAGATTCCAAAACTGAGACAGCTGACCTTCAGTAGTAGAAAGCTTGTGAAGAATCCATAGTAGCTAAATCATACTTGAAGAAGAAAAAATATCTTGTGTCATTTACTGCTCTCAGCCAAGTGAGTAGGTCTGCTATTTCAGTCAACTATTATGGCCAGCTTGAAACGGGGCAAAACATAGGACCTCATTTTTAATTCAGTAACATTTTGTTTGTCAGAATTGTCTGAATGTTATGAAAATTATATTTATCAACCTAACAAATGAAATATATTAGTTGTAACTGTAATATAGTTTTTGTGTGATTTATGTTGTATTTTCTATCCAATGCTTATTACCTAATTTATTTGAAAGTGTCTGACATGCCTTATTTTCTTATCCAGTCCCATTTGAATGCCTGATAATTCTTAATCTTTTATACTTTTGTGTCACTTATTTTTTTTTACAATTCAAATATACAGTGCAGGATTTGATAGACACTAGTATCACTGAATTAAGCACAGAAAAAATATGCAGGGGGCAAATTACACAGTAGAAGACTTTGGACTCCTTTGTACTGAAGATCATCCCTTTCAGTTAATGAAATGGCAGTGGGATAAACAAAAGCATCATTATGTCACTTATTATTATTTTTTCAATTAAAATATACAGTGCAGGATTCTGTAAGTACAGAAACATTTTGATAGACACAAGTGTCAAGCATTTTATAAGCATAGAAAAAATATGCAGGGGAAAAAATTGCACATCAAGCTCATAAGTAAGACATTGGCCTCTTTTGTGCTGAAAATCATACCTTTCAGTTAAGATGGAAGCTTCTCCTTTTAGTTACTTTTGAGATAAACAAAAGCATAACTTCCTGTGGAAGTGTAGACCATAAATTTACTTTCTGAATGATTGGGAAATTGGATTTACACTGATTTTCATTTCTGTCAAAATGCTTTTCTGGATGCTGTTCAGACTTCTAACTTGAGTTTAGCTTAAAAACACCTACTACTATACATTCTGAATTCTGTGCGGGAAAAAAGATTTATCAAACTGCAGTGGACTATGATTTCAACTTCTTTGAGCTGTAATATTGTTTGAGCAATTTTGGAGATGCAATTTTGGAGGTGTAGTGCTAGTTTAAGTTCACAGACGAAACGAAACGCGCGGTTTGAGCCGCTCGGATGTGAATTAAAAGAGCTAACTTTTCTAACAATTTTTACAATCGCTTAAAGGTGGTAAATGGAGAAAAGGAAATTAATTTAAGTACTGCATACTACAAGGAAGATTATAAACTCGAAATATCTTCAACTAATCTGTTATAGCGAAGTTCAGTTTATCCACAGAAAGATGTAAGCTTACAACCGACACACGAAAATAAAAACACATGGCTTTGCAGTGAAAAACCCGCGAAAATGACAGAAGAATCAGGAGAAATGTTTTGATATTTCTGTTGTTCAGTTCTTACCTCTTCTAGCCAAGACTCTTCCTTCTGAAGTAAGCCCTAATTGCTTCACATCTACCAGCATTATCTTGCTGAACTGGAAGTATACCACTCGCTGCCATGCCCTTCAAAATTCTTCTAAGCTCCGTAAGATTTTCCCATTTCAAATGAACCTGACCAACTGATTCTGAGCGATATTTTCGTCCAAAACACAGATTTCTAAAGAACTAGAAATGGTCTCGCGCGAAATCAAAACGGAAATTCAAAAAACTAAAAACATAGCGTTTTGGTTTGAAGACTCAAGAACGCACTGAACATTAATGCAAAGGGATTAATAACTCCATGGAAAAAGTAAAACAAGGGTCAAAATAGCTGCTGACGACTATGTTCTGTGTTTTTCGAATTTTGCCACTTTCCAGTGGAGCAGAAATCTGCCTTCTGTTTTCCGAAACCCGTCATGTTTGGTATCAGAACAAAGCTTCTTCCTTCGGCCATGGCTTCCCGCCTTCCGATCGTTTCTTCGGTAAACAACGAGTGAGAAACGAGCTGCCGAAGTGGATTGTCGGATGAATCCGCAAATTAGTCACCAGGCTACCAAAAAGGCCTCACGTCCGAGCCCCAAAGCTGCCACGATTCAACTTCCCGCTTTGGCGCGCGTTTAGGCCCGCCGTGCCTTGTGCAAAGCCTTGATATGTTTTATTAACTGCATAAGTTGGGCATATCAAAACAATATGTTCAAATCGATACCTGTATGGACCTCTAAGCTGTTGTATTAGATATTGTGTTTTCCCGCTGTTTGTACAACCCACTATGAGGCAGTGAAACGGTAATTTATCTGCTAGCTCTTCCATATATTATTACTAATACATTATACTCTTAAGACTGCTTCCCATAATTTCCATCAGGGCGTCTGCAATTACACACATGTAACAGGTAATATTACCAGACCCTGAAGCTGTTCTTTTCATCTCCAAATGCACACCGTCTCGTGTAAAACTAAGGTGTAGCCATTACCATGTATTAAATCGTCATAATATGTTCGTAAGTCTATCCACAATGCAAATTTATCATTATAAAACTCCTTGATTGTTATATATCACTGATTCCAAACCGTTTGACAGCTGCATCATAAAAATCTGAGGTTTCCATACCTTTACTATATAGTCGGTTTGGTACACCATCGATGTTAATTTTAACACTTGTAATATTTGGATTCACAAAATTTTCACTATCCCTAGCACCTGCAGTATGTGGTGTTGTAAACAGCATTAGGATGCCAGTCATACTTCTACGAGGGATGTTAATATTCTCATTTAATATACTATCCGTCCCTTTGGTAATTGTGAACGTTTTATGAAGCAAAATATTTTCATAATAGAACCCTTTTCCAATTTGATAAGCGCTTTTTACCTCATTTGCAAGGTAATCACTTGAAATACTCTGGTATTCTAGCTCAAGGTTGGAAATAGTATATGTATATGGCTTCGTTTTATCAGAAGTGATTGTAAGGTCCTTCGATTCAGGAAGTGTGATCTCAAAAATGAAACTCTGATCTAGTGCCTTTGGATAGAATACCCCATGATTGTCTATAATTGGATGCTCTAGTGGAAGTCTATATTTTGTGTTATATACTGCTGCTGAGCCACTTCTGATGCATCTGTAGAGACCTTATCACCAGCTCCAGCTCTCAGTTTATGCATGTTGACACTGGAAATTCCTTGTTTGATTCTGTTTTCTCGTTCTTTTTTGCTAAGATGAAGATCACTGTATAGTTTATATAAATCGTATCTATTTGTATCCTGTATTGTCTCTCCACCAAAATGTATTTTATATCTTGATTTCAAGCATGCTGTTAGATTGTTGACAAATCTGTTATTAGCATGCTTTTCCGTGCTAGATTGAGCAATGTTAAACGTCAGCGCTAGGCTATTTGGGACAATAACCACATTGTCTGCTAGCTTAGGCACATGAACATATAATGTTTCCCCAGGTTGTGCTTTGTTTGGGTTCATAGTCACACGGTTCAAACATGTCTCTGATTTCAGTCCAAAAGGTTGTTTATATTCCCTATTTGGATTAATCCTATCTGCTATTGTTGTCATATAAATAGTAAATAGTATTATACTTTTATATAATAATGGAGAAAATATATTACTCACCTGAGGGGTACTGGAAAGGTAATTCAGCTGTTGGAAAATTAGCTGAGAGAGCAAAAGTTAGCGAATCAGTTGCTAAGCAATGGCTTCAGAAGCAGGCAATATGGCAAATATATCTACCTAAACCTGATTATATTCCTAGACCATATTGGACTATTGATAAACACCAAATCAGATACATCAAGCTGATTTATTGTTTCTACCACATGACACAGTTCGACGAAAAACTTATAAATATGCTCTTGTGGTGATAGATATTGCCTCGAGATACAAAGATGCTGAGCCACTGACCTCAAAAGAATCAAATGAGGTATCCAAAGCTTTCACAAAGATATACTCAAGAAAGTTAAAATATCCTAGTACATTAATTGTTGATCCTGGAAGAGAATTCATGGGACAAGTTACAACATTGATGAAAAAACATAATGTAACCATCCAACGATCAGAAGCTAATAACCATAGAGCTGAAGCCTTTGTAGAAAGAGCAAATAGAACATTATCAGAAAAACTATTTAGTCATCAGTATGCACAAGAAATGATTACTGATGATCGTTCAAGAGAATGGGTTAAACGTTTGCCAGCTATTTTGGAATCAATAAATAATGAAAAGATACGAATAACAGGGAAAGAACCTGTAAAGGAATAAAATGAAAGAAGTGGAATTAAATGGAATGGAATATAAACGTCCTGTTGGATTGGATGAAAAAAGATTACCACCAGGTGTAAAAGTCAGATACTTATACGCTGATGGTGAGCAAGAAGGTGGAGATCCTATATTTTCAATTGATATGTATAATATATCAAGAGCTGTTGTATCAGCTGGTCAACCTGTGTTATATTACCTCTCTAATGGCGCGCCGAAAAGATCTTTCGTTAGAGAGGAATTACAAGTTGTTCCAGATGATACCCAGCTACCTCCTGATAGCGTTTTAAAATAGTTTGCTTGACTTCTTTGGTTTATCAATTTTTTGCTTGGTTATTCTATCATAATTATCTATTCCACCATGATATCGTCTTATAAAATCTTCTTTTTCATGATCATACATATACTCATCAATATTTCTATATCCTATAGCTTCCGTATTAATATCATCACTTAAAATATTACGTTTGTCATCATCCCGTGATAATGCAACTTTGTTTACCGTTTCTGTGTATATCTGATGCTTATGACTCCTGATAACATTCATCTTTCTCATGTGTTGTTGTCCTTCAAATAAACAATTTTATAATCCTCAAATGTTATACTCGATTTCACAACCGAGCGTTTAATACCTTTGCATCTTTTTCCAGTCTGTTCATCATCTCTTTTATAACTGTATAGCTTAGATTTCAAGCCTATAAATTCTGTTATTTCCACGTCTGGTACTTCATCCTTGAACATACCTATTACTTTTTTATTAACTCTATATTTGATTCCTGGATGATCTTCTGAATAGTTGGATGTATCAAATTTTGTTTTAATATCTTTCTCAATATCTTTGTAATAATCCTCTGTCTCAATCTGATAGGTAAGGCTGTCCGTATCTGTAAAAAGTAATGATGCTTTGTTTCCATATTTTGGCTTGATATAATTGTAGTGAAAGTCATACATATGGTTTTTAGATAGGTCTAAAATAGACATGCCTACGTATATAGGTTTGTTGAATATCAATTCTGTTTTTCCCATATGTATAGCTACTAATGACTCTGAAAATATTGTCCTTCTCTTATAGTTTGGTTGGCATACTAATTTATTAGCTTGTTTTTCATCTGTTACTAACCTAATATCTTGTCTATTACGGATGTTTTCCATAGTCTTGCCGAAGACGCTGTTATTCATCAGTTTGAAAAAGTCCTTCTCAAAATCATTTTTGGTTTTGTTCTGAGATTATTATTGAGACTAATATATTTCTCCATCCATGCGGATCCCTTAAATGTAAAAGCTCTGTGGATTTTTGTTATTTTCAGTCCAAGGCTCTCATATAGTTTTAGAGTCTCATGATGAAGCACATATTTTGTTTTATCACATAGGTTAGGAATAAGTTTCTCAACTTTGTTAACTAATACCCTCTCAGGTGCTAGCGGGTATTCATTATGGAGATTATGTAGCTTAACAGGATATTTGAGATTCACCTCTAGTATACATGACATGTTTTTCCAGTCCTTAATCTCACTATTATCCATCCATCTGAAGCCGTGGGTTGGTAGCTTCTGACTCATTGCTGATGCATAGAGAGCGTTAGCATCTAAATACTTTATGAATGTTGACTTTTGTTTTTTATCAAATGATTTCATATATTTGTTGTTAGCTTTTGCATACCGTTTCGAAATCATACTAATACCACCTCTGATGCCTGACTCTATCATAAGTAACATATCAGGGTCGCTCAACAGCTCTAGATCAACATCTGTCTTTTTCAGCATTGCATCCCAACTTAGTCCAGGAGCTGTATAGTAATGGCAGGGATCTAGTTTATAATTCTTAATAGACATATCTCTGAAGCTCTCAAACACATCTGCTAATAGGATAACATCACTCTTGAGGTATAAATCATGGTATTCCCGCATTGATTTGATTCCAAATTCCCTCCATACTTTTTTGCATGTTTGTAATCATGATCTGATATACTAGTATTATTAAGCTTGCTATAGAACTCACTTTTTGGAGGTAAAGATGATTCATATAATTTATCCAACGATTTAACATAGTCGTATGGATACACACCTTTTCTAAGCATTAGGTCCAACTTCTTCCCTTCATAAAACATAGCTAGATTCTTGAACTGGTCTTTTTTGAGATTACTAACTAGTGTATCGAGAGGGGATGCCATAATTTGTAACTATCTATGAATCTGATCTCACGTTTTATATTACAATTTTTTCCCTTCTTGTCTACAAATCTATCAACTATTATCTCCTTTTTGAAAGAGATGTACTTTTCTTCGTTATTAGGGATGCAATCTATTTTTCCAGCTGATACACCAAGGTTCTTGATAAACAGATGCGCGTCATAGCCTGATAAATTATGAAATATCACCGGTATATGCTTTGGTATCTTGTAATTCAGATTACAGTCGTTATGTGCTGCCCCTCGATACCTACCTGTAAGATGGTCATGATCTAATACTTTATCCCCATCTAATTCATCCCCACATATATGACATGGTGTAGCCTTTTTATAGCGGAGCTCCAGCGCGGGCCGAAGGCCCGCGCAAGCGGAGCACCATACCTAAGGGAAAAACGTATAGTATACTATCGAGTTGATTTTTGAACGTCACGGGCATTATGGATCTTTTTGGTGACGTCATTGATGACGTAAGGGCACGTGACTTTGGTATAAAGTTCCTCTTATGGTCTTTGAAAGTTTGTCCAAGTTTGGCTTCTATAGAAGCTACCCTTCGGGAGATATGATTTTTTCTTTATTTTTCTGGTATTAAACCTATAGCGTACGCCGTCCGTCCGTCCGTCCGTCCGTCGTCCGTGTACACATGGGAACCCTGTGGTATGCAAAGAAAAAATTATATCTCCTCAAGGGAACACGCTAAGAAAACCATACTTAGGATATTTTGTCTATGATACAAGGGGGGTGCTGTAACCTGGACACGTGATGTGACGTCATCGATGACGTCATCAGTGATTGAAAAATGAATATCTCGTGAAGGGAAGACTCTAAGACAACCAAACTTTGGTAGTGTAGTCTAGGTCACCAGGTGAGCGAAATGAAGTGGTCACGTGATATGACGTCATCGATGACGTCATCTATGCTTAAAAAATGAATATCACGTGAAGGGAAGACTCTAAAACAACCAAACTTGGGTAGTGTAGTCTAGACCACCAGATGAGCGAAATGAAGTGGTCACGTGATATGACGTCATCGATGACGTCATCTATGCTTGAAAAATTAATATCTCGTGAAGGGAAGACTCTAAAAGAACCAAACTTGGGTAGTGTAGTCTAGGCCACCAGATGAGCGAAATGAAGTGGTCACGTGATATGACGTCATCGATGACGTCATCTATGCTTGAAAAATGAATATCTCGTGAAGGGAAGACTCTAAGACAACCAAACTTGGGTAGTGTAGTCTAGACCACCAGATGAGCGAAATGAAGTGGTCACGTGATATGACGTCATCGATGACGTCATCTATGCTTGCAAAATTAATATCTCGTGAAGGGAAGACTCTAAAAGAACCAAACTTGGGTAGTGTAGTCTAGGCCACCAGATGAGCAAAATGAAGTGGTCACGTGATATGACGTCATCGATGACGTCATCTATGCTTGAAAAATGAATATCTCGTGAAGGGAAGACTCTAAGACAACCAAACTTGGGTAGTGTAGTCTAGACCACCAGATAAGCGAAATGAAGTAGTCACGTGATATAACGTCAACGATGACGTCATCTATGCTTGGAAAAATTAATATCTCGTGAAGGGACGACATAGAAAATTTTATAACCACGAGCTCCGCTTTTAGCCAGTGGCTAAATCTATATATTAGTCTGCATTATCCTTGTCAGTCATCTTAACCTTCTTGTTGTAATGAAATTTTGAATATATACTTTTGACTGTTTTTTCTATGGAATTCACAAACTTTTCTCCAATATCCTCATCCTCAGACTTAGCTGTATATCTGAATATTTTTGGTTCATATAGGCTGTCATCATAGCATTTAACCATATAACAATAACCAGACGATTTATGTTTTGGTATTGCTCAGTATATGATTTGTTATCGTTTGGATAACAAAGGGAACCCGCATAGAATGATTATAGTTCTTAAATGAGACTGTTGTATCTTGTGCTGGTAAGTTTATTTTAACCGCACTATTGGTCTTACAATATTCATGATGCTTTTTTAAGCTCTTTTGTGTTTTAAACGAGTTTAGGCATCGTTCACAAAAATATCTCTTATCTTTGTTTTTTGTTATCTGTGATTTTAACAGTCTGCTAATATTTTTAATCCAACAATAATGGTTAGTCTTATCGTTTGAGATCATAAGCAGGTTAATCGTTTGTTCTCTGCTTTCATTTTCACTAATTCTAATCGGATATACTTCATTTTTATATCCGTATACGTTTATCCCATATTTTGGATTATTCTTTTCGAATAAGCCTATCTTATCAATTTGTACAGGATATTGAATTCCCTCTAAGTTGAATTTCTCAGCATTTGATTTTATAGCTTTTGAAATCCTTTCTGGGTGTGTTTTTGTTTCATAAATAGCTATTGTAACAGCCCACTTAAAACATTCATTATCCTCATTTTCTGGATTAACAATAGCCTTTTTCAACTTGAGCTTCTGTGGAAGGTCAATCCAAGATTTAGCTGAAATAGGCTTGTATTTATCGATATGAATATCAAAGTTAGCGACTCTACTGAATATCCAGCCTGAGCCACTATCTTGGAAATTACTAACTTTTTCTAATATGACTCCTGTCAACGTTTTATAAACATCTTCTAGATCCGTTGCTTGTGTAATAATCACTATATCACTGTGAAAGTATCCATCGGTGTATACAAGCTCATTATTAGGGTCCTTTTTATAAAATTCAACCTCTAGAAGAAGCTTCAATTTAATCGGCTTTTGTTGCTGGTTAATCGTTTCAATAGCCGTGTTCTTATATTTTTCTAGAAATGATTTAGGGTCTATCTTATCCTCGTTTTTGATTCTGTAAGACTTGATAAAGCCCTCAATGCAGACTCCTTCTTAGAGACTGTTGGCTTATTCTTCAGCTTGTTATATATATCATTGACCGTCCTCTTCAATGCTTCCACACGGGTATTAACATGCTTCTTAACCTCTGGTGGAATGTAGGATAGAATCCAGTCTGCGAATTTATTTAGTTTGCTTTGAACTGTCTCAGCGGTGGAAATTATTGCGTTTTTACCCACCGTTGATACAGCTTTTATTGGTTTTAAGATCGGTACATTGATCTCTGGCACTGCTTGATCCATAATATTATTTGACATTGTGTTACTAGTAGAAAGAGTTTTGTTCTTAAGTGTTTTTGTTAAAGACATTTTTTATAATATATATAAAAACTATTCCTTTAAGTCCTTTTATATATGTTGAAAAAAAATATATTAGGTATTCCCCTTATACATGCCCAGGCTTGCCCACAATCTCTGTTTATAAGGGGAATTCCCTAATGGTGACGTCATGGCTGTATCCGATGCTATGTAGAGGTCACACGTAATCAGTAGGGGATTCCCCACTGTTCTCTATATTGAATTTTAAAGACTGTCCTCCATTTTGGATTTTAAAGATTGTCCACCATTTTGGATTTTAAAGATTGTCCGCCATCTTGGATTTTAAAGATTGTCCACCATTTTGGATTTTAAAGATTGTCCGCCATTTTGGATTTTAAAGATTGTCCGCCATTTTGGATTTTAAAGATTGTCCGCCATTTTGGATTTTAAAGATTGTCCGCCATTTTGAATTTTAAAGATTTTCTACCATTTTGATTGACAGGCGTGGTTAAATAAATTTGATTGATAGGTGAGGTTAAATAAATTTGATTGACAGGTGCCACGCCCACATTTTGATTGACAGGTCTAAAGTCACGTGACAAAAACCACAGGAATCCCAACAATTTCAAAAATGTCCCAGAAACCCCCAGTTACTACTACTGGTCTGCTTAAAGCTGGTTTCCATATCTTGCAACTGTCGTGTAAAAACTTGTTCTGCAACAGCTATCGTCAACAAAGTTGTTCTGAGACCGCTGTATGTTAAAACCGGGTGTCGCAGCAGTCGCGAAACTCAAGTTGCAGCTGTCATAGAGACAGAACACAACACGTGGTATGCCACTGGTTGATCCTTGTATCACACGGTAGATATTCTTCCACTGAAAAAGTAGCATTGTGTTGTAAACGCGTTCTCTTGTCATATTGTAGTGTTGAAGCTTACAGTTGTTCGGCGATGTCTGGAATAGACTTTCAGTTTCACAACACGACCGTCATCCTACCAAGAGGAGTGGCAAACACGACCATATCCATCACCATTATAAACGATGGTGCCCTGGAACACGATGAGTGCTTCTTCTTGGTGATGGAGACTAATGACGTTGTAGTCAACCTCCTCCTGAGCAATATTTCTTTTACTATTCGCAATGATGACAATGGTAAGCTCTTTATGTTAAAACATATTTTCGAACGGTATCTATACCATTGGTCGGGGTTGCAATTTCAGGACTATTCTTCGTAAACTTGAAGCATAATATAATTTCCCCTAAAGTGCTATCGTGAGGCATGGAGCGGGAGAACCATCGTTCACACAAGAGCCGCGCAAGATTTATTTTCTAAATGTCTGAAGCGCTGCTCTTTTGCGGCTCCTAGTCTCTTTTATGCCGGATCGTTTGAAGATTGTGCGCTTGGGGTGCGCGTGCGCCCTTTGCGCTCAATCAACAATAAGATCATGTTGGATTTAATGGCCACTCGAGTGGCGTTTAATCAATCATTAAGAATCGTTCATTGAGTATGAGTAATTTCAAGCTGAATTGTTATCTTGTCAACCGACCCGATACATGTATTTGATTCAGAGTACAAATTGGTGTTGCAAAATTCGCCTCCCATATACAAAATGCCAAGGGTGGCGCCGAGGGCGGTGGCGGGCTGATAGAAAAACCTGGCTTGCGGCAAATTTGCTCGCTGTTGGACAAAAAACATCGTGCCCTCACCTTAAATAGCTCACTTGACCGAAATTGCATGACACCGCCTTATCTTTCCGGATGCCACTGCCATCAGCACCTCCGCTTTGCCAAGATTAACGCGACTGATAGGGCAAAACACTCCCCGGCATAAATAACATTATGAATCTTTACATAATGATTGTTATTATATATACTCGAGATTTCAGGGTTGGCTCTAAACTGCAATTATTTTACTAAGACGTTCCTTTTTTTGTTTATCTTTACATCCGTAAACTAAAAAAGCTAACAATGAAAACAAAAGCTAAACATAATTTTCCATCAGTGCCTCTAGCCGCCTAATGGCTCGGGGTCTCACTTTCAAAGGGTTCGTTGCATTTACATCGTCTACAAGGACTTGCTAATCACTCTTGCTCTTTCCCACCAGTAACCATGGGTTTCGACCAAGCCCCAGTAACAGTTCCTGAAAACATAGGCAACATAAGCCTGCCTCTTAGACTAACCAGTGGAATGATAGCAATACCATTAACAATCTCGTACGTATCACACAGAATTTCCTAATCAACAGACATTATCGTTGTACGAGGCTAGCCAATTCACATTTGAGTAATCATGCTAGCACTGTCTCTTAAGAGAAAACATGTTTAGCCGCCAAGCCCTGTCATAGGCATAGGGGGAAGGGTCTCTACTATCCTCTACTCAAGCCTCAGAAGCAACCCCAACAGATATAGAGGTATTTAAAATTTTCATTGTGCAAAATGTTCCTATTTTGTCGTCTAGAAGGGTTTTTACACGCCGCTTGCGATCACTTTGCTTTTGTGTAAGTCGAAGGTAGCCTGGGTTAGTCCCTGGTACGGAGAAAATCAAGAAACTATAGACAAAGGGATGCCTCTGCGCTGTCCCAAGTTTGCAGTGATGATTCGTGTTCAGCACTCTTCTTTCCGGCAAATCTCAACAGGCTCGCCATAGCGCCAGTTGTGACTTCTGATTACGTACTGATAACATCATCATTAGTATTCGACACGGGAGACACTAACAAGACTGCAGTGGTGACGATCAATGACGATCACGACTTGGAAAATAGCAAGAACTTTACACTGACAGCGACCACGACAAGGACCGATGTAATTATACTGAACCCATCTAGTGTGCAAGTGACCATCGTCGATCACGGGGATCTAGGTAAGAAAGTTCATAATCGGAACAAACCACGTCACATGTGTAAATTACTTCACTAAATGAGGTGTGAGGAAGACTCACCAGACGTACAGCGCATAAAGCTGAATTACGCTGAACCTCATCAATCTCACGGCGCCAATGGCTGCCAAGCGGTCGTAGCACAGTCACTGAGGACGGTCAGCCCCGCTTCCTAGTGGTTCTTCAACGTGGCTCTTCAATGTTGGATGCCCCTACCCGCATTCTGTTTATAGAAATCATATTTTTTGTCATCTAAGGGACGAGTTGATCTCAGGGACGTGTCATTATTTAGGGAGGGAGAGTGCTACAATTTTTTTAAGCAAGGCTAAAAAAAATTAGGACCCTCCCCTTAAACATAGCAAAAAATTGCGACCCTCCCCCAGTCGTAGGTAAAAAATTTGTGAACCTCCCCCAATCCTATTTTATATTGTCTAAAAAACCTAGTCTCTATCATTCTTCTTACATTCTTCTTCAGACATGCTCAAAGCTAAGGAACCTGTCATTATTTATCGCCTCGATTATTTATCGTCAGAGGATTTTGGGTAATACACGTTAAAAATGCAGTGATCCTCCCTCTATAAGTACAATGATTAGCATGATCCCCCGTCAGGGCTATTAAACGTTTTCGTGATCCCCCCGTCACCTATTTGACCTAGTACAAGACATTTTGCTGAAAGAGGGGGTCGCAAAATGCTTTTTCGCGCGCCCGAATTTTAATAAACGCATTTCATCAAGCCTCAGAGAAAGGGTAGATGGACATTCCGTTTTTTGTGTATCGTAAACAAACCCTGCAAATGACGAAATTATTATCATTCATGCACACGTGCGTGAAAATGACGAATTTCTATGATTGTAACGTCGACCTCACTCTTACCTAAGGGGTCTACTTTCGAACATAGTGACTGCCCGAGATGTCTATCACTGCAGGGCTTTAATTATAGGGAGTTTTTTTTTCCTCGTCAAGATACACTTGTTCTTGTAAACGGCGCGAGGGTAGTGTCCTCGTTCCGCAAGTTCTCGAAGAGTATATTAGATGTCATTCCGAAATTGTTATAAGTGAAAATGCAAATGATAGAGAAGTTGCTGTTATAACTTCTATCTGCATCTGTTTCACTCTCTTCACCATCCAAATGTTGTTGAAAAGATGATGCCCTCCCCAAAACAGGAGTGTAAAAAATTGGACCCTCCCTTTAGACACGCGAAAAAAAAATAGGACCCTCCCCCCGCTAAATAATGACACGTCCCTATATAAGGGGGATCATTTAGATGTTCACTTCTCAATCCACCCCTCGCAATTAATGGATCTAATCGATGTCTATCGTATTTTTGCAGTCACGTTTGGATTCGTAAATGTATCAGTCACTGTAACAGAAGGTGTTGGCAGTATCACCCTTTATGTAGAAAAGAGAGGGAATACAACTATCCCACTTGAACTTGGGTAAGTGGCTCGCGGATATCTTGATTTCACCTAGCAGTTGAAAACCGACATATGGATCCCAGTAAGCCTCCGCTTTGCATGATCCGACCTAGGCGGCTTCGGAGGAGACTTGGTCCCAGCGTGGATATAAAATGTGACTTGGAATATCGTAAGCGCATTATATCATATATTTTAATGTATTTTGCGCTATATAAATAATAAATTATTATTAAAATTATTATACACGTGCATAATCCGTGCAAGCATTATAATAATCTGCCTCCATTTGAAGCCATTCTCATGACACAACCACTCAAATGTCCTTGACATTTAGCACGTGACAGAGCCAATCTGTTTTGTGTTGCACTGACTGTTTAAGCCCATCAAGCTCCGTTTTCTACCCTGCGAGCAGTGGTTTCCTCCTAACTTCCATTGCTCGCAGGGTACGTTTTTTCAAAACCGGCTGTTGTAATGTTTCCTGCTAGTGCAAGCTTGATACCATAAGAGGATGCAGCATAGTTGGGCTTCTCTGCCACCTCCAAGCCCCGACAGCCGGGATCGACGAACTCGCGAAAACCGATTCCTCGCCATATTCTGTATACGCATTCCATGTCCCCTACACCTGCATTAGATTTGTCCACTCACTCGCTTACAATTCAAATGGACAATCAGAGAAAAGGATTGTGATGTTCTGTTAGTAAATCTATTATCTTTTCGCTCAGCATTTCAACAGTCCCCTTGAACGCCACTTCTCCCGAGGACTACACTCATTGCACGATCGCTGACACCTTCAGCACAAACGAGACTCTAAAGAGCTACACATTTAACATCACAGACGACAGTGTCACAGAGGACACAGAGTGTTTCAGGGTTAGACTTAACGTGTCTCGAGCGGATGTTGCCGTCAACCCGCAAAACGCTACCGTATGCATCGTCGATGATGATCGGGGTAGGGTATTACTTGAAATCCTTTACTATTGTATTAATTGGAATATTCTGAGAACCATCCGTAGAGAAATGATAGACAGTGCTGAAATTGCGACGAGCGTGTCGCCTGCACGAAATAGGCGATTTTGGAAGTGGCAAACTGAAAATCGGAAACTAGTTGCCGGAGGTAACCTGCGTCCCTAGATCAACTAATAGACAGCAATTATATTATCTATAATCTATATTATCTATAATGATTTAAATTGGCAGACGATGGCACATGATATTTTAAACGTCAGAGGAGAAGCTAACAGTAGTATTTTTTCGATTTTAGTTCAGATTTGAAGCGACCATTGTGGTCGTTGAATTTAGATTCTTCTCTATTTTGTTTTCCAGTGGATGTAGGTTTCCAAGGAGAAACGAACAGATCTATACTTGAAAATATCGGAATGGTGAACGTGACGATTGAAAAGCTAACTGGGCTCACCACAAATGTTTCTGTCTAGTAAGTGCATGATCGACGTGAATTGACGCTAATTTTAGGGAAGCTCTGTTTATTGTTTCTAACGTGTCTTTTTTCCATGGATGATAAAACTTCCACGTCCTTAAAAGACATCATATTTTCTTGCGATATATATCCTAGCGATGAACGTTTAAGACCGACTCATTGTGAAGAAAGCTGTGTCATTCCAGTTATCGTTGACGTTACAACCGTAAATAAATATCCAACTCTTTGTGATAAGCGTTCGCCGTACCATTCGTCGGGTACACCGAAAGAACATGTTTAGTCCACTATATATACTGGTACCGCTAGGGCAGCTGGAATGTTCTGTTGAGATTTTGTCTTCCTCACATTTCCGTAATCCGCATATTAGGTTTTCTTATGGCTGCTTTCGCAGCAGACGCGAAACTCAAGTTGCAGCTGCCACAGATACAGAACACAACACGTGGTATGCCCCTGGTTGATCCTTGTATCACCCGGGGGATATTCTTCCACTGAAAAAGAAGTAGTACTTGTGTAGTAAACGCGTTCTTTTCTTATCATATTGTAGCGTGGAAGCTTATAGTTGTTCAGCGATGTCTGGAGTAGACTTTCAGTTTCACAACACGACTGTCATCCTACCAAGAGGAGTGGGAAACACGACCATATCCATCACCATTATAAACGATGGCGCCCTGGAACACGACGAGTCCTTCTTCTTGGTGATGAAGAGTAGTGACGTTGTAGTCAACCTCCTCCTGAGCAATATTTCTTTTACTATTCGCAATGATGACAATGGTAAGCTCTTTATGTTAAAACATATTTTCGAACGGTATCTATACCATAGGTCGGGGTTGCAATTTCAGGACTATTCTTCGTAAACTTGAAGCACAATATATTTCCCAGTGAAGTGCTATCGTGAGGCATGGAGCGGGACAACCATCGTTTACACAAGAGCCGCGCAAGATTTCTCCTCTAAATGTCTGAAGTGCTGCTCTTTTGCGGCTCGTAATCGTTTATGCCGGATCGTTTGAGAATTGTGCGCGCGCGGACTTTGCGCTGAATCAACAATAACACCGTGTTGGATTTAATGGCCACGCGAGTGGCGTTTAATCAATCATTAACAATCGATTATTGAGTATTTTCAAGCTGAATTTTTATCTCGTCAACCAACCCGATACATGTATTTTGATTCAGAGTAAAAATTGGTGGGGGCAACATTCGCCTCCCATATACAAAATGCCAAGGGTGGCGCTGAGGGCGGTTGCGGGCTGATAGAAAAAATTGACTTGAGAGGCAAATGTGCTCGCGTGAGTCTGTTGGACAACAACATCGTGCCCTCACCTTAAATAGCTCACTTGGCCGAGCTTGCATCTTACAAAACAGAAATATATTTTGCATACATATGTCAAATATATTTCAAAAGATATGTCACATATATGACCACATATATGTCGAATATATGCGAAATTTATATGTGGCATATATGCAAAAGATATGTCACATATCGGAATTTGGCCCAATTTTGGCACATAGGTTAAATATATTTCACATATTGCGTATATGGCACATATACTTGGAATATATGTTTTATATATATGTGTGTGTTTTTTGCAGTCACTTCCAACAAGTGCTCGGAGCTGCATGCTCTTCTCTTAAGCAACATGATTTGCGTATCAGAGTTATACTCTAAACCCCTCATTCAAGGAAAATTTAAATAAAGCTTTTAAACATGTTAAAAATAAAAATTGCACTACAGAAGCGAAGCAAATTATTGAAGAGCAAGGGCGATACCATTACCAGTCTGTGTAAGAAAGATTTATAAAACCTGCACAACATCCAGTGACTGGGCGACTTGTGACTTGGAAAATGTAACTTTCGAGCGAAAAAAAAGCTATGGATATTTGCACGGTTTTTGTACGGTTTTGTAATAATCCGAGCAACGCAGCCATTTCAGTTTTCCTTTTTAAATTAAAATAGGTGAACCTGTCGAAAATCACTTTAATGTAAAAAAATTCAATTAGTTCCCGATTGTTTAAATTGTCACACCACTGAAACCCAGAACATAGCCGCGACATGTAGTTGCGTGATATTCCAAGGACGTTCCTTTATAAAACATAATAAAAGAAAACACTAGTTTCTAGGTATATAGAGTATCATGAGCTGATGCCGGATTAGTTCTCAGAGGTTTACAGATAAAACTTTCTATAAACCGGAAACGCATGAAATGTCAGTTCTTTGGAGCTGTGCGTGTCGAAATCAGCTACAGCACGCATATAATTATAAACTGATGCGCGGAAATCGCGGTAGCAGAAATAAATACAAATGTAGCATTTATCAATCGAATATGGCAAACCCTTTTTACTACCCATTTTAAAGGGTAATATTCAACACAGTTGAAAGGTAAGAAAGTTCATTTAAATGATCGAATTTGCGAGCGTAAGTAATATAAGCTCATGCGGAACGCGAGTTCAATAACACATAGCGAGTTTATCGACAACAATATAGCATACTCTTATACCCAATAAACATGACAAAAGGCAACTAATTTTCTAGTTACTAGTCTATTGAATGTTAGAAGTAAACTTAATTGGACAAAAGGCCGGTTAAAAGTAGGTTAACAAAGGTTTGCTTCAGTTCATTGACTATATAATTACTATAGTATCAGAGCCGCCGGTTCGAGAGTAATACGCAGATCGTGCAAGAAGGGATACGTCAATACAATGCTTGAAATGAGGTGAAATAAACAGTCTTATTTTATAAACGAACTGCATTTTAAAGATTATGGTTTCTTTCTTGCAATATTACGGCCCATAGTGCGACTTCTTTGTGGTAGTTTATCCCGGCACAACACAGACACAATAGCCCCGCGCTGTTACTCACCTAAACAAAGAAGTAACCTTGCTTTTCATCGGTAGTACCCTCAAGAAAACGCCAGAAAACAATTATGTACTAGGACGATGTTCATCTGAATGTTTCAGGGCATCAAATTTGCCAGAAATAATGCTGTATTCAAGAGATCTCCAACAACCATGATTCCGTGTTGAGGTTTAACGAAATACGAGCCACAAGCGATATAACGAATTTAATTGATTGCGCCTTTATGGAAGCCAATCAGATGCGAGATGGAGTCGGCCCAGGTTCCGCTCGAGCATATCACTCTTATCATCTATTTTAGTTTTTTATTAGTTTATTGAAATGCGGCGCAGGATTCTAGCAGATTCTAGTTTTTAAAACAAATCACAATTATTTTTAAATCACAGCAAAAAAAAATGGTTTCGAGAAATAATCATCACAATAATAATCATCTGTTCACACTGGTGGCATTGACCGCCGTACTTGTTAGGGGTTAAAACCGGCGCTTTGCAATTTCGTGTTTTTTTAAATAAATCAACAAAATGTGCGATTATATCAGATAATACGCAAGAATAGAATGTTACCATCAAATAGAAGTAGTTTCGAGAAATAATTCGAGAAGCAGTTTGTTCATTTTTTTTTCTAAAAAAAACTATATATTTTCACATAATCATCTGTTCACGTTCATTCCACAGTATGTGAAATTTTAAAACTTCTCTTGTTTATGCTTATAGAAATCTTCCTACATCTGACATATATGTGTTTTATAAGTGACATATATATGCCCCCATTATAAATCTCCTCCTACCTTTTGCATATATGCATCATATATGTGGCCCAATGTATGTGGAATATATGTCAGTAGCAAAATATATGTAGCATATATGTGACATATAACAGAATATATGAAGAATATATGCAAAATATATTTCTGTTTTGTAAGGGTGATAACGCCTTATCTTACCGATGCCACTGCCATCAGCACCTCCGCTTTGCCAAGATTAACGCGACTAGGCAAAACACTCCCCGGCATAAATAACATTGTGATTCTTTACATAACGCTTGTTATTATATATGCTCGAGATTTCAGGGTTGGCTCTAAACTGCAATTATTTTTCCAAGACGTTCCTTTTTTGTTTATCCGCCTATGGCTCGGGTCTCATCAATTTCAAAGGGTTCGTTGCATTTACATCGTCTACAAGGACTTGCTAATCACTCTTGCTCTTTTCCACCAGTAACCATAGGTTTCGACCAAGCACCAGCAACAGTTCCTGAAAACATAGGCAATATAAGCCTGCCTCTTAGACTAACCAGTGGAATGATAGCAATACCGTTAACAATCTCGTACGTATCACACAGAATTTCCTAATCAACAGGCATAAACGTTGTAAGAGGCTAGCCAATTCACATTTGAGTTATCTATCATGCTAGCACTGTCTCTTAAGGGAAAACATGTTTACCCGCCCAGCCCTGTCATAGGCATTACCTGAATTTTTAAGAAGGGGGAAGGGGGTCTCTACTTTCTTTGGACCCGTTAGTCCTACTCTACTCAAGCCTCAGAGGCAACCCCAACAGATATAGAGGGATTCAGAAATTTAATTGTGGTTTTTACACGCCCTTGGCGATCACTTTGCCTTTGTGTAAATCGAAGGTAGCCTGGGTTAATCCCTGGTACGGAGAAAATCAAGAAACTACAGACAATAGGATACCTCTGCGATGTCCCAAAGTTTGCAGTGATGAATCGTGTTAAGCACTCTTCTTTCTGGCAAATCTCAACAGGCTCGCCATAGCGCCAGTTGTGACTTCTGATTACGTACTGATAACATCATCATTACTATTCGACACGGGCGACACTACCAAGACTGCAGTGGTGACGATCAATGACGATCACTACTTGGAAAATAGCATGAACTTTACACTGACCGCGACCACGACATGGACCGATGTAATTATACTGAACCCATCTAGTGTTCATGTGGCCATCGTTGATCACGGGGATCTAGGTAAGAAAGTTTCTAATCGGAACAAACCACGTCACATTTGTAAATTACTAAACTAAGTGAGGTGTGAGGAAGAATTAACGGCGCAGTAAATGTCCGTAAACATGTAATGAGACGGACTCTCCGTAAGCTGAATGACGCTGGATCTCATCAATCGCACGGCACCAATGGCTGCCAAGCGGTCGCAAGCACAGTCACTGAGGGTGGTCAGCCCCGCGTCCTAGTGGTTCTTCAACATCGGATGCACCTACCTGCACTAGTATTATTTAGAATTCATTTATTTTTGTCATGTCCTCAATCTAAAGGGGACTTTATTTGGGTGTTCACTTCTCACTTCACCTCTCGCTATTTTAATTTTAATTAAAATGGTCTAATCGATGTCTACCGTATTTTTGCAGTCACATTTGGATTCGTAAATGTTTCAGTCACCGTAACAGAAGGTGTTGGCAGTATCACCCTTTATGTAGAAAAGAGAGGGAATACAACTATCCCACTTGAACTTGGGTAAGTGTCTCGCGGATTTATTGATTTCTAACATAGCAGTTGAAAACCGACATATCGATCCCAGTTAGTCTCCGCGTTGCATGTGACTCCGATCCGTGCGGCTTCGGAGGAGACTTGATCCCAGCGTGGAGATACAAACACGTTTAAAATGTGATTCGAGATATCATAGACGTTATCTTTTGATCTACCTCCATTTGGAGCCATCCTCATGACACGACCGCCGACATGTCCTGGACATTAAGCTGATGACAGAGCCGATTTGTTTTGTGTTGCATGTTTGAAAATTTCAGCGCCTTTTTCTGCACTGACTGTTAAAGCTCATTAAGATTATCATCAAATGATGAGCTTGCAACACACATTTCTGTTAGCTCCGTTTTTCCAAAACCCGTGCTGCCTAAATCTGCGCACTCGAGAGAGCCAATTCCTCGCCATGTTTTGAATATGCATTCCATGTCCCTTACACCTGCGTTAGATTTGTCCACTCTCTTACTTACAAGTTAAATGGAGAATCAGAGAAAAGGATTGATGTTCTGTTAGTAAAGTCATTACCTTTTCGCTCAGCATTTCCACGTTCCCTTTGAACGGCACTTCTCCCGAGGACTACACCCATCGCACGATCGCTGACACCTTCAGCAGAAACGAGACTCTAAAGAGCTACACATTTAACATCACAGACGACAGTGTCACGGAGGACACAGAGTGTTTCAGGGTTAGACTTAACGTGTCTCGAGTGGATGTGGCCGTCAACCCGCAGAACGCTACCATATGCATCGTCGATGATGATCGGGGTATGGTATTACTTGAAATTCATTACTATTGTATTAATTTGAATATTCTGAAAACCATCCGTATAGAAATGATAGACAGCGCTGAAAATAATAAGCGATTTTGGAAGTGGTGAGTAAAAATCTAAAATTAGTTTCTGCATCAACTTTTAACTAGACAGCGATGGTAATTGACGAGCATGTTTTCCACACAGAGAAACAAAACAGACGTGTTGCCAGATGTAGCCTTCGTCGCTAGATGAACTAACAGGCAGTGATGGAATATTTTGTTTTTGGTCGTGGCTACTGAACGACTAAAAAGATACTTGTTTGATGTAGCCTGCATCGTAACCAAAACTTAAAAGTCCAAAACCATGAAGCTGCGAACGAAAATTGTGGTTGGTTCTAAGTTGCGAGCTGATGTCCAGATGTTGCGAGCTGATGTCTTACATTACATTAAGAGAACTGCAAGTTTCAAACGATCTATCGCATGAACGACGTCTCTTCCATTTCGATAATCTAATAATCTTAGGAGTCTTATAAATTGCTCGAGGACTGAGAAGCAGCAAAATCAGTTAAGGTTACAGGATACATTCGCTGGGTGTGCGTTTTCAAAACCTTGTCGCAGCGCAAATATTCATCGCATCGCCATAACCAATACATCATTTTAAAGATAAAATGTGAAATCTATCTGCTGTTAAGCTTTTGTAGCAGTTTCATGAAAATTATATACGGCGCACAGCAAAAACCGCGCTTTCGACCGATCCTGATAAACGCTTTGATAGGCCGCGGCAGTTTACAGGCTTGGCAAATCTGACTGCGCAATATCAATCAGCATATTGTTGTCTCTAAAAGTGTGTCGGGCTTTTTCAATTGAAGGGTTTGTTTAGGAATGATCGGACGATCAAGTTGATCTTGTGTTTAATATTTAACTGGGACCCTATCGTGATGAATAATTTTTGAAATACTTCGAAATTCACAAAAGCCCGGCACACTTTACCATTTATATATCTCATGGCAAAATTTCAAAGCATTCCGTTAAAAACCTGTTGGTCTATCAAAGCATTTATACACTAGATTTAGCGAAATCTTAGAGGCGAGAGGGATTAGTGACGAATCTGTCATCACGCACTTTACCTCCAGCCAATCACGGCAGGCACCCCCGGTGTGCCAGCAAGAACATACTTTTTCGCGCGGAATAGATAATGAGGCTTCTTTCCGGTCTCTTGTATTAAATTGTCAAAGCGAACATTTATTATCGCCTTTGAATTCGAAATCAAACGGTATGGTAAAGCCGCGTCCAAAACCGAGTTCTAAGAAGTGCCCAAACTTTGAAAAGGGAAAAGCGGAAACAAAGCAAAGGCGCGCGCCGAGAAAAACGACAATGCTAATGATGTGCGCTAAACCGAGTAGACATCACAATAGGATTAAAGGATTACCTGTATTGAAAGACATATTTCTCGGGCATTTCTAGTTTTCTATACATTTCTCGCGCTGCTTTTAAGATTTCAGGAATTTTTTCTCGAGAGAGTAAAGATGCGGAAGAACTGTGATTTTCGAAAATTTCGCAAATAGAAGGCCGCGAATGTATTCTGAGCTTAGCGAAGTACCTGAGCTATTAGGCCCTGCCCAGGGGCCTCCAAGACGCATGAATTCGGTTTATAATGAGAATTAGATATTGTATTATATAGCCGTAGCATTTCGCCCAAAACAGTTATCACGGCAGGCCTAAACGCGCGCCAAAGTTGAATCGTGGCAGCTTTGGGGCTCGGACGTGAGGCCATTTCGGTAGCCTGGTGACTAATTTGCGGATTCATCCGACAATCCACTTCGGCAACTCGTTTCTCACTCGTTGTTTACCGAAGAAATGATCGGAAGGCCGGAAGCCATGGCCGAAGGAAGAAGCTTTGTTCTGATACCAAACATGACGGGTTTTAGAAAACAGAAGGCAGATTTCTGCTCCACTGGAAAGTGGCAAAATTCGAAAAACACAGAACATAGTCGTCAGCAGCTATTTTGACCCTTGTTTTACTTTTTCCAAGGAGTTATTAATCCCTTTGCATTAATGTTCAGTGCGTTCTTGAGTCTTCAAACCAAAACGCTATGTTTTTAGTTTTTTGAATTTCCGTTTTAGTTCTTTAGAAATCTGTGTTTAGGACGAAAATATCGCTCAGAATCAGTTGGTCAGGTTCATTTGAAATGGGAAAATCTTACGGAGCTTAGAAGAATTTTGAAGGGCATGGCAGCGAGTGGAATACTTCCAGTTCAGCAAGATAATGCTGGTAGATGTGAAGCAGTTAGGGCTTACTTCAGAAGGAAGAGTCTTGGCTAGAGAGGTAAGAACTGAACAACAGAAATATCAAAACATTTGCCCTGATTCTTCTGTCATTTTCCCGGGTTTTTCACTGCAAGCCATGTGTTTTTATTTTCGTGTGTCGGTTGTAAGCCTACATCTTTCTGTGGATAAACTGCACTTCGCTATAACAGATTAGTTGAAGATATTTCGAGTTAATAATCCTCCTTGTAGTATGCAGTACTAAAATTAATTTCCTTTTTTCCATTTACCACCTTTAAGCGATTACAAAAATTGTTAGAAAAGTTAGCTCTTTTAATTCACATCCCAGCGGCTCAAACCGCGCGTTTCGTTGCGTCTGTGAACTTAAACTAGAACTAGCACTACACCTCCAAAATTGCATCTCCAAAATTGCTCAAACAATTTTACAGCTCAAAGAAGTTGAAATCATAGTCCACTGCAGTTTGATAAATATTTTTCCCCGCACAGAATTCAGAATGCATAGTAGTAGGTGTTTTTTAGCTAAACTCAAGTTAGAAGTCTGAACAGCATCCAGGAAAGCATTTTGTCAGAAATGAAAATCAGTGTAAATCCAATTTCCCAATCATTCAGCTAATAAGCTTATAAGCTAATAAGCTTATGGTCTACACTTCCACACGAAGTTATGCTTTTGTTTCTCTCAAAAGTAACTAAAAGGAGAAGCTTCCATTTAACTGAAAGGAATGGTTTTCAACACAAAAGAGGCAAATGTCTTACTTATGAGCTTACTGTGTAATTTCCCCCCCTGCATAATTTTTCTATGCTTATAAAATGCAGTGACACTTGTGTCTATCAAAATGTTTCAGTACTTACAGAATCCTGCACTGTATATTTTAATTGGAAAAAAAAATAATAAGTGACACAATGATGCTTTTGTTTATCCCACTTCCATTTCATTTCACTGAAAGGGATGATCTTCAGTACAAAGGAGTCCAAAGTCTTCTACTGTGTAATTTTCCCCTGCATATTTTTTCTGTGCTTAAATTCAGTGACACTGGTGTCTATCAAAATGTTACTGAATCCTGCACTGTATATTCGAATTGTAAGTGACACAGAAGTATAAAAGATTAAGAATTATCAGGCATTCAAATGGGACTGGATAAGAAAATAAGGCATGTCAGTCACTTTCAAATAAATTAGGTAGTAAGCATTGGATAGAAAATACAACATAAATCACACAAAAACTATATTACAGTTATGACTAATATATTTCATGTGTCAGGTTGATAAATATAATTTTCATAGCATTCAGACAATTCTGTCAAACAAAATGTTACTGAATTAAAAATGAGGTCCTATGTTTTGCCCCCTGTTTCAAGCTGGCCATAATAGTTGACTGAAGTAGCAGACCTACTACTCACTTGAGAGCAGTAAATGACACAATATATTTTTTCTTCTTCAAGTATGATTTAGCTACGATGGATTCTTCACAAGCTTTCTACAACTGAAGGTCAGCTGTCTCAGTTTTGGAAACTGCACTGCAGATAACAAGGAACTAAGTGACTGATGTAAAAATCTTGATGTTACAAGATCTAGTAACCACCACCTTTTTAAATCATAACATGCTGCTACAGAGTTAATTCAAAATTGAATGGCAAAACTGCAATTTGGAACTAGTTTTACAGATAGAGGACCATTGTATTAATGCTTGGGAATTCCATGAAAGAGCAAGTGCCAGTTAAATAATTAGTACCCTGACACCAGTGATAAGTGCAGAATAGCACTGAAATGACAATCAACTGTCCCATAAGTGGGTGAAAAGTTTTTATTAAAGCCTGAAGCCATCCATTTTACCAATGTTGACATTATTTGCTTTTCATCATTTCTATATAATATTCTCGTACAAGTATATCACAATTTCTAAGAAGTGCAAAAAGCTGGTAGTCATCAGAGTTTGATCAGCTACTTTTACTGCTGGCCCATTTCCATCTGCTAACAGTCAAGGCAAAAATGAGGTATTTGTTGTCAATAGATGTATTTGTTTAAAATAGAGAATAAAATAAAATAATTTCATTTTTCTAGCTTATTTAATTAGGGTCAATATAAGCAAACAGAATTTACGTCAAAATCAAACAAACCAACTTGCTTATAATACTGTTCTGTCAGATGTTTTCCATGACAGATATAGTTGCCACAGTGAGGGTGAAATATGTAAACTGGATGGTAATGAAGTTATCCCAAGCTTCACTTATGTCACATGCCAAGAAACTGTGAGCATGCACGTAAGCAAGTCAAGTTTAGAAAGTATGCAAGTTCAGACATTCATTCATTCTTGAGCTTCGAGGTGTTATAGTCCATTTTTCAATTACTCCTTGATTTATTTATACTGTAGTTTTTATTATCATTTTACCTTAAATGTTATTGGCCTATCTTCTAGTATGAATGAAAGCTTTTATAGTAGGTTTAAGCTCTAAGATATAGCCTCTCACAGGTTCTGAAATCTAGGCATTATAACACAAAGGCAGTCATACTACAACAATTTTCCTCTGGTAATCCTGATATTATTTTTCTCTCATTGGAGACTGACATGCTTTAGATGTGCCAGACTGACAAGTTTCCGTAACGCAGAATGCATACAAATATCCATGTGTCCATGACCCTAGTCAAATATCAAGGCTCCATTCAATAGTGCAGTTCTTCGTGGTGTTAGTTTTTTAAATCAATTTTTGACAAACTCTTGTATCTTAGTTACACTCCATGACCGAACAGCATACTCAAATCTTGAAATATGTCAATCGCTATCTTCTGCTGAGGCAGTTCTTGTAAGCCATAATCATCGATTGTGACGAAAAGTACGCTTTGAAATTTGCAAGGGACGGGAAGGAATTTACAGAGGAAGACGATAAATAGGAGACGTGGTAGCGAACTTTTACACGAGTTCAACTCATTTTGTTGAAATTCAAGAGAATCTGTACAGTAAATGTTTTGTTCCTCGACAACAACATCCCCTGAAGCTTTTTCTTTCAAAAGTCTTCATCTTGGGCAGGGTATGACGGTTAAACTAATTATAAATATATAATCTCATATTCTCAAAAAAGGCCGAAATACTAGCATTAATTCATAAGGCCGAATGCAATATCAAACTATTTTTGTTTGTTTTAGTTATCATAGCCTTTACCTACTACAATATAACCGTAGAGGAGAACTTGGGTGTTGCAGTTGTGCCGATAAAGAAGGCAGGCCTTTCCGTCGTACCAATTTCAATAAGGTAATCTGACCGAGCTCTAAACCTCCTTCGTATGGTTTCCGGTTCCGGTTTACTGCTCGCGATCTTTGATTGAAATGATTCTTCTTCTTCATGCTTATAGCGTCAAAAGGCTGTCATGTATGTGCATAAGAAGAGCCTTCAGATATTATTTATTGAAAAAATTTCTGAACAACAACGTTATGGCAACATTACACGAACCTACATCGAAAAATGGAGGCCGAGCACACATTGAGTTATAAAGAACTCAAGGCGTTTTCACTCAAGGTTGTTTATAAGGACCAAGGGGTGGGATCTCAATAGGCCTTAATCACACGTCAGCCATCTTGGATAAAACTTTTGTTCTTGCACGTGCTGCCTCGTCATGATTACGAGTTTCCACGGGGAACAATGAATTTTATCCAAGATGGCTGCGGTCTGATAAAGGCCCATGGCTACAACCTGGCATATGATACCACCTCGAATAGCAAAAATATTTTTTTAGGTTTAAGCATCAACAGAAGTGAAGGGGTTATCAAGAAGAACGTATTGCATATCGATACATGGGAACGGGATATTAGAAAATGAATGTAACGTTTTCTTACTTTTTTCACTACAGCCTTATAGAAGGGGAGAAGAGATTTTGGACAGCAACCCCAGATGACCTCAAAAGTTTCCAGGGAAATGTTATAACGTTCGCGCCTGAGCAGACGGAAGTGCTAGCGAACATCACTATTGTTAATGATGGGAAGCCGGAGTTCACCGAGTTATTTCTAGTGGGTTTTACAATCAAGGAGCCCGCCAAGGCGATAGCTAATACCAGCCGAGATATTTGTGTTGTGCGCATCACTGACGTGGTGGATAACCGTATGTATCATCTCTTTTTTATCTACATGCTAGGGTATGACATCATCTGGAGACACTAAACTTGAACCTAAAACATACTTCACAACACAACTTGTGCTCATCGTGGGTTGAAGTGATTCGTCATTTCTCCTGTGTTTCACGTCTTTCGGATGAGACAATAAATCGAGGTCCCGTCTCTCAGCCCACTACACTTAACCACTATGCGAGGGACGTGAAGCAACTACAGTGCTCAGCTAACAACCACTCATGATTGTAAACTGCATGCATAAAATTGCAGTCTGCATTTTAGGGATCAGACATCCATATCTGTAAACCGCATTTGAACATGGATATGGATATTTGCGGTATACAAGTGCATACATTTACACGTGAACCAAACAGTTCCATATTGGAAAGCATGGGTTTTGCTGATTAGCTTCTCCTGGAACAACACATATTACCCAATAATCCAATGTGATCGCTGGATGTAGCCTGCATCGCAACCAGAACTTGATTTGAGTAAAATACAAAACGAAGAAGTTGCGACCAAAAATTGTGGTTGGTACCAAGTTGCCAGCTGATGTCCAAAACGTTGAAACAATTGTTGCTTGCATTAAATTAAGAGAACTGCAAGTTTAAACGATCTATCGCATGATGATGGGGTTATCAATAAAAGGTATTGCATATCGATACATGGGAACGGGACATGTGTATACCATATTACCCAATAATCCAATGTGATCGCTGGATTGTCCTCAAGCCGATTTTGAATCAAACACATTACAACGAGCAAGTTTAACCAAGCACCAATAGAGGAGGAAAATATGCCCTCTTTTGTTCATGTACGCGAGTGCTTATGCAGTGGTGTTTATTTTTTCTGCCCTCTTTCCATCGAATTCGAAACGTTTTGGTACGAGGAAGTATGGCCACGTGTCCCATCGGGGAGGTAACGCTTCTATTCTTGTTATAGGAGCTGCAGTGGAAGCCCAAAGGCAGAAAGAAAAAGGTACTGCGAGGGATTTCAAGGCTCATTCTCAAGCCTCTGGGTCACTGGGTGCCAAAGAAACAGATCCCACTTTTTAGTTCGCTGAACCGCCCTGTGCATGTCAAGGATATTGCAACTTGTCTTTCTCGTACTCAGATCTCCCTGGCTTGTCACCTCGCAGGGGAGGCTCTGGTGACAGCCATTAGAGGCTCTTTGCTGATTCGCTGAGTTTTAACGTTGGAATGTGCACAGGCAGATTTCTTTCCCCCTGTTCTTTATCAAATTTCATGCGTGCGTCAGCTACTTGTCAAGGCTATTTTAGGGCGCACGTCATAGCAGGCGTGTACCAAAGATGGCTTCCTATACTGATCTACCTGTCTTGTCAGTGCCTAAAACCCGTGGTTTTATTTTGGTATTCAATTTGTCCTCTGTCTCATTTGCAGATGACAATGAGAAAAGGGAATTCCTACGAAGTCTCATGATTGGTGCTTGTTGTGTTCTTGGTGTCCTCCTAATTGGATTAATTATCATGATCATTATAATCAAAGGAATGGTTTGAGCTTCAGGAGTTAATGCTTACCTGGAGGCACAGGATGTTTAATGGCAAAAGGAGTTCGAACTTTAGCACAGAATACTACAGCAAGAACCTGAACTTCTGTGCTAACCTCGAAATAAAGAGTAAATACAACACATAGTTTTCTGGGGAATTAATGACAAAAAGGCATTCTAATTCAGAAACAGTCACATAACGTTATTGTACATGCACAATGTAAGAAGAGAAAAGTCGGCTCTGTCCACAAATCATTTATTTAAGCGATTGTATATTATTACAGATTTGGAAGTGACTATGCGGAGATATAACGGCCAACAGCCCATGGTCAGTCAAAAACCTTTAAGATATAAATAGCAATGTAATTGGTAATTCGCTTTAATAAGAAAATAAGATGAAATGGTGCCCTGTCTAACAACGAAACACAGCACCCCAACCCAAGCTATGCCACCCCCAAATACTATCCTAAAATGCGCCACAGGGGAGGGGCCAAAGAAATGAATTGAACAATGAAATGAGCTGCAGAAAAATAATGGGAAGCAATGGACATGTTCACAAGTAACAGAAAATGATGGAAGGTAAGCATTAGTTTCCATGACTTGTACATAAGCAATGACAAAGATTTCCAAAATTTCCGAAACGCACAACTATGCTGCATGTACAATAGGACCATATTGGTAATTAGAAAAGTTGAGAGCGAAATCTAGCGAAGATCTGTCACGGAAAGTAGAAACCGTTTTACATACATCTGTATGACAGGCTTTCGCCAAACAGAATATAAATAGAGCTATATCTTTTAATCTATCGCCCTTTACAGTTTTTTGGCGCTCTTTCCAGTAATAACGATAGATTTAATTTGTTTTATTTCAAGGTTTTTTTTAGCAAGGTTGAACATTTCATATTTTTTCGAATCTCTTTGCAAATTTTTAATCTGTTGCCTCAAAACTTGTCAGGGTCTCAAATCCTAGGTAGTCTCTTTCAGTGGTAGAAAGCAACGTTAGTTTGATATCTTTGTCAGCGTTGTTTTTTTATTAAATACGAGGTTCCGCTATAAAAGGAGCGAGCCCCCACATTTATGACGTCAGTTGTCACTCAGCTGGCATAGAGCTAACATCTCTGTGGCGTGAAATTCAAAATTTGTATCGAAAACGCGAGTTTGTGAAGAATAAATATAAACTTTTTTCTTTCCAAACTGTTACCTTTTACATTGTTTTTCGTGCAGAGAGGAAGGCTAATTAGTAATCGTTAATAGACATCAAATAAGCAGTAATTTTAAAGTAATCTACACGGAGTTACCTTGCCATTTATTCAAAAGAAATTTAATTTAAACTTTTTGTCTTAAAATAGCTCTTTGGCCAGTGACAGAAAATTCTCGACTTCATTCTGTTGAGTTATCAATTTATAATTGCCAATTCAGGTGTGAAAGTGGACGGTCTGATCCTTTATATAACGGAACCTCTATTCCCTTCGTTTTACGCGACAACGATGCTCGCGGTTTATGATTAGAAGTATCCAGGGCACCCCAGAGAAATGTCACATAGTCGGTAAGATTGGGAAAAGCTGCAGCAAGTTCAAAAACGTTATTGCAGCAAGCAGCAAATTGATAACCTTTGTTGGGATACGTTTTCTGCTCTAACATTGGACTGTCCGGATAAATTGTTTTTGTGAAATGGCTTTTGTAGATATTGCTTTGCATTTTTAGGCGACAAATTAACCCTGTTATACATTACGGGACATCTTGTATGTTTGCGCGAGAATGGCGCAAAGGCGCGGCCTGGCGCTACCGATGAGATTGACAGACAATGTATTTTTATTCCTACAGTGTGCCAAGTGTTAGGATTGGACCCACTGAGATACTAAGGCAGGGGAGTACATACGTCAGTTATAATCAGAGAACTTTCATGAGATGACCTCATAGACAATCATCCATTTAATCCAATCCTTCAGTAGTATTCAATAAAAGATGGTCGAACCAGGATAACATTTTTGAAGCAAATTCGGACATACCTTAGCAACGATTGCAGGTTTTCCTGCAGTTTTCTCTCACGTACGAGTGATAGCTGCAGTAGTTTGTCCATCCAGGACATCTACTATCGTTGTCGTTGCAGGCTGTATGAGAAACAGCGATATTAGTGACTCCTAATATCAACTGATATGTTGCTTATCATTATCATCATTAAAAGCATCAACCAGCAGCCATTTTGGCACCCTAAAAACGTCCCGAGTCACCGAAATCATCGACTCCCTCGGGTGATTTGGAGATCGTAGTGTGGAATTTTCGATTTAATTCGGTAAATCAAGTGTAGGACTTTGCTTGTGGATGGAAATCTTGAGATTTCCATATAAAATTCGTCTTTTTATATCGAATATAAACATTAACAAAGAGGTGACTGATTGGGGCTCTATGATGACCAAACGATGATGGAGGTAGGAATGGGTATTTTAAAATCCTTAGCGTGCATACATCCAGTTCTGAAAGCACGCCGATAGTTGAAAGCACGATGCTACAGCCACAGGGAGCTCACCTTTCCGGTAAAATAAAAATGAATGTGTTATTTTAATGGTTTTTTTTTCGGGATTTGGATTGCCCGCAGCTGTTCTGTGCATCTCAAAACAAAGAAGTATCGTCCCGTAACGATGGCCAGCGAAGGCTGAAAACCACGAAAACAATCCGTTTTAATCTCGCTATTTCTCGATCCATCCGACCAAATGTTTACGTTTTACCATATTCTTCAATAGTTTTCTGATAGGATGGTCTAAATAGTTTTGCTGGAGCATGCGCGTATCGTGATAGCCTCCCTTTAGGAACGTTAAGCTTATACAAAAGTTGATTTCTGGTGCACGATGGAGCTTTTAAAATGCAATGAGAAGAAAAAAGGACAACCTCGTAACATTAAAGAAGTCATGCGACTTACTTCCACCGCCTCCGCCGCCCTCACCTCCACCTCCATCGCCAGAACCTGCAAAAGGAAGAAAGAAATACATAACGTTATGTATAATTCAACCTATACTAGCAGTGGGTTAGTCTTCCGAAGTGGCAACGCGAAAATTGGCTTTACCTAGACATAATGCCGGTAAATAAATCTACTAAGTATAATCTAAGAAAAGAGAAAAGTCACCACCCAAAGATTAATACGGATAGGTTTAAGAACTGTTTTGCGAACCGCTTAATTTTTAAACATAATCTAGCCCTATAATTTAAGGTCGATAGCTCTTTAATTGTACATAATCACTTTTCATTTCTTATTACCTTAGCTTTTTAACATTATTGTATTTTCATTATATATTTTTGTAACATAGGATATGTAAAGTTTTATCTTATGATGAAATAAGATTATTATTATTATTATTATTATTATTATTATTATTATTATTATTATTATTATTATTATTATTATTATTATTATTATTATTATATTATTATTATTATTATTATTATTATTATTATTATTAGCTTTCTACTTATACATTATATCAGACGCAAGTTATTCTAAGTACCTTTTTTCGTGGTATTTCAGTGTACCCCATTTGTAAATAAATTCCTGATAAACTACACAAAACGTTTATGTTTTAGGGTTTTACGAAAATTTGGTTACTAGGACACCTACAAATTGTGCAAATCTTCGTCCAACGTAGGACTTTTTGCTCCGGATACGGCTATCGTCCAGACTACAACGCCGAAAACGATCACCGAAAACGGATCGGAGTTTTTTCCTATCGACCAAGTTTTTCCCTATCGACACAGTTAAAAATTCCCGCATCAACAGACGTATATTTGTCCTTATCAATAGAGTTTTTCGTGATCGTCAAATCTTTTATTTCCAACCGACATAGGTTTGTCCTAATCGATGACGACACTATTTTAGATATCACCAATTGACATTGTTTTCCTCATCGGCATAGATATTTTTAAATTCAACGATATATTTTTATTTTTGAGCCATTTGGCGCGCCATAAAACGGAGCAAAAAGTATCCATTCTCGTTTGAAAACGGTGTAGAGCGGACGGGGTCTAAGTATCAACAAAGTAAACATATGAGGCGGTTTCCTCTCTCTAAGTGAAGTACGACCAAGAGCGATGGGGCTGGTGAAATTCAGTCTCTACATTCTATAGGATTATTCAAAGCTTCAGGAGGCTAGATTCCGCTAAGAAAATAGCACGAAAAAAGCGATATCGCCTTTTTGAGTGCTATTTTCGGCGGAATCTACCGACTGAACGCTTTGAATATACTTGAATCCTATGATATCTCGTCCTCAATTTACACAAAAAAGAGATATCATAGGATTCTACAATATACTGGTTGGAATTGCGGGAGTCCGTCGTTACAATTAGAGAGCATGGACCACATCTTACCATACAAAGATCGTATTCCTGCGATGTCATCTTGATGCAGTCTCATGTTTGGTTTATAGCCAGTATAGTAAGGGTACATTATAGCACCACGGACGCTACTGTGTTTGAGGCCCAGCGAGTGGCCAAATTCATGCGTAGCCACCCATTCCAAGTTCGTGCCACTTTGTTTCCCGTCCGTGTATGTCTCCTCCTCGTCAAAATGAGCCCGCCCATCCGATGGGAAGTACGCATGCGCAAGGACGCCACCACGCCCGTCAAACCGGCTGCCGCAATTCCCTTCAGCGGAGGTCCCACCGTGAGCGCGAACCCCAAAACTGAGCGCACAATGGAGAGAAAAGAGTTAACGATCAGATTATGGGGTAAACGGTTGGGCGATTTCTAACATACAACAAACTATTCAATCCCATTATTTCGTAATCCAAACAATTTTCAAGAGGACAAAGGAGCCTACAATACAAGACACGGATACCGAGTCACTGGAAACAAAACAAAACGAACGATACCTTATTTTGATGTCGGCTCCCCTGGGACTACGCACTGCCCGGAAACTAAGGGAAGACACATCTGCCCAGTACTGTAAGGCCTTCTTGAATATTCGGTTTTGTTGGCTCACACTCAAGTCTTTTCCATGCTGGACGTAATAGGTCAAGCTCTTTTTCCTCCACGATCCACTCGTAGCATACCTACAGAGTTCAAATTGGAAACACCATAATGTGGAAATGAAGATGCTGATGGCGACCTTATAACACCAGGTTTTCGCGTTAGATACTAGTCAGAAATCGTCGTACACCTTTTCAGAAAAGGTTGCACCGTCACAACTGTGTGTTGTAGCCCGCGGTGCGTCATGGGAGATACTACAGAGAAGAACGAAATTCCCGTGTTACCCAGTACAGAATGTCTTGCGAGCGATGTACTGTATAATAATTTGACATTGTTCTAGAATACATCGGTGACGAGTATGGCTATTTGTTATATGACAACGATAGTACGCGCGCTCTGATTGGCTAATTAGCGGGCAGAAATTCCCGATATTTTACAAAACGAGCGCGCGTGGCTCTGTCCCCCCCCCCCCCCCCCCGGGGACTCCCATATTTTTGGGGCGGGGGTGCTTGTCGTACCTTTTAGGGTTTAAAGTCAGTCCTCTGGTACCTTTTAGGGGTAAAAGTCGATAACATGCATTTTTGTACGTGCATTTTTGCAACAGCCTGAATTTCAGACGTATTTTCTCTCGTAAAAAAATACAAGAGACTAATTTACGAGAGAAAATACGTATATATAACTTGTTGGTACCTTTTAGGGGTCAAAATCAACTAAGCGACGCCATGTCAAAGTTCAGGACGAGCACCCCCGCCCCAAAAATAAGGGAGTCCCCCCCCCCCCCGGGCTCTGTCAGAGTTTTCATTCAAGCGAAGCAAACCTCAAACAGAGAAAGATCGTGGTTGAACATTTCTTGTTTCTCTGCTGAAGATGTACCGAACTGTAAAACCTGTATAAACGTAACTACCATCTGGATTGAGTGGAAATTGAAACGATGGGTCTACTACAAGGAAACATTTGGGTTCTTTCAGAGAATTTCTCTAGGCAGACTAGTTCTGTTTTGGTGTGGAGGATTCATTGCAGAATAACAGATTAAAGCTTACATGAATGACTTTAACAGAAAAAGGGGCAACTAACAGCGGATGCAAGCGAAGATTTTGACTCGAGAATGAACATAAATCACAGATACAAAAGTAACAACAACCACTTCCTGTGAAAATACTGTCGCCTGGCTTATCGGTTATTTCCAGATTGAGAAGTTGTGTATTAACATTTTGAAATCCTCAAAGGATTCTCTGGATGAATAGTCTTTTAAACTCTATCGGTGGAAACTTTAGTCGTCGATGGAAAGCATATGATCGCAAATACGGTAAGAAAACTTCAACTTAATTGCAAGCTGCATCAAAACATCAAAACATTCTGCTTGTTATTGTTCTGCACTTCCTTTTCTCTTGTATCGTTTTCCGGCTAAAATATATTCACTTTTCAGATGCAACCTTTTCTGAAATAGGTGTATATATATATATAAAAAACAAGAAACATCTAAAGGTTTTAGAAAATGCAAACAGAATTTGAATATCGATAATATTATTCTGGCACATGATTTTTGCCCACCAAAAGCCTGAAATTAGTCGATCCCCAATTGCCTCTTGACCACTTACCGTCTTATTCGACCATCCTCGTCCGCATCAGGTATTCCACATCTTGGTTTCTTCATTTGCCTCAAGGTAGGCCCATCAAGTTTACCAGTGACAGGAATGCCAGCAAATCGCTGGAAGTTCTCAATGGCGGATTTGACATTATGGTTACCAGATCGACTTGGCGAGATATAATGGTATTGCCTCAAATAGTTCTAAAAGGTACAACGAGCAGCAACGTTAAATGCGTCCATTTAAAAAGATTATAAAGAGATTTCGATAAATCCAGCTATCGAGGAAGCACTGGATTTCATCCCTACACGTACCTCTTCTGCGTTCCTTAGGCTAGCTTAAACGTCCATCACCAACCGAGAGCCTTTGCGGACTCTTAGCCAATCAGGGCACACGAAACACAATGGATCAATTTGAAACAAAAAGAACACGGGACGCCAAAGGCTCCCGGTTGGTGATGGGCCTTTAAATCATCGAACCTAATTCCTGCCGCACCGAATGTCAATTACCCACTGATTAGTTAGTTAGAGCTATTGTCTCAGGCTCATTTGCATTAGGAATGGCCGACGCCGCAATACTGCCAAGCTAAATGACAATTTTGAAACCAGTTTTCGTACTTTTTGAAATCATAGCGACAGAATTAAGTTCGGCGTTCAAACATAGCATAATATAGGCCTCAGAGCTATAGGTTCCTTTCCTCAACTGCAACTTAAAAGGAATGAATTGAAGAAGGCTAGATGGGGTGGATAGTTCTTGGAAAAATCATAAGTGCCTATATTGTACGTTCCATAATTTATGTTACATTCGACTAAAGCATTAATGTTAATAATTTTCAGAAACAATTTCAAACAATTTTCTCAGTCAAATGTAAAGGAAGTATTTAAAGGTCCTCCTAAGGAAAATACTGTATACGTGAGTTTCATGATATGGAACTTACCAATGCGTCAATCTCCTCGTTAGCAAGGGTTAGCGCCGTAAGAGCGAGGCACAGTGCTACCAGCTTCAGCATCTTGATGTGCTCTTGTGATCCAGTGTAATTTGGGGGATTGTTATATAGGTGAGACACATTCCTGTATCAATACTGCTGTCTTTGTCTGTTTATACACGGCTAACGAAGAAGATATTATTCGGCACAGGGGAGTTTGTTCAAGACCAAAGCTGTGCAACTATTCACACACACGATTGTGTGTGGAAAACAAATATTAGGCGATGACCTGTTAAAGTTTTCCTTCTAAGTGATTTTTGACTATGTTGTCGAACACGGGCTCGTAAGCCCTTTATGAGAACGTTTAGGACAAAAGCTGTCGGCAACCCGAGGACGTTTTGAAGTTGATCACGAAATATATAGCGGAGGGAAGTTGAAGAAACAGTAAATTGACGACTCGAATCACATGTAAACTCAGCGCAGAAATATCGTTAAACTGAGCTCGAACGTTGACGTGATTTGGGTGATGTGTTGCATTCTACTCGAATGTGATGCGTCGTAAACTGGACCAGTTGTATTTACACTCAGACTCCAATAGCGCAAACTTCAACGCCTGTGTTAACAGTGAACACGGCTGCTGCTGACTTAGCTGAAGATAGTGGGTTGTGGATTATATGAGGGACTTTTGGGAGATCATATCTATGTTTATAACACTAAACTGGTACCAGAGCTATAATTTTTATATCGCTGATAAACGTTGCTACAATAACATTATCGGCCACAAATAAAAAACACCCTATCAGGAGTATCAAATATTTTATGCTTCATTAATAAGCAATTTTATAATACAATGGTATTGTTTCTTTGTATCATTATACATCATATTTATGGCTTATATTATAAAAATAGATACATATTTCTTTCGTAAACTTCATGCGCTTAATATATACTCTATATCACAAGGTCCATTTACAGCGCGAGAAGCCCAAGTATGGCCACCCGATAATTAATTCGCATACTTTCGCCCGCGTTAGCCAATCACAGGCGGGGGTTATTACAAGTGAGCCGGGCTCAAACCGCAAAACTGCTCGAGTCACGATGAGTGTTCAAGCCATGAAATACAGCGGAACTTCCGAGATTTTCTCTTTGTGCTTAGCGGTTAAAAGTTATCTAAGCTGAAAAAAATATAAAATGTCCGTTTTCTAGCGGGTCAAGCACTTGAAAGACAGAGAAAAGCCGTCGACTGAGTTTGTCTCTCCGCTAAGTCGGAGGTCAAATCATTCGCCCGCATTTCCCATTTATGCTCGGCACTAAACCTGCATCGATAATAATTTATATATTTAGAAATGAGCTTAGAATCATACAAATAATAATGTTCAAATAGCAATTTCCTTTCAGATCCTGGGATGATAAATAAACTCAACATTGCTATCTAAACTTGCAAGAACCCGCCGACTGAGTTGTCTCTCCGCTTTTCAGATGTCAAATTTCTTTGCCTACATATATTCCACATTTATGCTCTGCACTAAACCACTTGCATCGAAAAAAAGATAAATTGAGCAGTTTTCTCTTTGTAAACTCTTTGACCTTACCCGGATATCTCGAATATTTCAATGTCACGCACACACGAATCGACTGTAGATGGCGTGATTGTTTATACGAGGTCTAAGTGATCGCATCGTAGTTTAAATTTCTATAACGGTTTAAAGCACTCTCCAAGTCATTGTGCCTCGTAAAACGAATTCTAAACTAGAAGTTTCTAATAGAAAGTGAAGTGCTGTGAGCTGGTAAGACCTTTAAACAGTGTTTTCAGCTGTAACTGAAATCATTTACATTTTCCAGAAATAGTAATCAAGAAAATATTTCGTTTTAAATTTGTAGAAATCATGCATAACCTCTATAACCCTATTTCTTCAAATAAAAGAAGCGAACCCCTCACATTTTTTTTTACTTCATTTGTCACTCAGTTAACAATTTGTATTCAAGATGCAAGTACTTTTTGCTTTCCAATCTGTTACCTTGCCATTTATTCTGAATGTTATTTAAACTTTGATGGGTGCCTATATTATGGTCAGAGACTGAAAATGCTTGACTTTATTCTGTTAAGTTATGAATTTATAATTCATAACTTATTCCTCTTCATAGGTGGCAGGTATAGGTGGCAGACAAGTGGGGCCGGGGGGCAGAAACCCCCCAGATTTAAAAGTGGGGGGGGGGGGGGGAGTTGGGACAACCCCCCAACTTTTGGACATGCTCCGTATCCCCTGCTCTTAAACTGGAACCTCATTTTTAAATATATTTTATTATTGGACTGCAAGGTCAGTTTACCATATGTATGCACCTTCACTTTAAAAGCAGCATTACACTTCATAGCCTAAAACCAGTTGTAAGCCGCTTTTGTGTGTGTAGTTGGATAAGCTTCTGTTAGTAAGACTGTGCATACAGAAAGGATATTACATGGTGGTGTAAAGATATGAGTTTTATTTTCGAGTGGCAAGAAGAATATTTTACGGATGAGCACAGCGAATGAGTAAAAATGTTTTTGACACAAGAAAATAAAACTCATATCTTCAAGCCACCATGTAATTTTCTTTTTATTATATAGACAAAGCAGAAAAAAATATTCCAAATTGATTTCCAAGCACTTTTGTTTGGACCGATATCCTCAGTAGTGAGGATATTGACACTCAGGTCCCGGATGTAGCTTCGTATGAGATCTACAAGTGGCGTATTTCCCAGTAAAACACTCGTGTCTATATAATAAAGTACAATACCGGTAAGTCAAATTAAAGAAAAAATGTAAGGCTTGTACTACAACATTTGTATAGGTAATGGTACAACTTTCAGTTCAATTGGGATTAATCATCATGTTTTTTTTTATTTCTGGGCATCATTTGGCAAAGCTTTTCATTTAAAGGGTGACTGGGTCATGTAATCTCTAAGTTCAAAAGGCGTACTGCAGTATTGCAGGGGTGAGTTTTTCAAAATTGCATCATAGTTAGTGGAGGAGACTGCCTATAATAATTTGCAACAAGCCGCTAGGCGAGTGCAATTTGAGCTTTTTGAAAAATTCAAGAGTGTAATTTAAATCCCAAATTGAATGAGAATAGTTGTACCATTACTCCTTATAAATAATAATTATTGATGAAAAATTGTCAGAGAAGACCGAACACAGGCCAAACAAAGAACCAACCAACTCGACAAGAATTTCATTATAATACAATTTAAGCAGGATGTGCAATTACTAATTCTGTTTTGACAACCATCAACTTTATTTCAAGATCGAAGGTAAAATTACATACAGTTTTAAAAAGGTGAACAGAACTATTGTAGGTAAACTTTAACAGAAAACATACCTGAAGTCTTGTGTAAACTTTCTTGAAACTGCCAAACAACCAAGCAATTTGCCCCTGGCATTTTGCATTAGTTTCCACTATTTTAATCATCGCTGCCTTATCCTGCTGGATTTATTCACAGTCGAATTCATAGTAGTAACATTGTCATGGTTGTTATTTCCATTGTATTATGAAATCTTCCGTGTTTTTATCTCATACAGTCATGTGGAGTGCAATTCAGTAGACTGTTAGTACAATTGTCACAACCATTGTATGGAGTTTCCAGAGTTTCCACAGATCTCTAAATTATTTTTAAGTCTGAGCATGTTCAGAGGTTGGTCATGTTATTATAAATTGAGACAATCCAGTATTAATTCTGCTACAATGACTGTATCAGGAATCTGTATCTAGGACAGCTAACATCTCTGCTTGTAAAAAAAAAAACCTTGTAATCACAACCTTCCTGCATAATATGCTTGTCTTGCTTGGCATTCATTATGAAAAGGGTCAGTCCTATGGAAAGAAAGCCAAATGTGCTTTGGTTGCCGTGGAATCTACAATCGTTCGAAACACAGCAAAAACTCTGGGACAAAAGGTCATTTCGGTATAGAAATAATAACGGGGGTTTAAAAACTGCAAGTGAAAGAAACAAGGAACTTACCTAGAAACGAAAGTCTGCTCTCAGGCGTTGGAGAGTACGGTTTTTAGGACGAAGAACCAGAGTTTTAACCACCATCTTGAAAATGTGACGACACAAATTCCAAAGGAGTCCCGATTCATGTTCGCTACTTGCACCATAACGAGGCGATCCCTTGTTGATATCGATTGGATATCGATTGTCCTGCTGATATCGATTGGATATCGATTGACCAGACAGACACCCAGCCAGACGAAAAATCTCGGATGCTTCACGGCATATCATCTTGCGACTGTCCCAGAACGCTCTGCGCGCGTAATCCAAAATGGCGTCCAGCTATCGAAAAATGCACTACACACCGAAAATTAATGGCTCCCAGCTATCGAAAAGTGCATTGAACGTCGGAATTAGTTTCGCTGTTCGCTCGCTGCGCTCGCTCACAGCAAAAAGAAAATACTAACGTGCAAAACAAAAGGCAAAGCAAATGGCGAGATTTCCACTCCCAGGTAAGTAATTATGAATACGAAAGTCGATTTAGACTAAAAGTTTAGTTCGATCAACTGAGATAATCGAGATTTTCGAGGTGTCTTTATGCATTATACCGGTAACCGGAATACACTAAAACATTTGAAATATTTCGAGTCGTTTATTGTCTGTACACAAATGTCATGATAATCGTGAGCAACCCTTACAATTATATCCATTTTATCGCAGGAGATCTTCTTCTACGTCTAAATCAAAGCGGTGGAATATATGACCACGGTCGCAAGCACACCCAGATGATCCGAGAGAGGGTCTTAGATCTCCATCACGATCACTTTTCTGCAAGGGCAATAGCTCATGAAATGCGTCTGAGCAAGTCATTTGTTTGTAATGTTGTACACCGCTACGATGTTGAAAATACATCCTACCCCAAATTTAAGGCTTCAGGGGGAGGGCCCCCTTCGAAAATCGACGACAATGTGTTAGAGTACGTTGAGGTGCTGAAGCTACAGAAGCCATCAATTTATGCCAATGAGCTGAGAAATCGACTTCTGTTAGATGGCGTTTTGGCCAGGGCGGATCTACCATCCTATCGGCAGATAAACGCAAGATTGGCTAGCGATCTTATGATGACCAAGAAGAAGCTAACCGTCAACCCACTTGAGGCAACAACCCCCGAAGTAGTAACATTAGCAAATGAGTATCTGCACAAGATCACCCAGTTTCATCCAAGTCAAATACATTTTTTTGACGAGAGCAGTGTCATCAAGACAACGTGCAATAGGCTCTACGGTAATTCTCAGATCGGGACCAGAGCAGTAGAAGTTCAGCGATACGCATCTAATGCTAACTACACCGTGAATCTTATGGTATCTCTCCAGGGCGTTGGCCACTCAAATATACTCGATGGGCCGTCTAACGGGCTTCATATGCTCAATTTTTTTGAGGAAGCTCTAGAGATTCAGAATCCCGACGGTTCTGTGGTTCTAGAGAGAGGGGACGCTGTAGTCATGGACAACTGCGGTTTCCACCACGGACACTTTGTGGAACCTGTACTAAGAGGGATGCTGACCGACTATGGCGTAGAACTGATCTTCCAGCCGCCTTATTCTCCGCATCTCAACCCTTGCGAGCAAGGGTTTAACCAGATGAAAGCCTTTCTGAGGCGAGAACAACGACTTGCCATGGAGGAAACGAAGATAGCCATTGACATGGGAGTGCAACAGCTGACCACCGATAACTGCGTAAATTACTTTAGGGCTTGTGGATCTGTTTAGCAAATAAGTGCGAGGGCTATATTAGCAAGTAAAGGGGAAAGGGCGGGGCCAGACGCAGGAAATGACTCAAAATCAAATCAAGTTTATCCTTTTGTATACCGCAAATATCCATTTCAGTTGTGGGCTTTATAGTCCATCAATTTCAAGTTAGATATAGTATAGGCTTGTTGATCGATCAAGCTAGAAACACGGCAAATGACGAAGTGACACATAAACTCATGAAGGAAAATTCGATCTAGGGGGTGGGTTGTGGGTTTGCACCCCCCCCCTCCCCCCCTATGAGAGTGGTAGATTTTAGTTATTTAAACTCAGCACGGGGGTGCTTACCATTGGTCACGAAAAACCGGTAATTTCGGTTGGGATTCCAATGGTACAGTCGATGTTTCGGTCATTCCGGTTGGTACGAGAGGTTCAGCTTCAGAGGTTGTCTCGCCATTCCAGTTGGAACGAACCGATCGGAATGGTTTGTACCATTGGTACTCCATCCGGTTTTATGACCAAATAAGGTAGCCGATCCGAACCGAAATGCGAATAAGCGAATGGTAAGCGCCATTCCACTCGGTATTTCATCCCAACCGGAATATTTTGTACCATTGGACGCTGATCAAACCAACCGGTTTTCCTTGACCAATGGTAAGCACCCCGGATCATAACCAGTCCGAATTAGTGTTGCAACCCCCCCCCCCCCCCCCCCCCCCCCCCCCTTCACCCTTTGAAAGAAATCCTGAATCCACCAATGAGGCGAGAGCAGTTTACGCTGCGCCACTCATTGCTCTTCCAATTTTTTGCCTTATAGAGTGCTCGTGTGAATTTTTAGCCACATCATGCTTACACAGAAAATTACCTCAGCCATAAGGCTAGGGGAATATCTAGTACACACCATTAGAGGAAAAGCATCCAATAAAACACACCCTTAACCATCTTGTCCCCATGTGACTACTTTTGGTATTATGCATTGTTTACAATTCCCGTAGGAAAATAATCTAATGCACGCTTTTCGTTGAAAAATATTTTTCTCACAATGTACCCCTCCCAATTGTTGGGCCGCACCCATATGAACATACTCTCTTTCGTCACGAGTCAGATAACCAATGAGCTTGCATTTTTCCCTGGTGACTTGTTTACGTTTTAGCGGGAAATCTACACAACACGTTCGAGACGAGTGAATGCAAAGATCATGGCTTCCTCGAATAATTATTACAAGAGCGAAGTTTACGAATGGCTGAGGTCCATTTCTCTAGACAACATGAATCTTGAGCTGAAGGCCAAACGCTTCGAACAGAAGGGATTTACTTCTCTTCGCTCTTTGATGTATCTGAAGGTGACAGATATTCCTGATATTTTCGACGGGTCTGAATGTCAGCTTCTACTAGCAGAGCGCCGTGTATTAGAAATGGAACTGAAAAAAATTCATGTCGGGAATAAAGGCCTAGCAACTTCCGTTCTCAGACCCTTGGATGTAAATTCCCTGGATCCTGTGAATATAAGGCCTGCCTTTCCAGCGCCGCATATTCCTGCCAAGCCGAATACTGCACAACAAGCGACAGGTGCGCGCCCTCTAGACAAGAGAGAGAAAGAGCTACAAGACAACATGGACGTCCTCAACGTACAAGTCGCAAGTGCGAAAGAGAGGATCGAAACCCTGAAACAAACACGTGAGAGCCTGAATCCTTTGGCTGCTTTTAGAAGTCGTTTGTGCAGTACTTGCCACAAGCCTGGACACACTAAAGCGGCGTGCAAAGCTAGCCTCTGCACTGATTATCGTGTATGCAAAGTGAGAGACAAACATCCCGAACTCAAGTCAGAGATTGCAAAGCTACAGGTAGAACTAAAGGCTTTAGAGAAGCAGTGTGGTAGTGCCAAGAACGACCTGGATACTTTCAAGATGGCCCGGCAGAGAGCAGCGACAAATTTCTTTGCTGCTATGAGAGATCGCCTCCGAAATATGAATCCCGCAAAGTACGCAAACCGAGCATACCTTGATAACGACCTGTTGGTACTGGAACGTGCGCTCGGCAAGAAAATCCCAGATTGGGGCGAAGCTGAGGATTGGAGATTACCGATTCTGGTTGAACAATATAGAAACAATATCACTGCTCTAATGAACAACTAGATGAATTAGGATATCACTTCTTTATGTTGTGTTTATGTGTCGTGGCATTTCTCAACTCTTGGAAATTCAAGAGTGAAAGGAACACAAGAGACTATAATATTCAGATACTTTATAGGAATGGCATGACCTTAGAATCTAGCTAGCAAGTAACACGTTTATTGTTTGGTCATCATATCTGCAATGTTGAGTTTATTTCTCATCCCAGGATCTGAAAAGTAAATTGCTATTTGAAAACTATAATTTGTATGATTCTGTACTAAGCTCAGCTATTTTGCTTAACACAGTTTCTGTCACTAATAAATGGCTGCTTTCGCGGCCATCTATTGATCAATTGGCATAGGAAATAATGTTTATGTTTTCGTTTATTCAAAATTATTATAATTTCACGGGAATTTCACGCATGTGACAAAAATTATTCGCGAACAAGAAACTATTCTCTTTCGGAGAAGGTCTATATGTTTTTCGAAAAGGAAATTTCTCAGTTCATTTCTAAATTATATAAATTATTATCGTTGCAGGTTTAGTGCCGAGTATAAATGGGAAATGCGGGCGAATAATTTGACCTCCGACTTAGCGGATTGAGAGACAAACTCAGTCGACGGCTTTTCTCGCGCGCTTTGATTTCCGACTACACCTGTTTACTTTGTCTTTCTAGTGCTTGATCCGCCAGAAAACGGACATTTTGTATTTGATTACAGCTTGGATAACTTTTATCCGCTCAGAGCAAATAGAAAACCTAGGAAGATTCGCTGTATTTCACGAATTGAACACTCAGCGTGACTCGAGCAGTTTTGCGGTTGAGCCCGGCTCGCTTGTAATAACCCCCGCCTGTGATTGGCTAACGCGGGCGAAAGTATGCGAATTAATTATCGGGTGGCCATACTTGGGCTTCTCGCGCTGTAAATGTTTTCATTAGTTTTGAGAAGGACTCCAAATAGTCCCGTAAAAACCTCGAGTAAAAATGTTTAGTCAAGTATTTACTTTTTTTAAATAAAGTCAAATGATTGTCTTCGCAAGATAGTAGCTCCAATCTATAAAAGTGGCGCGAAGCTCATTAATAACAAAGGAAAAGACAACGACACAATGGTGCTCTAACACATGCCAATTGTTAATTTTCCCGTGCTCGGATTTTTGCCGATTTTGGATGTTACAGATGACTGTCTCTGTCGAAAACCGCTGAAGGATCTTCTGTTGCAATTTGTTACAGAATGAGCGCATTTTGGGATTAAGTTTCCAGTACTCCAAAGTGTGTCAAATAACGAGCAAATCCTCCATGTTACCTGCAGGTTCAGAACCTCGCTGGTGTTGTCGCGTGTCCAGTTGTTAACTTGTCGTTCATTTTCGCTGCTGCACATCGCCGATAGGATTGTTCCAAAAATGGCAAGAAAAATCCAAGGGTTCCCTGATCTGGGATACTTGCGAGCAAGGCCTGGGGGCTGGTGAGGTCAGCTAAGGTTGATAAGGTCCCTACAAACAATAGAAATAGGGCCGCTGTCGTTTTCAAGTCATCTTAGAGAGCAAGTGAATTAGATCTTATATAAGTACTGAATTTCACTTTCCTATAATCGCAACTCATAGGGGTGATTACACTTGGATTACCAATTCCCTGATTGTTTCGCTCTCCCCACTGAAACCCTCTTATCAAAACTTTACTCCAATAACGCCATTGAGAAGTTAAGCTTGCACGAGGGCAAATGCTCCGAGTGCACCGTAACCAGTCAAATTTCCGAGTGGACGAATGTCTCGTCCGGTGATGCTGTTTACAATAAACGGGCTATATCTGCGTGCATCTTTACAAGATAACTCTGCAACCGTACGAATGTCAATTTTCTCAGTACTTCTGCATTCAGCTCATGCGCAAAAAAACACACCCGGGTTGATTTGGTTATTTTTAACAGAAGGCACAAACTTATTTGCCGCATATCTTACTGCAACGCTAAAGAACACTTTCCATTTTCGCCACAATATTTGCTAACATGACAAAAAATAGCTATCGTGAAGTTACGAAAACGCTATACAACTCTGAATCAGAAACTCTATATCTCTTCTATGAGTGAGTTTATTACAAAAAACCTTTTCGTGATATTTACATAATGACGTAGAAACTAACCTTTCAAGGCTTCCAAATAACCTTTTCTTATTTCCGGCTCTTCTGGGGCGTCACTGTCCTTACTCTCTAGTGGCTGAAATTTTTGTAGGATGACGTCAAGAAGATATGACCACTAAAAAGCAAGAGGATGAGCAGATGTTGTGATTGCGCAGTTTAGCTGCATTTCTCTTTTTATTTACTGCGATTTTCAAAATTTTGCGAACTCTACACCGACCAACAAACCGTGGTTTGGCTTCCGTCAATCAAACGAGTGAACAACTCTGGGTGATTTCACGGAGGCTTTGATACATCTTGTGAACTGATAGGGGCTAGCTAAGCTTCAAAACACAATTGTTTACATGTAAAATTCAAACCAAGCTCACAAGACATACGTGGACTTGACTTAAAAGGTTTGATTGACGGAAGCCAAAACACAGTTATTGGCGTTCGGAAACGTCAAGTGGGAGTTCGCAGAATTAGGAAAATCGCAGTAATGCCAGCCTGTTTCAAGTTGAAAGAAATGTCAGTGAACAAGGGGAAACATAGAAAGCAAAGCTGCAGACTATTTAACAATTAGTCGCCGAAGGCAATCTGACTATTCGCCGGTAATCACGAAGCCTGAGGCGACTAATTGTTTAAGTATAATTTCTCAAGTGATTCATAAAGTTTTTGGACAAATTTTTTTGTTTTCGTTTAGTTTTTCACGGTTATAACAAACTCGCGCGGGCACTCCACCAGTTCTATCAATGTTATAATCACCGGTTGGTGATTACGTCTCGACCAACAAGCGCGCGGAATTTCTTATAATCACTTGAGTAATTATACTAATGTTGATAGCCTGCTTGCAGGAGGTGGAGCGCTCAAACGTCGCTCCATAATAGCCTTTTACTACGCTGGCTATGGTTTTCTAGAATCGGTACCCCAGCCATTGTTAGCGGGAAAACGGAAGCCGGAGAAAAATGTTACCTTTTCTACGTCAGCGTCAAAGAACTGCTGACCATAGGGTAATAACAAAGCTGGCCACTTTTCAACAAGTAAACTCACTCCCTAAAATTGAAACACAGACAACGTAAATGACAGTACAAGTCTTATGACACGGGGTTAATAAAGACTTGTGAGTTCATTACGCTACATTTCCATAATATGGGTCATGAATCATCAACATCAGTAGTGACTGTCTATCGTCGCGATGCCATCCCAGATGCAGTATCTTGTTATTCATTTTTAGCACAAAAAAGAAGAAGTTGTAATTCTAAAAGAATAATTGTTTTATACCATCTGTCATTCAGTGTCAAAATTGGGAGCTCCGCTTTTAGGCAGTGCCTAAAGGTATATATTATTATTGCTACTACACTGATGTCCGGACTCTGGTAGAGAAATCAGACATCGTCAAAAATGTTTCCTTTGCTTCAGTTACCTTTTCATACGAGCCTACACGAGGAAAACAGAGCAACTTGATGGAATGGTCGCCTGGAAACGTCTTCTCTTCAATGTCTCCGAGAAGACTCTCACAAAACTGACGTCCAGCGAACGGTGAACTGAGAAGAGACTGCAAATACGATGCGTTGAGATAAAGGGGCAATGGCACTGGAGATCAGCTGAATTATGAATCTTATCTAGTGACTATGAAGAATGAAGACGACTATGAAGAAGACAGAATGATAACATAGGGTGCCCACGATTTTTAGAATGTTAAATTTCAGGACTTTCAATGATATTTTCCAGGACTCCAGGACTGTGTTGGAAAGCAGCAAAACAATGTGGCAGACCAAACTCTCAAAGTTGGACTGAAGATTATTAAAGTGCTTGAAAATAGTGGTCAAATCAGTGATGCTAGGAATCATGCAGATGGTACAAGGTTGATCTTTCTTACCTGAAGCTTCAGCAGATGCTCTGCGCAACAACAACAGAAGCAATCACCTACGCTGCTTGCTGAAGTTGAGTGTTGAACACTATAGGTATTTAATGGACTGGAGCGACCAAGCATCATTCTACTGGGGTGAGGGTGGGGTCGGCCATGACGTCTTGTGTTATGGGGTGAAGATGGTCCTCTTGCTTGACGGGTGTTTGGACAGTCCTGATGAGGAACTGGCAGGGCACCTTAAGGTGACCAAGAGAACACAAGTGAACGCAAATAGAATCACCGGAAAGTGTTGAAAGTAAATGTAAATATATGTAAATGTATGACACTCCCCAGACTTGGAGCTTGTAAGCTGAATAGACCTCCTCGGCTTGGGCGTAATGTTTTCCCATTTCAGATCACGTGGCATTCCCATGAGTATTCTCTTTTTCTTTTTCTGCTACGCACCGAATGATATATGAATATGGAAGCATTCCAAACAAAGAGAGATTACTCATGGGAATGCCATGTGATCTGATATGGGCAAAACATTACGCCCAAGCCGAGGAGTTCTATTGTGCTGGGTCTCAACCGCGCCACTGGCGGCCAAGCGGTCATACCCACATACACTGAATTTGTGGTCAATGCCAGAGGGTTTATTACGTCCTCAGTGGTTCTTTAACTTCCCCCCTGAAACTTGGTAGAGTAGTAAAGGCGAGACGGGACCTCTGTTTATTGTCTCATTCAAAAGATATGAAACACAGTAGAACAAAGTTCAACTCACAATATGAACCAGAGATGTGAAAGGACTCAAATAAGCCTACGATGTATTTGACAAGATTTATTGAGAGCATACATCTTCTGGCTGTATTGCTTGAGTGATTACTGGATGGAAACAGGTCACTTTATTCATAAACACGTACCTAAAAATGGTGGAAGCTTATCAAGCCAAGCGTAACGAATGCCAAATGACCACCATCGCCTTCAGGCTAAAATGAAAACGAAAATACAATGACCATTGATTATTTGAACATTATCCAGTGAACATTACTTAATCTCTTTTAAACCCCTGCGTCAATGAATATCTGTTTATTGTTTTGATTTAACACAGTTACTTTGCTGTTCTAAGACTACATCAGGGTTGGAAATTGCGACCACAAATCAGGCCTAGGCAACTAAATTTTTAACTTTAACTCTACGACCTATTCCATTTCCTATTTTGTGTCAAAAGTGACCCCAAAGTGGTTTTATTTTTTCTCCTTTTGAACTTACCACGTGCTTGTGTGACTTGGGGCCATTTGATGGTTTTGTTGCTGCTTTGTGGTTTTCCAAGATACGAGACAAGTACATTCTAGATAGCAGTGACTGGAGAGTGACCATGAAATAAACATACCACGAAATTAATATGAAAAATAGAATAGGGTACACAAGTGTGGCACGCATGGATATCAAACTCATACATTTCCCTTATGTGTTTCGTGACTGTGTAAACCAACCCCAAGGACACGATCTAAAACATAGATGTTTGAAGCAGATTTTATAAGAAAGAAGACATTGCGCCAGCTCACCAATGCTGCGGCAAACGCATCACCTCTTTTCTTTTCTGCAAATGAAAACAGTAAGTTATAAAAGATAATACACAGTCAATAACCCACTGTGGAGGACCTCAACTTCAGCTATGCACCCTGAAACATTTGGAATCCTAGTGAATTCCTTCAAGATCACCACACTTTGAATTCATGCTCACCCACCCTGAAAATCCACCTTTTAAGAATACCCACCCTGAATTTTCTTACTTTTGCTACAAAATATACAAACTGGAATCCAATGCCACTAAAACTCTCTCATAGTATGAAACCTTCAACTGTCATACCCTGTAATTCCAATGCCACTGCCCAATTCAAATTTTAGGATAAGGTTTTGCGCCATCAGAAACCTATTGGCACTATTTAGCTTATTTCATTCCTTTCCATATAAATAAATCTAGGAAAGAAATGTAATATAGTTCAAAGTATTTGTTATGTGCGTAGAGGCGGAAGGAGCAGAATGCTTTCGTATTGGCCAATACTATAGTTATTACACCATAACTTAACTCATAACACTCATAACTCTAAAAGGAGGAGGCGCTACCATAACGTCCAGCTCACTTTACCATTTGCAACTCCTTCAAGGAATTCCATCACTTGATTGTTTTGAACAGTAGACGTTTTGTTCACCTACAAGAAAAAGCAAGGCATTTAAAAAAAAATGCTTTTTCTTGTCGAGGTTCAATGTTCGTTATATTTGTTATGGAAACTAAAACCATTGGACCGGTACAATGCTCATACGGTACCGGTACAATTCTGGCACGTTTTGCAACAGTGTTCACACGGCCTAGCCGTACCAAAATCAGTCCGGTGCAACAGGTGTGAACGCGCGACGGTACCATACAAGAGTTGTACCGGTCTCGTGTGAACGGGGTCTGAATAGTTTCATCTTACCCCAAGAAGACCAAGGATGGTATCCATAGCAAACATCTTGGTGTCATGTAGGTGAAGCATGACGTCAACAAACACTCCGGGGCATGTTTCCGTAGCATCTAAATATCAAGAATGGTAACACGTGTACTTTAGCAAGTGACAAAAGAAAAGAAGCCTAGATTATTAACAAAGAACGCTTTGTCTTAGGCACTATGTAACATCGTTTTCCATCTGAAATTTGAACCACACTGTTTAATTGTATTACAACGCTAATTTCGGCGCATGTCATTTGTCGAGAGTTATCGAGCTATTGGTCCAGAATTATCGAGCTACACTCTCGGGCTAATATTCCTTGCGAACATATTTCCTCGGGAATCTCACGTTAGGGGCTTCGACGGAAGAAACAATTGTTTAACTATTGTACAGCTAATGGAAGGACAAACATACCTGTGCCAATGGCGTGAGATGCTTAAGGTCTTCATGCAGCAAGAAGTAATTTGAAGAGACAATTCTAAATAATTCAGACTGGAAAATTGAGAAGAACAGACGGCATCAGTATTTTATTTCAAACAGTGTCACGATTTTGAGGTCAATTTAGGTGGATTAAATGAAGTCAAATTCCACAAGATTTGAGCAAAGTAATTGGCTAGGTTTGATAACTACCCCTGCTGCTACATAAGTACAAACTTGGAGTATTATCGTGTGTCATCGACCGGATTGATTTGGATTGCGAATTGCATTTTCTTCAATTTCTTATCAGACTGAACAGTTTTCAAACTTGGAAATCTATATAATCTTTCACAAGAATGCCTATAAGTTTCTCAGCCCCTTTAACTGAGATCTCTGTCTCGTATTACCTCTCCAATGGAGAACAACTCGGCCTGAGCATGTTCTGGCTCACATTGATGCAGATAGAGAATAGCAAGGACTAGTTTGTCAATCGCAGAAAATCTGAAAAATAAAATGTGAGTTTCTTATCATCAGCTCTGAAAGTAGACCACAATTCTGCCTCTTCGGGCTCATTTTTTTTGTCTGCATTCTTTTCTCCACGGGCTTGTGCGTTCTTGAAAATAACCGTACGACTGAGTCGAAATAAAAACTAGCCTGTTACAATCTTGAAATATGAAAGCAAAGCGACTTTAAATGGGGCCACAGCAGAAGTAATGGATTTTTCCAAAATATTTCAATAGCTCAAAATATGACATTTCCAGTTATCAGGTCTTTTAGAGAAGGTTTACAAAAGTATGAGTACGGCGAGCGGCAGAATCGTAAACGGTTTTTTTTTTCGACGCGCACGACGTTTCGGTGAAATTCGATGTAACACATTAAAAAACGTTTTTACTGTGATATGGGCAATCCCGTTTATTATTTCAGTTTCGAAAGCGGAGCCCCTACGTACGTCATCACTATGAAACAGTAAGAAACAAAACATAGGCAAACTAAACTCACCTATATGGTGTATCTTCAGATTTTTTCAGATCCTCCAAAGCACCAATTGCTATTTCTGTTGAATAATGCAATGTGAAATGAAGATTTTATTCAGTAGTTAATGTCGGGCCTCCACTTGTAAGGGGGTCTTTGAGGAGTTCAGGATACCACAATATCACAAAAAAATATCACTGAAAATAACACACCAAATAACAATAAAGATACCCTATGATTAACAGCACTACAATCAAAACGATTTCACCATAATCTACATGTAGCACGCTTTCCAACGCCGAAATCTCGGATATCGTCGAATTATGCAATACCACATTGGCCATAACGCAAACCTCAAGGAACCCCACACTAGACAATGCCAAAGAATTCACAAACATTGCCGGATTTCAAGCCGAGAGTGCCTGGGGCGAATCCCTTAATATTACCATTATCGAAACGAGATCCACATTAAGAGACAGAGCATGCTAAACTATACAAGCTCCTAAAGTTTGGAGTTGATTGTGTAAATTCCGTTCGAGATACAGCCATTCCAATATGCCGGAATTTAATAAGCTTTGTATGGTTTTGCGGACGCCGGGTCCGGATTGTAAATATTTTTGAATGGCTGTTTCTCGATCACTATTTGCCCGATTAATACCAAACTTTAGGATTCTATATAGTTTAGCATGCTCTTTCTCTTTATGTGGATCGCGTTTCGATTATGGTAATATTAAGGGATACGCCCCAGGCAATCACGGCTTGAAACCCGGCAATGAGGCAGGAACGCGGTAGGTAGGAGGATCTTTTGTTTACAGTCTGAACTTATGTGCGACAGGATCTAGATACAGAATGTTTGAAGGGGCTCGAAAAGAACCAGCGCTGAATATGAATAGCGGACAACAAAAGCCTACTCAGAAAACCTTACAGCTTTACATTCATTTGTAAGGGCGCAGATAAATGTTCATTTTAGAAAGAAAATACGCTAATGGGTATTTACAAAACCTGCCTAGAGCCTCAAAAACGTTATAAAATACGTTCTTGGGATAGTTATCATTTGATCTCGAGCGCTTTCTAAGAGCAAAGAGTCTTTCTCAAAAGCCTTCAATTTCTTGGCTTGTAAGAGGCCCATTAGCCCACGTTTTCTGTAAATTGAACTTCCCGCAATGCGCTCATTATTCGAATGACGAACATAAGACTTTCTACCTACGCTTCATTCGCTAGGTGCTATTCAAATTCAGAACATTTCTTTTTGTAGCTCCGTTACGCTTGCTGATTTTCACTATTGCTATGAAAATGAGTACAAATATTAACGTTGACGTCACAAGAAAACCGCCTTTACCTGTGGAGAATCCGCTAAGCGATGACGTCAACACAATGTCTGATACACGGCTTGGTTTAACTTTGGCATAGATTTTAAAAATCTTCTTGGTAATGTTCTACATTCAGAGAGAAAGAATACTTCAAAATCTTATCAAGTATTAAAAAAACAATTTTAATTTTCTGAAACATTTTGCTATTGAGCGCTATTCCATACAAAGCAGCATTCATCTGTCTCGTGTGCTGAAGAAGACCCTCCAATATGTTTTTTTTTCTCTTTGTAAGTAATGTAATATAAGAAAACTGGTTGTACAAATATGTTTAATAATAATAAAAACTATAAAATGCAATAACGTTGCTTCATAGATGATGGCAATGCCATTTTAAACTAACCTCTGAGACAGAAACTGGCTCATCTGGACCAAAAAGTTTTTGGTCCAAATAATGGACCAAGCCCTCACCAAAAGGGGGCCCAGCCTTCCACACCCTGCTTATAATGTCCCAAAGAGGAAGACCAGACATGTAATAGTACTCAGCAGCATTTGTAGCTTCCTCAGGAGATCTGTCAAGAGGTCACAACACAACCATTGTACAAACATTATTGTAACATGTCGTTTCTAATGTTATCCTTAAGGCCAATCACCAACCGAGAGTCTTTGCGCCCCGTTTTCTTTGTTTTCAAATTGATCCATTGTTTTCGGGTGCTCTGACTGGCTAAGAGTCCGCAAAGGCACTCGGTTGGTGATGGGCCTTTGATTAAGCATTAGAGCACAACTTTCTATGACTTATCAGCGCAACAGAGCATGCGTGATGTTGGGAGAGACACGAGAACATTGATTTTAAACGTTTCGAGTGTCTCTCCCAACATCACAAGTGGTCTATTTGCCGATAAAGTCATAGAAAGTTGTCCTCTAATGCTTTTATGATATAGCGGGGGAGAACCATTACTTTATTGGTGTAATAGAGCATAGATTTGGACCACTCAGAGCGTGTATTATATCGTAGCTATGTTATAACAAAGTATAAACCCTATAGACCCCATAGGCACAATAATGCATTTTCCAATCGAGAAGGTGAGTCATAGCTAGATTAGTTTTTCCATTTAGTATAATCACTGGGAGATCCGCTTTTAGGCAGTGCCTAAATCTATATATTAGCTTGACACTGTAATCCGCTGGTCACTATTACAGATACAAGTGTGTTTTTTTTTCAGCTAAAACGTTTACCGTTGTCATGCCTAATATTTCAGAAACGGGTGTTCACAAGATTCTACATGTACCTCGAACAGATGTCTGCAATGTTGAGTGCTGATTCGCAAAGTAATTTTCTCATCCTCTTTCGCCTAGCCTCAACGTCTTGGTTTCCTTGCAAATCCACCAGGCAACGTGACTTTAGAAACATGTGCTGCTCTGACACCAGTCTGTGGTAGGCCTGGGGATTGTGCTTTTGACATCGATTGGCCAAAGGCATCTGGAATCAAAGGAATAAGAAATTCATATCATTGTTTTAGCTCACTCAACATCCCACTTAAAGGGGCTGTGTCACGGTTATTTGAACAGCTCTAAATGTGCTTGTAACCATCTCCAAATTACTTAGATCACTTGATATTAGCCTAATAAGCAATGTATGTTTTTTACACCATCAAAGTGTGCTAAAATCGTGACACCGCTCCTTTAAGGTTACTGAGAACCTTCGCGCACGTTGTTCGAAAAAAAAAATCATACACGTTCTTAGTTTAACCAAAATATGTCAACCTATATATCGTTGGAAAGCTTATAGAATGGACTAGCGGGCTATGGCAAAAAGAAGTCACTTATTGATACCTGTAATTTTTTTTAAAGCATTGATTAAATATTTTGGTGTGCTATTTTCACGAGCTAACGCCGCCGAACTGCTGGACCATGACTCCCAAGTAACATATTGTTTTAATCCTTAAAGGTGTTTCTCAAAAACCGTGTCTGCGATTTTTAAATTTTGTTTAGTTCAACAGTTATGAATTTTTAAAATTTTTAGAGCGTGAAAATTCTACAAAATTTGACCTTCGACATTTAAAAGTTCGATAACTTTTGAGCAAAGCAAATTTTAAAAAACGCAGACACGGTTTTTGAGAAACACCTTTAAGGATTAAAACAATGTGTTACTTGGGAGTCAAGGTCTAGCAGTTCGTCAGCGTTATCTCTTGAAACTCTTACACCCGAATTTTTAATAAAACCTTTAAAAAATTTCTAATTATGAAAAAAATATTTCTTTTGCCATAGTTCGCTAGTCCATTCTATAAGCTTTCCAACGATATATAGGTTGATATGTTTTGGTTAAACTAAGGACATGTATGATTTTTTTTTCGAACACGTGCGCGAAGGTTCTCAGTAACCTTAAGAACCTTAAGGCTGGTTTCCATAGAGCGGTTTTCACATGACTGTCGTGAAAACAATTGCAATTGAGCAATCACTAGCCAATCAGAATCGAGAGAAATCACCACTGCTCCTAAATCAAATGGCTTTTCTCTCAGCCAATCACAAGCCGAACCAATTACTAAGTAATTACGCAATTGTATTTACTAAAGAATTTGATTGGCTGAGAAAAACGAGTAGCCAATGAGAACGCAAAGCAATCGCAATTACTTAACAAGGGTTGACAGTCATGTGAAATCCGCTCTATAGTCGTATCTGTCGTATCTGTCTCATCAGTCGACCGTGATACAATAGAAATTGGAATTATTCTTTTGTTTCACTGTTGACTGATGAGACAGATACGACTATATGGAAACCAGCCTTTAAGCATAAGGTTCTGGTATAAAAGGAGCGAGCCAACATCTCTGCGGCGTGAAATTCAAAATTTGTACTCAAAATGCGAGTTTTTGGAGAAATAAATATTAACTATTTGCTTTCCAAACTGTTACCTTTTTAGTTGCAGCAGAATATCGTAGTTGCTGCAGAATTTTTATTACAACCAGTTGGCTCAGATAAAAGTTTTTCGTGCAGAGAGCAAGACTAATTAGTATTCAAAAGGTTCGAAGTAATCTGAACGGCGAAATTCAAAATGTGAACTGAAAACGTTAGTAAACATCAAATAACCAATTATTCAGTATTCTACAAGGAGTAACCTTGCCAGTTATTCAAACAGAATGTTATTTAAACTTGAAGTACTTTTGCCGGAGACTAAAAATTATCGACTTCATTCTGTTGAGTTATGAATTTATAATTGCAGATTCAAGGAAAGTGGGTGGTCTTATCCCTTTTATACCGGAACCTCGTGTTTAACACTCAAATCCCTATCAGCGGTGATGTTAAAACGTACCAATTATGACAAAGAGCATCATAAGAAAGAAAAATCGAGAAAATGCAGGAGCTTCAGTAACTTTTGAAGTAAATAGATACTGATGGTAATGTAAGAGGGTAGCCCAGAAATTTGTAGCAATTATTCTTGTTCAATAATGCAGATTGTTGTACAATTTCACAAATTCTATGGTGCAAGCTTCTTTAGTAGCTGGGCAACATCAAACTAGACGGGCACTGGCATCTGAAGACTGCCTTCTAATGAAGGCTCCTGTTCAGTTTTTGTCTTCTGCTGGGGGGGCAGAAATCACCAAACGTTTGGAAGACATCAGAAGATACGAACCATAGTACAAAAGCTATGGTGTCAAATAAATTAGAAAATACTAAGATTGCGTCCAGTTCGTAACGAGTTTAAAAGAATCGAGGAAGAATAATCAAGTGAGCTGCTGAAGAATTTCACGCTCGGTGAGTTGTTCAAGTTCAATGAAGTTTGTACATGTTTTATTTCAAACAATGTATAATAAAACACAAATTTAATGAAGTTTTAGTAACATCTGAAATACTGTAAGCAAGCAAGGCAAGTGTAATCAGACGATGTCATCGCAATGCATACCACAGATTTGTAGAGCTGTATTGGAGCCATGTTTTCTAGAACATATATTGACCACTCTGGTTGTGCTGCATCTTTAGAGAAGTTTTTGCTAAAAAGATTAAATTTGTAAGTTTTTTGGGGGGATAAACAGTTTTGAGGTACAACTGAACATGATTAAAGAATTATGGAGAGGCTCCAGGGACAACATGGTGGTTACTTTACAGTACAAGGGCTTAAGACAGAAAAGTTGATGAAGTTTTGCTTTTGATATGATTTTAAGCTCTCATGTCATAAGCGAGTCTTTTTTCCAAGCTCCATCGGTTTCCGTGTCTTGGTTCTGGATACCTTAGCTGAGAAATTTCAGTCACGCAACACCAGTCACGAATTTTGAGGAAATAAAGTTGTGAAATATTTCTAGAAATTTCGTTGTTTTGGCCATTTGATGCGACCCAGCAAAGTAAATCATTGAATATGATGTAAAATAGATATGTATGTGGATATTATATTTCCCCGGAGGGTAGGTACTTACCTGACGGGGAGATGTAGTTCTTCGAACTCCTTCGGAGACTGATACGAGCAATACATATGCAGATCGCGGCCACGCGCGGTCTGGGTACCACATTACAGAAAAAAAACCTACAGGCGTTCCTGACTTCCTCTGAGAGAGTGGCGCTGCCATTTATAAACGAATGTCAGTAACCTCGGGAGGGGAGGAAAATGCAGCATTCCGGATGGGGAACTGTATTGCTCGTATCAGTCTCCGAAGGAGTTCGAAGAACTACATCTCCCGTCAGGTAAGTACCTACCCTCCGGGGAAATATAATTTCTTCTTCACTCCTTCTCCGACTGATACTCACAATACATATGCAGTCTTCGAAGAGTTACTGACTTGAGTACACAATAATAAACTGTAAACATGTGTTTACTAGTGAATGTAAACTGCAATATAAAATGTATACATCCTATAGACCCTACTCTAAGTAGTTGAGTTGAGTGGGAAATGAATCCAAGTACTAGAAACATGTAAACATGACATGCAAAGTAAATATCAAATTGAACTACAAATATTCCATTGTTTGGACTAAATGACCTAAATCCATGGAAATGACCCATTCATAGTAGGTCATATCAAACTATTATCATAACATTAAACTTAAAGTTCTAAACAAATATCAAGATAGTTTCTCTGATATCAATAAGGTTCAACCTGAGGCTGTATTCAGAACTGTTGTAGCAAAGTCTCCTCTGCTGGTGGGTTTGTGGTAAAACCTCTGAAATGTCACTGTCGACGACCAGTCAGCTGCCTCAAAAATGTTCTCCAGCGGCAACCCCGCATTGGCCGCTGATGTAGTAGAGGCACTACGGGTGGAGTGAGCTGTGAAATGGGTTTCAATCCCTGCCAACCTTAGAGTCTTTCTAAGCCACCTGGAGATTGTCTGACTTGTAATTGCCTTGTATGGTCTGACATATGAAATTAAAAGCTGAGAACCGGTTCTAACAGGTGCCGTTCTTTCTTGGAAAGCCTCCAAAGATTTGATTACACATATCCTTTGGTCTGTGTATGCTGGAAGATATATTGTTCGTGGGGGGTGACCCTGTCTTGAATTCTTAACATGTGAAGTTAACTTGAATTCCCAAGAGTTTGTCTTCTTAATGACAGAGTTCAGGTCCAATTTACAGAGTTCATGTGCACGAGCAGCCGATGTCAGAGCCAACAGGGTTGTGAGTTTCAATGTAAGCAGTTGTTTACTTAAGCTACTTAGTGGCTCAAGTGTAGAAAGATACACTAGCAGTGGTTTGACCTCCCATGTCGAACATAGGCGAGGAGTCGGGGGCTTCGTTCGAAAGACCCCTTTCATAAAACGAGATACAATTGGGTGCTCACCCAGACTGGATTGTCCAATAGGGATGTGCGCTTGGGAGATAGCTGACTTATACACTGCAATTGTTCTATATTCCAGTCCCCCCTGTCCAGTCAAGCTGGCCAGGAAGGCAAGAACCTGATCCACTGGTGCCGAAAATGGACAAAGACCACGGGTAAGACACCAATTTGACCAAGCCTTCCATGGCCCCTGGTACCTTTTCTGGGTTCCTTCAGACCATGATGCCAAAAGTATGTTAATTACCTCTGGTGTGAGACCTGCTGCCTCATAGGACCTCCTGATATCGGCCATACAGTTAGGCGGAGCGACCGCCACAGCGGGTGTAATGCTTGCAGGTCGAAGGGTAGAGTCAGTAGTGATTTCCCCTGCGGAAGACGCCAGGGAGGGGCTGTTAACATTAACTGAATCTCTGGATACCAAGGTTGGCCGGACCAGTCCGGTGCAACCAGTAGGCATGTTGCTTGGTCCATCCGAACTTTCTGCAGGACTCTGGTTAACAGTGTTACTGGGGGGTGAATGAAACTCTTCCACTTGCTCCAGTCCTGTCGAAACGCGTCCACCGCTACTGCCCCCGGGTCCGGGTGCCAAGACACGTAAGCTGGCACTTTGTGGTTGAGCCGGGATGCAAACAGATCTATTTCCGGAGTGTAGTATCTCTCTGTTATCTGCCTGAAAATCTGAGTGTTGAGGGTCCACTCCGTTCGAGAATTGAATTCCCTCGATGCTCGGTCTGCTTCGACATTCAGCACACCCTGTAGATGGCGGGCTGTCACCCATGTTCCCTTGTTCAGTAGAAGAGACCAGATCTCCAGGGCGATTAGTGACAGAGTAGGTGACCGTGTCCCTCCCCTTCTGTTGACATAGGACACTGCTGTAGTGTTGTCCATTTCGAGAAGTATATGGCGAGGGGTAGACTTCACTTGTCCAGAAAGGACTGAAGAGCTAGTAAGGCTGCCTTGAGTTCTAGGCAGTTGATGTGCTGCTGGGCTTCCGATGTGCCCCATCGACCCCCTGTCACTGTCCCATTGCAAGTTGCTCCCCACCCCAGTAACGATGCATCGGTCTGTATGACCAGGTCGAATGGGGGGGGGGGGGGGTGTTATCTCCTGTCTGTTGAATGTGTAGATGTTTGGTGCAAGCCACCACTCCAGGTCCTCCAGTGTCTGTCTCGATAATGTTATTCGTACTTTCTTTTTCCACCCTACTGTGTGGAATGTAAGTGCATGAAGGCGCTGTAGTGATCGATAATGTAGGGGGGCGGTCCAAACACCCGTCTGTGCTGCATGACTCATGCGGCCCAATAGGCTCGACAGCTCTCCTAATGTTGTTTCCTGTGACTTGACCATCTCTCGACAAGAGTTCACAATCGTCAGTATCTTTTCCTCGGGTAAGGATATTGTCATCCGGGACGTATCCAACATAGCCCCCAAAAACACAAGCTGATTTGTTGGGGCTGGCGAACACTTCTCTATCTTCACAACAAACCCTAGGTTCGATAACATGTCCAGTACTTGCTGGAATATCCTCACTAGTGTCTGTTCGTGCTCGTGTAGAATCAGAATGTCGTCCAGGTAAATTACTGTCCGCAGTCCCTGAGAGCGGAGTCGTGCTACTACAGGGTGGAGCACTTTCGTGAAGACCCGGGGCGCAACCGAGATTCCAAATGGGAGACACTGGAACTCGAGAACAGTTTCTTCGAACACAAAGCGAAGGTATTTCCTGGACTCCCTGTGAATGGGTATCGAGTAGTACGCATCCTTCAGATCGAGCTTCATCATCAAGTCTCCGGGGTGTAGTAGGGAACGTACTGTATGGAGGCCCTCCATTTTGAATTTCTCTTTTGCAAGAAAACGATTCAGAGCCTTCAAGTTGATTACTGGGCGAAACTCTCCTGTCCCTTGGCCCTTCTCCACTAGGAATAGGGTTGATATGAACTGTTCTGGGTGGGGGTCCACTACTTGGACTGCCCCTTTCTGCACAAGAGAGTGGATTGCTTCCACTAAACATTCCCGTGGTTGACCTTTGCGGGGTCTGGTCTCTCTGGCCCTCCACTGTCGTGGGGGTCTGGTAAAGGGGATTTTGTATCCCTGAATCGTGTCCAAAATCCATTTGTCCGTAGTTAAGTCTCTCCATTTTCTGGTGAAATGTCTTAGCCGACCTGCGTGATGGTCGGCATAGTCAGCTGTTGTTGGTGGATTTGGTGTTGGTAGACTGTCGGGATCCCGAGTTGGATTTACTGAACTTGTAACTTGGTCCTGCTTGTCGTTGTGAGTTGGCCGGTATCTCCGTTTCGGGTCATACCGTCCCCTCTGTGGGGTGTCATTCCGAAAGGACTGGGGCTTTCGGAAGGGGCGCGTCTCCTTGGTTTGTTGATGAGCTTGGTGTTGGATGCCCCATGGTCATGCTCAGACTTGATTTTTTTCATGAAACTTGCTAGGAAACAAGTGTTTGTCAGTTGGGATTCCCTCTTTGAGGGTCCTCTTACCGATTTCGGTTAAATACTCTGAGAATCGACGTTGGCGCCAGTCATTCAATCTGGCATTTGCATTCCCTAGCATGACAAGTGCATCCTCCAACATTTCCTTGACGAGTTCTGGGTCAGGTCCCACTTCCTCATCTTCACCCTCACCCTCACCAAGGGATGTATCGAGGTGGGTAAGCGCTGCCAACAATGGCCTTGCTACAGTAATATATGCAGCTTGTTTCTCTGCTAGTCCATCATCAAACGCCAAGGCACTTTTGGTCTTGGCATATCCATGCCGCTTGCGCAGCTCCTCCTTCATGCCCGCTTCCATGACTGGTGCAGTCAGAAAGTTCTCTGTGTCTTTTACTGGTGGGTATGAGTCCATCACCTCCTTCCATTTCTCCTTGGACAGGACTTTAGCGAAGGCCTTGGTTGTTAGCTCCAGTAGTTCAGCTGAAATCTGTGCTGATTTTTCCTCCTCGAAAAATCTACTCCCTCTCGATGGAGATGGCTTATCCGCCTCTATGGAGGGTTTGGGGGTGGCAGTTGTTGCCCCATTAGCATCTCCAGCTTGTTGCTGACCCGCCGGGGTTGTGTTAGTGGCGGTTAAACCGCTCGTGAACAGGTTGGCCATCACTGTAGGTAAGGATTTCGCAATAACCTTTTCTAAGGTCTTTTCTAAGGCCTGCTGGTCATGCGGTGCAGCTCCCGCCGATAGGATCGGGGCTGACTCGCTTACTTTGTCCTGGAAGACAAATAAGGAAGGCGGTCAATGACTCATGCCTTATGTTTGTGCGTGTATCGTCGAGACGATAGGTGCGGAAGGATCCGCTTTAATCTCTCTCAAACGAGCCATCCTGTGCCTGAAAAGCAAGAAAAGGGTTAACAAAGACTTTAACTTACTTCCTCTGTGGTCTGGTCCTCCATGTGGAAACTCTAGAGGAATAAATTAATCTGAAAAACTGTGATACGAAAGTTGTGGTCGACCGAATGCAAGCCACGAAAGAAAGAGGAAGTCAGGAACGCCTGTAGGTTTTTTTTCTGTAATGTGGTACCCAGACCGCGCGCGGCCGCGATCTGCATATGTATTGTGAGTATCAGTCGGAGAAGGAGTGAAGAAGAAGTTGGTACCCCTAGGAAGGTCACCAAGATGGCGGTGCATTACAATACACTGAAAAAATAGGCTGCAACCAGTCGCTTATATTTCGAACGCGAACTCGACCGCAAAATCTTTAGTCAACCTAAATCTTAGTCACACAGAGTTCAACAGAGTCATTTCCGGAGGTGAAAACCGCAAAATATATACAAAATTGTATGAACATTTCTACAAAAGTGGGGAGGCTGCCGTTTCTTACCCCAGTCCAGTTTTTAAGTAGCTATCAATTTACTACTAACTGTACCTGGAAATCAGAGATGCCCCTTCAGATGAACTACGAGAAGCTCTTGAGTAGAGTATGACAGTTTCCTCAGAACACATGACATAAGACAAGGCCACAAAAGGATACATGCCAATAAGACAGATGTCTAGCCAAGGAGAAGGGCACAGCTGAAGGCAATTAAAACATATCTACTTAATATCATACCGCCAATAGAAAATAATATTGCAACTTCTTTTACTACTAACTGTAACATCACAAGTCATCCAATCTTTGATCATGGCACCATGATCATCACGATAATCACAACCATCACCAAGATCATCATTATGGCTCATCGCGACAAGCATTATTCTCATGTTGCCATCCATCGTGGTGTCCCTGCCTATTTGTCCCGTATTTTATGTTATGTCTAGGTGAAGCTCAATAAATATAAATATAAATACAAATTATGGACACCATCACAACTACCAACATCATTACCAACATCATTATCAGAACAAGCGTCATTCTTATGCCCACATCAATCATCATAAACACCATCATCATTACTGTCACCAACATCATCATTAGGACAAGCATCTTATGGCCTCATCAATCATCACTGTCACCATCATCACACCATGGACATCACCATCATTACTGTCACCAACATCAACATCATCATCAGGACCAGCGTCATTATAATGCCCACATCAATCATCATGGACACCATCATCACAACATGGACACCATCATCATTACTGTCACCAACATCATCACCAGGACAAGCAGCTTATGCACTCATCAATCATCACTGTCACCATCATCACACCATGGACATCAGCACCACCACTGTCACCAACACCAACATCATCATCGGGCCCAGCATTATTCTCATGCAATCACCATGAACGCCATCATCACCATTGTCACCAACATCGTCATCAAGACCAACATCACCTTATCAATCATTATCAACACCATCATCATTACTCTCACCCTAACCGACATCATCATCAGGACCAGCATTATTCTCATCAATCATCATGGACATCATCATCACTTTCACCAACATCATCATCAGGGCCAGCATTATTCACGTGCTCATCAGGACCAGTATTATTTTCCTTCCCTAATCAATCATCATGGACACCATCATCACCACTGTCACCATTACCAACATCATCATCAGGACCAGCACTATTCTCATCAATCATCATGGACACCATCATCATCACTTTCACACTTTCAAACGGCATCATCAGGGCCAGCGTTATTCACGTGCTCATCAGGACCAGTATTATTTTCCTTCCCTAATCAATCATCATGGACACCATCATCACCACTGTCACCATTACCAACATCATCATCAGGACCAGCACTATTCTCATCAATCATCATGGACACCATCATCATCACTTTCACACTTTCAAACGGCATCATCAGGGCCAGCGTTATTCACGTGCTCATCAGGACCAGTATTATTTTCCTTCCCTAATCAATCATCATGGACACCATCATCACCACTGCCACCAACAACAACATCATCATCAGGACTAACATTATTCACATGCCCTCCTCAATCATCACCGACACCATCATCACCACTGTCACCAACACCAACATCATCATCAGGACCAGCATTATTCTCATGCCCTCATCAATCATCATGGACACCATCATCATCACTGTCACCAGGACCAGCATTATTTTCCTTCCCTAATCAATCATCATGGACACCATCATCACCACTGCCACCAACACCAACATCATCATCAGGACCAACATTATTCACATGCCCTCATCAATCATCACCGACACCATCATCACCACTGTCACCAACACCATGATCATCATCAGGATGAACATTGTTCTCGTTCCCTAATCAATCATCATTGACAACACCATCATCACCATTACCAACATCATTATCAGGACCAGCATTATTCTCATGCCCTCATCAATCATCATGGACACCATCATCATCACTGTCACCAGGACCAGCATTATTTTCCTTCCCTAATCAATCATCATGGACACCATCATCACCACTGCCACCAACACCAACATCATCATCAGGACCAACATTATTCACATGCCCTCATCAATCATCACCGACACCATCATCACCACTGTCACCAACACCATGATCATCATCAGGATGAACATTGTTCTCGTTCCCTAATCAATCATCATTGACAACACCATCATCACCATTACCAACATCATTATCAGGACCAGCATTATTCTCATGCCCTCATCAATCATCGTGGACACCATCATCATCACTTTCATGAACATCATCATCAGGGCCAGCATTATTCTCATGCCCTCATCAATCGTCATGGAGCGGATTTCAGATGACTGTCGTGAGTAGTTTCGCAATTAGCTTTGTAATTACTGGACCTATACGTTTTCTTCAGCATAACTGTAACTTTGCGATTGGTTCACTACAGCCATAAGAAATTCGCTCTATGGACACCATCATCATCACTGTCATCATAAACGACATCATCATCATGGCTGGAAATGAGTTAGACATCATTCATTCTCTGTCACTAGAATGTAGCAAAGCATGCACTGTAACTGTGTTTCTCTTTCTGCCATCGTTTACCTGTTTCAGACAGTCCAGTTCATGAGTAGGCAGAAGTGACGTCCACTCTTTACTTGGACACTGCTCATTCATATCCTGTTGATGACTACTCCAATATTTTGCTGAGAGACTGGGAAATTTGCCCTCTGCTGACCTTTGACTTACGTCTAAAGGACCCAAACCTACTTGTAATGTTCTAGGAAGCACAGAGTGCTCCTTGATCTTGGATGTTCTGGAATCCTCTAAAGATCCATGCCCTAATGGTAAATCTAACTTTTCTGCTGATTCATTCTCATGTTCCTTTTCTCTACTCCTGTCCAAATTTTCAAACTCTGTCAACCGCTGCGGATCATCTATTTGAGACGTTGATAAACAATTCTTGTGATCTATTTCAGATCCTTTTTCAAAAATTGCTTGTTTTTTCCTTAGTTCTGCATTTTCAATGCCAGCTTGAGATTCAACACAAAGTTCCGTTTTCTGATACCTATGTTGTCTTACAGAGTGCGAGGCAGCAGCAAACATCCTCACGGTGTATGTCTCCAGTCCTTGCTTGGTTATAGCATGTAAAAGGGTGTGACAGGCAGTCACTTTGAGAGTATCACAAGTGTATTTGTAGAGTGACAGCATAGATGATTTGGAGTATACGTCATATATAAACCCCTCTTTTGGGCCAGAAACAAGAACACACATCCCACACAATTGAGGCTGTACCCTGCTGCAAGGAACTAGGGGAGAGTTCAATACGTCTTCAGAAGGTGAAAGTCCTGCAATACAATAATTTCATTTCATGGAACATGGATTGATGTGACAGTGAGAAAAAGTTTATAAAGATCCTAAACTGTGTCCGATGGCTGTGACAATGTTATGATGTTTTTTTTGTGTGTGTTGATCTAATATGGTAAGAACATTTTAAAATGACACTATTTGTTTCCTGTAATACGACCACATATCACCTAAACAAGTTTAGGCCGAATTTCACGAAATTCAGACGAACTCAGTTCACTTAAGGTGGGTCCCATGTATTTATGTACTAATTAAAACACGAGCAGCAGTGTTTTATCAGGTATAAAATCCCGAATGCGAAGCACGATTGCGTCGCTTGTCATGCGCAGAAATGAAAAGGTCGAGATTGTGTCCATGAAGCCTGTCCAACTTGGAAGTTGGGGTTGCACATGCATAAAGACTGGAGCAAAAATCCTTTGTAATCTCCTACAGCCTGCCTACAGTTCCTACAGCCTGTCTTTGCATGGCGCACACTGACTAGTAGAAGGGCATGTCATGTGCAGGGCCATTGATATGCTTTACATAACATGTCATGTTCATTAGTATGATTATATCAGGGGGATAGCAACTCCCTTTGATGTTGCCGCTTTTCCAATAACCATGCTTGTTCCACGTTCACTACCTGTCAATCAAACTCATTCAGGCAAAGTAGATCGCGCGATTAATAGCAAAGGAAAAGTCTTAAACGAAAGTGCGATCTATGCGACTACTGCAGGTTTCCATGGCAATTCACAGCTGACAAATCTGTTTTGTCAATGGAGCGCTAGTTGCTTCCATTTTCCACCGCTTATTAATTTCTCGGATTTCCTTGCTCGACTGGCAACCATCCGAAAAACTGCGTTTTTATGCAGTAAGTACCTGTATGTTTTGGCGATGCGATTTGAATTCTCGCAAGATGAAACTTTGAATTCGAGGACGACCCGAAATGATGAGACACAGAACCAAGAAAGTTACCCTTTTACGTATAAAACACAAAAGGAGAGAGGATACTTCTGAAACTCGTTATTCTGAGTTCCAATTAAAATTTCAGCCAAAAAATCCTTCTGTGGTGTTTGTTTATTCGCTAGGCAAGTATGCAAACAGAGCGAATTCGGGGAAAGAGTTTTGTATCCCAACACAAATGAATGATCGATAGGGATCCAGCTCGGGTCCAGGCCCTGCTACCTACTTCCCCTGGATTATACACACTGTTGACCAGTGCTTTATCGGGTATAAAGCCTATGCACGTGATCGATTAAGGCCCTTCCACTTATCAGTTGACTAATGATTTTTTTAATGTGGAAATAGACCTCAACTTCTAATTCCTTTTTGAACATGAAAAATTCATGGGCTTGAAATCATTTCTGGCCTCTGCGCTACCAAACGGTGTATTTTACTAGATACTGCGCTTCTGTTTAGCATGCCGAGCTCAGAAATTCTGAAAGCTGGGGTGCTGTCAGGCATTATAACTTATTGTACTCATCTAGGAGAAAATAAAATCGGGTACAAACAAATTCACAAACGATACCCTGCTAGCAGAGGTTATTTCTGTCAGTCTTTTAGTCTTTTATTAGCTAGCAAAGTTGTTCGCATGTCTGGTATGTCGCGTGGTTGTTTTGATTTAGCTAATAAAAGGCTGACAGAAAAAAACTCTGCTAGCAGGGTACACAACGAATGAGAGAGCAATATCAAGTGCATTGAAGCGAGAACACTGAGCTCATAACATATGGGTTTTCTTGGTATTTTTTTTTTTTTGTGATACGAAACACTGACTCCTTTGGAAAGAAGGCCCAACTTAGTAAGTCATCTGAGTTGGTTCTCTTGGCTCTCACAAAAGAGACTTGCGAAACAAAATCGTGCAATTTCGCTTATTCGATTTAGATTTGAATATTATAACAATGGCACATTCTGAACATTAAATTGGCCTCATCCGTTCATGAAATATCGCTTTCTGTGGGTGCTCTTTTCAATAAATAAGAGCGAGCATGAACCAATATAATATTGAAGAGCTCCCCTTCTGTTGATGTCTTGGCTCGGCACATTAACAAATGATTTCCAGCTCTGAAGCTATATGGGTCACACACATCGGACACATGCCTTTACACAAATGTCAGAGAAATTACATGTCCAGCCATTTTTTTTTTTGCACTGTATAAATCCCAGGGTTCGTATGCTTTCTTAATGACAAAAATCAAGGATTTTTCCAGGAGGTCCTGTCAAAATTTGCAGCCCAAAAAAGGTTCACTCATTCAAACACATTTGAGTTGAAATATTTTTCCAGGTTTTCCAGGATTTTCCTAAAGATTCCAAGACTTTCCAGGAAGGAAATGAAAATCCAGGATTTCCAGGATGCATATGAACCCTGAAATCAATCATGACTGATCTATGCTTACCCTGTGCATAAGTAGGCAGCAGCTGCAGGGAGTGCAAAGCTCTTGTGCCACTGTCACTGTTACAAAGTTGCTCTGCTCTAAACCTCCTGTATAGCATAGTAACACCAACCACATTGCCAACTTTCTTTTCAACACTGATCCCAACACCAAAACGGCCGGCAAACACAACTTTCAATGGATGTCCCTTGAGCTCTGTGACTGGCCCAAGAACTTCTTTTGGTTCAAGAAATGTATCAAAGTAAGTTGATTCTGCTCTGACAGTTCGGAAAAGCACTTCATCTCCATTAGTAGAAAAATCTGTCCTCACATTAGGAAATGTTTTTGCAGCTCCATCAAACTCCCACTCAACACAGCTGTTATCAACAATGGCTTCACATCGTTCAGATGAGGTATTCCTGTGTACAACCTCATTAATGTGTGATGACTTTTTCCTGTGGTAATAAATAAAACAATTCTAGTTGAGGTTTTTTTTTGCAATATCATTTGTTTGTGTGTGCGGTGTAATTGCAGTGAAAAAGTATATGTAATGAGATGTTTGCAAGCTCTTTTGTATGCTTCCTTGTATATTATTGGTTTTGCTCTTCTAACGTTTTCAGTATGTATTTGGTGTTTTTGTGTGATGTGGAATCTGTGAGCAGAACTAGGAAAAAGGTGGTGAAGTTTGGAAGGTGCCTTCCGCAACATAAATGTATCTCGCTAATATTTTCAATCTGCAATAAAAAATCGCGATCAGGGTTTTTCTGGAACCTTGGTTGTGTTCGAAATGACATTTTATTAAATTTCTGAAAATTTGAAAGCAGAAGCTACTATAGGTTAATTTATTTAAGTATAATGCGATAATCTATCACAGTAATCAATGTACAGCCACTTCACATGAGCCTTGAAACTCAATAAAATATTAAAAATATATATATGACTGTCTAAAACATGCCTCCTGCAAAGCCACGAGAATTCACCGTATTTCACTGAAATTCGTTCTCATTTCTTTTTTTGCCAGAAGTGTACCATATTTTTCTGTGACAAGCCCATAAAGCAACTGTACTGTAGAAGTAGTTGTATGTGTACCTTGGGATTAATTTTGTGGTAAGAGATTTCACTAGCCTCCTTCAAAAGCCATTAAATTCAAAATTATTAGAAAGCAAGTAAAAAAATGTATTTCAAAGGCACCTGGGATATCTTAGAAATCGGCTTGATAACTTTTCGTAACTTCATATACGTTTAGACAATTACCTACAGATTAGTTCTAAGTGTTACATTATTAAAAGTTGTTTCGATTAAATCTCATGTGGAGCGTTTGCAATTTAAAAAGTGACCCCCTGTTTCATTGCGTTGGAAAGTCTGACAACAGTGAATCATGCATCATTATGATCTTGAATCTTTCTACAGCAAATACCCCCCCCCCCCCCCCCCCAGAAGGGATTGGAAATTCCAGAAGGGTGGGGAGTCGATTCCTGATTTCTTCCATACAAATACTGTATTTTACTTTGGAAATTCAGTGGGGGGAGGGGGGGGACTTTTCAACATCCTTCCATTGGGGGTGGGGGGTTGGATATTTTCTGGAACCACACATTGCAGATTTGCAGTCTTTCAAAGTAAAGAGGTCAAGTGCAAGAAAAATTGTAGGCAGCCTCCTTAAATCCACCTTATGAACTACAATTCCTCACCAACAGACAAACTGAGGTGTGTGAAGTAGCCTAGGTGGATATGCGAGTTCGACCATCTGAAAACCAATGTTTTTCCCTGGATTTTGTATCCCCCTTTTTATTTATCTAGGGGAGTACGGAGGCATGCTCCAATAAGGAAAACTTTGAAATTATTTGAGCTTCCTCCAGAATAAATAGATCTGTAAAAATCTATGCTGATTTCGAAGAAACAGCAGAATTCTAAAGTACATGATTTTTTTAAGAAATCGCAGAGATCGAGTAAAAATTGAACTCAAAACAGAGCGACTAAAGTGACCATCAGTCCCTGAAATAATTAGCCATGGGCCACATTCAAGGGCCATCACCAACAGGGAGCCTTTGTGCCCCGTTGTCTTTTGTTTTGAAATTGATCCATTGTTTTTCGGGTGCTCTGATTGGCTAAGAGTCTGCAAAGGCACTCGGTTGGTGATGGGCCTTTAAAAAAGCTAGTTTTATTTTTGACACCATTCTTTCAGTTTACATTGTAGCTTGCTGGAATTCAGGTTTTTACTAAAATCACCATGCTGTTTTCATCTCTGAGCATCATTTTGGTAAAGATGCTCACTTTAAGGGAGACCAGGTCACATGACCTTTAACTGCAAAAGCCCATTGTTATTCACTGTCAAGTTATTAGCCGAATGGACCTATATTTTGGCATGTGTTTTGTTTTACTCTGTGGGGCATATAAGTAGTGTGTGTGTGGAGAGAGGTGGGGGGGGGGGGGGGGGGGGGGTATTTCCAGAATTTCAACTTATTAGTATACCTTTGGAACTGAGACTTGTTTTGTTGCGTGAACACCAGCTTGATAGTTCTGACTTCTAACTTCGATCTGAATGCCACGAAATGATCGGAGATATCAATGCCCCTGACTATAACCCTGGGTCTATGTCCAGAAGATGTTCCAAGTCGGGAGAATTACCCAACTTTGTTTCCTGCTTTGAGCTCGCACTTGTACATAGCCTGTAAACACACAATTTCATATCACATGCAACAACAACGTTCCCTGTGCTCTTGCAGCATGCTAGAGCTGTTACTGACGTTCTTGAGGGTAGCTCTACTGCAAGGAATTGCTGGTTAAAATCAGTGCTTCTCTGGTATATCGAATATCCCGCCACGACTACCCGAACTGCTTCGCTTGTCGAGCCTTTGTCCCAGTTGAAGTAAACGCGAGCATATGTAGATGCATCCTTTTGCTGTCGCCTCTCAACAGTTGCTACATAATGGCCTACTTCATTAGATACGAGTTTTACGGAAGTTGAGATGGTGGAAAATTGGCAGACGAGCGGGAAATCAGGCAGGTCGAGCGAGTGGACGAAAACGCGGCAGCCACCGATACCGACAAATATAAATTGTCGTGATGCATGAAGACTTGTAGGGTGGTACGTCTCGCTAAATACACGCTGAGCCTTGAAATAGTGACAAAGAAGAACTCTAACCATTGTAGATGGGAAGAAGAGCTTCATCGCAGAGATCCGCAGAGAACACACAGACTCGTACCAGTCGCCTTCTTGTTGTTTTCTTCGAGGCGCGCGCGGTGCATCACGGTCAGGACGAGCTTGTAGTCCCACAGAACCATATGCGATAATTTTTCACTAAGTGAATAAAATTGACAAATAATCCCTCGGTATATATATGGTACCGCATCTTGCAGTAAATTAACTGTGAAATAGAGCAGATTTCGTATGACTGTTAGACGTACCGTGACACGGCGCGGTACTGTCGCGGTGGCGGTACGGAACCTGGCCTGCTGTAACCGAACGAGATCGCGTAGTCGCGGTATAGTAATATATTTTCACTTGGTAGTCCCGCAGAACAATGCCACCTCAGGAGTAGATTAAGTTATGGGAGCAGCAAGCCCGAGGCGGCAGAGAGCGGGAGCTCTCGCGAGAGCGCCCCTTCATCGCTGCGGGAGGAGGGTGGGGCGCAATGTTAACTACGGCGCTCTCCCGGCAGTGGAAAAGACTAACTACGCCAGAAAGATTGTATGTTGGCTTCTTATAAGCGGAATGGAATGCTATTACATAACACATTCCAATGCTCACTATGAGAGAGTTAACGATGAGGTAACTAGTTGATTTTAGGCTATTGTCAACGGAAATACCAAGTGAGAATAGTAATATATTTTCACTTGGTAGTCCCGCAGAACAATGCCACCTCAGGAGTAGATTAAGTTATGGGAGCAGCAAGCCCTTCGGCGTATGCTCCCTGGAACTCAGCATTAAGCGCACATAAAGGGCGGAAGGAAACTGGACATGGTATATTTACACAAATTGGTACTCTTCCTCCCAAAACTCAGAAAACCCTAATCTCTCTTATCCCACAACCACAACACAACAAAAAAATATGAACACAATCGTTTATATCGATGAATACGGTTATTACAAAATAGTAACATGTGCGAAAGTGAACTATGACCTACTCAATCGCTGGGAGAAAATTGGAGAGATCATCAAAAGACTTGTACGATAAAGCAATATCGGCTGATCGGTTTTTCGCTGCGCTCCGCGCAAGAGTTGCGCCGGAGAATCCGGCCTTGTGACGTCCTTTAAATCCGTATAATGATGTAACATAGCTGTACTAGACCATCCGATGTGCTTTATGATAGCATCCTCAGGTACTCCCAAGAGGGATAACGTGATAGAGCAACCCGCGCGCAAGCTATGAGGTGTTTCGCCGTCATCCAAACCGAGAGTGCGAAGATGAAGCTTAAGCCTGTTATGCACTGCGGATCCTGTGAAAGGTTCCTCTGACACGCTAACACCCTTGACGAGCCGGAAAAGGTGTCCACTTGAGAGGTCTATATGTAAGATTTTACAAACGGACTTGTAACGTTCAAAGTTGTAAACAGGGCAGACCGTTAGATTATCACAACGGCGGACGCTAAAGGTATTATGCGTACCACCCCTTAGGGTTTTACCATAAGTATGATTAAAAAGGATACCCGACTTGTCTGGGAAAAGCAAAGCTCCTTGGATAAGATCCTTCCCAGATCTGCTGCCCGGTCCCCAGCAAAGAAATCAATAGAAAATAACAGAGATCACGACTGAGACTATAAAGGGTCAAGGGTGAAATTTCAGGTTGGCGCATTTGGGACAAAATGTATGATAATACTTTCTCTAACTTTTCTAAAAACAAAGGAGTGGCCTTCTTAGCGCAAACTCTAGACTTTGCCTGCTCTTCCTTAACTGATTTTAAGTACTGTTTTACTGAGCTGTGTGAAGCAGGGTTGCCGGTGCCAAGTCTTTCATCCCATTCGCCACCCATGCCAGCGCTGGCAAAGATAGCTCTAAGCTTGCCTATTATAGAATCAACCGATCCAGCTGCCAGTCGGGTTGGACATTTACACGACGCGCCTTGAGTTTTCCCCATTTCCTTACACTTGGGTTATGAATCTTGGTGTGGCCTGACTTATCCTTCCAAACTAAAAACTGAATGATGTGATGAGAAGAGGCAGACGCAAGAGTCTTTGGTACTTGCAAAGAAGCTAGAAACGACAAAACTGTGTCTGTAATGCAGACTTTTGCCTTTCGTATGGTTTCCCCTTTTTAACTTTACTAAGTTCGTCTATTCGCTTATTAATCTTGACAAAATCAATAGAGATGGGTGTCTGTGGTCTGTGTACTTGTTCCCTTCTGAAACCGCATCGTTGACAAAAGTTAAAGTTGTCGTCGTTCGGATACGCACACTGAGGACAACGGAAGCAGGCCGCCAAAGACGAAGACACTGAAAACGAACAAAGTACATTACTGTTCGATTCTGTAAACATGCAGGTCCCCATTGTAATGGGCGTGTTTTGAAGCAACCTTTTACAGAAGGGAATAGGAGAACACCCTTCTCCCCTTTAAGTCCTAGCGGATGGACGGATGAGGAGACACTTTTGAGAATTGGCCACCAGAAGGGAAGAGGAGAAAGCTTGGGCGCAACGACACTACAGGAACCTGGGCCTCAACAGGAACTTCAAAAGAGGGCCCATGAGCACAAATGGGTGAAAGACGTAAGCATTTGCTCTTGTGAGATATCTTGGGCGAAGACGTTGATTCCTCTGAAAGAGGCGTGTGGAAAGGGGTGAAATGTCTCAAAGGCTTGTGGTTCTCATCGAGTTGGACATTAGAATCAAGAGCCATCAAGTCGACGGAGTGTGGGCCAAACCATCCCTGAAGTTTAGACCACGCCGAAGGAGATAACATGCAGTCTATATCCGAGAGTTCTCTGGATGGGGCGTCAGCAGGGTTAGAAGCGGAGGGGACAAATAAAGGTTAAGGTGGACGTTGTAGCGCAAGAGAATTGCATGCAATTTCTTGAGGACGCCGTTGAGCTCAGTGCTTTTACCCCCTTGTTTGTTCCAAGAGTGAACTAAAGTAGAACTATCAGTGTACGCGTCTACTCTAGAGTTAGCAATAAACTGCTCCCCTGCGGAGAGGACATTACACAGTGCGAGGGCTTCTTTAATAACGATTGGCGCGTGACGTACTTCGTGAGACCAATAATCTCGGACAGTAGAGGGGGAAGCCAGGAGCTTGAATCACCCCTCCCCAAGCATAATCGGATGCATCACTAGCGATCTTGATAACCACGTGATGTTCCATTGGCCAAGGGAGGTGCTCCTGCCAGGTATCCAGAAAACGCCAGAACATGATTTCCTCTCGGAGTAAGGGGTGGATTTTTACCGGTCTTGAAGACCTCGCGTAACCAGGAATGGACTGGTATATCTCCCGACAGTACAATTGAGCTGCGGGGACTGCCAAAGAAAAGGAGGTTATTTTCCCTGCTAATCGCTGGAGGGTTTTTACCGAGGTGGCTTTGCCGCGAAGAATAGACTCTCGTAGGGTAGCAAACTTTTCCTTTTTCTCTGGAGGAAGGATAAAGGCACATCGTTCGGAGTCAACAATGAATCCAAGAAACTTCACCTGACGGCTAGGGGCCAGGGACGATTTTCCGAGGCCGATGTAGTAGCCAAGGGAAATGAGGAGAGAGGCCGCAATAAATATAGCCGCCTCAGCCAGCTGGAAATCTGAGCAAGTCTTAGCTTTCTCCGCGAACCTCTGACGGGGGGAAGAGCTGACCCACGTGGCGGTCATCTATATATTGGCTGCATGGAACACCAAGAGACCGGATATAATTTGTAGCCCCCATGCCGATAGTGTGGTAGAGGTAAGCACTGGATTTCCAACCGAACGGAATAGTGTGGTATACGTAATAAATTCCTTTCCATTGAAACCGAAGAATTGTCTACTGTCTTGGGTGAGACACACGTGATCATACCCACTCTTGTCGTCCATGGTAGTCTGATATGAATTCTTACATACGTAACGTGGGAGATTAGAAATGTAATCAAGCGACAACGGCAAATCTCTGATCCAAAGATTAAGGAATCTCTCGTCATGACAAAGTCTAGGCTTGGATGGTTCAACGGTCAGTGGCATGACGAGGTGAGGTGGGGAGCATGCGCCAACTGTACCCCATACTGAAATTAACCGTCTTTGAGGCGCCGGTGAATAGTAGAAGTGATGAAATCATCAAAGCCATTACAGGACTTGTTATTTGGGAATATAGCCTTAGGGGAGTAAGCGTGTTGTAAAAGTTTCCCTGGAAGTCCCCTTTAAAAGGGGTGAAAAAATCATGCACATTAACACCATGTTTAATATATTGAATTATTTCATCGTGCTTGGCTTGCCCTTCGAGCACCTGTTCCCATCGCTGAACATGATTGTGCAGTTCACCTGCCCGGAAGCAGTCCGAATTTCTGAATCTAAGGAGTCTCACGGAAGCTTTGGTTGAAAGGCGCGCGACTGCTTCAGGAGGGGGTACCGGGGCTGCTGGACCTTGGGGTCACACCTTCCCAATCTGTCCACTCCTCCTTAGAGACTTGGGAAACCGGTCTTGTGGGTTAGGAGGATAATGGACGAACTTGCGCTTTTTGGGAGACTGCAAAAACGAAAAAATTTGAAGGAAAATTATATATGTGGAAATAAAGAAAGTTGTGACCCCTAAGTCGAGCAACCCCGGAATACCCCGCCCGAGGGCAGAGTAATTAAGGCTATTAGACAAGCCCTCCGAGGTGCGAAAAGTTGAACGGGAGCAGCGAAAAATTGGCCTAGAAATGGGGACAATACAAGGGTGATCGAAATCTTTTGTCGAATAAGCGCGCAATATAGAAAATTGTCCTATATCACTATGACGACGTATCAAAACATTCTATTGTTTTAGCGCTATGAATCATGGTCGCCAGAGAGGGGACAGCAGCATTAAAAATGACCAAAACATAATGAAAATGCCATTATATTGTAAAGCAAGGTCGTACGCTAGAATATAGGAAATCACATCCAGAAATGGAACTTTTATAATTTTAGCTATCTTGGTCATTAAAAACAAAGCATGACGTCATAGTGATATAGAGCAAATGGTTTACCATAATGATGTACGAGAACGGAAATGACCCATTTTAAATACAAGCTCAAAATTTCGTATACAAAAATTCTATGATCAAAAATACTAAATGAATTTTTTTTTTATTTTAATATGGGTATAGATAATAATGGAACAAAGTTTGCATAATTCACGAACCCGCAGTAAATGTAATACCCCTAGTTGCTGTAGCTATGTCGGACAAGCCAAATTGTATCTTTTGCATAAAGCATGGAAAACAAAATTAAAGCCTTGAATTCTAACGTAATCAATACAGCAGCTTTTAAAAACCAGGGTGACATTTCAAAATCCTGTGACGACACGGATAAATAATTGCAACCAATTGAATAAGTCAGCGATACAGCTCGCTTCCAAACTGGAAAAATAGTAACAGCGTGGAAACGCAAAGCGGAAAATACTAGGGTAGGAGTGAGAATTAAACGTACCCAATACGCCAGCGAAAACTATGGAAATTATAAGAGCATGACCGCATGCAAAACGGGAAAAACAATTCGCTTCCAATGGCGGGATAAATCGCTTCCAACTGATGAAAATTTAGGCAATCAAACTGAATAGGGATAACAGATACTTTTAATGTAAAAAATACGCCGGCGAGAGAACTCGTTTCCAACTGGGGGACATTTAACCAACGTGACAACACGCAATGCGGAACCACTTCGCAACCAAACTAAATAGGAATATAGGAGAGATAATTTAACTAACCAATACGCCAGCGAGAGAACTCGCTTCCAACTGGGGAAAATTTAACAGTGTGACGACACGCATGCGGAATGTACTTCGCAGCCAAAGTGAATAAGGATAGGAGAAATAATTTAACGTAACAAATACGTTTGCGAGAGAACCCGCTTCCAAACTGGGGAAATTTTAGTACGTGAAAACACGCCATGCGGAATACACTTCGCAGCCAAACTGAATAGGGATGGAGCTAATTTTAACGTAACAAATACGCCCGCGAGAGAAACTCGCTTCCAAACTGGGGAATTATACAGCGTGACAACACGCAATGCGGAATACACTCGCAACCAAACTGAATAGGGATAGGAGAGCTAATTTAACGTAACAAATACGCTAGCGAGAGAACTCGCTTCCAAACTGGGGGAATTTAACCGCGTGACAACACGCAACGCGGAATACACTTCGCAACCAAACTGAATAGGGATAGGAGCTAATTTAACGTAACAAATACGCTAGCGAGAGAACTCGCTTCCAAACTAACGGAATTTTAACAGCGTGACAACACGCAATGCGAATACCTTCGCAACCAAACTGAATAGGGATAGGAGAGCTAATTTAACGTAACAAATACGCTCGCGAGAGAACTCGCTTCCAAACTGGAGGAATTTTAGCAGCGTGACAACACGCAATGCGAATACACTTCGCAGCCAAACTGAACAGGATAGGAGAGCTAATTTTAAACGTAACAAAATACGCCAGCGAGAGAACTCGCTTCCAAACTGGGGAATTTTTAACAGCGTGACAACACGCAATGCGGAATACACTTCGCAACCAACTGAATAGGGATAGGAGAGCTAATTTAACGTAACAAATACGCTCGCGAGAGAACTCGCTTCCAAACTGGAGGAATTTTCACAGCGTGACAACACGCAATGCGGAATACACTTCGCAACCAAACTGAATAGGGATACTAGAGCTAATTTAACGTAACAAATACGCTCGCGAGAGAACTCGCTTCCAAACGGGAGGAATTTTAACAGCGTGACAACACGCAATGCGGAATACACTTCGCAGCCAACTGAACAGGAATAGGAGAGCTAATTTTAAACGTAACAAAATACGCCAGCGAGAAACTCGCTTCCAACTGGGGGAATTTTAACAGCGTGACAGCACGCCATGCGGATACACTTCGCGGCCAAACTGAATAGGAATAGGAGAGGCTAATTTTAACGTAACAAAATACGCCAGCGAGAGAACTCGCTTCCAAACTGGGGGAATTTTAACAGCGTGACAGCACGCATGCGGAATACACTTCGCGGCCAAACTGAACAAACTGAACAGAAGATAGTAAAAACAAGGAAGGAACACAAACTGGCAAGACTATCGCCTCTAAACTGTGGGAGAATGGAGGAGAAAGCCAAAAACACAGAGATTAAAGATAAATACTCACAGGGGCTTCTGGAACAACCGGCACAGCGGCGGCAAACAGCAACTGGCATCTCAGCGGCCAAGACCGGGGCCGGCGGATCAACGGCTGCAACAACTTCTGGAGCGGGGGGAACAACGGGTATGTGGGCCATGGCGCAGCGATGAAAATATGAACCAACTAGCAATGTGAACTACGGCGCTCTCCCGGCAGTGGAAAAGACTAACTACGCCAGAAAGATGTATTTTGGCTTCTTATAAAGCTGGAATGGAATGCTATTAATAACACATTCCAATGCTCACTATGAGAGAGTTAACGATGAGGTAACTAGTTGATTTTAGGCTATTGTCAACGGAAATACCAAGTGAGAATAGTCCAGTCATTCTATGGAAAAAAATGGTCAACCCGTCACTAATTGCAACAGAAGGTTTCTCGACCGTTTCAGGTGCAGAAAGTCCCCCTTTATAACATACTAAAAGTCCTAAGAAATCTATCACGGAACACAGTGAAAAATAGCGTTTTTTAGGTCGCCTTGGAAAAGATTTTTTTCTGCATGAGAACGAGGCTGTGCATAATACTTCCTAAATATTATCCAAGATTCTTTCTTTTGTGCAAGGAAATGTCCAAATGATATCCAAAATTTCAATCCTAATACTAGAAGTATCTATGTAGATAGTGAAGTTCGGAGGGGAAGCTACTCTTTGCAGAAAGTTTTTTGTTTAGGCCCCGTCCCCCGTATCCGATATTTTTGTACTCGCAACTTTTTCTTTCCGGATATGGCTATCGTCCACACGTATCCGGTGATTTCGTAGACGAATAGGGATATTTTTGAATCCGATCTCGAGAGTGGAACTTTTTTGAATCCGATAACATTTCGGAGACATGTGGACAATCAAATCCGGATATTTCTGATACGAATGACTGGATTTGTCTGCGAATTTGCTGGATGTGTGTGGACGATAGCAGTATCCGGAAAGAAAACGTTTCGGATTAAAAAATATCCGGGTATGTGTGGACGGGGCCTAGTAGTGTATAAAATGAGGCGTCTGAATATTGTAAGCAGCGCAAGAATGTGATCTGAAGGCTGCCACATTTCAACTGTTGCTTTGTAGCTGCTCCAGGGATGTTTCTACAGTTCTGACGAACATTTCAGAAAATAGCACTCTTGTTACAATTAAATGTCTGCTTGCTCTGCTATGAAACAAAGTTTTTTGTTTACTTTAATCCTCTAACAAATCAACATTGGACGTGAACAGTGATCAAATGGTTCTGCACAGTTATTTGATTTCTGAACATATTTTGCAATCTTCAGTTATCCAAATGTATGAGGGGTGTAGACATTTGCACAATAAATATCAATGTACACATATGTTTCAGGAATTAGGTCAGAAACAAGCAGGGATTTGCAATTGCAGTAGCTTGGTTTTCTTGTGTTGGTTGTATTTTTGCTGCACAGCCATTTTCTTGATTCAGTTCTGGCATTGTTCAAACGAGTAATAATAACAGCATTATACTTTTCATGCATGAGATACAGCATCGAAACCAGTTTTTTCCATTATTTTACCAAAGCCAGACATTTTGTTGTTGACATAATTATTTTCATAACAGACACTGGTGTCCTTTTAAGGATTTAAGGATTTAAAGTTGATGTCTATGCTTGGTGTTTCTGACACTCTGTAAAAGCTTCCAAATTGTCTCAAATTTGTTCTCGTTGTTTATAAAACGCAGTACATGGGCCCCTTGCTATATAATTGCACAACAACTCCTTGCCCATATCCATTTTTAAACCTTGTTTGGATTAGCAGTAACAATTAGTTTTGGTTCCGAGACAGCTGTTTTCTCTGCAATGATAATAAATGATGTCTCTCCCTTGTTTTGTTGCTTGCTGTAGAGATGGAGGGTTCCATGTAGATTATGTCAAGTGAATCATTTTCACATAAATCAGTGGATGGCACTTGCAACCACTGAAGAGTATGTTGTGCCGGTTGCTTAGAGGGGTTATTCGTTATGACTCTAGGATGGATCTACAAAAAATTAAAAAAATATTTAAAAAGAAGAAGAACAACAACACGAAAGATTCTATTATCATTTACCTGGACAAACACGTTAAATGGTATTGCATAAAGGATGCGCTATTTTTGGAAAAAAATTTGTGCTTTGTACTACAGCAGCTTACTATGAGTTGCCTGTTAATGTATTCATCTTTATTACTGGTTTGCAACTACAGCACCTTACTAATAGCTGCTCATCTATAATTTGGTTAGCTCTCAACTAATTGATTTTATTATAACATGCACAGCAAGTTGCTTGTGCTATCGTTTCAAGTCTATTTTCCCCACACCGGGGGATAAATCCCTCCAAGTTGGAGGAGACCTGATTATTACAGGCAGCTCCCGCAATATATGGGGAGATTTGGCAAAGCCAAACGTCTTGTGTTCTTGTTCGACAGCAACAACTGCAGCCGTTGATGGTCGTCCGTTCGAAATTCGCTCTAGAACTCGGGAAAGGCAGTGAAATGTTCTCACACCAGTGAAAAATACGTTTTGTAAGCTGCGATAACTTGTTAAAAGTAATTGAGGCAATTTATAGCTTTAACTTACCGATAATCTCAGTCAAACTTCCCAATAAACATCCACATCGAACAGCTAGCCCACGAGGAAAGAAATCTACCTGTGCAAAGGAGCACGGGAGGCGTGCCACGGAACGGACCCAAATGACACTCGCCGATAAGAAATAATCGTACTGCGCATGCACCACAGGTACAAGAAACAAGAGGCTGCAATCAGGTTTGTAAAACAGTATAAAAACAAATGTAAAGCGACATGTAAATGCATACTAACGTGCAAATGAAGGCAAGATTAGACTTGCTCTCCGCTCGCTGCGCTCGCTCCGAGCAATTAATATTAGTCATATAGACTAAGTTTTTATTCATTTTTTTATTTTTCTCTCAACGGTCAACGCTGAGTATTTCTTGCTGAAAATTTCTTGAGCAGTTGAGCATTAATAGAATGTTGAACTCGCAATTTTCTTGCTCGCATGCTTGACACCACAATCTGCCTCAAACAACCTGAGTTTACATTATTATGAATATAAAATAAAGTTGATTGAATCTGCTACGAATGCGAAGGTCTAGCTAGCTACCTAATTGAGTAAAGCCCGTCACTACTAAAAGTGTTGCGTTTCTTTGCCGCCACACAAGCATCTGAATAGAGAACCGCTCGGGAAGAATTGCCTCAGTTACTATAGGAAGATTAGAAATCATCTTTCTACAGGTAAACATACCAAAGAATCAGCCGTCAACTCAACTCTCTGGAGCAGTTTTGTCGAGAGTACGCGGGATTAGCAGTGAGGGTTTTCCCTGCTAATTATGCACACGTTAATAAAGGCGACTGCGAGTGTTCCAAATTTATATTTAGCCATTTCATTGGAGAGGACAAAACATGGAGTAGTACTCCATGGAGTACCCTTTGGAGTACCTAAATGGAGTACCCCTGAAAAGTGTCCGTGATCATTTCATGTACGCACCTTTGTTTACCTCAAGCGTGAATGCTCATCGATGTTCAGCATTAAAGTTCAGCGATTTTGGCCGCCATCTTGAAATTTAGCGGTTGTACTTCAAGTATGCATCATGTTAGTGTATCATGTTAGTATCGGTTAGTACAACATCTACATACACTTCACACCTATCCACACCATCATCATATCATCATCATTAAAACACAGCTCATTTGCCCCTAATAATCAAAATAATCCTCCAGGTTGATAGAAAACCTTTTAAGTGGTAGACAACAGCTATCCACACCATCAACGGCTATCCACACCATCATCCACACCATTGTGGATTGTCACCAATCCACACTATCATCATCACCTTTCACACCATCACCAGCTATCCACACTATCATCACCTATCCACACCATCATCCGCTATCCATACTATCATCACCCATCCACACCATCATCACCTATCCATACTGTCATCACCATCATCCATACTGTCATCTATTTATTTATTTTATTTATTTATTTAATAGCTTTCACCAATTCACAATATAATTTACAAAAATAAACAATAGCACGAAAAAAATATAAACAATGATAACAAAACTTTGGTGAGGGTCGCACAACAGAGCGAGGCTCCAATTAGTGCGCCCGTTTCCAAATTAAGTGCGCCCTATCCATACCATCATCACCTATCCACACTATCACCAACTATTCGCACCATCACAAGCTATCCCCACAATCGTCACCTATCCATGATAGTGATGATAGTGCATGGTGATAGGTGACTATGGCATGGATAGCTGTAGTGTGGATAGGTGATGATAGCTGGTGATAGCATGGATAGCTGTTGGTGTGGATAGCTGTGATAAAATGGATAGCTTGTGATGGTTTGGATAGGTGATGACAGTGTGGATAGCTGGTGATGGTGCGGATAGCTGGTGAGGTGCGGAGTTTACTTTGACTGTGCATAACATGATACACTTCAGTTCAGGATCCGTACTTGAAGTACCAACATCTAAATTTCAAGATGGCGGCCAAATTCGCTGAACTTTAATACTTGAACATCGATGAGCATTCACGCTTGAAATTAATAAAGGTACGTACATGGAAATGATCATGGACACTTTTAGGGTACTCCATTTTAGGTACTCCAAAAGGGTACTCCATGGAGTAGTACTCCATGTTTTGTCCTCTCCCCATTTCATTGCAATGTATTCTATGTAGAAATATCTAATTCTTCGATTTTAAAAGAGCAATTTTAGAAAAACAATGAGCATGAGTTTTTCAAAAGTTTATTTGCTTGTCAACTGAACGCTACATTCACTGATTACACGAACTAGTCAGTTCAAGTGTTCTAGCCAATATTAATTTTGTATCATATTATTTCAGAGGAGCAAACTTTTCATTTTTGCCACATAATAATTTTCCAGCAAGATTTGCCGAAAATTAGGCAAAGTGTTTGCTCTAAGACTGTGGTCGCACACACACACACATCCAAATGACAAAAAGTTCCACATAAAAGGGCTTCGTTTTTCGAATTCAGGCGGGACAAAAGAGAATGAATACTAAAAAATGATGAATTAGTGATTAATGGGCAAAACGGAAGACTGCGATAACTTGGCATACAGGCAGTTATTATACTTGCTTTTCCTAGCGACTTTTGACAGCGGTTTCTCAATAAAATTGCATTCAAACCACGTTGGTCCGCTTTTCCTATCAATCATCCCCCCCCCCCCCCTCCCCGGCCTGGTAGCACTAGCGTGAAATAGGTTTGCCATTGCTTTCCTATTTCTGCCTCTGTTTAGAGTTTATATTTCATTGACAGCGAATTCTATTGTTCCTTCAAAAGTCTGGCAAAAAAGACAGCGCTAAGGCTGCTCGTCGGCGCTGTTGTGTTTTAGTCAATCAGCTGGCAAAGCTTTATATTGCAAAGTCAGAAAGTCTGCCCAAGTCTTGCCAAGTGCGGCCCTGAACTGCTCTGTCGGGAGACTAACATACTAATTTCTGTTTGCCGTTTGCATACGCACTACGATAGCGCTGTTACACGGGCTGCACCTATCCCTGCTCGTTCGCGTAGAGAGCACATTGTTTCGGTGTCACGCTTACACGGGTGCGACATTTGAAATCAGCCAAGGGCTAGTGTGTACCCCATTTTGACACTTTCTTTTTTTTCTCAACTTGGAATTCAAATGACATTTTTTTCTTTGCCGCCGGTACACTGCCAGCAAATAAATCCGAACCCCAAATGGCTGAAGTTTGCCGTGATATGCAGTGAGCAATGCGCATCCAATAGGACGGATGTAATGGTCATACGGGAAAAAAAGGAGTACACATGAACAAATAATGCTAGCGAAGAGCGCGGTGATGATATTGTGGCAATCCCGGGCACAAATAACAGAATTTTGATCGTGTAAATAACCTCCGCTAAAACCAAACTCCTTCTTGTTACAACAGAAGGCGCCGCACGTCAAGGGCTGGTGATCATTTATCGCCAGGAGGAGTAATATGATTTTTCTATGTTTGGGCGAGCGAAAGGGGATCTCTCGAAAGCAACTTTTATTTCATTTGCATTTTCAGAACTGGATACGATAAAAATTGCATCGCGCTTTGCGTCATTTGTTCCGCGCTTTGCGTCATTTGTTCCGCGCTCACGCACATCGTAGGATTCACCTATCTTAGAAAAGGTTATGAGTAATTTGCGGCGCATGAGGAAGAAAAAAATCTACCTGGTTTGTCAACTATATACAAAATGGCATTTTCTCCTACATTTTTTCAGGGCTTGATGAAATGCCTTTATCAAAATCACGCGCACCGAAAGAGGCATGCCACAGCCTTTATGCTTCCTATTTGAACTGCCTAGCACTAGTTCAAATAGCGAGTTGTGTGGGATGACGAAAACTCTTTAACAGCTCTAAGGAGCGTTATTCATAGTACTTTCAGAGGGGGATCACTTCAACTTGTTCGTTTATTCCACACCATACCAGGCGGTCGCACCCCCACACCATACCCGGCGCGGTAGTGAATTTGTATTTCATCCCCTAGCAAAAGGCAACACTTTGTGACGCGTTTGGAACGTCCTGAAAATTCGAGCTCAGCTAGGAGTGGAGATGTGTCGGAATATTCCTTACACACGTCCCTGGGATGGGAAACGACTTCGCGAAACTACACTACAGTGGCGCGTCACTCCAGAATTTCATCTCATTCGATTGTTTCCGAGAGCACGTCAACGTGTTCCAGCAGACTTATAGCACTCGAGAGGAGATCGCGGCTGCAGGGGGAAGAGCTGTTGGTTGAGCGCCGGACAACCTTCTACGCATGCAACTGTACCACAGGATGTAGCACCAACAGGATGTAGCACACTACGATCATTACTCCTTGCCGCAAGTATAACAGAATGATCACACCCGCCTCATGTTGCCACTGCAAAGGGACTCTGCAACTCCCCGATTAATGATGATCTCGGGACATTCTTCCCTTTTGAACCTTTGCCTTTAAATACATTTATTATTGCCTATTGAAACAAAAACGATAACCTTAGAGCTGTTTCATATTTCTGTCGCCTTCGTAAACAATTAACATATGAGGGAGTGGAGAAGACCGAAAACCCAAAACACTCTTTAAGCGTAATGATATGCAAATACCATATTATTGATTAACAGCTTGTCATTCATAGAATTACGACAAATCCTCGAAAATCGGGAAGAAAATACTATTAAAACGGGCAAAATAGCGCTACTTCCGGTTTTAGCCTCGTTTTCATGTTGCAGGAGAGCGCGCGTATCAATGATGCTCATTTTAGAGGCTTTCCCGTGCTAGGATTTTTTAGGACTTTTAGTATGTTGTTTAGTACGTTCAACTGGCCAATATTGTGAAGAAAAACCTTCTGTTGCAATTAGTGACGGGTCAAACCATAGAATGACTGGACTATATGGGGGTAGCGCTATTTCGAGATACAAAGATACAAAGATACTAAGATACAAAGATTCCTGGTATCGGATTTCTCATATGTATTAGTGTTACCCAAACGCAAATACACGATAACTGAGCTTCTGATAGAAAAGGACCGGAAGTTGTGAAAGGTAATAACAGGGCCGACTCCTACAGCCCTGGATGACCTCCTTCCTCCACTGAGAGCTCGTACGCTCAGGAGGAGGGGGCATCCTTACTTGCTTCCGCGCGTACGCACTGAGCGGTTTAAGAGCTCTTTCATTAATCGTTGCCTTTTTTCCTACTTGTAATTAATTATGTATATTGTAAATTTCCACGTCTGTCTGGAGATATTATTGAATAAAGACTATTATTATTATTATTACCCGGGTTTCAGCCTCTATACAGGGTCCTGAAGGGGTAAAACGGGAGCCGGGATCGCCTTTTTTTTAGGCCGGGAAAACGGGATTTGGGTTACCGGGAACGGGATTTGTTTACCGGGAATGGGAATCAAGATGCTTCAACGGGAACGAGATTTTTCTCTCCTTGTATATCCTGTGTATCCTAATAAAAAGTCGTCAATTTATACCATTTTTTCGCATTTTAAGACTGTTTATCCTGACAGCAGGCTATACCTGAAAATAGAATTTCACTTCTCGCCCCTTCTCAATTAAGGTCCTCGTTTTGCTTTTTTTTGGTCCCTCGGAATCTGCGAGGTTTTGGTCAACGGTTTGATAACTTGGCATAGGCATTTTCAAAACGGCGGAACCACTTTTTGAATTGAATCGTATGATATATCTTTTGTATCAAAATCGAGGACGAGATATCATACGGGCAGGGATCATTTCATTTTCGGGTGGGCGAAAGGGGGGAACTCTCGAAACCTGAAGCCCTGGAAAGGGGGATCACAAAAAATTCTGCGGAATTATTCCAGCAATTTCTATATCATTTGCATTTTTGTAGTTCTCTTCTTTCAATACGTTAAACATTTCGCATAAGGAAGAAACATGTAATATCGCGTTTGAGAACTCCCGCAAACAAAGACAATATGCTCGTGCCGTTTAAATGGAAAGCCCGTTACAAGAACATTTGTATCTTAACGAGGAAAAACAAACTCCCCGCGAAAAGCCCTCCAGTGATAGGCCTGGCAGGCAAATACTATGTTCGAAAGAAGCCCGTAAGCGTGAGATCGACGTTACAAGCATAGAAATTAATCAGTTGGGCCGCAAATATGACGATTTCGTCATTTGCGTCGTGCACGAAGAATACAAACTACAGGCTTTATTTACTATACACAAAAATATGCATGTTCATCTACCTTTTTTCTGAGGCTTGATGAAATTCGTTTATCAATTAAAACAGGGCGCAATTTCCTGTAAAATATATCCCATGTTCAAATAGGGGATCACGAAAAGCCTTTGTAGTGATAGGCCTGGCGGACAAAACTATGTTGGAAAGAAATCGACATTACAAGCATAGCAATTTGGTTGCAATAATAACAATTTCGTCATTGGCGGCGTGCATGAACAATAAACCTACAGACCAAGAGATAGTACCGATAAAAGCAAGAATCTCAATTTTAACATCACAGTTTCGTGCACCGGGATTCTACCGACTGGTCCTACCGGGAACGGGATTTTACCTACTGGGAACGGGATTTTGCGAAAAAAAACGGCCGGGAAAGGGATTGGGACCCCCCCCCCCCCCCCCCCCCTTCAGGACCCTGTCTATAGTATATTTTCTAAGCTAAAATGAGCATTTATATTTTGAAAATATAGAGGCTGAAACTAATACATATGAGAAATCCGATACCTTGTATCTTTGTATCTTCATATCTTTGTATCGAACACAGAGCGTGCGCTCAAGCTAGTGTTTTTCTTGGTAAAAAAAAGACAAGAAATACAAAGAAATCTCACCCAGTTTCTTGATAATAACAGCTAGAAATATAAGTGCAACATTTTCAGGACTTATTTTGGTCATAATATTTCGTTAATTTGGAGAACGGAGAAAATTGGAAACTCTTGCATCAACTTGCGATGTGGTGGCCAAACGAGACGCAAGTTGCGTGACAATTTGAACATGTTTAAAGTGAACGCAAGTAAACACAAGTCATCGCAAGTTGGTGGCCAAACGAGCGCAAGTCGACGCAAGTAGCAAACTTGCGTCGACTTGCGTTTCGTTTGGCCAGGGCGTTAGAGAGGACACATGTACGGGCTCGATGGCGACACTCGAGTCTTTAGTTGAGCATGTACGGGATACAAAGCGCAAGGCAAGTGTGAATCATAGCGATACAAGCTTTAAATCAATTGATCTGTTTGCTTGCGTTCACTTCATGCATACTCGACGCAAGCACAAACGCAAGGGAATACATCTTCTGTGCCTTTCACTTTGTTCAACCGCACAGAAAATGTTTATATTGTATATTCTACATGAGGACACAAAGTGTAGGAGAGACGCATACCAGTAACACCCAGTACACAATAGAGCTGATTTCAGATGACCATCGTGAAAGTAAACGCAATTGTGCAATCACTAGCCAATCAGAAACAAGAGTAATTACAACTTACTGCTGAATGGTTTCCAGCCAAGCCAATCAGGAGCCGAACCAATTGGCTAGTAATTCCTTGCTTGTAATTAGTCGCAATTTGATTGGTTGATAGAAATAAGCAGTCAATGAGAAAGCAAACCAATCGCAAACACGACGGTCATCTGAAATCCGCTCTAACTGAATAAGTGGTTGTGCTGGCGTCCCAGGGAGATCCGGCGTTTAGAGGGCGCATGTTTCTGGTCCGATCAGGGACTGGGTCTTCAGAGGGCGAATGACTTAATGTATGATTGCAAATAGAGTGATGACACTTGATTCGTGAAAAACGTAGAGAAAATTACCAACTATTCGTGTAAAGTTCAAACAAACAGTGCAACATTATAAAAAAAAATAACCGTACTTTCTTGAAATATAATTCAAGGGCATATAATTTCTTTTAAAATATTATTAGATTAGTAAAGTGTTCACCAATTCAGTGTCACAGTGCCATCTCTTCTAAATACCCAACACTTCAATTCAGTAAATATGAGTTTATTTCAAACATTAATAAACTGACGTGCAGTTGACTGATATTTGCCGTCAGGCTGGAGCCAACCTGCCGAACGTGTGCATGTAAGTTATGTAAATGCGGTAAATGTGTGCGTGAGTCCTAAACTGTGAGCGTATGAGTCTTTGGTGTACTGCTCTCTTTTTTACGTGGATAGACGATAGACATCAAATGGAATCTGCCTGTTTTTCTCATTTCTCTTGAGCTGTTGGCAATGGGCCACGTCTCAAATTAAATCGAATGTGACGGCTGACAGGTTACCATATGTATCCCTGGTAATTCTTGTACTGCCCACACAGTTTCACCAAAATTCTGGAGAGCGTCACAAGTCCTCTAACAACCACTGCACCATGGGATGGAACATGGACATGAGTATCTACGAACACAATATACGGTGGCCGTAGAAGGAATAAGGAAGTCCTCTCTGCAATGACCAGCACAGCAATCCTTGTCTCTCCTGGACAGGACAGTAGTTCCAGCTGTTTAGCAACCATAGTCGGTTCATGATCATCCTGAATACGAACTGGGAGAGCTTGTTGTGGATAGACGTTGAAGCAATTTGAAAGTATTTCACACGCTTCAGCTGTAGAGAGATAGCGAGAAGGCAGCGTCGAGCGGTACGTATCATATACGTTATTTCCTGTCGTCATGCAATGATACAATAGACACGTCCAGAGAGGGGAAATATTGCCATCACTCGGAAATGGCAGATTCTCGACTAGAAGCTGTCGTCCAATCATCACGGCAATAATGCTGCAAGCACTGCTTCCATTCCTATTGCTAACATTACCCTGGCTGAAGTCAAACGGATACTTCCACACTAAGCTTCCGTGGTCATCTTCTGCGAAATTGGCACGGATCTCTAGTAATTTACTAGTGTCAACATCAACAGTGTCTTCATCATCAAAGGTACACCATCTTCCCCTTCTATATCCCCATCTTCTTCTTCGTCGCTGCCGTGTTCACTCTCACATTCACCTTCTTTCTCGATTTCCTGGAGCAGAGCTGCAACGTTTAAGTCGTCGTTGAAAACCTTTCCAAATTTATCCAAGGCTGCTCTAAGCTCTCCCATTGCGAAATGAACCCCTCTCTGAGTTACAGCTTATCTCCCCCGTGTCACTTCTCCGTCATTGCAACGAGTCTCATATTTTTCCTGAAATCGAACCAAGAACACAGTCAGGTCATCTGTGTGAGGTGAAATGTGAAGTGAAGGCCTGAAAAGCTACTCGGAACGGAAAAAAATCGACACTGTTTGCCGATCCATTTCCAACTCAGGATGATTCGAACAGCGTGAATTTCCCTAGCAAAACCATTTGAACTGACCTTGCTGTTTACCTTGTTCATGGTGTCTGCCTGGCCCGTGGTGCTGGCTTGGTTATCTGTATCTGTCGGCCCGTGGTGCTGGCTTGGTTATCTGTATCTGTCTGGCCCGTGGTGCTGGCTTGGTTATCTGTATCTGTCTGGCCCGTGGTGCTGGCTTGGTTATCTGTATCTGCCTGGCTCGTGGTGCTGGATTGTCTTTGTAGCTGTAAATAACATATCTAGTTTTGCAATGCACAACTTAAACTGTGGGTGTGTGTGGGGGTGAGGGGGAGGGGGAGAGAGGAATTGTTGACCAATACATTTTCGTTAAAAGACGCATTCAAAGCTTTGTCTAGATGTAATTACCTATCTTGAGTAGCTCATACAGTCGCTCTCGTTTCTTTAACAAGGCGGGGAATTATCCCATCCTTGTAAAAGAGAATAAAATCCCTGGCTTCCCTTGAAATATATAAGCCACCACGATATATGATTTCTTGAATCAATTAAATAGGTTTGTTTATCGAGTATAAGAAAGTAATACAATCCTACGCTACCTTCAAATACTGCGCGCTTGGCCAGCGACTGTGGCATTTGGCGATAAATAATGGCTTAAAGTATTTATATTACTCAAGAGATTATAAGAATTTCTGTGCACTGATTGGTAGAGTTTTCTTTCTCTTGCAGCTATAATCTATAAGGTATACCAAAAGCTGACGAATAACATTGAATGCATTGGGAGTGCATGCATGTGCTTTGGTGAAAAAATCCAATAAAAACAAGTCAAAAAAACCTTATGAGTCACTTGAGTAATTATACTTAAACTGTAACACCTCAACTTCATCTGGTGACTATTTCGCCTCACCTTTGGTGACTAATTCTTAAATAAAAGTAGAACCCCAATGAGAACCCTAAGCCATTTACATGCAGCCAAAATCTTCCTGATAACTTGAACTTCATATTCTTTTCAATAAGCTTATGAAAAGCCTAAAAGTTAATATAATTGCAAACAATTTCAATAACCCAAACCCTATTTTTTTTTTTTTTGTCAGAGTGTATAAAGTATTGGTCCTCTACTCTATGAGCCCATGCACTTATACTGCACATGAACGCATGCTGCCCTCTTATTTTGGTAAAACTTGAAATATACAGTACAGCCTGGATGTATGTTAACATGTACTTCACAGGTGAACATGACTGCCAAACAATGTTTACCTTTCAAAGTAACAAGAATATGCTGCCCAATAGCATATTGTATGTCCATGGGATTGCCACATGATAGGCAATCTAGTTTCCAGTATAGGTAGATGTCTCCCTTTTAAAGAAAAATTTATTAGTTGCACAGCCTGCAGAGGGAGGACGGGGATGAACTACCAGCTTTTTGACAAATTTTCATGCATTTTCTAATAGTCAGCCCCTCCATTATGGCGATTCATTTTCTCTTATATGCCAACCCCCCTCCCCCTCCCCAAAAAAACTTTATTGAGTTTACTTCTAGTGAACAAACGCGAGCGAGTAAATGCATGTACAAACATATTTTTACATGCACCTTGAGTAACTGCAAAATTCCTTAAGAAGAGAGATAAGTTAGACATGCAGTTGCAAAAATAAAGCATCAACAGGAATAAGAGCAAACTTTAAAAAAAGACACTTCATTGCATGTGAATGAAAGTAAACACAAGTAACTTTGGTATGTTATAGTTTCAGACTGCACTGTACTTAGAAATGGTGGAAATTGCAGGGAATCAAGGGGCAATTACATAAAGGATATTACATGGCCACACGGACACATTTTATCTTCAAGTGTTGAACATTTACAGTATCTCACGAGTGAGATAAATTTTTAACACGAGAAGAAAATTTTGTACCTCTAAGGCTGCATTCATTACTACCGAAATCACTAAACTGCCGGCACCCTCGAAAATTCGATCGATCGTTTGTCAGTTTCGGTTCCCTCGTCTGGCTGTTTTGATCGATCCAAATGGTCACGTGACATTAAAATTTTGTACAAAACATGGAAAAACACGCTTTTTCCATTGTTTGTTACAAAAATTTAAATGGCACGTGACCATTTGGGTCGATCAAACAGCCAGACGAGCGAACCGAAACTGACAAACGATCGATCAAATTTTCGAGGGTGCCGGCAGTTTAGTGATTTCGGTAGTATGTATATTACAGGGGGGGCAGAGGATTTTGAGGGGGGATCTCAAAATTCAGGAACCCGAAAAGGGGGGATGTCAAGTTTTTTTCATAACATGAAGGGGGGATGCGTATTTTTATGGCAGTATATTTAAGACAAGGTTGTGCAGTTTGATAGTAAATGAAGGAAGGCTCAATGTGTGGACACTGAGTTTGAACCTCCTGAAGAAATATCACTTGCAATACTATTCTCGTGTATTTACCCTCTTTCAACTGATATGTTGAAAAAGGCTGTGCGCTTCGCGCAAATAAAGAATTATAAACTTAAAAATCGTAAAAGGCCTTCTTGTTTCACCACCATTCCTCGAGGTCCTTCACTCTTCAGTGACTTTGTCTGCCAGACAAAAACACCTTTGGACTTTTGATTAATAATCTTGTAGCTTCATTGTCAAAATTGCGGCGCGCTTCGCACGCACAACGGAAAACATACCAAACAATCAAATACAAAATAAATGATACTCAGCCTATGTGTAGTAAGGCTCCAATCGAGGAGCGCACCAGATCACTTGTAGAAAGTCACTACACACAAAAGAGTACAGCCACCTAGGATTTTTATTTGCATTTTTACGCTTCGTATTTTTTTATCATTGAGTCTTGTTCTGCATTTTGGAAAAAATGTTATTGACGCAACCCTACCTCGACATATAAATTGAAAAAATGTCTGGGGGGGCATGTTTTTTCCTTTTTACTAAGAGGGGGGTTTCGTAAAAAATATGTTGTGCCTTGGGGGGATCTGAAAACTTTGCATTGTCAAAAAAAAAAAATTAACTGCTCCCCCTGTAGTATACATAATGAAGCGGTCATGTAATGTTATGTTTATGATATAAACATCAATGAAATACCAAATTCAAATTTTATTCGAGTTTAAGCTTACAAATCGAGCATTGAGCATAGGCAAGTGTGATATTTTCACTTGTGAAAATAATACATGTGAAAATAACATGTTATTTTCATGTGTGAAGATATCAAGTCACGTGGGAGATCACCCGGTATTTCATTGGTATTTATATGATAAAATGAGATCCTTGATGATAAATTTGTTCTGTGTAAGGCATAATAAACTGTATTGTATTGTAAACATGTGTATAGATTTTCAATCTGAAATATAAAATGAAAGATTCTCACTACAAACTTACTGATTCTGATTAATTCCCCTGTGTCATCACTCCAACAATGGGGCTGACAGGTTGAAAACATCCCTTGTGAAACACTTCCCGGTCATGGAGTGGTAAGCAGCAATGCTCTTTAATATCACAACTGTAGCAAAGAGCCCCACATTCCATGCATTTTAATTGTGAGATAGACCCACATCTTGTACAGGAGCCAGTTTTTCCTTCATTTCTCAGCACACTCTCAAATATCTCTTGCCTGGCCTCCTCCCATCCAACATTGACTGCTGACATTCTTTCATTCCGTTCTTCAATTTGGTCTGTTCCCTCCAGTTCCCTGTCTCAAAAAGTCCCTCTGTCTATTTTAGAAGCTGTTGCAAATCATCTAGCAAAACAAAAAATACAGTGTTATTCAAACTTTAGCAAAAGAGCTGGCCCTTGGTGGTGGTTAATGGGTTAATGCCACAATACCAGTACAGCACAGTCCCCCCCCCTCTGGAATTTCCAATCCCTTCCGTAGGGGGTATGGATACTTTTTGGAAACACACAATGCATATGGCCAATACCTCATCACCACAAACCTAATCTCAACATTTGCTTACCACCAATATTACTTCTGCTCCACTGCTGCTCTGAAAGAATTATGTCAGTTTAATTCATCATCATCTAAAATTGAAAAAAAAAATTCAAACAAAATTTGTTACTAGCAGAGCAGTACCATCGATCGCCACCGAATGCAAAAAAATACCAGGCGTTCTACAGCAGACCGTTTGAGCATAAGTACGAGAAACCATCAATTAGGAGCTCTGTAATTGGATGGAAGTTTAGATGGAAATAAGCCAATAGCTGATCTTGTAATAAATTAATGGGTAAAATATAAATGGCGCACGTTTTTCGGTGACCCCGATTTTTATTTGCTAAATAGGTCAAGTATTTAGCGGAAACAAAATAGCAGGAGAACGAAAAACGTTGGATGTTAGAAGTTCGTTTATTTGTACTTAAATGCCGTAAATATCCTATGAAACTGCCGGAGCCATTTACCCTAGATTAACATGGTGATGACAAAGCACGAAGTTTACATTTTGGAGAACTTTATTGCAAGATAGAGCAGATTTCGTATGGACTGTGAAAAGTAACGCGGTGCGGCGCGGTACTGTCGCGGTGACGGTACGGAACCTGGCCTGCTGTAAATGGAATGAAATCGCGTAGTCGTGGTACGGTCACGGTCACGGTGCGGAACAGCTTTGTGGCGGTACTTTTCACAGTCATACGAAATCTGCTCTATTGTTATGAACAACACATGCGGAGAGTTGATTGTATGGAGAAATAGGCGCTCTAAGTGATTTTAGGGGTTCGAGTTTTAAATGACTGATGCCGCGCAAGCAAGCATGGTGAGCCCTTCTTTTTTGCAGTTTTCCATTGTTCTTGACCTAAATATTGATCATGCGAAGTTTAATAAGTTAGCTGTTACATCAGTTTCAACGAAATTACGTTTTAAAATGACAAAACAAATAGAAAATCAACAGAAACGACTTTCTTATGATCCCCCCAAAACGCAAACCTTCTAATTAAAGAAAATAATTTACCGCACTTTTCACCGTTTTACCGCACTTTTTTCCGCACTTTTTTCTAAAAAATCCCGCACTTTTCCGCACTTTTTTGCCGTTTTTTTACCACACTTCCCCAGATGCCCTGCATAAAGAATTCCGGGCAGTTAAAGAAATCCAGCTTCGAAAATCCCCCCTTGCAATCAGAATTCCGAGCTCTTAAACCCCCCCATCCCATCGGAATTTCCAAATGCCGCCCATAGGGGGGGTACCTTTATTTTCTGGAATTGCCCAATGCACTAGTCAATTGAAACCCCGGCCCCCCTGGACATAGCAGGAAATGTAACATCTGTGCAGCATTACATTTTCAACTTTCTCCTGCCGCCGGGGAAAATCTTGCTGTTACAATCCCCTCCCCTATTGCCCTGATGTATGGTACATTTTTTCCTATCTACAGATGAGTGGTGCCTGTGAGGATGGCTCCTGCCACTGTGGCTCACACCACAACTTTCAACATATCCTCCAAGAGTGCAAAATCTTCAGCCACCGAATGGGCTAGGGACACCCTACCACTAGGTGGCTCAATGATAGAGATATCGCCTCTGAAGGTTTTTTCCAAGCTCTGACTCAGGGCTGGCATTACAACCCCGCTAAAAATCCTCACCAATTTGGCAAATAGTTAATACTGTCCCCATTCCCCAGGAGAAATGTAGCGGTACAAAAGCGTAATTCCGTGGTCATGTCCCTGTTACTCCCCTGCTATGTCCCTGGGGTCAGGGTTCAATTGACTAGTGCATAAGATTGTGGCATAGTAGTTTATGGTCAAATGCCCATATTCACAGTAAACGACGCAATATGAGGATGAAGTAAAGCTTAAATGATTACAGCATATTGTTCTTCATGTGGTTGCCTCTAAAGTTGACAAAGTTGAGAATAAAATATACTTACAAGAAGTGGCTGCGTCGCTTTGTTCAGGTATGGAGCTCGATCCGCTACCCGGCAAGTATAAAATGCAGACCAGAAAATGCAGACTGCAGACTAGAAAATGCAGACTGGAAAATGCAGACCGAATAATGCAGACCGGAAAATGCAGACAAGAAATGAACTCATCGTAAAAATTGTGAATAGGTTAGTCTTTGTCCATTTTGTATTAAAGAACAACAGTTTTGGAAGTTGTTGTTCAGTTTTCGCGGCGAGGAGGCTCGTTCCAAGTTATTGAATAGATGGGGCATGGACTGTCATATTAATTAAGAAAGTGTAGCACGAATGAGTTTGGAAATGATCCCGAACCGAAGATTTGAACACTGCACGTTTTTGAAGCGAATGAGTGAATGAACAGGCTCTCCTATTACTGAGAACCATATAATTTTATTGTGCAGAAAAGATCGATTTAGACCTGAAAACAATGTAAAATCGGAATCACAGATTTCCTCAAATTACTTCCCATTGCGGTATTCAGTGTATTACTATAAATATCAAAGAAACTACAGGTAAATGTAGCAACCTAGCTAGCAAGTTGGTAGTTCAGTATTCTGCAAAACAATGTTTTAATTTCTAGAAAACGAAACACACACTGTCTAGTTTGTCACGGTGCGATCGCCATTACTGTAATTCACGCAAGTTTGCTGTCAGATCAACAGGTAAGTTCCAGCTTTGTTTTCAGTCTTTCAGGTCTAAATCGATCTTTTCTGCACAAGAAAATAATATGGTTCTCAAAATAGGAGAGCCTGTTCATTCACTCATTCGCTTAAAAAACGTGCAAGGTTCAAATCTTCGGTTCAGGATTGTTTGCAAACTCATTCGTGCTACACTTAGGCCCGTTTCAAACGTTGTGCTTCTCATGTGCGGAATCTAATTTGGTAGATTTCTTTTCTCTTGGTAACATCCATTAGAAAAGCATACGGCAAAAACTAATTTAACATTCCAATTGTTTTTGTTATAGGTTATCTATCTTCTTATATTTTTACCGTCGCTGATATTGAAACTATTTCTAAGCTCAAAATAATTTTCAGGACAATTAGGTTCGGCACATGAGAAGCACGACGTTTGAAACGGGCCTTACTTAATTAATCCATGCCCTCGATCTTGACGATCTCGCTACTCACATATGAACTCATCGTTTATTCTAACTGTAATTTACTCTTAGTTTGCGTTAGCTGCACTTTCTAGTCTGCATTTTTTAGTCTGCTTTTTCCAGTCTGCATTTTCTAGTCTGCATTCTATATGCTGCATTCTCTGCATTATGTGGTCTGCATTTTATACTTGCCTATCTTCTACCGGGACTTGCTCTGTAAGGAGTGTGAAAGATGCGTTCCATCGTACTCGGGTCTCGCCTAAGCTCAATGAAAGATGTTTTCTTTTTCTTTTTAGCTGGTTTAAACTGCCTTGACATTTCTAAAAGAATATCTTCTCGAATCTGTTTCTCCTTCGGCCGGCCGCTTTTTAGGCGCCATCTTGTTTTCAGCACGAATTATTTCTCACACTTTTATAGGCAACCAGGCCTTGATGGTTGTTTGGGGTGCCCCCTATTAAATGCAGGATTATAGAAGGCCGATATTGTACTCTGGCGTACATGTTGTTCCGACCCGAAGGGTTTTCGGTTTCCTTGTGCGAGAAGCTCAACAACAACCATGAAACTAAGTCCACGGGAGCTGGAAGGCTTGCTCATACATCAGGTTGGATTTCTTGCACAAAAGCGGCTTGCAAGAGGTTTACGACTAAATCATCCTGAATCAACTGCGCTGATAGCTTCACAGGTAGGTCATATTATTGGAAACATTTTTCAGAAAAAGTCGACACAACGTAGAGAACATAAGTTCTTAGTTTTATACAATATTTTGGCTGGCCAAACCAGCCTTCTTCAGGTATTGTGAATACAAATTGGCATGTTCTCACTATATATACTATCTGAAATATGAACCTTATGAACTCAACCGTTCCGACGTACACAAGCAGGGAAATAATATATTATTGGACCCGATTCTGCTGACTGTGTAGGGTTAGACACTTTATTTGGAAATTCAACCATTATTCATTTTAACGTCACCTCGACGTCACCCAAGCAAAACCGAATTTATGTTAATCAGATCAAGACAAAGGTGTTTCAAGCACTAGATCTACTCTCGGTGTGTGCATATTTCACACGAAAATCTTTCTTGGAATGCCGTGCACATTGAGGCGATTTCTAAGAAAATTGCATCTGGTCTGGGAATTCTTTAATATATAGATTGAGCCACTGGCTAAAAGCGGAGCTCCCAGTACATATTTTTCTGTTTGAGGGTGCGTTTACCTATTTTTTTGGGCCTTTGCTAGGGAAAAATTATAAGTACTGCAAAAGATTCATCACGTGACGTCATCGCGACGTCGTTGCTACAGAAAAAATGATTTTCTAATTTTGATGACATCATCGATGACGTCATGCCACGTGACATTGGTGGTGCACCTCCCTTGCCTCATTGATAACCTAATCCAAGTTTGGTCGCCTAGTGATGTTGCCTTCTCGAGATATTGACTTTTCTAGTTTTGATGACGTCATGTGACCTTGGTGGTGCACCCCCCTTGCCTCCAAAATAACCTTACCAAAGTTTGGTTGCCTAGCGCTGTTGCCTTCTTGAGATATCGGCTTTTCCATTTTTTTATGACGTCATGTCACGTGACCTTGGTGGTGCACCCCCCTTGCCTCCAAAATAACTTTACCAAAGTTTGGTCACCTAGTGAAGTTGCCTTCTTGAGACATTGACTTTTCTAGTTTTGATGACATCATGCCGGACGAACGAACGAACGCACAAACCGGAAGTCCATGACAGAATCGTTGATGCATATACACTTTTCTTTTGTTCCTATTTCTCCTGCATGTAGCTATGGGGCTCCGCTACGCGGCGCCTTCGGTGCCCGCGGGAGCTCCGCTAAAAAGGTGTAGACGATTTGTTCCTCAAATCTGCATTCTGTATTCATTGCCTCGATACAGCCTCCTTTTGGTTATGCAGTGTTGTTTAGGGCACTGCAACTAGAAGTTTCCAATGGTATGCTAATCAACCAATAGAAATCACTAGAAGAGCAATATCAAGGCAAAGGATTTCATTCATTGTCATCTTGTTTAACACACTTGCCTGTGCTCCATACAAACAGAATATTACATGACCACTCGGAGATACAAATTTTATCTTCTTGTGTTCAAAATTTACACTCATAGTTTAAATTTGTATCTCTGCATGGCCATGTAATATCATCTGTGTATGCAACTGAGGTGTAGATTGAATATGAGATAAATATTCACTTGGTGTGCTAAAAAACAATACTAATTTGCAAGAAATTTAGACCATCACAAATCTGAAAATGGGGACACAAAAAATTGTATGAAAACAGAAAAAAAGATAAACATTTTTTAAATTTCAGAAATAGCTTTTAGTTAAATTTTACATGCCTCAGATTAATACAGATCTCTACCAGTAATATTATTGGATATATCCGTCAGATTTTCTTGTTATATTATTTCCAAATAATGTGAGCGAAATTGTAATCACTTAGCAGTTTTTTTGGGCTGGCTAGTAAACATCACTGGAATTATATTCTTGGGCTGAGTCTTCAAAAAGAAAAGAAAAAATCCAATGAGCACAGATAAAAAATACCACTCAATCAGTCAAGTTTATTTACCATTACACTGTTTACAGGAAATTGATACATTTGATTATATTTTCATCTGTTTACAATATTGTAATGGTAGGAGGGCTTAAGGTGACTCGCTCGAATGGTTTGTGCGCTCATCTGTGTCCAGAGCTGGATTACCAGGTTATACATATCGGGCTATAACTTTTGCGTTTTTTTGCCGATTCCAGTAATTCTTTTTGTAAATCAAGCACAAATGACCCTAGATTTGCTGCGAATTCTCTGATCTTTGCAATCTTTTTCATCTAAGTAACAATTCTTAAATACAAAGAAGACCCCATAGTTTTTAATGCCCTCTCATAAAAGAATCTTGCAGATATTTTCGGTTTAAATCTTGGCGATGCTCATTAGAAGACTTGAACTTTCATCTGGCCAAGTTTCAGAAAATTCGTAGGTCAGAAATGTATCAGCGAGGTCGATGTCGAAGACGCACCACAAATTAAGCCTTTCACTAAGGCATGAATGTACAAATTTCCTGCGCACTAATAAAAGCATTTCAACCTATCAATTTTTGGGACAAGTTACCTAGTTGCATGTCAAACTATATGTTAAGAGCAATTGCTTTAAATCCGAACCACTTAACTTTAGAAGCACCGTTTCTTTGGAGCATAAAACCAGAAATTAATGGCATCCCGCACTTGGTAAATTTCACCTTAAAATTACTTACCCATAATCTCCGAAACTAAACAACAATTCTGTAACCGATGATCGACAAATGGATAAATGGCGAATGTTTAAATGTTTTCTCCATCTTGACGTGAATGGCTTGCTAACTCTCCGAACAAAGGACTGTGGGGCGGAATGTGCCACGGAATTGACCCAAAATCGCGTGGCCCAGTAACCCACGCCGTAATTGCAAGGACGTTAGGACCAATGGCTGATTGCATTTTTAAACCGCACCGGGGGGGTTGAGGACCTCTTTTAAAAAGACCCCCTCCCCTGGAATTTCCACTCGTGAAACAGACCCCCTCCCCTGGAATTTCCAACCTCATAAAGGACCCCCTCCACTGGAATTTCCATTTTTTCTGACAAAATACCCCTGGAAAATCTATTTTTGGATAAAATGTCCCTGGAAAGCCACCTTTTTTTACCCCTCCCCCCTGGAATTTCCAGTATCCAGACACACCCCCTCCCGTGGAATTTCCAGAGTCCAAAACAACCCCCCTGGAAAATTTCCATAGGTCCTCAACCCCCCTGGTGCGGATTAAAAATGCAATCAGCCAATGCGTGTTGTCGAGATTAGTATGCTCGCTCGCTGACGCTCGCTCGCAATAAGACCCTTTCTGCATAAACTAAAAAAAATTGCAAAACCGCGCTGCGCGTGTTCTAACTTTTTCCAGTTGACACAAATGCCGGACTTCTCTGTGAACGGCTTCTTGGCTGGAAAAGATTGGAATCTCAAAGGCAAATACACGAAGCAGTATGGTTTATAAATCTTTCAACGATCTTGCACCAAACCTATTTGCAATCTATTTTTACGGAAAGGAGTAATGACAATAAAGTAACCGAAACTTGCCGTGTTTTCCTTTGCCCCGCACAAACTTAATTTCTAAAAAATAGTTTTAGTTACCAAGGTGCGGTACTTTGGAACAGTTTACCACCTGGTGCGGGTTGTTCAAAGATGGATTAATTTTTAAATCTAAACCTAAACCTAAATCTAAACCTGGTTGTTCAAAGATGGATTAATTTTTAAATCTAAACCTGGTTTAAAAACCAGGTTTAGATCTGAACAAAACCATCAAGTCACCATGGTAATTAATCCTGGATTAGTACTAAAACACTTTCGAGCAACTGGACCCTGATTTGTGGCAAGCACAAACCGTCAATGGTTTTCGATCGAATTGGTTGCTGATGTCATTTTACGATTATAAACATTTTACTTTTTACAGAACAAGGCATTCATGTAAAGCAGAGTTTGTATTTATAGTACATATTAGTAGAGTGATGTTAGAATATATTAGATTATTATTAATATTGTATTTATTATCATTATTATTATTTTTATTAGTATTCTGACAATTTTTGCTACCCTAAAAATCTTCCCATTAAGCCGAAAATTATGCTTGTGTCTGACTCCCCCGGGGTCGGACCATTATGATCGTGTGCTGCTGGCTACAATTTCTCCCTTGAACCTAGCCTGCTCGAGGTCGAGAAACGCGAGTTTGCTTTCGCGCTTGGCCGCCATCTTGGATTTGTGACAAAATGTGACGAAAAACATCCAAATAACCGATGGATAGCCAAAATACTAGCCTAAGTTTGCTTACAGCCCCTTCTTCGGCGACCGACCTTAAATTGAGCGATCGAGGGAACGCGCTTCGATTTGTTTACGTTGTCGAGTTAATGTATCAGTCAATTCCAGCGGTGACCATCCCCCCCCCCCCCCCCCCCCCCCCGGGCAACCCCGGGATTTTGGTCATTTCTAAAATTAAAAGTCAAAATTCCCCGCCCCCGGGGCTGAAAGGATGCAAAATACCCCACGGCGGGGAAGACAAAAAATGGAAAAATGCCCCTCCCCCGGGACCAGAAAAAGACAAAGTTTCCATCGACACTGCGTTACAAAGCTTCGCAACAAAATATTTCCGATCAGAACTTCAACTCCATTTATTCTGTCCAAATATTTATGCCTTTATTATTCGTTTTTTAACTGTGCTTTAGTTTTCTCGTCTCTGAACAAGTTCTCATTTCACAAATCGTAATTGAAATTCTTCTTCTACTAAGGTATTACAACATAGTAGACATACCTTCAAAAGTCTCCGCTAATTTCTCTCGGCCATTCGCGGTTGTAGTCATGTGGCTACAAATTCCATTCATTTCTCGTCCCCGGCATTGCTCAATCTCAAAACTAGAGTGTGCGTAGGGGCCAGGCTCGGCATTTTATTTTGTGACGTTATTTTCTGTAACTGGGACAGCTATAACTGATCAGGGAAGTGAACTGGTGTTGTAGTTCCGCAAAACTCAACGCGCTAAAAGATTGTGAAAGAGAACCAAAATTCCCCACCCCCTCCCCTGGAGACCTCCCGACCTCCGGGCCAGCAAAATTGTCAAAATTCCCCACCCCAGGGAACCCAGTGGTGTGCAAATGCAGTTCATTCCGGTTGCTGACCCGACACGAACGACTTTCGAGTCTGTACCGGTCTCACGTAAACACGATCAAAAAGGTGGTGATTACATGAGACCGGTATGAACTCAGATCGCTCTGAGTTCGTACCGGTCTCATGTAATCACCGAGAGACACGCCACGGGGGGAACTGCGGACGTCATTCCTTTGCAGCCGAAACTGGCTATTTTTCTGTCAAGAATACATCATTCTCACCCTGGACTGTGAATAGTTATATATTCTCACTTGGTCCCATTGTGCTCTATATAAGATATGGGGAAGGAGACCTGGCTCCACGGCCTGTATGACGAATACTGCAGGTCCTCCACTTTCGGGGGTAGAGGCGGAATATTTTCAAACCAAAATTCATTATTCAAACCTCAAATATTCAATATTAAAACATCTAAATTCAATATTCAAATTTACACCTCGACTAATATTCAAACTTCCATCTGCTAATATTCAAACTTCTGCTTACCGTTTCAACTATACTATGCAGTGAGGTGAGGTCAAAACAACGCCGTACCGATAGGTATCAGGGATGGTAAATAAGGTGGTGGGTATCGGGTATTACCACCCCCATAGGTATATCCAGTAGTTATTTTTCGAAGCACAAATAAGGGATACCCGGTTTTAATGCAGAAATGTGATGTTCTCTTCGTGTAAAGCACAACGGTAGGTTTTCGCCGTGATACATGGATTATTTCACGAGGTATCGGCAGTCGAAAATCCGATTTTTAGGAAAATTGAAAGAGGTGGTGGATTTCGGGTACCCACTTCCCTAAACTGGATACTTATAAAGTATTGTTGCTTTGACCGTTGTTTGTTTATGAAAATATAAACATTCGAAGGGTAAGAGGATTTTGGGTAATACGTCCTCCTTGATGCCCCCTCAGAACTGATCCCCCCTCCCTTGTGCCCCCCCTATGTGACATAGAAGACATTTTTACAAATTTTGATAAACGCATTTCTTTTTTCTGCAGTAGTAAAGAAAACCTGCAAGTTTTATTATTTAAGCGTGCAACTGCGCGCAGCAAATGACGAAATTATATTTTCTTGATTTGCGTGAAGTGCGGCCCAAATGACGATTTTCTATGCTTGTAACGTCGAACTCACGCTTACCTAAGGGGTCTTCCTTCGGACATAGTGTGACTGCCCGTCAGGCCTATTACTGCAAGTATTTTTGGGAGAGTTTGTTGTAAACGGCGCGAGGGTACTGTCGTTGTGCAGGTTCACAAAGACTATATTAGATGTCATTCTTTATGCGCGCGAAGCACGCCGAAATTTTTTTAATAAGTATTAAATGAAGTGAATGTTAAATCAGTTAGGTATCATAGGTCGACAGACAAGGTTCAAAAATCTTTTAATTGATTGAAATTTTCCAATCCTCGATTATTCAAATTCAAACTAGCAATATTCTGATTATTCATATTCAAACTAAGTTCTCAAATATTCAAACTAAATTTGTAAATATTCAAACTAGCTTCAAAGTCAATATTCAAAATTCCGCTTCTACCCCCGATCCACTTACTAAAATCGACTCGCCCCCAAACTCCGGGTAACCTCCGTGTAAGAACCATTCCCAGAGAACACCATTGTGTACATTTACTATTTCATCATGATTCGTTCTACTAAACAAAAGAGGCTTTGTGACGCAACTCGTGAACAATACACAGATTCTTACACGGAGGCAGAGCCCAAACCACAGGTGACCCAGGACAGTTGTTTGTGTACTACAACATCGAAGTATTTGACCAAAATGGCGGCCGTTAAAAACAAAATGGCGGCCGTTGCCAAAAACTCCCCAAGGGGGAGGGGGACCTAGCGCAAACTAGCCGAGCGGCTGCTCCTTAGGCCAAAATTGCTACAAATCCATTCTTCTCCAGTAAAAAAAAAAATACATCCCTTTGTTCGGGAGGTAATGGATTTATTTTGGAGTCGCACAATTTGATTTGCATGAGTTTGCGCTAGGTCCCCCTCCCCCTTGGGGAGTTTTTGGTAACGGCCATTTTGGTTGTCCAAGCTGTGCGTCCACCGGATGTGTAACGACCGTTGAAAAGGGGGTCGTGCGAGTTTAACGGGGTCTGCTACCTTCGCGTATGTAACTGCAGGATATTTATTGATTTTGCTGCGTCGGTAACATGTATATCTACGATCGTGGTGTGTTTGTTTAGTTATGGAATTCGAATTTTGTGAGTTGTGAGTTTTGTGAGTTGTAGTACACAAACAACTGTCCTGGGTCACCTGTGCCCAAACTCCGAAAGATTTTTGAAGCGCCGCTTTGCCGAAACTTTATAAATAATTTACCCTGACAAAATACCATTACAACCATGGAGATGAGTGGGAAGTCCAATGAAATAAACCTAATTATACCACACAAAAGGTGTACTTCTCCCCAAAACTCAGAAAAGGCATGCTTGAGGGGACGAGACGCTAAGAACTCTCGCGGATTCCGCCGGACCCTCGAGTATGCAGAAAAGAGACAAAAAATTATACAAAGGAAATTTTGAACAATAATAACAAAAACGAGAAGTACACCAATACAGTTACATTAAGGTCAGAAACGATGAAAATTGTTTTCTAATCAATAGCAGAGGATCAAGTAAGCAAAGGTAACAAGTAAACAATTTCAGAAAAGACTTGAATGTACACGCGAGAAACCAAACCAGGATCTCAACAGCTAGCCGTCCGCAACCCCGGAATACCCCGTCCGAGGACAGAGCAATGAAGAGTATTAGATAACTCCTCCGAGGAAGCCGAGGCAACCTATTAAGAAACCTGAGTCAAGCAACCTAAATAACGTGTGGCGAAAACAAATTCGCTGGTGGCTGAACTAATTCGCCTGACAAACGTCCATGTAAGAGAAATCATTTTAGAGCAAAACAAATTCGCTGGTGGCTGAACTAATTCGCCTGCCAAACTTTTATGTAAGAGAAATAATTTTAGAGCCGAACAAATTCGCTGGTGGCTGAACTAATTTGCCTGCCAAACTTCCATGTAAGAGAAACAATAGAGTCCTAAAGTGTGACGTCACAAATTTGAAAAATTTCGAATTTCAGATTTTAGTCCACGGACAATGAAAGACCAACTTCGAAGAACGTTACATGCAAAAAATGATGTGAATCAGTTGAAACGCGACTGAGCCATGGCCCAATGAATACATAATTTTCTTAAACAAATCACTGTATTTTGGACTCAGTTCATAACTTTATGAACTGAACCAAAAATACAGTGATTTGTTAAAGAAAATTATGTATTCAGCGGGCCATATCTCGGTCGCGTTTCAACCGATTCACCTGATTTTTGATGTGTAACTTTCAATCGATATGCCCTTTCGAAATCAAGGAACAAATATTGCTAAATCGAAAATTTTGTTTTTGTGACGTCATCACTTTAGGACTCTAATAGAGCAGAACTTAGAACTTAGAACTTAGATATAATACTTCTATGGTAGCTTTCGCTAATACTAGAAGGGCGGTCAAAAGGCGTTTAAAACCTCCGAAGGTGGGCTGGTGTCTTCAATGCCCGTATTGCAGGCAAGGCGGTCTCTTTAAAGCTAGACAGAGTGTTAGAGGAGACAACGGTGCACGGTAGAGAGTTCCAGACTCTAATTGTTCTTGGGAAAAAGGAGTAGCTGAAGGACTGCAGGTTTGACTGAGGATGCTGGTATGCCAAGGAGTGTCTACGTGTAGATCTAAGACTGTTATTTCGAGCTAAAGTAGCAGGCAGATGACAATTTACAACTCCATTTCTGAATTTGTATAGAGGAGCCGTCTGGTTTAACAAGCGCTCATTTCCTGGCTTGAATCTCTGCAATATTTTTTTTTTTGGAAGGATAGGCCTTGCGCGTATTTTTTTGGGGGGAATTGCCCCCCCCCCCCCCCCCCCAGAAAAAAAAAACTTCCAAATTTTCATCGTTTGTTTCCTTGCCCTTTGAAGATATTGGATATAATGCAGCAAAATTTTGTAGTTTTACTAAAAAGTGATGATGTGTGTTCTTTCCGTTAGGATTCGATTTTCTTGACTACCTGACATACTGTGTAGGGTGCATGACAGGGGTACCTGACATAACCTTGACTGCTTCTTTTATTTTTTTTTACAACAGACTCTAGAGCTTATTCGTGATGGTGATTCAGTGGCGGATGCTATGGTTAAAGGACAAAGAATGCTAGGTAAATGAAAATAGCAGGCTTGATATCTTGATATCTGGATTTACTTGATATCTGAAGGATGTTTGGGTAAACTGGCAGAATGCTAGTCACTTTGCATGAATAATTATGTACCTCTAGCTACGTGACTTGGTTAAATTCCAAACATTTTAGGACTGAAAAACACCGTTGTAGTGAAAACGTAATACTAGATTATTACTGGTACAGGGCCCTCGAAATTATGCGTGCATAATCGGAAAAATCCCGCATAACAGTGCATATATTAAAATCGTCCAGCGTGCAGTGAGATATCTGCTTGAATAGACCTCCTCGGCTTGGGCGTAATGTTTTCCCATTTCTGGTCACGTGCCATTCATTGGAATAATCTTTCTTTGTTTGGGTTGCTTCCATATTCATGTGTCCTTCGGAGCATAGCAGAAGAACGAATACTCATCTGAAATGGGACAACATACGCCCACAGCCGGAGTGTAGGTTTTGGTCGAGGGTCGAGTGTCGAGGGTAAGACGTCGAGGGTCGAGGGTAAAATGTCGAGGGTCCAATTTTTTTCTGCAAATAAATGAAATAATTTTTCCCGTGATACATGTTGAAATATTTTTTAAAGAATGCAAATTTTGGTTTTCCTGACTGATACGTGGATAGACTCCGACACAGTTGTGCTGAGAATTTTCCCACCTTTTTCGACCTTCGTGGAGCGAGATAAAACAAAAGGTTTTCCGAAAACTCCAGGCGTAAATTTCGGGCAATCTTTTTCAAAATCAAATTCCCTAAAACTGTGGCAGATTTGTTGTGCTTTTTCGCCAGGAGAGAAAAGTTTCCTCGACAGAGCGTACCGAGCGTGCGAACAACAATAATGAGACAACAATAAACATCTTTTGGTCTGAGATAATATCAAACCAAAGGAAGTCCACTCTACGTTCATCGAACTGGTGTTTTTCGAAGATTTTGAACACGGCGTTCTTCAACTGGCAATGAACTGGAGTGTTGGTAGTCCCATTGCGATATGCTACCAGCGCAGAAGCAATCGCCGACGTGATTTTATACCCAGCACTTACTAGTTTTGCTTCCAATGCTACTCATTATACTACAGCTAACTTTAGGAGACTCAGGGATAGGTAGCCCAGTAAAACGAAGCGAAATGAAGTTAGGTCGAATATCATTTGCGATCTTTCACGAAGCACTCTAGTGAAGTGAGCGCTGAATAGGCTGAATAGGTTGTGAAAATGCCGCGGAAATCTTGGTTTTCCCGAAGATTGAATAAAAGCAAAACATTAATATCTGTTCTTGCCCAAAATACTCAGACTCGGCAAGTTTGCTTCGAATTTTGCTGTTTAGCTTTAGAGATTTCCACGGTTAAACAGGAGATTTTGCTTCCCTTCACGTGCAGTCTTATTAGCGAAGCATGCAAAAGTTTGATTGACAAATGTCTGCGATAAGAAACTTGTAGCGGCAAGTCTGAAGAAGCATCTGCAAGAACGCTTTCACCAACATGCGGCCGGGCATGTGAGCGAATAAAGCGGGGAAAACCGCGAATTTGCATTTAAAAAAGAAATAGACCCTGAGAAAAAGAAGAAAAAAAACGGACCCTCGACATTTTACCCTCGACCCTCGACGTCTTACCCTCGACACTCGACCCTCGACCAAAACCTACATTCCCACAGCCGAGGAGATCTATTTACTTGAACCTCAACCACCGCGTCCCTAAAAAGATTCCAATAACACAATTCCTAAAAAGACGAAAAGCACGATAGATAATAATAATAATAATCTTTATTATTGCGAGGACTAAATAAATGCTGGGAACAAGGCAGGTTATTTAAACACTTTTCGTGTAACATGACGGCCAATTTGAAAGGTAAAAAAATGTAAAACAATATTTACTTTCGAAAAGTTGTTGCGCAATCCTGCATAATGTTGCGCAATTTCCTGCATAATTGGGAAATTATTCAGCATAATTTGCTAAAACTCCCGCATAATTTGAGTAAATTTTCCGCATAATTCCAGTGGTCCTGTTTATAGTGTGCATCATGTAATGTGCTCATTACCATATCATGTAGCAGAGTTCACACCACTCAAGCAGAGCACCATACATTAGACAACGTATGTATACCCGATTGACATCAAATGACATGGAAGCATGTGACTATGTGTTAGTTTCTTTTATAGCCTTTTTACGTTTGTCCAAGTTTAGCTTGTGTAGAGTTGCACTTCCCTTCAGGCGATAATACTTTTTCTTTCTTTTTCCTCAATAATATCTATGCGTCTATCCGACCGTCCGTTTGTCCACCCGTGTGTACGGGAACCCTACGGTATATGGTAGTAGAAATAGAAACTTGAAGCAGCTCGACCTCATCGACTGATGGATCAGGTTCACTAATCCAGGTTGGAATGGAAGAGCCGGCAGAAGACCGTCTGGGAAAAGCGAACAATCGCTCATGTGGTGTCTCGTTGGTAGCTGTACACAATAGAGAGCGTATGGAGTGCAGAACGTCAGGAAGGACATCTTGCCAGCGCTTTACTGGTAGATTCACCAGGATGTTAATATTGCTTTCCACATCACTCCATTTACCTCCCGACTTGCCCATTTTCTTCAGGATTGTAGCAAGTGGTTCGGCGTCCACACCCTTCTCTCCTAGGAAGTTTCGCAGCTCCTGGCTTATTAAGGAGAACCGCGATCTGAATGCAGATAGGCTAGCATTCCAAATAGAACCAAAGGTGTAGTGAGGCATTTGATTACCATCGGTGTCGAGACATCAGGACAGGGGAAGACAAATGGAAATCTGGAATATTCATCTACGACCTTGAGGAAAAACTTATTTCGATTTTAGCTTTGCAGATGACCCTTGAAATCAATGTTGATCCTCTGAAAGGGTTGCGTGGCTTTGGTGATACCGTGACTTGCATTCACAGCAAGCAGGACACTTGCTTCTCATTTTCTTGACTATGCCATAAAGGGAATATGGCAGGTTCTTGGTCCGCACAAAGTGGCTGAGCATGGTGACCCCTGGGTGACTGGGTGACTTGTGGAGCTTGTAGACTGGATCTCCATCTACCATAGCACACGTGGCTGTGAATAGTGTGTTAGGAGAAATGTTTTATTTACCTGGGCGGTGGAAAGTGTAGCAAGAAGGTTCAAACTTCCATCGCATGATATTAGAATTATTTATCTGCCCTCTGTGGCGTTGGTCAAACATACGATACTGACTTCTGATCAGTTATAAGAGTGACATGCCTTCCTGTTAGGAAATGTTTTCAGTGTCTCACGGCTGCTAGGATAGCCTGCGCTTCCTTCTCGACTAAGGCACGCTTAAACTAACTGCCTTCTAAGTCTCGTGAAAAGAATGCAACAGGTCTCCCATTCTGGCTGAGGGTGGTAGCTTCTAGTGCTACTTCGGAAGCATCTGCCTCAACTTCAAAACGAATGGTTTCATCGATTGCCATAACAAAAGCCTCTTCCGCTGTCTTCTTGTTACTGTCAAATGCTTCAACAGCTGCCTCTGATGGAGGAAATGACTTACAGCTAGTTATGGGCTTCATTCGGTGAGAATATGTCGGTATCTAGTAAGAAAAAAGTCCCAGGCACCTGTTTAGAGACTTTGAATCATGTGGGACCGGGAGCTCCAGGTCTGGGCTGATATTTCCTTCTTCAACCACATAGCTTAGAATTCAGAGGTGTCGCATCGAAAAGATTACACTTGTCATCGTTGTAGCAGATGTTCTTATGCTTGGCAGCAGATTCTGCAGGTTTTAATCATGTTCTTTCTGATCGCTTCTACAAATTGTGATATTGTCAAGATAGTGAGAGACCGCCTTGAGATAATTTTCTTCTACAAGCTTTGTCATCTCCCTTTGGGGATACCAAAAGGGAGACGGGTAAGCTGGTTATTTCGAGCTTCAAATGCTGTGTAAGGTGTGTCCTCCTCCTTGAGAGGGATCTGATGATATGCGCTGCCGAGGTCAGTTGTGCTGAAGACTTTGTACTTGGCGATTTGGTTACCATGTCACTTATTCGTGGCAATGGGAAGGCATCGAGGAGGGTAAGCCTGTTGATGGTCTGCTAGTAGTCAATGGCCAGCCTCTTCTTGTGTTTCTCATCTTTGCATGGGCTACTACGACCTTTCTGGTCCCGCCACTCGGTTCGATTATCCCTTCAGAAGCCTTTAACTTCCTCATCAATGAAAGCAGAATCTTCCTGACTATATCGGCGAGCGAGATTTTGTGGCAATAGGATGGCAGTCCATTGTCACGTTCGCGAAAGGCCCAGGCGAGTCTACATTGAAAGTGCTGAAGCCACAGGCGGAGAGAGGCGGTGTCGAGCCACTGAACTGGAATACGACACTTTCATGCTTGGATTGAAAGTCTACTCCTAGTCCTAGTATGAGGTCGGTGCACAGTCCAAGGAGTACAGAAAGATGAAGGCCTTCATATTTACGTCCGTTGTAGGTCAACTGTGCAGGTACCATTAATCTTGAAGATTATCGAGCCAGATGCCGATGTTGCCATGGATACTGTGCTAGATGATGGCTGAACTGTTAGACTTGCTTGCTCCACCAAACTGGGGTGAATACCTATCTTTCGCATCTTCCGCTATCAAACAAGGTCTCGACTTGTAATCCTTTGATGTCAACAGTCGCACATGATTTTGGGAGAGATTTTGGTGCACTTCTTGTTGACGTGGCGAGCGTCTGGGACCAGGTTGCAGCAGAAACTGTATCTTTGTTCTTGGCAAACAAAGTGGATTTTTTTCTGACACTTAAGGCAGACGGCATCTGGACAGGTAGATTGTTCAGATTCAACTGCAGCTAGTGTGTTTTTACCTGGCTGCTCTACTGACGAGTGGTTAGGAACTGCTACATTGATGGAGGCCTGTGGTGCTTCATACGACTCAGAACGTTTCATGGCTGACTCGAGGGCTCGGCTTGGTCGAACATGGTTTTTAGATCTAGCGTCTCGTTCTCTAATAATATCTCTACTAGGTGTGTTCAGGGCTTGAAGGTATTCATCTACTGTTGTTTACTCCTTGTGGCAAGAACATGTCGACATCGCGAGAAAAACGCGACATCCCGTGTGTCACGCAACCGGCTGAGGTGAATTGAAGCTCAAAAATGTATTGAGAAAAACACATTTTCTCTCATATCTCCCGTTTATGAGAGTCGGGAAAAAATGTTCGTATTTCAAAGTTTTATTTACTTACCGAGTAAGACAGCCAGCAGAAAATATTGGTGAATTCAGTCCATTTACGAATTACATTTTGAAATCTAAAACTAGTACCTGAGAACTGAAACGCCTACAGAGGATTGTATGAGAATTCACGATCGGAGATGATCATGTATAGTTTATAATCGGTCCGCAGAAACAATATTTTGGTTGTGGAAAAAATGTTCGTATCACAATTGCATTTTCATCTATACAGGAAGCTAATAAAACACAAATGCTTGACCAACTTGAAATTTCGCCTTACCTTTTTAGAGCTGAAAAAAGCAGACAGAGAAATAACCCTTTGGTTCCTCGCTGCGCTCTGGCGCAAATGATGCTACTGATCGGGCCACAAATAAACTATATGCCCTCCAAAAGTCATGTTTTTGTCCTATTTACACGCTGCTAGAAACAGGCCAGCTACACTCTACATGTGTGTACTGTAGCTTTCCCTATTAAATAACCTTCCTCCCAACTTAATAGGAGAGTACTAGTTTTGCAATCATACATTATTTTCTAAAGGTCGAAATCAGGTTCTTGGAGGAGTAGCTAATTTGTTAGATGAGGTACAAGTAGAAGGGACATTTCCAGATGGAACTAAACTGGTATGTGTTACAGTCGCAGGGCTCGGAACTGCTCCGGATCCGGGGGGATGTATTTATGTATTTTGGGCTTGTGGAGTTTTTGGGGGGTTGGCGAAATAAAGCTCCCTCAGGCTCTCCCGTCATGTTTTTCCTGAGTGTGCCCCCTGGGCTCCTGATACAGGCGTAAATACACGTAAAAAGTTTGGGTTTATGCCTAACACTTTTTATTTAGCCATTGAAGACAAAAAGAAAATTAATTGCCAACAGTAGAGTCCTGCAATAAGTCTCCTTCGCATAGGACAGAAAAAAAAATTTTGTTAGAATAATATATAGCCGATGGAATGGATGCTTTCTCCAACTTGGTATGTTACTATGCTGTCAATTGGCGGCTGACACATGTTCTTTAAGTGGAGGGCAATCTAAACCACTCCCTCCAGACCAAGACCATGTATGTAAGGGGTGGACTATGTGGGAGGGGGTGGCAATGTTTTTGCGGATGATGTTTATTTCGGGGTTCAGGTTGTGCAAGGAATTTCTTTCCAGAATTTGTATGATGTTTGTTACTAGCTTGGTTCTCTGCAAGAAATATTATTTAAGGATTGGCCTTGCCCCCCCCCCCCAATTTCTAATGGTCCACCCCTAAGTCAGTTCTATTACTTTTTAGGTAACAATTCACAAACCTATCAGCCGAGCAGATGGAGACCTAGAGCTGGCCCTGTATGGCAGTTTTCTGCCTGTGCCCTCCCTTGACAAGTTCAAAACAGCATCTAACAATGTTGTGGAAATGGTAAGTGCTAAATCAAAAAGGGAAAAGGGGAGGGAGGGGAAGCCTTTACTTGGATCCGAGATTGGGAGGGTCTGATTGGCAAAAAGGGGTAATTATCTTTAAGTGTGTGTGGGGGGGGTGGGGGGTTCAGGTGTCACAAGGGGGTGGATTCAATACAAAGGAGGGTACAAGTGACCCAATGTGACCAAATGCGGGATGAAAAGACGGATGGATTAAAGACTGTAAACATTTAGCAAAAGCATGCATGGCTGTGCCAGGGGCTTGGGGGGTGATGGGGGTTTCAACCGCCTACTGGCTCCCCACTTTCGACCACTTTGCCATTGTCTCTAATAAGCCCCCTCACTGTAAAATCCGTTCCACCCCCCATGACTAGAAATCCACTGTACAGTCAGCAGCAGTACACTCGCAACAAATTTAAATATTCTCCTTTTTATTTACAGGGCGAAGGAAAACCATCTCATAAGGCTGGACAGCTTGTACCTTCTTGCGGTGGCCCAATCACTCTAAATGCTGGCAGACAGACTGTTAAACTCAAAGTCACAAGCATGTGCGATCGACCAATACAGGTACAGACTTTAGGTTCTTACTAGTGAAGTAGCGAAAAAGGAGACGGCCCGGCGGGTACTTCCTCGTATATGGTTGCACATACCCGTATAATACGGGTATGTGCCGCCATATAGGGTATGGTTTTGGGGCTCCTAAGGTCTGCGGTAGGGTATCGTTTTTCGCTTGTTTGGTCTCAGTATGTGTTTTAGTCAGGGCCTCCTTTTCAGTATGGTTCAGTATTTCAGTTCAGTATTTCAGTTTTTTTTTATAGCTACCAAACAAACATGAATTTCGAATTTCAAAGTTGTGCCGCATTTAGTGATAAAGACAGTTTATTTCAAAACCTCTACATGATTAACAAAATCCCGCTTTGATGGCGACCAATTGGGCCACCTTGGTGACTAACTTAAGGTTTGCGGTAGGGTATACAATTTTAACTGTAGGTCTATGGTAGGATCAACGAGGATTTTTGGTCTCTGATAGGGTGAGGTTTTGGAGTCCTCGGCAGCACACCCCTACCTCCTACCCCTCCCCTACAGCAGGTACTGTATGGGGAATTCCAGGGTGCATTTAGCAATTGTTTTTAGACTTGTCTAAAAACTTACTAAATAACTGTTACCTTCTGCCAATCACATTTTTATTTTATTTTGACTGTTGGTAGTGTTAAAGCTGTTTTGAGTATTCTGCAAACTCTCAAGATCGTTTTCCAACCGTTAAACCGCTTTCTGGCTTCCGTCAATCAAACTTTGAAACTCTTTGGAAAACATTTTGAATTCAGTTATTCGCCATCCTAGTGAAATGTCCCAAAACACAGCATCTTTTACTATCCTTTTCTGAACAAATGGCGTAACCTACGGTCGGCTAAGACTCAAATTAGACCCGATAGTTTGATTGACGGAAGCCAGAACGCCATTGGAAGTCGAACGCGAGAGTTCGCAGAATACTCAAAACAGCTGTAAGAAACAATTTTAAGAACACCTTAAGAACATTTTCAGGCTGATTTTGCAGAAAACACCCAATGTAAAAGAACAAAATCAGCCTGAATCCCCAAAATACCTGTGATAACTGACCTGGCATACATAATAGTTTTCAATTTTTGCAAAAAATGTTGTCTTACTGCAATTTTCATAATTCTGCGAACTTTACGCCAACCGACAACCTGCGGTTTCCGTATCGAACGAGTGAACAGCTCTGTGTACTCTCGAGAGCATTTGAGAGATTTTGTTAAAGGCTTTAAAAACAAAATGTAAATTGTAAACTACAAACGAAACTTAGGGCCTGTTCACATGAAAATGGGGGACCCCGGGTAGCTGGGGTACCCCAGCTTGGCAGAATTATGAAAATCGCAGTAAAGTTCCCTTCTGGTAGATTGGAAGCCATTATCACTTCATTGAAGCCAACAAGTTCTTGAAGTTTGACCGTGCTGGTGCCTATGGAATGAGACTGGTAAGAAAATATTTTTGAAGTGTTATATAGCGGTATTAATAGAAATTCAACTAATTACATTCTCTATAATTTGCCGATTTCTACAGAATATCCCAGCAGGGACAGCAGTGCGATTCGAGCCTGGTGACGTCAAGACGGTAGAATTGGTGGAGATTGCGGTAACAGGTATACACCTTTCATTTGAACATTGTTTGGTTTAGATCAGGACACTACTGAAATTGTTATGCTTATCTAGGGTTGAGTCACTTGCTAATCGTATCCGTGTTATCTAGGGTTGAGTCACTTGCTAATCGTGTCCGTGTTACCTAGGGTTGAGTCACTTGCTAATCGTGACCGTGTTATCTAGGGTTGAGTCACTTGCTAATCGTGACCTTGTTATCTAGGGTTGAGCCACTTGCTGTTATCTAGGGTTGAGCCACTTGCTAATCGTGACCGTGTTATCTATGGTTGAGTCACTTGCTGATCGTGACCGCGTTATCTAGGGTTGAGTCACTTGCTAATCGTGACCGTGTTATCTAGGGTTGAGTCACTTGCTAATCGTGACCGTGTTATCTAGGGTTGAGCCACTTGCTAATCATGACCGTGTTATCTAGGGTTGAGCCACTTGCTAATCGTGACCGTGTTATCTAGGGTTGAGCCACTTGCTAATCATGACCGTGTTATCTAGGGTTGAGCCACTTGCTAATCGTGACCGTGTTACCTAGGGTTGAGTCACTTGCTAATCGTGACCGTGTTATCTAGGGTTGAGTCACTTGCTAATCGTGACCGTGTTATCTAGGGTTGAGCCACTTGCTAATCGTGACCGTGTTATCTATGGTTGAGTCACTTGCTGATCGTGACCGCGTTATCTAGGGTTGAGTCACTTGCTAATCGTGACCGTGTTATCTAGGGTTGAGTCACTTGCTAATCGTGACCGTGTTATCTAGGGTTGAGTCACTTGCTAATCGTGACCGTGTTATCTAGGGTTGAGTCACTTTCTAATCGTGACCGTGTTATCTAGGGTTGAGTCACTTTCTAATCGTGTCCGTGTTATCTAGGGTTGAGTCACTTGCTAATCGTGACCGTGTTATCTAGGGTTGAGTCACTTGCTAATCGTGACCATGTTATCTAGGGTTGAGTCACTTGCTAATCGTGACCGTGTTATCTAGGGTTGAGTCACTTGCTAATCGTGACCATGTTATCTAGGGTTGAGTCACTTTCTAATCGTGTCCGTGTTATCTAGGGTTGAGTCACTTGCTAATCGTGTCCGTGTTATCTAGGGTTGAGTCACTTTCTAATCGTGTCCGTGTTATCTAGGGTTGAGTCACTTGCTAATCGTGTCCGTGTTACCTAGGGTTGAGTCACTTTCTAATCGTGTCCGTGTTATCTAGGGTTGAGTCACTTGCTAATCGTGACCGTGTTATCTAGGGTTGAACCACTTGCTAATCGTGACCGTGTTATCTAGGGTTGAGCCACTTGCTAATCGTGACCGTGTTATCTAGGGTTGAGCCCGGGGGGGGGACTCCCCATATTTTCAGACGGGGGTGCTCGTCCTATCCCTTAGGGTATAAAATTGACAGACGTGCTATCTCTTAGGGGTGTTTAAAATCAGCCCTATCCCTTAGGGGAGTCTCAGGCCAATCCTTGCCCAGAAATATATTGGTACTGACACCAGAACCGATATTTACAAAGGAAACTTGGTTGAAAACCCTAAAAGACCTAAAATTTGCTTTTATTTGTTTTGTCCTGCCAAATTTGCTATCTTTTAGGGGTCGATTCGGCGTTCGCCACGCCAAATTTGCTTTCTTTTAGGGGTAAATTTGCTGTTGGCCACACCCATTTTGCTATCCCTTAGGGTCAAAATCAATATTCCCGACGAGCACCCCCGTCTAAAATATTGGGAGTCCCCCCCCCGGGGGTTGAGCCACTTGCTAATCGTGACCGTGTTATCTAGGGTTGAGCCACTTGCTAATCGTGACCGTGTTATCTAGGGCTGAGCCACTTGCTAATCGTGACCGTGTTATCTAGGGTTGAGCCACTTGCTAATCGTGACCGTGTTATCTAGGATTGAGCCACTTGCTAATCGTGTCCGTGTTATCTAGGGTTGTGTCACTTGCTAATCGTGACCGTGTTATCTAGGGCTGAGCCACTTGCTAATCGTGTCCGTGTTATCTAGGGTTGTGTCACTTGCTAATCGTGACCGTGTTATCCAGGGTTGAGCCACTTGCTAATCGTGACCGTGTTATCTAGGGTTGAGTCACTTGCTAATCGTGTCCGTGTTATCTAGGGTTGAGCCACTTGCTAATCGTGACCGTGTTATCTAGGGTTGAGTCACTTGCTAATCGTGACCGTGTTATCTAGGGTTGAGTCACTTGCTACATCACCAGAAATTTAGGACACGTCCGCCATTTTGAATAATAAATCAGCGGCTCAGATGTTTGAGTGAGTGTCACATTTAATACAGAAAACATATGGACTAAAACTACAAAACTTAGATTTTCTCGCGCTGTTAGCGATGAATCAATTTCTTTCAACCGGCCTCGTAAAAAACATTATTATAATAGCAACAACCTAACGCTAAAATAAATTATTGTAGAGTTGATTTAATGGTGTCTAATAGAAATTGAACGTACACGGCCTAAACTCCATACATCTACACTATTTTGCGAGCGCAAAATAAGAATATATAGTTTATAACTCGTAAGGAAAACCAGAATCTTACCCGATCGAAGTAGTTTCAAGTGAAGTCGACCCGGGGGGGACTCCCTATATTCGAATGCTAGGGGTGACCGTCGTATTTTTTAGGGGTTGAAATCGGCGATGTGGTATTTTTTAGGGGTTCGAAAATAAAAAAACGGTATAGTAAGGAAAATAGGTATTTCTTAGGGGGTTCTCACACAAATAAGGTAGTGTTTTTGAAAGTCGAGAGGATACAATTGATGTATATTAAATAAACGGGCAGAATAAAATTTAATCTGTCAAAATTGTTGGTATTTTTTAGGGTATTTTCAGACTGAGGGGTATTTTTTAGGGTGGAAATTTTTTCCGCCCCCCCGGGGAAGTCGACTTCCACAAGGCCAGGTACTTTCTCTCCATGACATCGTTTTTGGCAATAAAATTGATCAAATGGTGTCTAATAACATTTGTGCTTTGCAGTAGCTGTAATCTCCTTGAAATTCAGCCATCTTGCCTCGCTAAATCTTCAAAACTCGGTCGAATTCGGAAGGCGAAAACACAAGTAAAAAGTGTCCATAGAAGCTCGTTTGGGCCGCCATATTGAACAACAGGCCCTAATATAGTTAGGGACATAGACAAAGCTAGATTTTATGTCATCAAATGCCCCAAATAACCCCTTCATTTTGACGTTCTCGCGAAGGCTGTGTGCGAGACCGCGAATTGCGCGGGAACGCCAGCGGTTTCCCCCATTTTTAGCTTAGAATCACTAAAAGCCTTGTTTAGAAGAGAAAATAAAGAAGAAAAAAAAGAGGAAAAAGTAGAGAACTTAGAATTTTATGGGATTTTCATTTATGTGATGATTTTTCAATTTTTTTAACTTTTATTTTTGTAATATTTTTTAATTATTTTAATAATTATTTAATTCTAGTAATTCTAAAGCCAATATATCCTTGAAAAATCCAACTGAGCGGCGCCCTCACGTTGAGACCCGGTCGGCCGCCATCTTGAATTCGCGAAGGCGCTCATGGGTGAAACCGCTGACCACTCACGGATGTCCTAAATTTCTGGTGATGAATGGTGACCGTGTTATCTAGGGTTGAGTCACTTCTAGTGTTGAACCACTTGGCAATCATGACCGTGTTATCTAGGGTTGAGTCACTTGCTAATCGTGACCGTGTTATCTAGGGTTGAGCCACTTGCTAATCGTGACCGTGTTATCTAGGGTTGAACCACTTGCTAATCATGACCGTGTGTTATCTAGGGTTGAGCCACTTGCTAATCGTGACCGTGTTATCTAGGGTTGAGCCACTTGCTAATCATGACCGTGTTATCTAGGGTTGAGCCACTTGCTAATCGTGTCCGTGTTATCTAGGGTTGAGTCACTTACTAATCGTGACCGTGTTATCTAGAGTTGAGTCACTTTCTAATCGTGACCGTGTTATCTAGGGTTGAGCCACTTGCTAATCGTGACCGTGTTATCTAGGGTTGAGCCACTTGCTAATCGTGACCGTGTTATCTAGGGTTGAACCACTTGGCAATCATGACCGTGTTATCTAGGGTTGAGTCACTTGCTAATCGTGACCGTGTTATCTAGGGTTGAGCCGCTTGCTAATCGTGACCGTGTTATCTAGGGTTGAACCACTTGCTAATCATGACCGTGTGTTATCTAGGGTTGAGCCACTTGCTAATCGTGACCGTGTTATCTAGGGTTGAACCACTTGCTAATCATGACCGTGTTATCTAGGGTTGAGCCACTTGCTAATCGTGACCGTGTTATCTAGGGTTGAGCCACTTGCTAATCATGACCGTGTTATCTAGGGTTGAGCCACTTGCTAATCGTGACCGTGTTATCTAGGGTTGAGCCACTTGCTAATCGTGACCGTGTTATCTAGGGTTGAGTCACTTGCTAATCGTGACCATGTTATCTAGGGTTGAGTCACTTGCTAATCGTGACCGTGTTATCTAGGGTTGAGTCACTTGCTAATCGTGACCATGTTATCTAGGGTTGAGTCACTTTCTAATCGTGTCCGTGTTATCTAGGGTTGAGTCACTTGCTAATCGTGTCCGTGTTATCTAGGGTTGAGTCACTTTCTAATCGTGTCCGTGTTATCTAGGGTTGAGTCACTTGCTAATCGTGTCCGTGTTACCTAGGGTTGAGTCACTTTCTAATCGTGTCCGTGTTATCTAGGGTTGAGTCACTTGCTAATCGTGACCGTGTTATCTAGGGTTGAGCCACTTGCTAATCGTGACCGTGTTATCTAGGGTTGAGTCACTTGCTAATCGTGACCATGTTATCTAGGGTTGAGTCACTTGCTAATCGTGACCGTGTTATCTAGGGTTGAGTCACTTGCTAATCGTGTCCGTGTTATCTAGGGTTGAGTCACTTGCTAATCATGACCGTGTGTTATCTAGGGTTGAACCACTTGCTAATCGTGACCGTGTTATCTAGGGTTGAACCACTTGCTAATCATGACCGTGTTATCTAGGGTTGAGCCACTTGCTAATCGTGACCGTGTTATCTAGGGTTGAGCCACTTGCTAATCATGACCATGTTATCTAGGGTTGAGCCACTTGCTAATCGTGACCGTGTTATCTAGGGTTGAGCCACTTGCTAATCGTGACCGTGTTATCTAGGGTTGAGCCACTTGCTAATCGTGACCGTGTTATCTAGGGTTGAGCCACTTGCTAATCGTGACCGTGTTATCTAGGGTTGAGCCACTTGCTAATCGTGACCGTGTTATCCAGGGTTGAGCCACTTGCTAATCGTGACCGTGTTATCTAGGGTTGAGCCACTTGCTAATCGTGACCGTGTTATCTAGGGTTGAGCCACTTGCTAATCGTGACCGTGTTATCTAGGGTTGAGCCACTTGCTAATCATGACCGTGTTATCTAGGGTTGAGCCACTTGCTAACCGTGACCGTGTTATCCAGGGTTGAGCCACTTGCTAATCGTGACCGTGTTATCTAGGGTTGAGCCACTTGCTAATCGTGACCGTGTTATCTAGGGTTGAGCCACTTGCTAATCGTGACCGTGTTATCTAGGGTTGAGCCACTTGCTAATCGTGACCGTGTTATCTAGGGTTGAGCCACTTGCTAATCATGACCGTGTTATCTAGGGTTGAGCCACTTGCTAATCATGACCGTGTTATCTAGGGTTGAGCCACTTGCTAATCATGACCGTGTTATCTAGGGTTGAGTCACTTGCTAATCGTGACCGTGTTATCTAGGGTTGAGCCACTTGCTAATCATGACCGTGTTATCTAGGGTTGAGCCACTTGCTAATCGTGACCGTGTTATCTAGGGTTGAGCCACTTGCTAATCGTGACCGTGTTATCTAGGGTTGAGCCACTTGCTAATCGTGTCTGTGTTATCTAGTGTTGAGTCACTTGCTAATCGTGTCTGTGTTATCTAAGGTTGAGCCACTTGCTAATCGTGACCGTGTTATCTAGGGTTATCCGCGGAGGTAATGGGCTTGCTGATGGGAAGGTGTGCGTGGAAGCATTACCTGCGATTATGCAGAAAATTGCTGAACAGGGATTTCAACATGAACTAGAGGTGCGTTAAAAACTTGTTGGATAATGGGAAAGATGAGAAACAGCGATGTCTCTAGATTCAATTTCTACAATGTCCGTAGAAATAATGAGCGGATTTTGTATGACTGTGAAAAGTGCCGCAACAAAGTTGTGACGCGCTGCGATCGCGACCGTGCATGCCGCGAAAACGCGATTTCATCTACACAGCAGGCACAGTTATATGAAATATTCTCTATGCTGGATAAAAGCGTTTTCGCGATCGCGCAATCTTTTGAAGTTCTCGTTCTTGAACTCTGGTAGAGAACTGCATAAAAATGTGCGATAAGTTCCAAGTTCGATACAATGTGATTCCAAAACCCAAAGAATGATTCTCCGTTGACGAGCAAAAGAGCAGTTTCATTATGAGGCCTCCAGGAGAAATGAAGTAACTTTCATTTTATCTACAGCAAAATGTTATACCACCGATAAAGAGATCGCGATCAGATAAAGGTGTGAGTCTGAGTCAAGTGACCATACAACGTGAGCTATACGCCCGCACGTTTGGGCCAACTGTTGGGGACAAGGTAACTGTACCAAAGTTTGTATCTGAAGTACTGCCGTTCTTGAACTTGTTCACACTCCTTGAAAATCGTCGTCAATCGCCAAGAAATTTAAAAAAAACCTGTTGCGATACACAGATCGGGCAGTGTTGTACAGGGTTAGCACCGGACCGCGCATCTGGGTCCATCTGTCCCGAATCAAATGTCAAACATGTCTACAGTTTGTCTGTAAAGTCAAACGTTAGAGCAGAAACATCTCTATCTAGAAGTAATCTTAGATTAGTGAGTGCGTTCGTTTCGCCGTGAGAAGCCTGGGCACACGAAAGCGAGGCTAATTGCATGAATTTCGCTCAAAGAATCTTGGCATACGAAGCCGGCAAGACTTGTTTTGACTCCGTTTTGACTGGTTTGCTTGCGCGAATGCTAGCCGTGAGAAGCCTGAGCACATGAAAGTAAGGTTAATTGCATGAATCTTGGCATACGCGAATAGGTTGCGTTTCTCCTTCGTCGAAACGCAGTTTTATATATTGCCCCGCAACATATTTCGAGGAGCAGTGGTTCTTTATCAAAAGCGCTATTCACTGTTTATCAACATTGCCATTCTAATGCTAATGTGCCAACCTTCGACTGAATAGCGCCCTTTGTTCCTTGTCAACAATGGTGACGTCAGCGTGAATAGCGCTATAATGTGCAACGAGCCTCGTTGTCACGTAATTGAAGCATAAATAAACTAGCGTTGCTTTTTTGGCGGCGGAGCACCCTAAAAAGTGAGGGTGCCGAAGAAGCAAAAAATAAGTGAACACGTAATTTTCGTGCGCGAATTGACTTGGGAAGAATGTGAAAAGCGCCCGTAGTTAAGTTTGAACGAGCTAGTTCTCTTGCAAATAACAATAAAAAACAGAAACAAAAAGGACACGCTTCTGTTCTTCTCTTCATTTTCTTCTTTACGTGTAAATGCCAAAAATATATATCTAGCTTCAAAAAGTGGGGGTGGTCAGCCCGCCCAGTTCAAAAAGTGGGGGCCCCCCTGGTCCGCCGCCTATGTTTTTAGAATATTTCTCAAGCTTGTAATTCGAAAATGGTCCTTCTTAATTCCTTTTGGGAGACCTGGATCAAATACTGCAGTTATGTTTCGATAACATATTTTTATTCATGTCGACCGCAGGCTCTAGATCCTTCATATATGGTACACTATAGTGTCCTATCCTCGTTCTTTAAGACGATATTTATACGGAGGACCCTATAGTGTACCATATATGAAGAATTTACCAGAAAAATGTCCAAAGCATTCCGGCGGTTATTTTCTTTACGTAGGTGTTAGAACACTGGGTCTTCTAATTCAAGTGTATAGATATAATTTCACAGTTGCATTCACTGGCATCTCTATTTCAGCTGTGGTTAGGTGACAGCAGCTTACTGATAGAGGTGGAACGGGACATGACAGTCTATGGTGATGAGCTCAAATTTGGTGGAGGAAAGGTAAATTCTAGTATAATCCTCCATGAAAACCGACATTGGGCTATTCCAAATAAAATGCACCCTCCCCCCCTCTCCCCTATCGAGGAACTCCAAATTTTAAATAATTGCTCTACTCCTGTGGAAATTCTAGACTCCTGTACAACCCTTGTGAAAATTTGAAGCATCCCCTGTGTAAATTCCTCATTCTCTGTGGAAATTCCACAGTTGCAATAAATGGCCCTGTGGAAATTCCAGGGTTAAATGAATGACCCTGTGGAAATTCCGGGGTCAAAATGACAGACCCTGTGGAAATTCCAGGGTCAAAATCAACAAACCCTGTGGAAATTCCAGGGTCAAAATCAACAAACCCTGTGGAAATTCCAGGGTCAAAATCAACAAACCCTGTGGAAATTCCAGGGTTAAATGAATGACCCTGTGGAAATTCCAGGGTTAAATGAATGACCCTGTGGAAATTCCGGGGTCAAAATGACAGTCACTGTGGAAATTCCAGGGTCAAAATCAACAAACCCTGTGGAAATTCCAGGGTCAAAATCAACAAACCCTGTGGAAATTCCAGGGTCAAAATCAACAAACCCTGTGGAAATTCCAGGGTCAAAATCAACAAACCCTGTGGAAATTCCGGGGTCAAAATCAACAAACCCTGTGGAAATTCCAGGGTCAAAATCAACAAACCCTGTGGAAATTCCAGGGTCAAAATCAACAAACCCTGTGGAAATTCCAGGGTCAAACACAGCCACCCCAGGTTCCCCCCAGAATTTCCAGGTTCCTCGATAGGGGGTAACGGATATAATATGGAACAGCCCATTGAAGTCTAAACCGCACGGCGTGTGGAGAGGAAGGGGTTGTTTATTTATCTTCCTAAACGCTGTGCAGGTACATTATGGTAATACACGCTAAACAAGAAGCGTGGCAAGGGGGTTCTAACGGACGCGAGGTCCCGGCGAGGCAAGACCCGACACATTTTACAGATTACAAAACTGCCTATTTCAACCCCTAAAAATACGACGGTCATCCCTACCAGTCGAAAATAGGACGCCACGCCCTTGGGGTAGAATGGTACACATTTTTAGCTGTAAAACTTCATTAGAAACTTCAACCATGTGGTAAAACATATTGACCTGTTGCGATTTCCTGTTTGTTTGCCTCGACACCAGGTTCTCCGAGAGGGCATGGGTCAAGCTGCCATGGTTAGCAATCAGGTTGCCTTGGATACGGTCATCACAAACGCTCTTATTGTGGACGCTGTTACTGGGATCATCAAAGCGGATGTGGGCCTCAAGGTGATTATTTATGTCTCCTGGTTATGTTGAATCGACACTTCCAACTGTTTATTTATATTGCCGTTGAGGCAATGTGTGATAAAGTCCCACGAGGTGTATATGCGTGATATAGCCTTTTGGGGTGTGTATGTGTCATAAAGCACTATGAGATGTGCATGTATGATTTAGCCCTATGGGGTGTGTATATGCGTGATGTAGTCATATGAGGTTACGATGTGTGATATAGACCTAGTATGAGATGTACATGTCTGATATAGCCCTATGGGGTGCGTATGTGTGATATATTCCTATGGGGTTTGTATTTGTGATATAGCGCTGAGGTGTATATGCGTGATATAGCCCTACATGATGAGAAGTGTGTGATATAGCCTATGGGGTGTGTGTGTGTGATATAGCCCTATGAGTTGTGTATGTGTGATACATTCCTATGGGGTTTGTATTTGTGATATAGCGGTATGAGATGTCTATGCGTGATAGAGCCCTACATGATGAGATGTGTGTGATATAGCCTATTGGGTGTGTATGTGTGATATAGCCCTATGAGTTGTGTACGTGTGATATAATTACTAAATAAACCACTTCTGGCGGCTGTAATATCGGCGGATAATGTCCAAAGATGAAAAATGGTACGAAAAATGAACAGTTGGCCGAGAAGCGAAGCTTCGAGGGCAACTGTGAAATTTTGAGGACCATTTTTCATCCGCGGACATTATCCGCCGATATTACAGCAAGCCAAGAAGGGGTTTATTTATTTTATATCCCAGCGAGTTCACTGAAAAACTCGAGAGAAAAAAACATTGTGAACGTGAGAAAACCACTAAACTGCAGTATGGCGCGAAAAGGCAAATCGTAAGCGGTGATTGGCTAAGATATTTTTATTCGAGCTGTGATTGGTTGACACAAAAACTGTCCATCAAACCCTAACGTGGGGCTAGAAGAAATCGGAGCGAACGCACAAGTTCTAGTGCTTTCCCGAGTGCTTTTCTACAAAAATCTAGCCGAGATTTCGGGTTTTCAGGTCTAATTCCTTGCCGGACTGTTAAATTAATTGTTCTGCTGTGAACTGAAGTATAAATGACAGCCGTGAAATGCAGAGTTGGAAAAATTTAGCGCTGCTGATCGAACTTGGAAGTCGGCTTGCTGGACTACACTCGAAGTGGTTAAATTGGTTGAGCTGATTGCAAGTTCTTTTTCTATTTGCCAAGCTACGACAAAATAGTAAGTTTAAAAACAATTCTTTTATCGTCATTTTGCTCTTTTTTGTTTAGTTCTTTCATTTTTTTCGCGAATGTCAAACCGAATTAACTTGGATTGAAACAATAACAAAAAACTATTAACTTTTTATTATTCAGCACATCGATGCACTGCTCAAATATGGTCATTGGAACACCAATAGCTGTCTTCTGTACATGACAGCTATCCTGCGATATCCGTCTCTGAGGGAAATATGATGTTTTGAGCTCGTAAATAATACACAAAAGTCATGTTTTTCGGGTTTTTTTGTGTGCTATCGATGTGCTGAATAATAAAACCATTATCCCGCTCGATTTTGAAGAATATCGTCTGATTTTAGCCAACTCGGGACTTCGTCCCTCGTCGGCTAAGTATCAGACGATATTCTGCGCAATCTCGCAGGATAATGGTTAAGTATTTGTAAACCATTCAAAACATTCACGGCCTGTTTAGTTGACTTTTTTGTGTTTTCCGGTGTCGCCTCAGCCACCAATTTCCGTATTTTATCAACATTCTTAGACAAAAACCTTGGTTGCTTGTTTTCCATTATTTTTTAAACAGAAAATATCCAGTTTTTGCTTAAAACATTTCTCCCTGGACGGATATCACTTCCGACGGACAATATCGTCTGAAATATCTGTCCTGTGAAAATGTACCACGTGATACGTTTCGACCAATGAGCGCGCGTTAAAATTGATCACTGGGATATAAAGCCCTATAGTCTTGTGCACTCGTTTGTTCACATTCCTCGATATTCATCAACCGTTTGACTTTAATGGATTTGCACATCGTGTTACGTTCTCTTATCAAGTGTATCGTTGTCATTCTCGTTGCTGTTGCCGCAGCTTAAAGTCCCTGCTTAATCATGGGCGGACTATGCCCCTTCTAGTGATTGATTCAACATTGCAGAACGGTCGTATTGCGGGTATCGGGAAAGCAGGCAACCCGGACGTCATGGAGGGAGTCACAGAGGTGGGAATCGTTACTATTTGTTCGATATTAGAATACATATTAATCACGTGTTCTATAGGGTATGAAATATAGCCATGCAATTTTATTATCTCCTAATGGGCTGTTTCAAAAAATAGCCGTACCCTCTCGTATCGAGGAACTCTAAATTTTAAAAAATTGCCTTACCCCTGTGGAAATTCCAGGCTCCTGTACAAATTAACCCCTGTGGAAACATGAAGCAACCCCAGTGGAAATTCCTCATTGTCTCCTGTGACCCTGTGGAAAGTCTAAAGTTGCAAATGAACTTCCTGTGGAAATTACCGAGTTAAAATTAATGACCCTGTGGGAATTCCAGGTTCAAAAACAACCCTTGGGGAAATTCCATGGTCAAACACAACAACCCCAGTGGAAATTCCAGGTTCCTCGCTAGGAGTGTAACGGATATAAAATGGAACATCCCAATCTATGATTTGCACTCTATTTTATTTTGACGTTAATTTTAGCCGTCTCGATCGTACCAGAAACTTATAAGTGAGCTGAACTCACTTATAAGTTCCTGATCTTACTTCACTTTGCGATAATAAGTGAGGTATAATCGAGAGTGAAGGGACGGCTCATATTCAGGTTACACTAAGACTAGTTAGGCGTGAAAGCGAAATTTAAGCGTAAGCGTATTGCTAGAGCCTTGGTTTGCTAACGAGAATGGTTGCGCGCATCCGAGCCGAGTTCGCGTCTCTTAGTATGTGACCAAATGGCACAGGAACCCCGAATAAACCCACAGGACCGTTTACAAGCATACACCTAATTCAATAAAGGTTGCTTTTGGCTTTGATCGTTGAAGCGCTGAAAACAATGCGCTTCGGCCTGAATGACCATCAAACAATGGATTTCAAAGACCATAGACCAATTCCCAAAGCAACCTTTTTTAATTAGGCGTATATGGCCGAATTTTCTGATCATATGTTCTACAGGGGATGGTTTGTGGCGTCGGGACAGAAGCAATTGCCGGAGAAGGTTTAATCCTCACAGCTGGAGGATTTGATGCCCATATCCACTTTATCTGCCCTCAACTGGCAGAGGAGGCGATTGCATCGGGATTGACCACTATGGTCGGTGGCGGCACAGGTACAGAAACATGTTGGTCAGCCAAACTAGCCAAATGCTCGGGATCCAAAAGGGTCATCAACAGAAATGTCCGCGGCGAGAAAAGTCTTTGGGTATAAATAAAACTCGCGCCTTGAAATTGCTTCGCTTGTCGTTAGTTGGCGACTAAGTGAACTAAATATGCCACTAAACCCCTATGTCTACTTATATTTAGTCGCCACTATTTCGCATTGGCTGATTGCACTTTTTTCCACACCCGGGGGCCGAGGACACTACCATTTGAAGACCTCCCTCCCCCAGGAGGCCTAAACACATCCTCCCCTTGGAATTTTTAGGTAGTCTAAACACCCCCTTTTCAACAGCTTAGACAGACCCCTCCCCCTGGAATTTCCAGGATTACCTGGGGTCCTTAACCCCTCCCCCTAGGAATTTTCAGGGTCCAAATAGACCCCCTCCCCATGGAATTGTAAGTGCTTAGATAGTCCCCTCCCCCTGGAATTTTCCAGGGTCCTCGCCCGACCTTCCCCCTCCCCCCGGTGCGGAAAGGAAATGCAATCGGCCATTGTGGTTTTATTTGTAATCATGCCTTGTTTTTGTCAGTGGGCGACGGGCGAACAAATTTCACTCAATTCGAGACTTAAATCTTGGAGGGGTCAAATGGGAAACCAGCTGATCTCAATTGTTAAGCCCAGAGTTGGTCATCAGTTGTGGAGAATCTTCTGAGATGCTTCTCTTCATAGGGCCTGCCACAGGGACGAATGCAACAACATGTACACCCGGACCAAACCACATCAGGTAAGAGCTGTCTAGATAGAAGAGCTATATTGATGGCAAGTGCGCGGGAATGTCCTCGTTCAACAGTGCGTCAGTGTCATAAATCATAAACCATAAACTAAGTATGCATATGCATATGATCATGTTGCATTTTAAAAAATGATGATAAACAGTGCATTTAGTTCTTTTAGTGAGAGAAATATATTTATGTATTGTATTTCAATGACCGACGAATCAATTATCAGACTAACAGCAAAATATATCTATGATGTATTGAATTATTATTGTAATTTAGAAAATAACACCTATGTTGTATTGTGAATGTGCGCATTCTGATTGGTTAAAAGCGTGTTGTAAGAGACCTGAGAAACACGATTGTCACGCAACGCTGTCGCGCGTGTGCATGTTATTTTCTAAAAGCAATAAAAATACTTTCTGCGTGCTCTCTGGTTTCTTACAAACACTCGGGAAATGTTGGTCGAACTGATAAAACTTGAAAGACACGAGCCGTTTTGATCAGTTCTCCCAACATCCCCCTCGTGTTTGTAAGAAAGCAGAGAGCACGCGGAAAGTACTTTTATTGCTTAATTGATTGATTGATTGTATATTTACTCATCTATATTCTGTATTCGTATGTATTCTCCTATGTATCAGTAATGGTGGCTTGGAATAAATATTATTATTGTTATTATTATTATTATTATGCTATATACGTTTTTATTCTATATCTCACAGAAATATGATTCAGAGCACGGATGCGTTCCCCCTCAACTTTGGGTTCACAGGTAACAAGTAACTATATAAAGATTTAATCTATTATTATTTTGTTGTGTCTTCGCGAGGAACATGGAGGAACGCTTCTGATTGGCTAAAAGAGACAAACACATGAGTGGTTTCCCTGTTCTTTTCGGAGAAAAAGAATAGCCGGCTAAAAATTAGCATGTCTCTTTAAACCAATCAGAAGCGTTCCTCGCACACACATTCAAAATTGACAGTATAGATTACTCTATGCTGTCATGTAATGCTCTATACTGTCATGTAATGCTTGAAATTGAAGAATTGCTTTTTCAAAGTTCCTGAGAGACAATTTCTTGGTGCGAAGGCATTCAGTTCACAACGTTTGTAAATGACAAACTCGATGCCATAATAAATTCCTTGCACTAACTAGAGGCGAGTTGCATTTGAAGACTTTCTCACAGTGACTTGGTATTGCTCGAAATGAAACACGACATTGCTTATTTGTCTCGCTACAGATCCCAAGCCAAATTAGGTTATTTCAGTAGTTATTTTAAAGTTTCTAAAGAAGTTATTCCTCGTACATGTGGCCTTTGTTCAGACCTGTAGTATACGTTATGTTTCAATGTGATGGATTATGATTTCGCTGCAGGAAAGGGAAACACTTCCCGAACTCATGGGATAGCTGTGGAGTTAGAAGAGCAACTCAACGCTGGCGCCATTGGGTACGAAAGCCTTCTTATTCTGCTTGCTACACTGACATGTATAGACAGCCACTCACACTGGTTTAGAAAAGTGTCTGGTATTTCGCCACTGTGTTCGTTAGAATAGTGTTTGTAAATGGACGGCCTTTTGCTTCAAGCTCGTGTAAGTTTCGCGAGTATAGTATAATATTCCGCCCTGGCTATTGTTATTCATGATATGTAAATAAGGTATGGGAAATCGCTCTGGCCTGGGACAAGCCCAAACCAAAACGAGTATAAAGTGGCCATTACTGCACTCCAAGCCACGGCTTCCTCAGTGGGTGGGATGGTGGGCCGCTCGACCGTACAGCTAACAACGACCAAGAGTGCATGTGGAGTGACAATGGGTGGATACCGCGTGACCCTTTTGTATTCATGATTTGCATACTCCAGGGCATTCATTATTATTATGCAAATGACTTTGCATAGCCTACATTATCCACATCGCACACATTGCATTTACACCAGCCTCGTCCCGGGCGTTCTGGGCGGGTTTCCTGTGGTTAGGTTGTGACGTCACCGGGAAACGAGCTCGAGCGCCCGCGCTCATCCAGCGGTTTACCTTTTCACTGCATACAAGGAACGCCTGGGATCAGACTGCATTTACACTTGCTTGCTAAATGGGCAGAAGCATAATAAATCCGCAGCCCCTGTTGATGGCCTTGGAATTCTAGGGTGGGTGGTCATCAAAACACTGGAATTCCAGGATGGGTGTATCCCAGAAACATGGATTTCAATTGTTTGTAAACTAATTTCCAGGGTGATCATGAGAACAATCGCTGAAATTCCAGGGTGGGTAAGGACAACCTAAACTTTCCAGGGTGGGGTAGCTAAACCTGGGGTCCTCAGCAGGGGGGTGCGACTGCCCAATGCAGCAGCAAGTTCGATTATCTGGTCATGCCCGACACTAAATCTTCGACAATCAGATTTCAACCACGCTAAAGTGTCTATACAGCAGCATGCAAATTAGTACTCCCGCTTCCCTTTTATACGCATTGTAATCTCGATCTTTGATTTCTGTAGTCACTTGACAACGGAGTCACGAGGAGTCATAGTGCATTAAATCGTTCGTTCTTTTTTTATGTCTACTTGCAAAATGTCTCTATTCTATCCTTTTTTTAAAAATGGATAAATTAATGAAGGAAGTGCAGTTTGGTCACAAATTCTCGGGGGTTGGGGAGGGAAGGAGATGAATGAAGCAATAGCTTCAAATTTCTTTATCTTCTCGTTCCAGCTTGAAGCTGCATGAAGACTGGGGTACGACCCCAGCAGCCATTGACTGTGCGCTGACTGTAGCAGATAAGCATGACGTGCAGATCACCATTCACACGGACACACTGAACGAGTCCTCGTGCGTGGAACAAACCATCGAGGCATTCAAGGTACACTAAGCCCAAAGGGAAGTGATCACTAATCAACTGACATAAAACTTTGGTCTATAATGCACACTTGCGGTGCCTTCAAATAACGAGGACCTTTGCATTGTCTTTATTGGCTTAGCATTACGGAGCTGGTTTCTGATTGGCTAAGTGCATGTTATTTACGTCTAATTTTCGACACTCGTCTGAAATGCTCTATATATTTTAAAAACTTGTCAACTCCATACTTAGTACATTGTTACGTTTTGGAGACACATTCCGGGACTGTTACGTACACGTTCCACCCTTGACACCTGTCTGTCTAGATCTTTTAGCACCGCCGACACAGCGAGTACTATAAAATAAGATGCCTTCGTTTTATAACACATCGGAGGTATTTCATTTGCATGTCAGAGTCGTACCATCCACACTTACCACAGTGAAGGTGCTGGCGGAGGCCACGCCCCTGATATCATCCGCGTCTGTAGTGAGCCAAATGTACTGCCGTCATCCACTAACCCCACCCGACCCTACACAGTCAACACGTTGGACGAACATCTGGACATGTTAATGGTCTGTCATCACCTTGACAAGTGAGTCAGCGGTTATTTTCAAAACGTCATGTGCATGCATGGTTTCCTACCCTCAACATATCATCCGAGAACCTCATCCTCAAAGAATATACCTCGGTGTCTCACATGTACATTGGAATACCACGGAACTGTGGTCTCACAGTTGAGCTGCACAGCACATCGCTTGAATATTACTATTACTATACATTGTACTCACTATCTCGATTCTGATTGGCTAAAAGCGCGCGCTTTACTTTGGGAATCACGCACTTTGAGTGAAGAATCAGCTAGCTGGTTCTACGCGCGCAGTGCATCATGGAACTAGAGCATCATGGGACTATTTAACAAGGCGCTTGTGTAAAAGAAGCTGGTTGGCAGAAAAACAAACTTTGTTCATCGCAAAAGTGTTTTTACTGAATCAATAGGCGACTTTCGTAAACCATGCGCGTGAAATTAAACATTTGTATTGTGTACACGGAAACAGGGCCACCCAGGCGTACATTACATTTTACTCCTTTCAACCAGGAGTTGCAATAGATAAACCATACCTATTATCTCGCATACGTTTATCTTCAGAAATTTGAAGGAAGACGTCGCGTTTGCAGAATCACGTATCAGAGCTGAGACAATCGCCGCGGAAGACATCCTCCATGATATGGGAGCCATTAGTATTGTCTCCTCAGACTCTCAGGTAGCCCGAGATATCAACTGCTTTTCAAAGGCAGTTATGACTTTCCGAATTCGCCGTATTAGCCAAGAGAGCGGATTTCGATTTCGGCAAATCAAGGACGGCCAATCAAATTGCTGGTCGCCGCAGAAAATTACGGTTCTTTGGACAAGAGCCAATGAAATCGCATACTCGCGGTGCGGCACAAATTCGTCGCGGCACTTTTCACAGTCACCAAATCCGCCTTAGGGTGGCTAACAGGTTCATACATAGTTAGTAGAGGGAGTCCTCTATGGTTCATAGCAATGCATTTTGAGCCATGTTAACGCCTCTCGAGTTGCCTTGTTTTTTCCCGCCTCCCTTACTATATATTGCTTATTCCTCTGTAGCTAATTGTGCTAAATACGATGTTACAGGCAATGGGGCGAGTTGGTGAGGTTGTCTGCAGAACATGGCAAACCGCTGATAAGATGAAGAGGGTTCGCGGGCGCTTGTCAGACGAAAAGGTTGGTATATGCCAAACTCGTACCCAGAGCTCCCCGTCTTGCTACCGTCATCGCACTAGAGAGAATGAAACCGATAAAGAGTTGGTTTCCGCTGCCTGTCGAGTTCATTGCTTGTTCTGTCCCTTACAGGGCGAGAACGACAACTTCCGAGTACGCCGCTATGTCGCTAAGTACACCATCAACCCCGCCCTGGCTCACGGTATGGCTAATCTTATCGGCTCGGTGGAGGTAGGTCACTCGCACCGCGTACAAGGCTACTCTGTCACTTGCTACAGCGTGTCATCCCTCCGTCTTGGATTGCAATCATTCCTATGGGAACAATATAACAAACGCGTGGCAGCCATGTTGGTACCAGGAACAAAACCGGTAGACCAACTTTCGGCTCTTTCTTGGTGTTGCAAGGCACCAGAGGCATAAATACAATAGAAGACAAAAGACCGTAGAACGAAACAATAAGATGGAATACAATAGCTCCCATCAAAAATACAATACATCTTGCAACACCAAGAAATACCCCAACTTCTTTTGTTTTCGGCACCAACAACATGGCCGCCAGCGACGTCACATGCAATCCAAGAATTTATCCGCCTTCGCTGAACTTGTGAGATTGCGAGCTTAAGAGCACAAAGAGTCCATCTCCGAACTGCGAAAGGCGTCTTGATCGCCAACTGGTGGCGCTATGGTAATGTATTGTTGAAAAGAAACACACATTGATAAAACGGTCGGGCATTGCTCTGGCATATTTCCAGTTGTATCTCTTTCCCTCTTGGAAAGTGTAAATACATCTGTTATGTTATATTCTGACAGACTGGCAAGTTGGCTGATCTTGTATTGTGGAAGCCAGCGTTCTTTGGTTCGAAACCAGAGATTGTCATCAAGGGAGGACAGATAGCATGGGCACAAATGGGTGGGTAGAACATCTTTCTCTTTAGTCTCTTTAGACTCCTCCTCGGGCTTCCTGTTTTTGAATCAGAAATAAAGGAAGCCCAAATTCCGTCAAGAATCGGTAATCCCAACACAAAGTTACCTGCGGAGGATACATTCTCGCTGATACTTCACATAATACTGTGCCCTCTCAATTTTAAAATTTTCTTTTTTTTTTCCTCAGGCAATCCAAACGCATCCATTCCTACGCCACAACCTGTCAGACCGCGACCTATGTTCGGAGCTTTCGGAAAATCGGTCGGAGAAAACTCGGTGATATTCGTCAGCCAGGTAGAATTTCCATTAGAATCCTATGATATCTCTTTTTTGTGTAAATTGAGGACGAGATAGGATTCAAGTCTATTCAAAGCGTTCAGTCGGTAGATTCCGCCGAAAATAGCACTCAAAAAGGCGATATCGCCCTAAGTTGGGATGATGAACTTTAGTAGTCTTTTAGCAGTCGCCCAGCTCGATGTTACACAACGCTCCAAGCCCCGTTGCGCGACCCTGGCTACGAGGAAACTAGAATCAGCTCAGAAACCATAACATTTCCGAGATATAGGTTATGCATAACGCCTGTTATTCATGACGATCTTATCAACACCTTTCGTCTACGGACACGTCGCTATTTGGACACAGGAATAGCTTAAGGAAATTTAACAGAAAATGACGAATGGGTTTGGTACTCGATAAACAAACACACAACTGTGGTCGAGGAGCTCTGACGAAGTTCGTTGCGAGGATGGCTTTGATTGTATCAAGGCTAATTTTAGCTAAAACTGCAAAACTAGAATAACGTTTCTCATTTTGCATGCCTTTTTCAGATGTGTGTGGATAACAGGACTGCGGACAGCTATGGAATTAGCAAGACCATCGTGCCTGTGAAAGGGTAAACACGTTATTTTGTTCTGTTTTATGTTATTTGAAGTGTCATAAATAAATAAATAAATATATAAATTATAATAATACAATAATAATAATATAATAATAATATATATATAATATAATATAATAACATATAATATATATATTGTTTTTTCTCGTGAAGGTGTCGCTCCGTAAAGAAGAAGAGCATGATTCTGAACGACTACATGCCAAACCTGACAGGTAATCATGCTTACCTTCGCTCACCGACAATTTCCAAATATGTTTAAAAAATATTCTTTACCGCGTGCAAATTGCAGATGTCTCAAGTTTCGAGGGATGCTGGAAAAACACGAGAAAAGTTTGAAACTCACTCGCCACAGAAATCCGCTTTTTATTGCTTTTATAAAATACCATTGTAGCATTGTAGCATTGTAGCATTGTATCTGCCTTGCGTTTATAATGTGAGAATGTACAGCTCTCAACCAATCAGAGCGCGCGTACTATCTAAGCTATTTTATAAATATATCTTATTAGATGTTTTCTCGTCATATACGTAATGCTTTTTTACAGTGGACCCACAGAACTACAAGGTTCATATCGTGGACGGCACAGACCCAACCAAGAAGGAATACATAACTTGCGACCCAGCAAAAACCATTCCTATGGCACAGCGGTTCTTCCTGTTCTAGCCATCCGTACTCATGCTAATTTAATTAATTGAAGCCTCCAAATTGGTTTAGTAAATTACCAGTTGTAGAACTTTCATTGGGCTAGTAAAATTGACTTTCATTTGGGATTTGACAAAAAGAACAGCAAGGCAACAATAAAAAGAAAATAATAGACAACTTGATTAATCACCAAACATTGGGCAATTTTCCCTATGGAATTCAAAATGTCCGAAAAAATATATTTCTAAATTTTATAACAGAAAAAAGGGAACGCTTTGAAAACACATTAATTACAGCTGTTTTGAGTATTCTCCGAACTCTTGAGATCGATTTCCAACCGTCAAACCGCTTCCGTCAATCAAACTTTGAAACTTTTTGAAATACAAAGAAATCAGTTATTTGCCATCCTAGTGAAATGCTACAACACACAGCATCTTTTACTATCTTTTTCTAAACAAATGGCCTTAACTCCACGGTCGGCTAAGACTCAAAAGACCTCAGAGTTTGATTGACGGAAGCTACTAGAACGCCATTGGAAGTCGAACGCAAGAGTTCGCAGAATACTCAAAACAGCTGTAATTCATCGTTGTCGAGTTCGCAGAAGTTCGAAAACCGCAGTAAATGTTGCTCATACAATTAAACCATAATTTGCAAAGTACTTTTGTAGTTTTTCGATTTTCTTGAAAGCTTACTGTACGCACGGGATGCATGAATCATAGAAAACCCGTATTTTTATATCAATTCATGGATAAAATAAAGATAAAATACAATGGTTACCACCAGCTGATGTTATTATTTCCTGGAAGGGCCGTGAAGTGTTCTAAAAACAGAGATCAGACCAATCCAGGCGAAGCAACTCTGAGGATTTTGAAAGTTTTGTATTCTAATGAACAAACTAAGCTGGTAGCGTAGCAACTGTCGGTAAAAACCCACGTATAAGAACCTAGAATCTTAGCCCAAAATAAAAGAACAAGGACACATGGAGTTTGTATGGCCAATATTCGCCTAACAGTTTCTTAACATCGACGTTCTTATAAGTGGGCTTTTAGTGTATAAGAGGAATAAAGTCCGAGAGTTAAACAGCATTATTCGATCCATATATTGTAGAAATATGACAGTCTAGCTATGCACCTACACATAGGTTATGCTCTTCTTTGCTCCAACTGTAGTTTAATATAGTTTTGTTCGAAATTAAGGTGTCAAAAAAACGCGAAACGGTGAAGAATTCATTATTTCAATCTACGTACGTTTATGCATATATAATACAATAGAAAATAGATGGTTAGCGTTTTTTTTTTCTTCATATAAAGAGCTTCAACTGCGTAGGTATAATAAGTAAGACTAATATACGTAACTATTAGTGAAAGCTACGGTACACACTGGAAATTATTGACTGTTTCCTCCGCCGAGTACCATCGACGGCCAGGCTCTTGCAAAGCTAAACACTTATGAACTTAATAGCCTTTAACGTGGTAACGGGGTCATTACTTTTTTTCGTTAACCACATGTTTGACACAAAGTTTTCCTTTGGAGTGGGTTTTACTTTGTGAGTTGTGTCAAAATATCAGTGTTTCTTTTCCAAACAATTGATTTTTCTTAGGAATGATAAACGAGTTTAAGGCCATATAGTCTAATGATGAATAGACGTTCGAGTGGCTATTAAGAAGTAATCGCCATGTAATTACTCACGACTATATCATCAACTAGATATTTTTTCAGGATTTCGAGCAATTTTGAGAAAAAGTGGTCAAAAATCCAGTTGCTCAAAAGTGTAGAACCTCTTGGCTTGACATTTGTTTTGTTTTGGAAGAACTATATGTAATTATAATAAATCATTTACTCTGGTTTGTCCCGCCATAAAACACTCATGGAAGGCGGAGAAATTAAATTTCAAAGCTCACCACCTGTAGTGTATATACTATAATAGGAAAATTCTATATCAAGTGAAATTCTATTCCAATCCCTTTATATTGCATAAACGTTTTTCTAGGTTGCCATCGAGATTTCTTAACGGGACTGACTCGAGTTTCTACTTGCGTGCAAAAAGGTGCTGAAATAAAGCTCGCAATAGGTTTCATAATTTCTAGTAACAGAGTTTTGAGTTTTGGCTACACGTTGCTCGAATCACGAAAACAATCTCAGCACCAACACATGTAACACTCCTCTCTGAGTATTACGATCTCTGTCGTTCCCTATCAGCTCTTAGGACCTTTCTCTATTCGATATTGCAGCAACGATGAAAGTTCCGTTAATCTACTGCCACTCTAGGGCGCTTTTTTCATACGAGCCGCGGTTATAGACCGCTCTTGTAAATGTGCTATTTAGTTGACCGACATAGTTGAGTAATCTTGGGCAGTATTGGCCTGTTAGAAACGATTGCCCCATTATTGGTTTTTCAAGTACGCTTTGAATCACTGACCGCTATTAGCGAATTCACACGCTTCTTTAGTTTAAAGACTTTTCTCGCCGCTATAAAAGGTCGAGTCCAAGACAAACACCGCAGTGATACGCAGTTGGGATTTTAGGTTTGAGATGTCTTTCAAATGGGTCTCAGCGTTTGACCCTGTGGTTTCTTATCAGAGCTATCCCAGAAGTAACACACATAGTCCAGAAGATGACATCGAACTCGCCTTTGCAGATAGATCAGGGTACAACGCTGTGTTCTCTTGGTGGAGAGAAAGATCTACAGCCTTAGCCATCAGCTCGTCACTCTGGCCCTACTACGGATTACGACCAAACCCATGTCAATCTTACTTCAGCTTCGCGGATGTATCGAGTTACAGCAGAGACAAACCGAGTCAGTCATATATCGGTCTGATTGCAGAAGCTATTCTCTCTTCACCTGAACAGAAACTAATTCTAAGCGACATTTACGGCTACATCCTAGCAAGCTACCCCTACTTTAGAACTAAAGGCACAGGCTGGAGAAATAGCATTCGGCATAATCTTTCCCTCAATGACTGCTTTGTAAAGGCTGGTCGAAGTCCAAACGGGAAAGGGCACTTCTGGGCCATAGACGCCATGTACTTTGATGATTTTAGGCGAGGTGACTTCAGAAGGCGACGGACATGCAAAAGAAAGAGCTCTAAGAGGTGTGTCGGAGAGGTTAGCAAGTTAAAGATGCCAAGCGCTGAGAAGGAGTTGACAGAGGACAGGCGATTAAAAGATACTGAGCTCTTTGTGGAAGCTTCTAGCAGCGACAAAGATGAAATGGGACGAAGAGATGACAACAGGTCTGCTGAATTTACGGTCAAGGACACTCAAGTAAGCAAGGGAAATGGAGAATCAGAAAGTCACATCGACTTTAAGAACAACCAGGACGATGAAGTGGTATGTCCCCTAATGGATGGCAAAAGCCAGCGTAAGAAGAAGAGTTTTGACATGGAAAGTATCTTGGCTAGAGAAGATGATGATGAGCAAACACATCTTAGATCTCCAGAATATATGGACGATATAAGAGAGAATCTATATCGCGTTACCTCTCCCATATGCACTGCGGAGCAATTCTGTTGCAATCACTGCTTTGGATCGTTGGCTTACGAAAACAGCTTCACAGACAACACCTAATAATCTCGGCGCAGACTTATAGATCAGTAGACTCATCAGTAGACTTGCAGGTCTATAGACTCGTCAGACATTCTTCTATCGACGTTTATGTCTAGACTTAAACTATGTACTCTAATTATTTTTGTGAAACTTAAAAGGATAATTAAAAGGATCATTCAAGTCGAAATATGTTTAAATATTTTCCCCAAAGTATAAAATGAAAAAATACAGTTCCAGGTCTAGTGTTTGACAAGTAGGCAATCACATTTTGATACAATAAACAAAATAGCAATTTAGATGATCTATTATTTTCCAACGGCATTCCGCAGTTCAAGTGAGGACGATAAGAAAACTGTTAAATGAAATGTTCTCTGTGAATCAAAATGGAAAAAGACGCTGATTATCAAAGGCGAGTCAAAAACTGATATTTGTTTTCTATTTAAAAAATTTGCCACCACAGTTATTAGTGTATTAGTAAGGCCTACTACATGTTTCGTGTGGAAAAAAATATTTACATAAAAAAACTCTATTGCCATTCAGTTCTACTCCGCGATATTGACTATTGGTTTCACAAGATTTAAAGTGTCACCACTACCAGCTTTTTGTGTACGATCACCGCCTCCTACAACCGTTCTTTGTAATTTGTAATAATTATATAATGATTATCTGACCATGCTTGTTATTCAGCTCTATGCTGTATAGTAAACATATTATTATTAATAACCATGATAATAATAATAATGGTAATTAGCACATCCATTAGCTGGTTCTCTGCTAAAGTTACATATAATTAAGCATTAGAGCACAACTTTCGATTACTTTATCGGCGCAATAGAGCACGCGTAGTGCTTTTAAGACGTTTCGAGTGTCTCTCCCAACATCAAGAGTGCCTCTATTCGCCGATAAAGTCATAGAAAGTTGTGCTGTAAATGCTTTTATAATATAGTCGGGGAGGGATGCTCGGGAAGAACCATTACCTTATCGGTGTAATAGAGCATATTTGGACCAATCAAAGGTTTATATAAACAACTTATTACAAGCATCAAACGTTGTCTTATAAATTTCTTTGGTAAAAATATATCTCAACACTAGAAAAAAGAATAAAGATGAGATAGGAGGACCTCAAAAACTCACAGATCCATGATATAAAAATTTAAACGTTAAACAATCAGTCCTATAGTATAATTAAATGAAATAATATAACTATACAAACTGAAACATGACTACAATTACATATTCAGATATTTAAATAAAGAGCTGAGTGACTTGCTTCTTTGTAACCATTGTGGACGTCTGACAACGTGTTTTCCTTACTTAGGGCATTTATTTCAGTTTTACTGGGTATATTTGATCCGTGCGACAGAGTGGAAGTAAGATTTGGTGATTTAATTCGGCTGCAGTTCTTTCTAAGACTTTTTTGATACCTTCACAACATAATTTACACATTTTTTACTCCTCTGCACGAAGCTGGTAAAAAGACATTTGTGTCCTGCATGCTTCCCCGAGTGGCTAAACTAGGAAACATCGCACGCGTGTGTCTCGAACACATCAAATATGTTTCTTGTCTTGCGAAGAAACATTTCTTTGTGTCCCGGCTACAAAATTTGTCGCGCGCAACAATGTTTCTCGCGTGGCTAAACAGGGAAACATGAAGGAACCATGTGTCCGGCTACAATGTTGCGCATTACATATGTCCTTGTTTAGCCAGGGCTTAAGACTTCCCGAGAACAATTTCTTGTGGTTGTATATACAGAAAATTAGCAGTTAGAAACTCGTAAAAACTCTGATAGAGACCTCACTTCTCTGCTCTATCGATCGTGTAATATGGGAGTAGTATGTTTATGATTTCACCATCCAATTAGCTCAATTTCGAAGACAATTAGTTATATTATATCAAGAGTGGTAATCGTGATTATATTCAATGGGAATGAGCAGTGTTCATTGAGCGTGGCATATGTTTTAAATATTTTAGTGGTTTGTAGGTGAAAGCTGACAGGATATTTGGTATACACTACATTACACTGGACCATTGATCGATTTCGATCTCCCGTCATTCAGGCCTTGAAAACTAGATGTCACCGGTTCAATATTAAAATGTCAATTACATATGGATATACTGAGATAATTCTTAGCAAAGTTTCGATTGCCTTTTTTTGCCTTTTTTTTAAAGTCCAACGACATCTACATATATTATGTTATACGATACTAGTGTGTGCCAAGCCCCTGAACATTTTGATTTTTTGATGCTCTGGGCCCAGTTGCTCGAAAGTGGTTTAGCACTAATCCAGGATTAATTACCATGGTGACTCGATGGTTTTGTTCAGAACTAAACCTGGTTTGAATTTAATCCACCTTTGAACAACCCGCACGTGGAAGATAGGCTAGGCAGTGCATAGACTTATTTGTGCACGAACTTTGCCCCAACATTGTTAGTCTCCGTTCATGCGATCCTCGGCATTCCGTGCCTATATTATTTTGTCTGAAGGCTAGCAGGGATAATGTAAAAGGTGCCTATGATTCCCCAAATGTCTAAGGCATTGGCCACACTATGCCGGAGGTTTTCGGAAAACGGGGAACTTTTTATCCGGTTACGCCTCCCGAGGTATGCGAAAACATTGGAATCGCCCGATAAAGGGGTACGGTGGAGCTTATCTTTTAACTAACGGACAAACTGTTCTCCGTTTTCAAACCTACGGCAAAGTATGGACCGTACCTAAACTGTTACCCAATGGTGAAGCAAAAGCTGCTCAACAGCTCGCAAACACACTTGCAAATGAGCTCATTTAGTTGATAAGTGTTTTGTTGCTGTTCTATACAAGAGCAATTAAACCCACAATTAGTCTAGCGTTCAGGAACAAACTAGAACAGAAACGGCAAGACAAGCAACGCCTTTTCTGTTATAAAACTAATTGTTATTTAAAGCTCTTCATGTTTTTGTTCCCCCATAGATCATTTTTTTACCCAACAGATACAATATTTCACACCTTCTGCACAAACATTATTCACACATACACATTCTTGTTACAATTCTTGAGCGAAGAAAAAAACATGGAGAAGGGAAAAGATGCATTTTAAAATGTTTTATAATTATTGTAGTTCAACAGGGCATGGATTTTAGCATAAGATGAAATTTACGAATTTTCACAATCCTTCCGAGGAATGTTATGATTGGATATGGGTACTTGACTTTCAAACATAAGTATTCTAATCATTATTTGACTTTCAAACGTAAGTGTTCTAATCATTGTGTAATCGTTGCTACTTGACAGAGCTTTTGTTCTATTGAAGAGGCCCGTTTGGCCGAAAGGCCTATTAGATTAAAAGGTTGAAATCGTAGTGTATGCATAGGGAGCTCACCTTTAAAATATTTCCAAGGAAAGGAAATCTATTTTCTATGCCCAGACTTTACCCGAAATCGCCCACTGGAGCCTTAGTACCACGAAATGGCTTCCGTCTGGCGCTGTTGCTGTAGATCTAGACTAAAACTACATACGAGTAACATACGAGTAACAAACCAGTACATACGAGTAACATACGAGCAACATACGAGCAACATACGAGTAACATACGAGTAACATACGATTACATACGAGTAAGATACGGGTGAACAAAATGAAAACCTCTTTTTAGCTTTTCTTCAGCGAATTAAACAAATTTCCTCTTTGATCGTCTATATTTTGATCGTCTATATATTTTATTCCATTTTGACCCGTCCAAGATGGCGCACGCATCGGGATTCCCACTCGTTTCTCTCCGTAAAACGACCTAAAAAAAGCCAACCAACGCCTGCTAGCAGGTAGTGGGTTTGGTCACTAGAGGGTGTTTTGTGGGGTCGTAAGTAGGTGGGGTCACTAGTGGGTGGTGGGTGGGTTCACTTGTGGGCGGGGCCACTAGTGGTGGTGTGTGGGGTCACAAGTGGTTGTGTTACTAGTGGGTGGTGGGTGGGTTCACTTGTGGGCGTGGCAACTAGTGGTGGTGTGTGGGGTCACAAGTGGTTGTTGTTACTAGTGGGTGGTGGGTGGGTTCACTTGTGGGCGGGGCCACTAGTGGTGGGGTGTGGGGTCACAAGTGGTTGTTGTCACTAGTGGGTGGTGGGTGGGTTCACTTGTGGGCGGGGCCACTAGTGGTGGTGTGTGGGGTCACAAGTGGTTGTTGTTACTAGTGGGTGGTGGGTGGGGTCGCACCGACAGCTTCTGTATTTCAATTTTTTTTCTTTTTTCTTTTCTTGAATTCATTCAAAGAGTTCAACATTACTTTTTCACCCGTATGCATACGTATGTTACTCGTATGTTACTTGTATGTTCTTTTATTATATAGACACGAGTGTTTTACTGGGAAATAGATCGTTTTCATGTGACGTCATGCAATTTCTAATTTGGAAACTATGATCGCTATCCCTTTGTGCTTTTTGTGTCATTTCTAGCTACCTCTAGCGAGTTTCAATGCCAAATTTTATGAACATCGGTTATTTTGTCTTGAAGATACGAATAAAACAAGTTTTGTCACGCAATACTTGTCACGATTTTTGGGAGGCCATAATTTTTTCAAATTAATTGGTTTGACAATCTTAACTATTCCAGACTGTTATAAAAATAAGTATATATGTATTACAGCAGAATTTGGATGACTATTTGTCGTTTTTGTACACTTTTGCAACCGTCGATCATTTGGCGGCCATATTGGTGCACCATTTAGGTGCACCAAGATGGCGGCGCCATACATTTCACTGTAAATAAATTGGTATTCAAATGCGTATATCTCGGACACCAAATATTCTATGCTGATAAAACTTGGCAAAATTGCATAGTTTTTAGTCCTCTTTCAGATACATTTAATGAAATTTATTTTAATCTAGCGAGCAAAGATCTGATTTTACGCTGAAAACGATCTATACGCAGCTACGCCCGGGTCCTGAGTGACATATTTTCCATATCCTCACTAGTGAGGATATCGGTCAAAACAAAATCAATTTGGAATAATTTTTACTGGTTTGTCTATAAAATAAAATTAACGAAAATTACACGGTGGCTTGAAGGCTGCGCTCATTCGTAAAATATTGTTCTTGCCACTCGAAAATAAAACTCATATCTTCGCTCCACCGTGTAATATCCTCTATGTATGTTACTCGTATGTACTCGTATGTTACTCGTATGTACTCGTATGTACTCGTATGTTACTCGTATGTACTCGTATGTTACTCGTATGTACTCGTATGTTACTCGTATGTTACTCGTACGTACTCGTATGTTACTCGTATGTACTCGTATGTACTCGTATGTTACTCGTATGTACTCGTATGTACTCGTATGTTACTCGTATAGCCCGATGCACACTAGCGACATAACGACATGAGGACGTTATTTTGCAACGAAAAAGCACGGGAAAATAATTGAAATAATCAATATTTTACATGGAACAGCACTAGATTACTTCACCAAAGCGATTTTATGTTATTTTTTGTTGTCTTCAACGTTTTGAAACCACTAAATGTTGTTCGCGTGACATTTTCCTTATGTCGTTATGTTGCAAGTGTGCACCAGGCATATGTTACTCGTATGTACTCGAATGTTACTCGAATGGTACTCGTATGTACTCGTATGTTACTCGTATGTACTCGAATGTTACTCGTATGTTACTCGTATGTAGTTTCAGTCTAGATCGTTGCTGTATGGCGTATTCCATGTTCATCGTCACCAATTTATTCTTATCACCTACACCTTTCTTTCTGTGCGCTTTGGCCTTGATGGGCAACACTCTTTTGATTTACATTTACGAAGGCCAAACTGCATGCGTTTTGGGTTCCGTCCACCCATCAAACAGTTTAAGATAAGTGCATGGATTTTTTGTTTGCATTTATGTTGTAAAATTTGGTTTTAAGGCCTAGCTAGTTCTCAAAAGTTGAAAAACCTCTCAAAGCCTGCGAGAAATACCCAGAGCTGTTCATTCGTTCTGTAATATGCGTCTGCGCTCTCAAGCCAAACATTCCATACTGATGACGTATTTTGACCCAGATATGAACGAGAGCCAATGAAATCGCATGGTTCCGACGCACAACTTTGTCGCGGCACTTTTCACAGTCATACGAGGGTTTTCTATTTAACAATTAGACTACGAGTTCGAGTTTACAAGGGGCTGTTCAAAAAAAATTGTACCCCCCTCCCCCTCCCCCCCTATCGAGGAACCTGGAAATTCCACAGGGTTTGTCGATTTGGACCCTGGAATTTCCACGGGGTCCGCGATTTTGACCCTGGAATTTCCACGGGGTCCGTGATTTTGACCCCGGAATTTCGACCACAGAGCCATCCATTTTACCCTGGAATTTCCATAGGGTATATTCATTTGCAACTGTGGAATTTCAACAGGCTTACAAGAGAATGAGAAATTTCCACAGGGGTTGCTTCAAATTTCCACAGGGGTTGTACAGAAGTCTGGAATTTCCACAGGGGTAGAGCTTTTTTCTGAAAATTTGGAGTTCCTCGATAGGGGGGGGGGGGGGGGTACAATTTTTTATGGAACAGCCCATGTCTCATATTTCACTTATATAAAATGAACGAGTAGTGTTATTGCTTTTGTAGAAACCCACTAGCATACTATGCTCTCTCGAAACAATCAATAAATGCTCGCAACACCAAACATACATTAGAACCTCTAATAGTTCCGGTTTGCAACGACTTTCTTGAAACGCGTTTTCCTATTATGACAGGTTATTTTAGAATTTCGAGCAATTTGAACATGAAGCGGTCAAAATCTTGTTTAAAAAGTAACAAATCTTTTGATTTGGTTTTGGTGTTTTTTGAAAGGTATAATTATAAGTGATAAGGGGTGGACCATTAGAAATTGGGGGAGGGGGTGGCAATTTTTTTAGTATGAATTGTTTGATAAACGAATTTCATCAAGCCTCAGAGAAAGGGCAGACGAACATTCCGTTTTTTGTGTATAGTAAACAAAGCCTGAAGGTTTTATTATTCATGCCGCAAGTTACGAAACTATTATTATTCATTAGTGTGTTAAAAGGTCCACATGACGAATTTCTATACTTGTAACGACAAACTCACTCTTACTTAAGCGGTCTTCTTTCGAACATAGTTACTGCCTGCCAGGCCTATCACTGCAGGGCAATTTTGGGAGAGTTTTTCCTCGGCAAGATACACTTGTTCTTGTAAACGGCGCGAGGGCAGTGTCTTCGTTGCGTGAGTTCTCACCGATTATATTTTTGATGATATTTTTAATGCGCGAAGCGCGCCGAAATTTTTATTAAGTCAAGTGAAAGTAGAAAAATGTAAATGATAGTGAAGTTGCTGGAATAACTACTGCAGACATCTTTTTAATGAGAGCCCAAGCCATGTCTTTGTAGGATTTTTTTCCTGGCTTGAAACTCTGTAAGATTTTTATTGTGGAAGGATTTGGGGAGAATTGCACCCCCTCCCCCAACTTCTAATGGTCCACCCCTAAGCTGGTATCGTCCCGCCAAACAGTTATCATGGGAACGTGAGAAAATAAAATTCAAAGTTCACAGAAATGATGCATTAAGGTGGTGTTACACGGGACAACTTGCAACAAAAACTTTCCTCGCAACATTGTTGCGCGAAAAGTTTTTACCGTGTAACATGTGGCACAAGACAACTTTTCGCGCAACATTTCACTCGGCAACATATTGCGAGTTTTTGACTTGGCTTCAAAAACTTGCAACACAAAATGACGAATATCTGAAATGTTGTCTCGTGTAACATGTGTCCAACAACTTTCCGCGCAACATTTTTGTCTGGAAGCGAGGCAAGAATGAAATTCGTCATCAGCTCGAGCTAAAAGTTGTTTTAACGGTCGTGTATCAGATGTTGTTGCGCTAAAAGGTGTCTCATGTAACATGCCCGTTGCCGAATGACTCGACGTCAAGAACTTTTCGCGCAACAATGTTGCGCGGAAAGTTTTTGTTGCGAGTTATCCCGTGTAACATCGCCTTTAAAGCATGAAAAATACTTTCAATGGCAATCCTATATACGTTCCTGTATTGTTTTAGAAAATTTTGAAATTTGGTTTCTCTGGACTCTATGAGAATTTTTTGGCGGAACTACCACTGCATTTTTCTTTCATGGGAATCTTCAATATCACACCAAAATAAAGGCAATAGGCCATCAAACTTTTTGGTAACAATATTTTTTGGCCAAGCATTGCTCGAATTTCTAAAACAACCTGTCTTTAATAGCTTGTGGAAAGCCTTCTAACTAAACCTTCTAATCTTCTCCACTCAGTTCCTAACTTTTATCTCAAAATAACAAGGAATAACAGAAAAAAGACATGCAAAAATAAATTGATCAATACTAGAGCGGATTTCACTTGACCATCGTGAAAACAATCGCAATTGAGAAATCGCTAGCCAATCAGAATCGAGAGAAATCACTGACTTACACCTGAATGTCTTTTTTCTCAGCCAATAACAAGCCGAACCAATCACTAAGTAATTACACAACTGCATTTACTGCAGAATTTGATTGGCGAGAAAAATAAGTAGCCTAAGAGAACGCAAAGCAATCGCAATTACAATTACATAATAAATCTCGACAGTCATGTGAAATATGCTCTACAGTAAAAACCCGCATATAAGAACCTGGAGTTTTAAAGAACCTGTTAGGCTAGAATTATCCATGTGAACCCGATGTTTCCCTGTATTTTCAAATCAAATAAGAACCTGTTTTAGGCTAAAATTCTAGGTTCTTATACGCGGGTTTTTACTGTATTAGCTATATCATTTGTACAATGGCAAGGGAAAACTGATTTATTCAGCGGATTTTACTGTATTAGCTATATCAGTATATCATTTGTACAATGCCAAAACTGATTTATTCAGATGGTCCACAAGTGTTCTGGAAATGCATAGTTCGGTAAAAGCTTTTCGAGCGCTCTAGCACTTCACATATCACCAGGAATACACTCAGCGAATAAGCGTAATTGCAAGCACAAAAACACTGAGCAATTTCAGGAAGGCCTTAATGGTGATCAATATAGATGAACGAACGAAAATGCGCGCGAAATTGTTTATTTTGATTTAAAAAAAATATTGGTTTTGTTGAAATAGATTTTGAAGAAAGTATTTTGAAAAACTCATTAATTGTAAAGCCTTCAGGCTAACACAGATTATTCTTTCATAGTTTGCTTCGCTCTCATTAGAAAGCTTTTAATATAATGGCCTTACAGGATTAGGGAAAAGAAATCCCTCTCATGTAAAAAAAGTGTAGTTTCACAAACAATGCGAATGATTGTCTGAAGTCACACCTCTGCGTTCAGAATATAGCAAAGGGCTAGCCTAACTCAGTGACCGGAGATAAAACAATTTAGCCAATATTTCCGTTTTCGCCTGACGACTAAAGATGAAATGTTTACATCTTGGCTCCTTAGCTATATTATCTGATTATGTTATAAGCTTTACTAACCTATTCAGATGTATCACCCAGATGGTCAAGAAGAAATGAACTCTAAAATGCACGCAGGGACGTGCTTCTTGAGTTCGAAACGAATCTCTTCTGAAAAAAGCCAAAAGGAAAATAGAAGGAAAATGGTCAAGACAAAAGCGCCAGAGGCAGAGAGAAAGCCTTCAAAGAGCACAGAAACTGTTCCAATGTCAAAAGAAATGACGGAAGTTTTAGTAGAACTAGCAAGATGTGATCTGCTACCCGCCAACTCAAATGACTTCAAACTTCCAGAGCTTCCCAGACGGCAGCCGAGAAAAATGAGAAAATGCGCGGCGAAACAACATCAAGAGGCATGGAGCTTTTCCAGTTCTAAAACACCTGTTAAACATATAACTGGATCAGCCAATATTCAAATGAAATATATCGCTGATCGAAAGGGAAAAGAATTGCTCAGTTCTTCTGCTCCGGGAAAACGCAAGTTTTCACTTCGGGTTAGCCATGAAAAGGAGCGATTCAACTTTAATAGAGAGATTACTTCAATGGTGAAACATGGAATTCGAATAAGGTCATTTTCCGTCGAGGAAAGACACGTGTCTAAAGGAAGAGACTTCAAGACCAGGAAATCTAGCACAGAACAAGGGAATGATAAAGACAGTTGTGGTGCAATTGAAGAAGTGAAAAGAGTAAACGTCGGTAAATGGTCGGGGAGATCTTTATCGACGTGTCGAAGACCCAGGGCCGTAACATTTGCTGGTCAAACAGATTTTTCGCGAGGGAAGTTTGAAGATGATCTTTTAGGCTCTGCTATCGTGGGTGAACTTGAGTTTAAGGATTCAAGTTTTGGTAATGGTGTAACAATACCTCACCCTGAACGAGCGAGGGTACAAGGAACCAAAATGAAACGTAGTATGATGATTGGAACACATATTTCAACACCCGACGACGTGGCAGAAATTGTTAACAGATGCGAAAACTGGCGCCAATGGCGGGAAAGCTTGGGAAGCCATCCAACTATTAAACAAAATATAAATGAATAGCTTTAATGGAATATAGTTAATAATGCTTCTCTTCTGACGTAGAAATTATTTGTTTTTGTGTTCAGTCCCTGTGCCTAAATGCACGCCTTAAAAAACGGGCACATCAAACGCACGCCTTTAATATTAAAAAATTGCCTAACGATAAATGAACTTGGGTGTTGTCATGAGTAACGGAACTTTCAATGTAACAATTATTTATTTTCACACGTTTCACACCAGGGAACAAACTAGTGATCTGCCCTCCAAAGTGTCCTAATTTATGCACATTGAAGTGTGTCGGTCGCAAATCCGGTTAATATCGAACGAAATAAATTTTAAATTTAAGTTTAAATGGAAAATGTTAACGCCACAGGGTATTCCTATCAAGAAAGAAGATTGTCTCCATCCGTGCTAATAAAACACACACGGAAAAGTCCACTCTAGATTAAAGGATTTGTTTAACGACTAAAAAAACCAGAATAATCTGTGTGGATGTCATTTCAGATACCGTTATGTTTAAAAGCGTTCTCTTTGATGAGACAAAGATCGTACTGATATAAAACAGGAATACATTTTTAGGCAGTCACACTTTAATTTATACAAATTAGATCAATTATAGGGAGAGTTCATTATTTGTAGGGAGTACCGGGGTGGCTAAAAATACTACAGAAGCAAAGATTTTTTTTTTCGGACAAAGCCACCGGGGTATAAAATTTATTGCCTGTCAACTGAACTGGGGTATGTAAATTTTAATCAATTTGAAATTCAACATTTCGCTGCTACAGAGGCCTCTTTTCCTTTGTATTTTCTGGGCTAACGGAGGTGAAGAGGCCTCTGCTTACAGGAAAATTCAATACAAAACTCATAGAAAACATTACAGTCAGTTAGTAATGTGAATGTGATGTTCATATCAATTGCTATTTTTTAACAGGTATTTAACATTCAAGAAAAAATTGAAGTTTATACAAGGGTAGAAACAAATATAGTCCAGCCCGGTACTCCCTATGAATAATGAACAATCCCTTTTTTAACAAGGCACCGTATATGCAGCTGAATAATGTTTTCTTTTTAAAGCTTTTGAAAGGTAAAAATGTAAAAATTCATAAAATGAAATTTTTCCCGACATTCATTTGATACAGTCCTAAAGTATATTTCTAAAACCTCAAATGACGCGTCAACTGTTTTCCTCCTAAGGTCACTCATTTTCTGTAATTTAATTAAGGTGACTTATGCGAAAGTCAGAGCGCATTTCGCGAAAATATATTTTCGTCTACAACTTTAAGAATATGCTCGCTATGAACTTCAATCTTTGAAAATATAAACAGGTATCTTTTGGTAATATATACGCATTATCAGATCTCTATTAGCGTTAATACTTTTAATAATATCTGAGCTTAAATGGACCCCTTCGTTGAGAGATCAACCCCGCGCAAAAAAAAGTAGCTGGTATTTTTGAACGAAACTCCCTTAATCATATCGAAGTCAGTTGGACTAAGTGTTAACGAAGTTTCAGAAAATTCGTTGTAAGCAATGTGCCTATTTTAGAGTTTTAGTTGTGTTTTTGGCCCATTTTTCTAAATATGCACTTTGCTTCCAACGAATTTCTTGAAACTTCGGGGTTGATCTCTCAAGGAAGGGGTCCATTTAAGCTCAGATACTATTAAAAGTATTAACGCTAATGGAGATCTGATAATGCGTACATATTGCGAAAAGATACCTGCTTATATTTTCAAAGATTGAAGTTCATAGCGAGCATATTTTTAAAGTTGTAGACCAAAAATATATTTTCGCGAAATGCGCTCTGACTTTCGCATGAGTCACCTTAACTTTACACGCTTTTTCTAGCACTTTAATTTTAGGTTAAATTTCCACCTTCGCCAAGCTCCTGACCCCGCACGATTTAAGATATCGGCCTCAAATTTTCTGTGTCGTTAGAAAATGATCACAACTAAAAAAGGGAATTTTTATTTTTTACTTTAAAAAGATTTTATGATAATTTTTGCGGCCACAAACTGTAAAAAATGCGACTTTCAACTTCATGACCTAATATTTTCGTAAATATGCAAAATATCGAAAATCGCTGACACGGTTTTGCAGTTTTTTTCTCCGAGATTGAAATCCGACAAAGTGTAAAATTGTGCAACAAACCGCTAGTGGTCTGGAGCTTCTCAAGTAAACAAGGTAGTTCTTAGTTCGGGGTCTTAAAAATACAAAAAAATTTAATCTTCGATAAACTAAACAACTCCATAAGATATAGCAATATTTTAGCTTTAAAATGATTTATTATATAGACACGAGTGTTTTACTGGGAAATATGTCGCGCGTATTATTCATTCGAAGTGCATCCGGGAACTTTTTTACATATTTTTGATATCCTCACGTGTGAAGGATATCGTGACGTCATAGCCCGAAGTTTTCAGTTTTTGTCTATATAATAAAAATAAAATTGCGCTCGTTCGTAAAATATTGCTTTTGCCACTCGAAAATAAAATTCATATCTTCGCGCCACCGTGTAATATCCTCTATATATAGCTGATTGTCATAGCATAAATTGCGACGCGACGAGAATTTTTTTCCAAAGACTTCCCTCTCAGGTTTACAGAGACCTTAAACAGAAGAAGCTGCATTTGGAAAGAAATTTAACAAGCCTATAACAAACGAAACAAACTTGCATTTTGTTCAGCATTCAGTCCATAATAATATTTAATGCTATAATATGCATGGCCATTTTTAACAAGCTACTGATGCAAATAAATTGCTCATGTTTCTTTAAATTCTTCTAATTGAAAAATAATGTAAAGCACTATTGAGCTCCAAGCTGATGTAAAAAGCTCCATTATAAATGGATTTTGTTTATGAAAACCTAAGTAGTCATATCCTGCACTTATATGTTTTAAGTCCAAAGCATTTACAGAAACATGAAAATATGAAAAAAAGTGAGATCGAGAAATAATTAACAACTATCCTCCAAAGGGGAGGTGAATAGTGGTGGATATATCGAGACGCAAAGGCCCCTCCCCTTTGGGAGATAGTCCTTTTAGTATATACCAAATCAGTAGAATGAAATACAGTGGATTAAGATTAAAAACACAGTATTGCTTGCAAAATGAGCAGCCATTTTGAGATTTTTTCTCAAACAGCATAGTGTTTGATACCTACTTTTTCAGGAACCTGGTATATACTAATATGAAATATCTACTATTCACACCCCTGCCCCATTGTTCTCTCTCAGTGCACAATATCACAATTGCTGGTGACACCCTCATGAAGCATTAAGATACCTGGAAAAATAGGAGCAGTCTTTTTTGGCAGATAAATTAACAGGGGTAAACTTATACACACTGAACTGACCACACAGCAATATGTTTAATACTCTAGAATGAAATAAGTTTATTCGTCATACAGGATGACATAGTATGAACACAGGTTCAATACTTGTAAATAATTGCATTCACTTTTTATAGAAAACCTCATTCAAATGCACAGCAGCTTGTCGGGAAAATTGATTTCAACCCTAAGGGATAGCAAAATGGGTGTGGCCAACAGTGAATTTTACCCCTAAGAGATCGGTCCTTGAAATTACCATCAAAACAATTTGAAACAATTTATTCAGTGTTGTCGCTGAATTTCTAGGTCACCTTTGGCATGAGACCCCCTTAGGGATAGCAGATTCTTTGGACACCCCTAAGAGATAGCAGTTGAGTGAATTTTATACCCTAAGGGATAGGAGGAGCACCCCACACCCCCGTCTATGTTTATGGAGAGTCCCCCCCCCCTCCCAGAAGCAGCGGCTAGTAAACTATCATGCTTAGTAAGTGCAGTGGGAGGTGCATTTCTCACACTTTTGCAGTACATTCTCAGTAAAATGTTGATGAGCAACAATCGGGGCACAAAATTATTATTGGATTGAAAATTTGCATAACAAATTTTAATTCGCATAACAAATTTGATGCCTCGAAAAACAGAAACATATAAACAGTGAGTTGAACATGTAACAGCGTGACAACCTGCGAACAACTCGCGATCAATAAATACCATATTTGGAAAGCATCAGGTTCTTTGTTTAGCCAATGAGCAAAGGGATATTTGATTCCTTGTGTTTTCTATAAAATAATGCACGCAAACTCCACAACAGAACAGAAGCACAAAATGAGTTCAGATAACTGTTTTACTTCCATTCTCAAAACCCATCAAAAATATTTTAAATCATAACTTTTGCTGTTCTCCTAATATGATTCTCGTAATCATATTGGCTGATTTGCCATTTTGCCAGTGCAGACAACACTGTTTGCATCAACATGCACGTGCGCTTCTAAACCAATGGAAAAAAGTTTGAATGTGCATGCAATCCCAATGGAAAAGTTTTATATGAATTTTGGTTGGCTGCAGGCAAGGGCATTGTTTTCAAATATGGTGTTTAGTGATTCATTTGTCTGTTACACGTTTCAACTAAGTTATATGTTTCTGTTCAAAATCAAAGGCTGAATGAATTTTCGAGGAAATTTATGGGGCAGCAAAATTTTGCTGACGTTTTTCGATGAAATTCAACAAACTTCGTCAAATTTTGTTCTAGTTGCTTTTTGCTGGTAGTGTAGGTGGATAATTTTTTTCCCAAAAAAATATATTATTCACTTTTATTCTAAAAAGGGAGTGAAAGCACACCCAGTAGTCTACCCCCTGTATCGCCTGCCCCTTGCCATTCAACCCTTCAACAGCAGATGTTGAATTGATTGTTGTTGATTCAAAATGTGTTGAAGGTATGCAGGCAGGGTTCCAAATTCCCACAAGCTAACTCAATATTAAATGCAAGCAGAATTTGCAATTATCGAGTGTGGAAAAAAATGTGCTCACATTTTCTAGCGAACTGCCTCTTATTTGCTTAAAAAAATAATTTCAAATAAATAAAATGCCTCAGCCCTGATCTCTGTTGTCTCTGTTGTTCATTTTTCTGCTTTAACTTAAAATCTTGTGGCTTGCCCATTTAGCTTGTAGATCTCATCTCTACAAGATAAATTCATCTTGTGACTAAAAAAAATGAATTTCTAACCCTGGCAGGGGTGTCAAACTAGTTCAACATTGTTGGACTAGCATGTGAGTGTGCAATGAACCACTGTTGGACTAGCATGTGAATGTGTAATGAACCGCTGTTGGACTAGCATGTGAACATGTAAAATATAAATGTTGCAGGCCAACTCTCCCAACACTTGCAGCTTGTGAGCTGAGTTATGCTAGCTTGGTGCGTACATAAAAATGATCAATTCTGACAGTGATTTTGGTTACTGCCAGAGTGGTTCTTTGACATCCCCCTGGAAACTGGTGAGTAGGGAAATGAAGACGAGATGAGACCTTGGTTGTCTCATTCGAGGTGAAGCACAGTACAACAAAGCAAGTTCAAATCACGATGTGTGTCGACCACGATCCGAAAATTCAGGGTGAACCTTGTTAAACCAAATTAATTCGCTTTTGTCACTGTGCCGCCATTTTGTTTACGGAATGTCCCAGCAAAGCAGAAAAAAGCAATGAGCCAAATCAACTGTTTGGCTCTAAAACAAATAAGGAGTACTTTTTGGTAGCTTGGACTTTTGTACCATAAATCCCAGCATCAGGCTTCGCTTTACCCGCGCCCTGATTGGCCTCGTTTCCATGCTGAATAAAATCGGCTGCAAAATTCAAGATGGCGCTCGTGTGACAAATGCGAAATCAGCCAAGTTACTTAGGACAAATACTCCTAATTTTCTCCTAATTACGGGAGGAGCTGTCAGCGGTGTTTGACTCGGGACCTTTAACGGTCTATTAAATGGGAGGTAGAGCGGCCGATCTAAAACCTTACACTACAGGTCTATGACGTGTGTAAAGGGATGCGGGAGTGGGAGAGAGCCGGGGAGAGAGAGAGTTCATAGAGTTCGCACTCTGTTCATAGCTAGTAAGCAATGAATGAGAAAAAAGCCATTAAACTAGAAGTATCTGTTGAGATAGTGAGTGCTCGAGCGGAAAGCTACTCTCTCTTGAAAGTGTTTTGTTTCCATCCTAGTGTATAAAAACTGAGTCGTCTGAATGTTGTGAACATTCCATGGAATTTAATAAATCATTCAACTGTATACATAATCAGGTTGTTGATTAGTATCTGAAGCCAGTGAAGGATGCCATAACATCAACAATTTGTAGCTGCTTCAGGAATGTTTCTAGAGTTCTCACAAACAGTCCAGAAAAAAGCACTCTTGTTACTACTGAACTTTGGGTCTGTTAAACAAAGTATTCTTTTATCATAGAATTTTACTCGTAACAATTGACCATAAACAGTTGATGCAACGTTTCTGCAGAGTGATTTGTATTAACATGTGAACATCTCCTGTGACTTCTGCTGCAGTTATCGAACTATAGGAGGGGTGTAGACACTTGCATGTTAAATATCAATGTATATGTATGTTTCTGGAATCAGGTTCGTGTGAATATAATTTCTAAAGCAGGATTTTCCATTGCAGTAGCTTCGTTTCCTGTTTTGGTAGAATATTCTAGCTGTGGGGCCATTTTCTTGATTCAGTTTGTTCCAAGTAAATATTCTTTGAACTTGTAATGCATAAGATACTCTCTTTAACCAGTTTTTAGATATTGTTTGACCAAGTCAGTCATTTCTGTTCTTGAGATAATTATTCCCATAATAATAGACACTGGTGTCTTACAAATTAAAGCTTGGTGTCTTTTACACTCTGTAAAAGCTTCCAGATCCTCTGTTGATTGTCTTCATTCAAATAATTCTGTCACAATTTTTCATAATAATATAACAACGTGGCGCCTTGTTCCATAATTGTACAACAACTTCTTGTACATATCAAATTTGTAAATGTTGATTGGAAGCAATGGTAACAGTTAACTTTGCCTCCTGTGACTGTTTTTTTTTCTCTCTCTCTCTGCCATGATAATAAACAGTGTCATTCCCTTGATTTGTTGCTTGCTCACAGGGCACCAGTGTACTATACATGTCCAGTCTTGTTATCATTTTCCATAGGAAAAATTCACCATAGGAAAAATTCAACTTGTGACCACTGCAGAGTATGTTGTTACGGATGGGGAGATTTGGTAAAACCAAACGTGTTGTGTTCGATGGCCACCGTCGGACTCGCAAATCGTCTTATTAGTCGTCGAGAAATCTGCTGTGAAAATGATCTCATACCAGTGAATAACATGCTTTGAAAGCTGTGATAGCTTTCAAGAATAGAACTAAAGTGATTCATAACGTTTATACTTACCGAATTCCCAGAAATTTCCACAAACACGTCGCTTCACTTCTGTTGAGTGTTGTGAAATAGCAGCAGAACACGCTTCGTCGAGAAACCAAATTATGGTATACCAAACTGCGTGGCCGACAGGACCTGGTAACAGGCTACTTTTGCATGCAATCAAACGGGTACCCTGTGGCATGTTGCCGCCAGCCCGCCCAAAATCTATTCCGTCTCACATATCATCGTACTGCGCATGCGCGAGAATCAAAGAGGGATAATGGCGAGCTCGTGAGTACGGTACAAACTGGTACGAAAAGAATCAAAGAGGGATAATGGAGAGCTCGTGAGTACGGTACATTTGTAAACTGGTACGAACTTGTAAACTGGTACGAAATTAGAGTTGCTCTCGCTCGCTGCGCTCGCTCGAGCAAATAGGCTATCAGCTATTTATCTAGATCCTAGATATTTTTGAAAGTTTACGACTTACCAAAGGCGAAGAAACTCTCCATTTGCAGCCCAGCTCGTGTAGGTAGTGTTTCTGCCGCGCAAATTCAAACCTACCAGCATGCCTTGCGAGACATGAGCCGCACGACCGGCCAGGTTACCAAGGGAGGCGTCAACATCCAAGATGGCCACTTCCTGAAGCTCAACTCACAAATTGCCAAAACTACTGGCCAAAAACACGGGAAAAACGGTACTACGGGTCAAAATTAGGGTAAAGACGACAACATCTACATCAGGATGGATCGCGGGTTGTCTGTTACTGAGCAGAAACTCGCGGAAAAGCTCACGATTTTGACTGAAAGGGGCGAAGGAATGTTGACTAGAATTTACAACATAAAGAAGGTAAATTTAACCTTATCTAACATAACTTGTAGTAAAGAACATCAGTTTGTCTTCTACGCGAATTCGATTATCAGAACCAAGGAGGCCTATATTCTCTAAGGATGAAGTCAGCTCAATTAATAAATCAGAAATAAATAATTGGTAGAAGATTGCTGAATTCCGTGAGCGTGTTTATGCTTTCAAAAAGTTATTGTAAGAACCATTCATGCCTAACCTTCGATAGTGATTTGTTTGCAGGCATGTTCAGATCCAAAGTCGAGGCCGGGATTTCTTACAGACAAAACTCTCGAGCCTGCAATCAAGTATATTATACGAAAGTTTCCTCAAATGGACACGAAGGTGAACAACATTGACTTATACTGTACCGTACCGCTCTCGAGTAACGTAACATTTTACTCGCGAGCCGCGAGTCAAAAGTCAACACTCGAAAGACTCGCGGCTCGCGAGTAATTTTATAATGAGGAGCTCATTAAACAAGTTCACTCGATCCACTCGAAATGCGTTTGCTCGGGAGTCTTGCGAGTGTAGGAAATTTACAGGCGAAGATCAACCCATCTAAATCCGATAGAATTGTTCAGAAGGGCTGTGAACGCTTTCAGCGAGGGATTCTTTTCATGTTACAAAACTAGAATTTCGCAAGAATTTCCAGACTACCGTAACGTTAAAAGATATAGCTACCGTACAAACTAATGAAAGTAATATTTGAAGCGTTCTTCTCACGTAAGTTTTGTGGGGTCTATTTTCGAAGCGAGCGCAAAACTTCGAAGTTTAGGTTTGAATTTGTGTCCGACCTTCAACAAACTTAGCGTAGCGACGAGACGCTAAAGTTTCCGTGAAATGTTTCGCTGGTTTTTCTTTCCTAGTAATAAAACACTAAATAATAACTTTGAAATAATTAAAGTACTATAGGTAAGCTTTCTTCTTTCCTGAGTTTTGTAGGGTTTATTTACGAAGCGAGATAGAAAACTTGGAAGTTTACCGTGGGTTCGTGCCCGGCCTTCGTGCTTGGTATCAACGAACTAGTGAAAACACGCTAGAATATAGGTGAACTGTTTCGCCGATACCGGTAGTAATACAACACTCAATAATAACTATGAAAGTACTATAGGTAGCTTTCTTCTTTCGTAAGTTTTGTGGGGTTTATTTACGAAGCGAGCGAGAAAACCAGGAAAACTTCAAGGCTTTTGAATTTGTTCTATCGGTATCGGCATTCAACAAACTTAGGTGTTATTTTAGCAAAAAGACGCTAAAGTATCGGTGAGTATTCCTTTCTTAGAAATAAAACACTAAATAATAACTATGAAATATTTAAAGTACTTTACTAATATGCTTTCTTCTGGCGTAAGTTTTGCGTATTTTATTTACGAAGCGAGCGCGAAAACTTCGAAGTTTTAGCGACGAGACGCTCGAGTATCGTAGAATGTTTCGCCGGTTTTCTTTCCTAGTAATAAAACACTAAATAATAACTATGAAATAGCTTACTATAGGTAAGCTCTCTTCTTTCGTAAGTTTTGTGGCGTTTATTTACGAAGCGAGCGAGAAAACTTAGAAGTTTACCGTAGGTTTGAATTCGTGCCCGGACTTTTCGGCGACAACGAGACGCTAAAACATAAACTTAAATTATGCGCCTGCTCGCGAATCTTTGAGTGCAGGAAATTTACAGGCAAAGATCAGCCCGTCCAAACCGGTAGAATTGTTTATTATTTCAGAAGGGCTTGTGATCGTTTTCAGCGATGGATTCAGCGAAGTCTAGAGAAGTACAGCGCCATAATTCTTAAACGCATATTTGTGTTTGGAGTCTGACTAGAGTGATAAACAACAACATGGCGCTGAAAAAAATTTCCGGCGTCTTCTTGAATAATCGCTTGATAAGAACACGCCACTTTTTCGTTTGAAGCTAGTATGATATTTTTATTTCAAGAACTTCTTTTAAACTGAAACTTAAGATTAAAAGAAGTATATACGGGTGGTCTTCTTTTCTGAACCAGTTCGCGATCTTCCGTGTAGTTTCGGTACGATGTTTTTGCTTTGGACGTTCATCGATAAAGTTTACTCGTTTGAACCTAGAGCCGCCAGTCACTCGCAAAATGCGAGTGACTTTTTACATATCATGAATATTCCAATGGAAAAATACTCGCGAGCCGCGAGTCTTTCGAGTCTAGAATTTTCACTCGCGACTCGCGATTGGAGGTTACGTTACTCGAGAGCGGTACGGTAGTAATGAACCCTGTACCACATTTAGTTGCTCACGCATTCCATTCCAAACAAAGCACGTCTGATAATAATTGCCATGTATGATACGTATTTGTTTTGCTTCGCAGGCACCTCAGCTACAGCCAATACAAAGCTTACAAAACGAAGTTGTGAAAGGGTTGTCTAATTATTATTTTACCTTTGTTGATATCATGGAATTTAAGGTAAAGTTATTTCGGATTAAGAATATATTTTATTATGGTTTTCTCGAGGCTGCAGGTTTGGACAACAGCTGGAAGTAGTACCTTATATCATTATTGTAGTTTTTATAATTCTGTGAATTTCCCATTGCCGAACTGTGTATTGACGTCCATGCTGGGAACTAGGTTGCACTGCCATTTGTTACCAGAAACCCAGGCAAAACAATCATATGTCTAGGGTTTTTACTGGAGGGGGAGCGAGGAGTTCATGGCCCCCCTTTCTGAGGAGATGTTCCCATACATTTACTGTATTTTGCTGAAGGAAATTCAAAATTTTCTGCTACCCTGCCTTTTCTAAAAATCCTGATGATATAGGACAACATAGGTAACAGGGGTAACATGGATAAAAGGGATAACGGAGATAACATGGGTAACACGGATAATACACAAGTAACAGGGATAACACAGGACCCCTGTTACGGGTAACACCAGGGGGTAACACTGATATTGGTTCCCTAAATCGTGACTCATATGAAAGAAATGCCTGAAAAAATGAATAGACATGTGCAGAATCAAATGATGGTGAGCTCGTTTGACAAACAGTACATAATGTTTTTTTTTACTTTTTACAGTACTGTAATAAATGTATGCCTCATCATTTTCTCCTGCAGCTCTTGAAAGTTTTTGCCCCTTTATATCCTATTGTATGGAAATACATGTTCTTGTTGATATTTCAGGATCATGCTTGTGAACTGCTAACAGCAATAGATGCCAGCTTTGTACACTTTGACATTGTAAGTTGTAGTATAGTACAAAAATGTATTAGTACAAAAAAGCATTTGACAGTAGGAGGAATAATAGTATATGGTACAGCCTATTGCATTTGACTGTTTAACCCCAACAGTTCGCACGTTATGTTAGAACGTTGGAACATTGTGTTTCTAGGATGGAACGAGATGTTTCTATGGAGAACCAGAGTTCTGTCTTCTCTGATTGGTCAGTGAAAATAAACATGGTAGTTGCCCTTAGAAACATCTCACTTTTTCTCTCACAACGCAACTTTCAAACGTAATGTGCGAACTGTTTGGGTTAACAGTTTTCAGAGAGTATAGAGTTGTGAACTACGCCATGTTTATTCTCCAAAGAAGTGTGTAGTTAATTACAAGCATACGTCTGTGATGTCATAAATAGTGTTCTTAATTAATCTTCAGTATATATTTTACAACAACAGTCAAACGCAATCGGCTGTACAATCATGTGTTAGACATCCTGTTGATGCTGAAATTGAATTTACTTTTATTTAATTTTGCTCATCAGACTTTAAACTTTGGGCTTACCAAAGCATATCTGGATTTGATAGTAATCCTGTCATCCCTAATGATCATGGTATCACGTGTAGAAGATCGCAAATCTGTACTTGGATTATTCAATCATGCTTTTGAAATGAGAAATGGAAGAAGGTTTGTATAGCTTTATTTTTTGCACTCTGCCCCCTGGTCATTTGGCTATTGTACCCAATAATGTAATATTATACAGCTACATGATGTATTTCAAGAGGCATTGTCAGATGCTATGCTCACCAAGACCACAAAAGTTGTCTGGGTAGGAGGCCTTTGATTGACCACTCTTTGAGTACTCAAGTTACTAGTTAACTACTGGATATTAGAGCAGATTTCAGATGGCCATCGTGAAGGTAAACGCAATTATGTAATCAGTAGCCAATCAGAAACAATTAGAGTAATTATAAGTTACTGTTGAATGGTTTCCAGCCCAGCCAATCAGGAGCCGAACCAATTCAGGATTACTTGTAGTCACACAATTGCTCTTGAATTTGATTGATTAGTAATTCCTTGCTTGTAATTAGTTCGCAATTTGATTGGTTTATAGAAATAAGCAGCCAATGAGAAAGCAAACCAATTGCAAACGCAATGAAATCACGACAGTCATCTGAAATCCGCTCTAATAGCTAGGCCCATTGCCAACTGGTGAGCCTTATTTTTGTGGCTGAATAACATTCTTATGCTCTTGCCTGACAACCTTAATAGGTCTCTCCGAATGCTCATGATTTCATGAAATGGAAACAACTCAGAAAATCTAACAGCTCAAAACTGCAGCTATTTTTATTCAAGCCATAAGACTTTCCATATACGGAAACTTGGGAGTGATGATGGGCCTTAAACAAAGCTTGTTACTTAGTCGCTGTTGCTAACTCAATCTATGCCCATGATAAAAGGTCATTGTGCAATTCCAGAAAAATTCCATATCCCCACATTGGAGGGAATTGGAAATTCCAGAGGGGTGGGGTCTGATCAATTTACCTGTTATTTTCTATACAAATGTATTTTTCTTTGGAAATTCCAGAGGGGTGGGGCTATGGATTTTTTCTGGAATTGCACATTGCCATTCTTGATTTTGATGATAGTTCATTGTCTTTCTTTCTCTACCTGAGCAGTGAGGAGTCATTTCCAAGACTTGGCCAAATGATTCTAGAGTATGAGAACCCTATCAAGAAGCTGGCAGAGCAGTTTGTCCCTCACCAACAGGTCTGTATATGTGCAATGTGTGGTTCCAGAAAATATCCATACCCCCTCCACGGAAGGGTGTTGAAAAGTGACCCCCCCACCCCTCAGTATTTACAGTATTTGTATGGAAATGATCAGGTAAATTGACCCCCACCCCTCCAGAATTTCCATTTTCCATTGCCCTTCCGTAGAGGGGGGGGGGGTATGGATAATTTCTGGAACCACACAATATTATATTAATTTTTATTGTAAGCAAATTATTAAGAACCCTATAGTAAAACAAAAATCACAGCTGAAGTGGTTTGAATATTGAACGGAAATGTTAGATGTTTCAGAGGCTTGATGTAAAGGTTGTCTGGCCTGAACAAATCTGCAGGATCATATCATACTCTTTTGCCTGCCTTTTCAAACAACAGACAATCAGGAACAATGGAAGAAACATGGAGGGGGGGGGGGGGGCACTGTATGAATATTTTTCTTCCTATGTTCCCTGCAATGGGGTTTCTTCCCTGCAATAGGGGCTATAGGAGCATGCTCCCCAAGAAAAAGTTTGAAATTAAAGGCTGCATCTACTAGACAGCTGGAAATGCATCAAAAGCTGGTGGTCGATTCATAAAATTTGGCTGAGATAATCTAAGCAGTTGGTAGATGAAAAAAATGTGACATGAAACAGGAGAAAGGTCCTGCACACTTTCAAAATGCACTTGGACTAATTATAAATTTGGAAAATATCAGGTTATTGCTTTTCTATTTTGGTCCACTATCAAAATATTATTGGGGAGCATCCCCCCCCCCAAATTTTTGGGGTCAATGCATGTGCAACAAGATTGGCTCCAAGACAGGTCTACAGGTACAAGGGAATCAGCCTTTGTGATAACTACTTTAGTGTGTGTTCAATAACTTGTAGCCACAATTTTGAATAAAATTGGCTGATTCCATTGAACTTGCAAAATGTACCTGTTTGTGATTCTGTCTGTAGTTAATGGGCAAAACTAATAAATAAAAATTATAAATTTATTAAATTAAACTGTTGCTTTTTTGTTTTCCAGAGAGTCTCAACAGCTCTGCAGTCCTTACATGAAATCTATGGCAGGAAAACCATGTCAGGGGAACAGGTAAATATTATACTACTACTACTTCTTCTGTAGAAAACTAAATAAAACATGAAATCACCTGTTTTTGTTTCAGTGGAGGCAAGGTCAGATACTAAGCATCATCAGCACCCCAGCAGCAATGCTGAGCCCTGCACAAAGTGATGTAGTAAGTATTTAATAATATGTCATTATACGCATGGTTCTCGTAGACACTTTCATACCATATGGTAGGGGCTCAACCGTCCATTTGGAGTCCAGGGATACACCTTACATTGTCGTCCACGACTGCAAACTACACCCTCTCTGCAATAAACAGGTTGATCACTTGCTTCTTGTCCTCGGTGTTGAGTCCGCTCACAGTACATGAACGTCAAATGTTCCTTGGACTTCCCGTACCTTGTACCTTGTTACTGTGGACTGCATTACATTTAAATTATCTAATCAAATGATGTTTTTTTTTTCAGCCTGCAGTAGAATATCTTGGTATGAGTACAATACAGAGATGGATTATGAGTAAGTTCGAACTACATCAGTAGTTCCTACTCGTATAATGCAAAAACGTTTTTCATATCATATGGGATTCCATGAAATGATGGTACACTTCCCAAGGCAAAAATGCCCTCCACTTCTTTGGTATTTCACAAAATTACTACTCCCTATTTGTATGTGGAATGCTTTCAAATTATTGTGGCTGCTTCCAAAAACATGGCTTCTGGTATTTCCCGCGGTCGCGTCCCCGCTAAATTTTGGTAAATCTGCGAAGTCCCATTAAATATACCAAAGCACGCGAGATCATGCGAAATCCAGCGAAATCCGTAAGAATTTGCTATAATTCTCAAAGAATGATAATGACACAGCATATTTGAAACTCGTTTTGGTTTTTCAGTTATCTACTTGCCTTAAAAACAAGGTAAACCTGCAAATTTAACTCACATTTTTCGCCACTGACTCGAGTACAACGACATTCAAAACAAGCAGGCGTTTAAAATTTCGCGAAAACTGGATACTAGCCAAGATGTAAGAAGCGTTCCTTTTGGCGCATTTCTCAGCGCATTGTTGTTGGAATAGCAAATTATTTCCTTTGTTATATAAAACCATTCCTAGGGACACACAATAGTAATTGCCTCAACCAATGATCACAATATTTCGCGAGTGACTAAGTTGTACATTCGTTTTTCATTAAAACATTAATTAAATTTAAATATATCACGCGACCATTTCCTCCAAAATTTGTTTGTAAAATTCACAGGCTATCTGCCATTTTTTCATGCAAATTTGACCCGCGGAAATCTGTCGCTTTTTTCACACGAATTTGAACCTAAAAAATCCCACGAAATCGGTTGTTTTTCTTGCTAAATTGGCCTTTTTCCGCAAATTCTGCCACGAAATTTGCTGTTTTTTTTTTTTTTTTTGTTTAATTTCGTCCTAAAAATCCCGCGAATTTTTTTTTCTGCGATTGGGAAACTGGTCATATATTAATGCAAAAATATCTAAATTTGTCCACAGTTGGGTACACCCTGTGTCACCAGCAGCTAGCCATGCCTGGCATCACCGACATCTGGAAACTGACACTACAAGATGGATACTGTTTCACTGTCTTCCGAGATGAGGTCTTCATGTTCCATAAGGAATTCTACAGCTTGTTAGATGGAATGAAAGGGTATGATGGAATGTTCTCATTTAAACCTCTTCATAAAAAGGTACAAGCAAGATCGATCTACTATTGATTTTTCATATTGTAGATATAACAAAAGAGTAAAAGATATCCAGGATGCTTCAAATCAGTTGGCAAACAGGTATGGGAAGAACTAATAATTTGCACAAACATGGATTGCCATGTGTGATGTTCTGTTCCAAATGTTCCATAAATGATGCAGAAAATGTGACCCGCTACACCCCTTAATTTTTGGACAAGAGAGTTTCTTCAAGAAATGCTATTCCTTGTGCACACATACCTGTACTGTACACAGTCCTTGAGAACATACCAGCTGTTTAATACTGTATTGTTAACTGTGATCCCCTTTGAATGAACTCCAGGTGACAACACTACTTGGTGTTTCAAAAAGAACTGTATACTTACTGATTTGAAACCTGTGTATTTGCAGTGTTGCTACGCATAGAGAAAGAAGAAACTATCTCCGATCAGCCTTAGCAGAAATGGCGCTAATCTTAGCAGACCAACCAGGACTCTTAGGCCCAAAAGTGAGTTTTATCCTTCCAGAAATGGCCCAGGTAGATGTTCATTATCCCAACATGAACTAGGGGGTAGCACATGCACTCACCTCTCCTTTGGCCTTGTACACCCAGTAGTGCAGGGCGCGACTTTTACTTTTTTGGCTAGGCACCATTGGTGACTAATTAAACAATTTAGTCGCCAAAATGCAAAGATGTAGTTGCCACATAAACGTGGATCTCAGCTGAACTAAGAAAGATGAAAGATGAAAGAAAGTTCTAAAATTGTGGTCGCCAAGCCCACAAATTTAGTCGCCATTGGCGACCATATGGTCATAGTGTCTGGCCCTGTAGTGGATTCATGATTTGAATATATTTTCACACAGACAGGAACTGCCTTGCTTTCTTGTCATTAGCAATGCTGGTCTGAATTGTTGGTGACTCTACATTAACAACATTGCTTTATGGCGCCTCAGGGTTCTCCTTAGATTGGAGTAAAATCTATCTCCTTCCATTTACAGTTGCGATTGATACAAAAACAAGAAACTTCCAGTATAAGATTTTAAATAGGATTCTACCAGTCAATAAATTTCTGCACAAAATTGGAAAGACGACGTCCCCGTTATGTTCACTTTGTCAGAGCTGTGTAGAATCTTTAGAGCAGTTACTTTTCGCTTGTGAGATGGTTCGCGATTTTTGGAAAGATTTCTACTTTTGGTTAGTGAAAAATAAAATAAAAGCTGACCCTTTGCGAGAAATTGATGTCATTTTAGGGATCTATCCGGTTGAGAAGACTATTTTACTGAATCATTTAGTGCTGATTGCCAAACAATACATTTACAGTTGTAAAATAAGGAACACAAGGCCACGAATGAGAAGTTTTTTAACGTCTGATGTGGAACACGTGTTTAAGTTTGAAAGTATGATTGCTCGTGAAAGAGGAAACTTAAAATTTCATTTTGATTTAATGGGCTAAACTTCTCCCCAATTTCTTGAATAATAATAATAATAAAAAAAACAGTTTCGGTTTTTGTTTTGTTTTTACGTTTTTTTTTGTATGCCAGTCTTGTATGTATCATTAGAAAAACTAAATGTAAAATAAAAATAAAAAAAACATGTCTACTCATATATATGTAATAATAATCTATATTCTTAATAAAAGTATACGTTCTATAAAAAAACATTGCTTTAGGGATCAGGGAGCATTTAGTGTTGCACAAAATGTCATGATAAGCAGGAGTTGGTGACAAAGAAAAAGCTCCTTATTTACCATGTTTGGGCTGGGCTGACAAACCTGAGGTTTGACAGTAAACAGCTTTACTCCCTTCTTTTATAAAACAGCTCCAGGTGAAAGGAATTTAAAGCTATGTGTGTATAATCAAGTTTCCTGCTAGCAGAGACCACTTCTATCTTGTTCTGTGTTTCACGAAGTTGAAAAAACACAAAAGAACGCTAAAAAGTCAAAGCAAATGCTGGGAGATAAAAAAAAGTAGTCTCTGCTTGCAGGGAAATAAGCAAGCTACTCAAAACAGAGAAAAGTTGGTGCAGTTGGCCAATCAATCTGTCATTCAAACTTAGGAGTGTACACATACTAGTGCATCGCCGTCTAATCATGGCTAAAACGCTATGTGGCATTCTCACTACAGTAGTAGTAGTAGTAGTAGAACCTTTAACTTATAACGCTCTGGGTAGTCCCTTCAGATGCACAAAGCATGCTGTTATCAGTGGGAGCCCTGAGCACCTCGTACTGGTTGTACACATAGTGCATCGCCGTCTAGTCATGGCTAAAACGCTATGTGCAATTCTCACTACAGTATAGTGATAGTAGTAGAATCTTTAACTTATAACGCTCAGGGTAGTCCCTTCAGATGCACTAAGCATTCTGTTATCAATGGCAGCCCGGAGCACCCAGTACTGGTTGTACTATATCTGATTATGGACCTGTTAATTTAGATGCTGATTATTCTTCATGGCTTGTCACTTGCTCATGATGAGATCCTATGGCTTGTCCGTCATTGCTGTAGCATCCCCCTAAGGGCAAGAAAATCACGCAAGATGACATCTTTGACACGTGAGTACAGCATCTTTATAGAAGCAAATCTACTTCTCTTGTTGGTTAGCAACTATCCTTTTCATTTCCAGGAAATTGCCACAGCTCCTTTTTTCTGTAGAGGAGGTCCGAGGTGAGTAAACTAAGTACAGTATATCGAACAATGTGATTTATATTGTATACTGTTCAACATGTACAGCTGTTGCATGAATACACTTTTATCCACTATTGCGTCAGTGAAAAATTCATATTTTCAGTCAGTCATTGCTTTCTTCAGGCATGATCCAGAAATACTCCTCCGTTCTTCAGAGATACTTTGTCCAGTATATGTCCGGTTTTGATGTCACTGTCTTGAAAGAAGTAGTTCAGGTATCATCGTTTTTCTCTGTTTTCAACGTGATGCATTTCTCGGAGATAAAATGTTATAGTGTGCGTGGCACTAATATCGAAACTCCTTTTCAGAAAATATCCGTTTGCTCAGAAGACATCTCTTTGATAATGACATCATTCATTGATGAGCTGTCATCGCTAAGTGTCAAGCAAGGTAAAATATATACAACGTTTTCTGAACGTACACTGTTGTCTGTTTTCTTAGTTATAGACTAATGTAATTTAACTTTACAGTCGAAGCTGGAGAAATCTTTGACTTCAGTGGACTCCGACTTGATTGGTTAAGGCTGCAGGTAAGTTTAATACCTGAACCCTTTGCTTGTCACTTGTACACGAGGCATTTTTCTTGCAACTCACAACGCAATGATGACGAATTAAAAAGCGTTGCGAGTTGCCGCTGGATGTTTACACACTCGCACTTTTGCAACTTGCAATGCGCCCGCATGGAAAATTATAAATTACAGCGGCACTATCAAAACCAAGCGCACGGATTGGCTCACTCAGGGAACCATTGCGTGATAAAGTGCTAAGACATTTTAAAGGCCCATCACCAACCAAGAGCCTTTGCGGACTCTAAGCCAATCAGAGCACCCGAAAAACAATGGATCAATTTGAAAACAAAAGAAAACGGGGCGCAAAGGCTCCCGGTTGGTGATGGGCCTTTAAGGTCATGTTACACGAGGCAATTTTTCTTGCAACTCCGCAATGCAACGATGGCGAATGAGAAACATTACTAGTTGCAGCTTGGATGTCACACGCTCTTAGTTTGTCTCACAACTTCTTTTCTCCTTTCTTTCTACGTCATAATTTTATTACAGTTTTTTTTAAATATATTTTGTAAATAATATTTATAGTGTGAGTAAATAAAATTGAATTGAAATTGAATTGTTACGCGCTCACTGCAAAATTACAAAATGTTCAACACCAAGAACATGAGTTGTCTTGATTTGCTCGTTTCGAAAACCATTGCGTTGCAAGTTGTCACACGCAGCAACTTGCGAAAGGGCTGGTTAACACATCAACGCCAGAGCCCAATATTTTCTGCGCATGCAAATTAATTATGGCTCGTCTCCTTCGCTGGGGAGGTTCTACACGCTGGGGAGGTTCTACACGCGCAATGCTGTAACCAGCATCGCAACAAAGGATGCGTTGCGAGTTGCAGGCAAAAAGCCTCGTGTAACATGGCCTTTATTAGAAAATACGTTGTTTCCAATCTCTGTGGTGTTTCAGGCCTACACAAGTGTGCGTGGATCATCACCAGAGTTAAAAGAGAACAGAGACCTGGCCATTTTGATGAACAATGTTATATTCCATACCAGCCTGGTGGATCAACAAGAGCAGACACTTGATGTAGTCTCCGACCTCTCATTGTTCTGGTAGGACATTAGATGATAACACATCCAGCAAATTGAAGAGCCCTGGTCTGTCGCCCGAGTCTCGAAGGCTCTCGAACTCTTTCTCAATAGATTTCGAGAAACACTAAAACTGACGAAATATATCTCGGTCTACTGTCTGCACTAGAGAGCGGTTTTCATCAGGATTTCCAAACACTGAGATGTGCGTTGAAAAAAACCGACCTCGAGGTGTTTGAAATCCTGATGAAAAATAGTTTCAAGTGTTTGATTTTACATCTCAAACTGATGATTTAATGCCGAGAAAAAGAAAGAATAAATATAAATATATGTCGGCGCAATAGAGCACGCGCGTTGTTGGGAGAGACACGAGAGCGTTGTAAAATTGCACTACAATCTCTAAATTGCTCGATGGAAACGAATTTTTTCTTCACTTGGTATTTTACTAGCTTCACAAATGGCGACTTACTGAGGCCGCCTTGTTAATGGTAAACAGCTTCACGCCTTGAAATCTCCATGTTTTCTTTAGTTTCTATCCAGGATTCTTTGAAGAATCGTTTATCAGATCTTTAGAGGACATCTCACAGTCAAGGTACGTCTACTGATCTATTTGCCAAGATGAAATGTCCATAACAAAAAACACCGACACTGTAAAAGAACGAGAGCGAATAAAATGTGGGATACTCTTAGCAATTTTCGAGAATCTAGTGGCTGATTTACACACTGCATGTTGTCGGGCCGACTGTTTTCTGAGCCGCGACTTATTTGATCTGCGTTTGCTGACACCGAATGAAGCTTACAAGAAATTGGTTTGACAAATCGTAGCGTTAGAGAGTTATTGTTTGGTGGTCACTGACGCAAAGCATTGCATTATTTTCCGAGTTGGTGTTAGTGCATCAAGTAGACCACATTTTGTCCTCATTTTGTAGAGATGTTTTGTTCCCATTTACTGGTTCCAAGGGACATATTTGCCAGGTTAATCACATGCAGTACACTTTTGTTTCAGATACTCCATAGCATTTCCTCTTATTTGCGGCCACTTTATGGCCTGTACTAATGAATTTTGTCCAGAAGAGGTAGGAATACAGACCGAGTTTCGATACCTTCTCAAAATGAATTTCTCTTGCGCCCTACGAGGACTTCTGTGCTTACGTAAATGTTTCTTCTTAGCGGCATCCGATTGGCGAAAGAAGCCTGTCTGCTGTGAATCTCTTCCTCGATTCCATGGCGAAAGAAGCACGCAACATCCTGAGTCAAGTTTGTTCCGAGCACATAAAGCAACATCAACAGGTAAAAGGGGGTTTCAAGGCTATTCCCTGGCCTTCTGTGCGGGTTCCCTGTGGTACGAGTGAGCTGAGTGGAAGCGTTAAGGCTGGGTCGAAAGCATATCTCCCACTTAACACACAAAACACACCCAGAAAGCCTAGGACTTTTTATACGCTCCACTTTCGCGCGCCTTGTTTTCTCGCGTGTGAGCCGGTTTCAGATGAGTTTCGAAAATTATTTGTGTTTTTGTTTACTTTGCATTCTCATTGATCCCTCTTTTTATCAACCAATCAAATTTTGAACTAAACGCAGCTGTATGCCTTTTAGTCTTTTACTTGGCTTACAAAGAAACCAGTTACGTGCTCAATGCGTGATAGTGGTTTTACTCGGCTTGGCTTACAAAGAAAGCAGTCACGTGCTCAATGCGTGATAGTGGTTTTACTTGGCTTAGCTTACAAAGAAACCAGTCACATGTTCAATGCGTGATAGCGGTTTTACTTGGCTTGTGAGTGGCTCACAAGAAAGCCATTCATCAGCAACGTGTCATTTCTCTCGTTCATGATTGGCTAGATGTATTTGGTATTACTACAGCCATTTGGACTTTGCTCTATATTTCTGTCTTGTAGTTATGGCACACGGGAGCTGTTCGTCTGCTGGCGGACATGGCAAGTGACCGTAAGAAGGACAAAAACAAGAAGAATGTAGACAATGAGTTCAAGCCACCGGGAATCGAGAGCTTCAGGAAGAGTCGAGAGACGTTAACATCGTAAGTAGATCAGTATTGTTGAATTTTCCCTTTCTATGTTCCCTCCCGCTTATTAAACCAATTTGGCAAGCAAGAAAGAGATTCTTTGCAGGATGTGTGAGTGGCACATTATGTAATGATGCCAAAATAACCGTCGGAAATCAAAAATACCTAGCCACAGACATTTCCAGAAGCTTTTTTTTCCTTAAAAGAACCAGATTTTCTAGGATCACCCGAAATCCTTACAGTGTTCAACAATTTCCGGGTGATATTTAGCGAAATAACACCCTAAAAAATGCCTGGTTTTGTTTTGATAGAGACCCAACATTTTTGTAAGCCACCTGGAAAACCTGGAAAGTCCTGGATTTTTATTGTACTCCTGGAAAGTTCTTGGAACTCCTGGAATTTCGAACAAACTCCTGGAAAAATGAAACGAATTTCATCATTCACTATATCAAGAATGTAGTCATTCTAAAAATCGTTTTCAAGCTCGAAACGTTATCGAAAATGGACTCGAAAGGCTGAAAATTATCTTGGAAAACTCCTGGTAAAATTCCGAAACATCTCCTTAAAACTCCTGGATTTTGTTCCAATTTCTGAGCGTACAAACCCTGGAGTGTATAAAAAGAATAACAAATATAGATAATAAAGTTCCGAAAAACGTTTTGGTCAAGTGGAGAATGCTAGTAAAGACGTTTCCCTTGCAGATTGGACGCTAAACTTCTGGCGCTGACAGAGCTGTGCCTGGCCATCACTCATACGGAAGCCATTCCTGTCTGGGAGCACGTGTTCGCACCCAAGGAGTACCTCAGCAGTCACATGGAAGAGTTATTTGCCAAGTATGTTGTGATATTTAAGAGTTATTTGCCAAGTATGTTGTGATATTTAAGATTTATTTGCCAAGTATGTTGTGATATTTAAGAGTTATTTGCCAAGTATGTTGTGATATTTAAGAGTTATTTGCCAAGTATGTTGTGATATTTAAGAGTTATTTGCCAAGTATGTTGTGATATTTAAGAGTTATTTGCCAAGTATGTTGTGATATTTAAGAGTTATTTGCCAAGTATGTTGTGATATTTAAGAGTTATTTGCCAGTATGATATGATATTTAAGCGTTATTTGCCAAGTATGTTGTGATATTTTCATATATAAGGCTGGGGCCAAACCGGCTAAACGCCCATCATCAGCAGCCTGTTGGGGCTACTAGCCAATCACAGCAGCCGAAAAACAATGGATCAATTTGGAAACAAAAGAAAACGGGGCCGCAGGGGCTGCCGGTTGATGATGGCCCTTTCACCATTGCCAATATTTATTCATATCAACGCGACATGTTCACCATTCCTCAGATCCCGTTTACACCAGACCGGTACAAAACTGGACCGGTACAATTCTGGTACGGTACCGTCGCGTGTTCACACGGGACCTGCGATGCCGGGCCGATTTTGGGTAGATCCTTCATATATGGTACACCATAGTGTCCTCCGTATAAATATCTCCCATGTGTTATAGAACGAGGATATACAGAAGGACACTATAGTGTACCATATATTAAGGACCTAGGCGATTTTGGCACGGCTAGGCATGCTTTTTGGGACCAGGTCCCGTGTGAACATTGTTACAAAAGGTGCCAGAATTGTACCGGTGCCGTATGAACAGGCGGTACCAGAATTTTACCGTCTCTGTGTAAACGGGGTCTCAATAGACACTCAACAAGTTTCAAATCAGATGAAAGCGATGACTCAACAATAGCACTTGTGAAGATTTGAATCATTTTACACGACGTAGTATACCCTGATTTGTTCGGATCTTTTTCACGAATGGTGTACGGTTCAACGTCATTGAACATGATCCATGTGGTCTTTAGCCTGTAAGCATTGAAAAAGAGAACACAGCATCTTAACTTGACGTGATTTGTTCTGTAGGGCTGTTGTAAACATGGTACAGTACGATATTGACAACGGGAAAATAGCAAGACCATCTGAAGTCCTTAGTAACGTGAAGGTGAGAACACATGTCCAGTCATAGTCACCACCGTTATATACACCAAGCCGCATACAATACAGCCAATTTTAACGCAGGAAAGCTGTATATTCGACGGTATTCTCCACAACCGTCCAATCATACACTGCGCCTAAACCTTTCATTCAAACTATCCCCCTGTATTTTCTGTAGCGCGGAATAAAATAGTTATACAATGATTTCGAGTACCATACATATATTTTTTTTTATACACGGAGAGTCATTCAGTACAGATACATTAAAAACAGTCAGGGCTCATACGCGCCCTGGAAATCCTGGAATATCGTGGATTTTCATTTCCTTTCTGGAAAGTCCTGGAATGTTAAGGAAAATCCTGGAAAACTCCTGGAAAATCAATAAATGTTTGTCAACCCAAATGTATTTCGTGAATCTGATTTTGGGCTGCAAATTATGACATCAGCGCTCATACTGCAACAAGAGTGAATAGAAGTATGCAAATTGCCGTAGATCGGTCCAATATCCTGGAAAACTCCTGAAAAAATGACTAAAGACCTCCTGGAAAATGGATTTTTGTCTTCAGAAAAAGCGTACGAATCTTGAGTGATATACATTTAAAACATGAGTACTGGTTTTCAAGATTGCTGTGCGGGAGTTCCATGGTCCTATGCTTTCTCATTCGTTGACTTGGGCTAAAGTTCGGTTATGAATTAAATGAAACCCCCAATTCCCAGTATTTCATTCGGCACAAATATTTCCGTCTAAAATTTATCCAAATTGATCCACTTTTCAACCCCTTCCGTTGGGGGTGGGGGTGGATATTTTCTGGAACCACAGATTAGACAAGTGAAGTGTCGTCTGTCGCAATGTTTTCCTTGTCATTCTACATTAACGCGTGCCTGTTTCATGTTTTATTTTCAGGCGATGATGTCATCTCTTAGAAGTCTAGAAAACTACAGTAAGTTGATAATCCACCTAAGTTTGATCATAGTCATCGAAAGCTTTCCTGATTTTCATGAGAGAAATTATAATGAGTTATAATGAGATAGGGGCTATCGCACGCTTGCTGGACACTTCTCTGACAAGAAATAGCTCAAATCGCAATCCAATTCCATCCTCTTGATAACGGGCCAAAACAACCTAGAATAGACCAATTTCGATATATTAAAATTCTTACTTGAGTCCGAGGCTCATGGGAATAACACCAAAGAAATTCCATCGTCATCGAAAAATGAATAGTTTGTTTCTTTTGTTTATTCCCATGAGCTTCGTATCCAAGTTTGAATTTTGGTCTATTGCATTTGTCTAACAATTGAAATGTTTTTCTATTAATCTGGAGGATTATTTTGATTCCTACGGGCAAATGTACATGTGTTTTCACGGTTACAATTTTACTTTATGTCCACGGTGGACGAATGTTAAGCATGCGAGAGCTCTTTAATGACTGTTTTACAGTCTATGTAAGTAATTTTTCCGGATACTGCGAGAAATAGACCAATCTGAATTGGGCGGCAACAAGATGTAAACACCGCTATCCGATTTGGTCTATACTACCAAATTACACCGAACTAAAAGAAATCAGTCCTTTCATACATTGAAAAGTATTTTCAACAGAAACCAATATTTTCATTGAAAAAAAGAGAAACAATTTCCAGTGGGATTCGAACCCCCGACCCTAGCTTTCACGAGCCAGCGCTCTACTAACTGAACTATGGAGCCAATCGGAGGCAGATCATGGAAAGTTGCATCGCGACTCACGTTTTCAAAACATTGATTTTTGGCTTTGCTGTTCCGCAAATCAAACCACCTAAGCCATGAAACTCTTGTCCTGTTTCGCCTAGTGCAGTCAACTGGCTTCCCTCTTAAATGAAACCAGACAACGTCGCGACGGAAAGCCAGGCGACTGCACTAGGCGAAAAAGGGCGAGAATCTGATTGGCTCATAACATTTGACTGGCAGAACAGCAAAGCCAGAAACAAATCGATGTTTTGAAAACGCGGGTTGCGATGTAGCGATTTTAGCTGTAAGTCACAGCGGAGTAAATTATATCAAGGTGCAACATAATGTTGTTACGCTCTCTTCTAGCTGGTATCGACACAGCTCGAGTGTTCAACCACGTGTTGCTCCAGCAGACGCAGCCTCAAGACAGCCAAGGCGCCAACACTATTACTCAGATGTACTCTACTTGGTAAAGTATTCACTGTCTTTTACCTACTGGCACTCTAGTCAAGCGTGTTTAGTGAAAAGGGAGGTCTCAAAAAGTCGCGCTATTCACGGATTTTCCATAGCAGCTATTTAGCCCCAAATCAGTTATAGTTTGAAGTCTGATGGCAGAGAAAGAAAGAAACATAAAAGTAAAAAGTAAAAGTAAGGAACTTTATTAACGTCTCAAATGTATTTAGCCGTGCACTACGAGTGCACTACTAATTGGGGAGACGGTGCACACCTTACCCCCTTTCTCTGTCAGAGCTCCAGGTGAAAGGAATTCAAAGCTATAAGCAAGCTACTCGGAACAGAGAAAAGTCGATACGGTTGGTTGATCCGGGATTCGAACTCAGGACCGTACGCACAGTGTGCCGTGCACAAACACACTGCGCCACCTAGCCGTACCTACATATGGACATGTCAACGTACTTATAACTATCATCCAGGGGGCCGGTTCCTGAAAGGTTGGATAAAGTTATCCATGGATAAAAGTTATCTGTTGTATGGATTTGTTCTGGATTTATCCGTTGGATAAGCGTTTATCTACAGATAACTATTAACTGACCTTCTAGGAACCGGCCCCAGGTAATCAAGTTTGAGGCTTCCCCAAGATGATATAGGTTAGCATTTGAGAAGAAGCTTGAACAAAATTAGGATGCTACTTCTTACTGCAAGTATAAGGATATCTAACTTAAATAAAAATGTCAACGAGGCAGAGTACTTTTCCTTTTAAAAAGCCCTAGCCATCCGCCATTTTGTCACGTTACCAGCATACCGAGTCAAATAAAGCATCCATTTCCATCGTCTGATTTAGGTAATGTCATGTAAAAATTTTCAATGAATTCGGTAAATGAAAGATAAAACTTTGTTTGTAGACGGTTCTTTCGAGATTTCTACACGTAATTCGTCTTCTTATAACGAATGAAAACAATAACAAAGGAGTGGCTAGGGTTCTTTGAAGAAGAACATTACCCGTGATTATTATTATTTTTATTCCAAATTGTTCTTCAGGTACCTGGACGTCTTCTTGCGGCGTGTCATGACTGATGGTATCGTGTTCTCTCCCCGCCGCATGGCGTTTGTCAACAGACCTGGTCTTTCGTTCAGAGCTGAGGAATATACTGATGTGAATGGTAACAACTAAATTTACGATTTGTTTATGTAGTTGTATATTTGTTCCTTTGACTACCGTAACCTAAATTACTCAAACAAACTGGCAACTACCAGATGGCACGGCATAATGCATTCGGCGCGTGGATATTTTAAAATCCCTTCTCACAACAAAACAAGCAATGTTCACCCATCCGTGGTGGGACGTTCAATTTTAATTTTTCAACAACACTCATAATGCTTTGTTATAAGATTGATATACCATACTGTAAAACAGTGATTGTAAGCTGCACGACAGCAATTTGCACCATCTAATGCAGCCCGTTAAGTCCTCCATCTTTGTTCAGATGCTGTTTTCCTGACACTGGTATATCTAACCAACAAGCCGATATTAAAGTTATGAGAAATGACATGTGTACTATACTATAAATTGTATTTATACTATATATAGTATATTTATAGTATATAGTATATAGTATATAAATTGCATTTATAGTATAGTACACAATCATTTTTTCTCATAACTTTAATATCGGCTGGTTGGTTGGCTTATCATAAGTGTACATAACACATACTTAATGTGCGCGCGTGATGCGGTAGTTCGTTTGAACCTTGAATGTGACGCTTATCTAATGCGGTAGTTATAAGTTATAACCACTTAGCTGCGACCGCTCACCATAAGAGTCTCCATAGCTCAGTGATAGAGCGTCCGACAGGTATCGGGAGGGTCGCAGGTACAATTCCTGCTGGAAGCTCGGATATTTGACGAGCAATAAACTACTCTATTGACAATTGCTTCTCTTCTGCAGAGTTACAAGCCCTAGCCGAGCTGCTTGGCGCTTATGGCATGAGATACCTCGGCGAGAAAATGATGACTCAGATTGCTAGTCAAGTCAGCGAGCTCAAGGTATTGCTTGATCACGCCCCGGGATAAAATAATAATACAATGCTATTAAAGCTAACATGCCAGGGTTAAATACGGATGTGAAAATCAAAGCACGTTCCTTATTGGTCTATTGGTCTATTTGATTCGTCTTCTTTTCCGCTTCCATTCAATTGATTTCCACTACAACTTAAGGGATGGAAATGGAGAAAGAAACGTAAGTAGAAGGAAACATTCCGTTCTGCTTTCTTCGCGCTTACGTCTCCTTCTCCGCCTCCGTTCTTTGATTTCCATACCTTACATCTCCGCTTACTTCAATAGTAAAACAAATTTAATGGCCACTCCTTTGTTTTACTTGGCCACGCAACGAATTACTTTGTTGTGGCAACATTCATGTCGCCGTTCCATTGTATACAGCTATTTCAATGTCAATTCAGGTTGTCAGCCTTGTGAGCGCTCAAGCTCGCCCAGACCGAAAGGCTGCATGAGCAGAAACAAAATATCCCATTTTAATGATGCCACACTGTCCCTACATCTTACAGAACAGACCTTTGAGCTTGTAATGTGAAGTAGTTTTAGCTAGTAATTCCCATACTCAAGTTGGCCAATTCAATACCTCCTACCCAGACAACTTTACGGCCTTGTCCCTTGCAGCTTCCCGCAACCTTTTTTTTTTAAATAGGCTCTCGCCAGAAGGGTAAACTACCCAAATAGACTTAGATATGGATAACCTCCGTTTTATTGTGTTTTTTCAGAAACTCGTGATACAGAACAAAGATGTCCTTGTCACACTCAGAACAAGTTTTGACAAACCAGATCAGTGTATAGAGCTCATCAGACGAATCAGAGGTATGTTTCGTTAACCTGTATTAAAGGGGCTCTCGCACGCTTGCTGGTCACTTCTCTGACAAGAAAATAGCTCAAATCGCAATCCAATTCCATCCTTTTTGTAACAGGTCAAAACAACCCAGAATTGCATTTGTCTAACTTTTGAAAGGTTTTTCTATTAATCTGGACGATTATTTCGATTACTACGGTCAAATCTACATGTGTTTTCGCGGCGGTGGACGAATATTACAGCTAAAACCGTTGTTACGCGCTGCGCGTTTTCAAAACTTCGAAAGGATTTATGGATTTGCTGATCCGTCAATCATCTGAAGGGAGCGGGGCAATACAAATAACAACACAATATTTTTCAAGTAGCTCGTCCAGATTCGTCCGCTTTCGAATTTTGCGAGACGGGTAATGAAGTTTGGAACAGAGATTGAAGCAGAATTGAACACAGTTGGAATAATCTGGGAACAAGAAAATGAGCTGCGGCCAACAGTTAATTCAATACAATAACTATAATAAAATTCGTCGCCTGCGACACAAACGAAGCTTTCTAGCGCTTTCGAATTCTGCGAGACGGACGTAGACGGGAATGAAGTTGGATCAGTGATGGACGAAGAATTCAACGCTGCTGGGATAATATCTGAGAACAAGAAGACGAGTCAATAAGGAGAACGGCTCTACAGTACAACATAGTTTCGACGTTACAAATCTACAAACCTTACTTTCACGGTGTTTCACTTCGAAAATGAAATCAGTGAAACACGAATAAATCACTTGTAATAAACAGCTTCTGCGGCTCCAAGTAAGCAGAAGAAAAACACGATATTGCATTCGATCTCTTGCGTTTCATGTGACCGAATATTTTTCCGATTCTAACGCGCTTCAGCTCAATTCAAGGCGACCAGTTCATGATGGCAATGCAAAGCTATATTCCTTCGATCGACACAAGCGAATCTGTAGTAACGTGCAGAACAAAATGCCTGCTACCATCTATCCCTCCTAGGAAGCATAAATACGACTTTCCAACGCAATTCTGTTGAAATTTCTCGAGTCATTTCTCCTCCTGTACACGCAGAATTCGAAAGCGGGCGAATCTGGACGAGCTACTTGTGTTGCTATTTATATTGCCCCGCCCGGATCAGCAAATCCATAATCCTTTCGAAGTTTTGAAATCGCGCAGCGCGTAACAACGGTTTTAGCTGTAAGCGTGCGGAGAACCCCTTTAAACTGAAAATCGCGGCACTTTTCATAAGAATCTGCTCTAGTCGCCCCTAGCTGTGTGATTAGGCAAGAGAAAACACAACTCTAAACCAATCAGCGCACGGAATTCCGTATAGTCACTTGAACAAAAATTGTATTATATATGTTAGACTGAGTTTGTTTTATGTCTGTAGGATTGGATGATGTGGTACTGCGTATGATCATCATTGGAGTCATCTTGAACTTCAGGCGTCTCACTCAGCGGGCCATAGAACATGCAAGTAGCACTAGTAACATTGCACTTGTACATAACACAGGAAAAATAATTCCATAAAGATTGCCCTAGCCTGAGAGCCGGCTATCCAGAGGTTTTTTTTTTTTTTTTTTTTTTTTGGGGGGGGGGGGGGGGGGGGGGGGCTCGGAGGCTAAGATTACCCTGAAAAAGCAAATAATACGCCTGCGCTTGTGAGACGCAATATTGGCTCAATTGCATTTTTAATCCGCACCGGGGGAGTTGAGGACCTATGGAAAATTTTCCAGGGGGTTGTTTTGGACTCTGGAAATTCCACGGGAGGGGGTTTGTCTGGAGACTTGAAATTCCATGGGGGAGGGGTAAAAAAGGTGACTTCAAGGACATTTTGTCTAAAAATAGAATTTCCAGGGGTATTTTACCAGAATAAATGGGAATTCCAGGGGGAGGGGGGTCCTTTATGAGGTTGGAAATTCCAGGGGAGGGGGTCCTTTATGAGGTTGGAAATTCCAGTGGAGGGGGTCTGTTCCACGAGTGGAAATTCCAGGGGAGGGGATCTTTTTAAAAGAGGTCCTCAACCCCCGGTGCGGTTTAAAAATGCATTCAGCCATTTCTGAAAACGAGGTTGACCCGCGACAACCGAGCTGTTCGAAGAACTCGATTTAAGTCCAAATGGAAATATTCTGTCGTATGAAAGGATCAAACTGGATTAATGAAATGTGATGTTTACATTTTGTTTTTTGTGCCATTTCGCTTGTCCTTTTCGCTATAAACAAAGGGCTCCAGCCAAGCCTTTTGGACCTGGACAGTAGCATATTAAATGACAATAATGTTTGTCACTTGCATAAGAACAATGGAAAGCAAAATAATGATATTCTACTGTGCTTGACGCCTGTCTGACTTTACAGAAGTTAAAGGCGCGAGTTCCATTCCTGATGAACTCGGTAACAGACTTCAAAGAGAACTTCCCTCGCGTCACTAATGATAGACAGGTAAGAGATAGTCTGGTTGAAGGTGATCGAGCTGTGGCCATCCATCCTCGGAGACCCAGGGAATTTTTTCTCTGCTCCAGGAAAAATTCCCTGGTCTCCGAGGATGCGTGGCCATCTTGGACGCGCGCGAAAGGAGGAAAGGGGCTCGTCACAGACAGTTTATACTAGGCTCCGGAGCGCCTGGGAACCAATCAGAGCGGGTGCCCTCTTTGACAGATTCTGGACTCTAAATGTTTTTTGGGGGGAGATGTTGTAATGATCATGATTATTTTTCTAGGTCGTGGATGAAATGGCCACGTCCGCGGGTCAACAATGTGAGGTGGATCCTCTCCTCTGCACTGCCCTCAGGACTCTGAGAGGTAACACGTCATTACTGTTACACCTTCAATGGTGATTTGCGCTTTTTTGCTATTTTATTTACCTTTTATCTGCCCAATACCGAATAAATAATATTCTTTTTGGCACCCCTAGCCTGCGAAAACTGACACCACTTAGTGCTCGTCGAAAGAGACTCTCGCAAAGAGGCGTCTGCGCACTCAAGACAAACATTATATACTAATGACGTATTTTGACCCAAATCTTACTGGTCAAAAGAATTTAACGTTTTTGTATCTGTTTTCGTCTTATTCGGATTCCTTACTACAAAATACTTTGTGTGCTTTAAAATTTAAAATTGGCCACGTAATTCTTTTGACCAGATCTGAGCCATAATACGTCATCAGTATGGAATGTTTGGCTTGAGCGCGCAGACGCCTCTTTGTGAGTCTCTTTGCACGAGCGGTAAGTGGTGTCAGCTTTCGCAGGCTATAGCACCCCATACTTAGCTAAATATTGGTATCACCTGTGATAACACTCCAAGGCTTTCGCATGATAGTTAAAGCATCACGATATTTTTTTCACACAGAAAAGAAAACAGATGACGATGTGCTGATGTGGTCACTTCTCTGGGTGAGTTTTCTCTTGATTTGTTGTTTCCAAGAAAAGACTTCCGCTCGCTTATCCTTCCATTGTTTCCGAGAAAATATTTCCGCTCGTAGTCCTTCTCTTGTTTCCGAGAACAAAAGGGCGTGAAGTCGTCTGGAAATCATTTATAACGCATTCCGCTAAAGAAAGACCAGCGGTTTCAATACAATGCGGCTACCTGCGGTGAACCACGGTCTACTCCACTGCAGACCTCCGCCTGCAACTTCATTATGACTTCAATATTAAAGCAAAAGAATACATGAATATGCCTATTATCTTACCCTCAAAACGCAGGAAAACACCTTTTCTGCTACCGAAATTTCGAAATGTCCCGGGGAGCATGTCCCCATATCCCCTAGAATGCTCAGGCCTTACGGCCTTCATTATCGGACCACCAAACCCAGCCACCTACATCCGAGACTTAGCCTCCTGCTTAAGACTTATTGAAACCCCTAAAAGACCCTGCGTATTTGGTCTCTACTATAATACTGGTGTGCACAGGATTTACTGTGGTAGGGATAGGCATATCGTCGTCGATAATAGCCTGATATGATTATTGTATTTTTGGCGTTAAAAGAGAAAGACACGGGTCCTTCTTCATCTGGCTATACCCATGAGTCTCTAAACCTCCAACATTTTCTCCTCAACGTCTGTCTGTCTTTTAACATGACAACTATCTGTTTGCAGGTTTTTGTTGCCATAGCGATGCCATCTCTAGCTTATAAGGAAGCCTCTGAATACAACTGCGAATTAGAAGGTAAGGATCTGTAACTGCGTTATACTAGACATTAAATTTTGTAACCAAGGTTGATGAGCGTGAGATAAATTGGATGCTTTAGAGTGAATCTCAAAACTGTCATCAACCTGCAGTTGTAATTAGATCGAAAAATAATATTTTCATGGTATACTTCGGTACTTGTTGCCTCATGAATGAGATGGCTTTACGAGCACTTGATCTGTTCTTTTGTAGCCCACGAGAACAATGCGCATTGTATTGCCAGCTCCATTAACAGCATAGCTGGAGGCATGTGCAACAACAATGGAGACAACCCTGAAGACAGACTGCGGGAGTTTTTAGCCGTGAGTTTCTAATTACACATTCATGTTGGAGTTTGTGATCGTTTACATCCTGAGCTTATAGGTAGCAGTTTTAATACTGAGGTATAATATGCTTTATTGACAGATTGCATCGTCGAGCTTACTCAAGCTTGGGATGGAAGCCGAGAAAGACCTTAGAGCCAGGGAATCAGTTTATCTTCTACTTGACTTGGTAAGATTCCCTTGCTTGATTCTCCCTCTTATTCCTATTGCCATTCCCATGGGCTGCCGTATCAGCTCACTCCACTCCCTTGTTGGCCCAAGAGCCGCCGCTTTCTCATAGCCGAGCTCACTATCAACCCCTTGATTGTCCTTCCCTCGTCTTTTTCAGCACATCCCAGTCTACCTGTTTTGATTTCTGAATATTCCACGGCCTTCGCCACCAATCTCTTCTCAACTATCTCTACCATTCACTCTTTCCTCGATACATATCTTTTGCTTTGTAGTTAGGTTTTGTTTATTATGTTGCTTTCTCCGTTGTGATCCTGTTGGCATTAAACGGCCAATCGGAGCCATCAGAAAGAACAACTGTTTTACTCATCCACAACTTTTACTGCCCGCTTCCTCCTCCTCCTTCAACTACTCATCCTTCTTCTTCACTTCCTCCTTCTGATCCTACTACTCTTCCCCCTCTTCTTTCCTCCTCCTCCCCCCCCCCCCCCCCCCTCCCTCCCCCAACCCTCCTCCTTCTCCAACTTCCTACTATTACTCTCTTCCTTCTTGTTCTCCTCCTCCTGCTTCTGCTCCTCTTTGTTTCCTTCACCATTTCCATTTCACCATTTCCATTCACGCTCCTGCTACAGAAATCGTTCTCGTTTTCCCTCGGCGATTAAGTTTAATATATTTCTCTTTCTCTTTTGTAGATTGTCCAGCAGTCGCCTTACCTGACTATGGATGTGCTGGAGTCTTGTTTCCCGTATTCGCTTTTGAGGAATGCCTATCATGAGGTCTACAAGGTAAGACAATGTACACACTCTACCATTTGTTAAATCATTACATTTTTAGCTCCGTGTACCTTACATTTTCGCCCTGTATCAAGAGCTCTTGCTTTTGTCGTAAGATATCCCATTGCGATAGCCCGGTCTAGATGGCATACATATCATTTGAAGTTATAAGCTGCAGATAATACATCCCATATGCTCTTTGTTCGCTTGGAAATCTCCCACGCAGATGGACAGATAGAGTATGCCTCGAAAACCTCTTTCTTGAAAGTGCCTTACATTACCCTGTGTACCAGTCTTTAACTTTACTCGTTTGATTATGCGCGCGAGCTGAGACGACGCACGAAGACGAGCGAGCATGGAAGTGAGACTAGGTTTCCACCGAGGCTCCTCGATTCGCTTGTTGTTTTACGAGCCTCGCGCATGCGCTCTAACGAGTGAAGGCCTCTGATTATACTATTTTTGAACTGACGTCTTTTTTATTTCCCGATCCCAGAAACGAAGAGAACCAATGCTGTAACAATCATATCGACGCACTATTAGCTACCTGGAGCGACTGCACAGTGGACCAGTGCTTCTTTTATCCTCGGCTATCGAGCTACCGTCCATACATAATAGATCCTGGAGTAGAGATATACGATGCTTCTACAACCTCACAATTGTGAACAGACATTGCAGAGGTTTCTTGGACTCTTTACTATAAAGGAGTAGAATGAAACTGGACGATTAAGAAATAGCAGTATTGGGAAATTTGTAAAGTATAAAGAAACGGTTGGGTAATTGCAACTGTCAAAGCGCTGTTGGACGAAAGAGCTTGACGTTATCCTTGATGGTTGTTAAGCTTACTCCTCAGGTATTGCGATTTGTAAAAATGAATTCCACAGACTTCAATGTCATAAAACACAAAAAGAGCAGTCAGTAGAGTTTTCAGTTAGAAAGTTTTAAACGGACTCGCATGCTGTTCGTGTGGAATGTCGTTGGTCGTGGTCAAAGTCACAGATACGCAACATAGACGAGGGGTTTCATGGTATTGTCTCAAGAATTGCTAGAATGCCAAACGTATAAATAAAAGCGAGACATCATTTTCACATATAAAACCAATAGTTAACTTTAGGGATATCAATATATATATTTTTAATAAAATGTTTTATAACAGTTATCCCTTGTAAACGGCGTGCTCAGTTTATTTAAGGAATGGTCCATGCTTAGCGTGTGTATATCCAGTTCTGGAAGCACGCGGATAGTTGTGATAACACGATGGTAGCGTAAAGCCGGTTTACACTTGCGATTTTGTTGCATTTGTCGCGGCGATTTTTCTCGCGCGAGTTGCAATAACAACTCTTTAGTGTAAACGAGATGCAAATCCGGTGCGATTTCTGTGCTCTCTTTTCTTGACATCGCATCAAGTTGCAAAGAGTTCGGACAAGTTTGAAATCTCCGCGACATCACGCGACAAAAATTGCGGTCGGTTGCGCCGAGTTGCACTTCGTGTCTATGTTATAATCTTCCTTCTTCTATCAGATAATCTTACCCCAAATTGTAAATCATGCCAGTTTGTCGATCTTTTAATGTCACGAGTGCTTTAAAAGTCATTTATGTATTTTATTTACTTTTAAGTTTATAGAGGAAGATACTTTACTAACCATCCAATTCCTATTTACAGCCAATCAACTCAAATCTCTCTACTTGCCGAGATTTATGAAATAAATAGTTTATTGCTCGCTGGACAGCTCGTCGTAATAGGGTCTCACAGGCATTTGCGATGCGGTCACCATGTGAAAGACGCTTGTCAGTCGCCATCTTGACGACTAATAATTACCCACAATGCCCTGCTGACGAGGTTGACAGTAAGTAAAATGTCAATCTCGTCTCAGTCGCTCAAACAATCGAAGGCCATGGAGACGAGAACGGTGAAACGCCAGTTACAAACGTGAGTGCATTTGCGATCGCGCTCATTATCGACAAACAAGAGCACGGCTTTACGCTCTGGCATGCGATAATATGTAAGCATTCTCGTACCCAGACCTCCTCTGCTCGTCTACTCACAGGCGAGGCTCTGGGGCATCATTTGAGGTGCTTTGCTGATTGGCTGATTTTGAGCGTTGGAGCATGCGCTGAAAGCTCTTTCTCTCAGCGGCTCTGTATCAAATCACGCGCAAGCGTCAGTGGCTGTCACCACAGCCTCCCCCGCGAAGTGACGAGCCGGGGAGCTCTGGGTTCGAGAATGATCTCTAAGAAGGGAAGACATACTCATGCGCCTTTGTGCCACCGAGGGAAATTTATAGCGGCGATTCCGGAGCATTAAAAAAATAGATTTCGGCAAGTAGAGAAATTTGATCCTCGTTGAAAAATCGTGTCAGACCTTGGCCAGCTCAGTTCTTTTTTCCATGCTTATGTTTTTTCTTGTTGTGTAGCACCGTGGGCTGTCCTCTTTGAATCCTCGCAAATACTAAACTCCGGTGCTCAAAACTCGGTAGAAACCAACAAGCTTCTTCTTCTTTGGGGCAAATGATTGCATGACAGTCGTACCTGGAAGTAAAGGCGATGGAGAAGCTTTCATTCTGCACGCTTGTTTAATGCAGTTCTCCAGGGGTTTCTCTGTGAAGTGTCCGATAATAGCGGTCTTTATTTTTGGATTATCCATGCCGTACATTAACGTCACGTTAGTCTCGGGCTTGCCAACTTGCCCGCACGTGTTTTGTGGTTTGGTTTTGTGGCCTCTTGGTTTGGAAGCAGCCAACCACAGATAACCTGTCATGACAGCGAATGAAAGAGTTAACAACTCCACGGCAAAACGGGCGGGCAACAACTGCGGGACAGCGCCTAGCTAACCTAATCATATGTACAAAATCCCAAATATTAACCTATCGAAAACCAATTTACCAATGTAAAACTATCCCAGATGCGTTTATTTGATTTCAGAATGAGGAGCGCTTTTGGAACGAAACTTATTTTGCAATATGAAAATCAAAATATTTACACACGCTGGAGTTTCAGCTTGATCAACCGAGTGAATTCTATAAACACAGTGCCGAAATGGAAATTTCGTCCCAGTTTGCCACGGCAGCCCGTCTCATAAACGTGTCTTAGAAGAGGGCTTGGTTCACACTAGACGCAGATCTTCATTCTTTGACGAAGAAACAACTACGGGAGCAACCTTTTGAGACCCTGAGATCACCATGTTGAAATCACTGATACGATTATGTGATCTCTTTACACTGGAACCATGCACAGTCACGGACGTTCGAGGGCACTGAGCTTGGAGAGTCATTAAACCGAGCGACATTCTACAGGTTCTGCAACCATGGGTAGTGATCTTTATGCTGATAACCAAGACTCATACAGGGGTCGTAAATGTTTCTGCATTTGCGGTTAGAATTTGCGACCGTCGCTTTGCTCGTGAACTATGAAAACTTTGCCAGCTGAACAAAACACAAGCGTCAAAAGAGCAGCCTTTGAGAGATGTCCTTTATTGGACATAGTAGTCCCAAGACTGCTTTGCCTTCTTCGGAATAACAGAATTCGCAGGCAATCAAATTAAAACCCTACACAGAAGTAGAATAGCAGAAAAAGCGCTTTCGCGCTAGTGCGACCACAATATATTTGGAGCAAAATACTTTGCCTAGATCGGAACGCCGTTGCTGGGAACAAAACGGACATCGAGGGAAAATTCGATGTCGATGGTTGGCGCCACCATTAATATATACTGTGGGGGACTTTTTACAAGCCGGTTCTAATATCCCAATGCCATTTAGCTGTATGGTCATCCTTTTACTTTTCCATAGAGACTAAGCATTATGGAAACATGTTTTTCTTCAATCACTACAACTAGTCATGGTGTTCGATCAATTGGCACACAGGTGGCAGAATACATCAACTTCTTACCTTGAAGTAACAAGATCATCAACATGGTCCCGTAAAAACATCCTCCTCTTGATTCTATTTGTCCCATGGCGACAAGACGCTATTTAACGTCCCCTCGGTCTTGTCCAAATGATAAAGCAAACCAATAGAAAATCAAGTCAAAATGTACTTTTGTTATAGATCCTGTTGACTCTCGTAGCAACCACCCGTTAACACGATGTCATATCGGGTCTTTTTAGCAGGTTTTTCCTTATCAAATAAGTTTTAAACAACAATCCGAGTTTTATAGACCTTACGCTTATACACCTAACAATAACGAGTTTCGATGTTAGTTTGAGCACCAGGCTAATATGTAAGGCAGACTATCTGAGACCTGCTACATTTTCGACGTCTTTAACTGGTTGTGGCGTCATTGTTGAAACGCCATTTCCCCTGAGATGTTTGGGACGTCAAGCATTGAATGTTTACTACTGAATACTACACAGTGGCTGCGCAAACCCCATACCAGGCTAAGTGATCCATTCAAGGGTCGGAAAATCTGGATAAGACATTTTGAAAAGAGGAAAAGAGGCCTCTGCTAGTAGGGAACTATAATAGCAGTGGTTCCAAAGAAAACAATTTGTGTTTCCATATTTTATTGAGATTTCCCCAGTGGCGGATCCAGGATTTTACAAAGGCAAAGGGGGGGGGGGGGGGGGGGGGGGGGGGGGGGGAAGTTGTGTCAGACTAAACGTGTTTCAAAATTTATCTCGTCCATTTTCACCTCCTGTAAAACATCACAAATGCCAATGTGTTGTTGTCTCTAATAATATCTATTATAATATAGCTACGATATAACGCGCGCTCTTATTGGTCCAAATCTATGCCCTATTTCACCGATAAAGCAATGGTTCTCCCCCGCGATATCATGGAAGCATTAGAGCACAACTTTCTATGACTTTCTCGGCACATAGAGCACTTGTGATGTTGGCACAGACAATCGAAACGTTTTAAAATCACTCGCCTGAGGCTTGTGATTTTATAACGTTTCCGCGTCTCTCCCAACATCACGCGTGCTCATTGCGCCGATAAAGTCATAGAAAGTTGTGCTCTAATATGGTGACATTTGTACTAAATTCTATCTGAGGATTAAAGTTATTGAGTTCGGAATATTAAACATGATACCGGACGAGCGGGAACGCACATACTAGTAATCTACATCAAACAGAACATGTAACAGATCAAACAACGGCATGTATTTACGCTAAAAATGTATTGCTTGATATGAGAGATTAGGACGCTATAATTAATTCAGAATGTTCTACATCTTTACAAATTTGTTGACTTCTCTATATCCATTTTCCAAGTTGTAGTAACTTATTCCAGAAGTCTGGAAGTTAGAAATTGATTACACTAGTAGCAGTCGTATCATGAAGTCTATTTCTGTCAAAGAATGCAGGTTATCACATCATTTATATTCTATGGTAAGCTGTTATTATCGAAGGTCGCCGATTTCTATCCTTGCCGTCTTGTCCAGACAATAGTTCACTTTCCTATAAAAGAAAGCAAATAATTGCCATATAATAGCGGAGCTCCTTGCGGCGGCCGAAGGCCGCCGCAAAGCGGAGCACCATACCTAAGAAAACAGCGTCAAAAACTGCAAATATAGTATTGGGTACCCTGTGTGAATTTTTTGTGTAACCTGTGCCAAATTGCTAGGGGTCGATCCGATTTTTGGACGTCTCAGAAAGCCCCGGATGTTGTACGTGTTCCTGAAGCCTGACGTCACAATAGCCCTATTGTGACGTCAAGCATGCTCAACTCACTGGGGGAGGGGCGCGTTGTCAGGAGGGAGGAGGGAGTGCTCAACTAATGGGGGAGGGGCGCGTTGTCAGGGGGGGTGATGCTGATGCTCACGTGAAAGGTAAAATCGCAGGCACAAATACCAGCATGTTTTGGCAACATCCAAAAAAGACTACAGGGCTGCTAGCGGCTGAAAAACGACCTACAATAATTACTCAAAGGAGAAAATGCCCTAAAAGAAGCCATGGAATCCAAAGATTTGGTAGAATGGGGAATAATAATCAAGTTGGAGTATTTTCTTTGCCGGCTTGCTCCTGAAATTCTTCCAGTCGGAGTTCAAGGCCGAGAAATGACAGCTAACTGCAGAACCGTGCTATCACGCATTGTGCCTCAAAGGATAAAAATACGCGAAGAGGAAGCCATAGAATACAAACATTGGGTCGAGGGATGAGAAAGGGATCGAGGAATGATAAATTTGGTTAAAATTATCTCTAGTAGAAGAGCAGAAAGCAGAAAGAAATGGAAGCACCAGAGACTCTCAGAGAGACCTAGACGGAAATTGCGCCCGGGGAAGAAGGGGGAAGAAGCCGGGCAAAGCATGAGATCAGAGCAGAAAGTAACCACCAAAGAGAGGCATCCTGTTCTTTTCATCATATCTTTTTGAGACTACTCGATAGTCGAGGATTAACATGGAAACGGTTTAGTTGTTCCCCTATGGACTAACACTATTTTTTTGAAACAGAAACTTTCGGTACCTTGAAGTCCTTGAACGACACAAACGCCTGACGAGCGCATCACTTCCTTTACAGGAAGCGGAAATAAACTGGAAACAAGTTTCAAAGTTTCTATTGACAAACGTCTTTGTTCATGACCACCACGTGACCCGAAGCGGCAAGATTAGTGAAAGTAAAGTTGTAGTTGTGTTCCTACAAACGATAGCCTGCTCTGTTTGTTTTCGAGAGGAGTCGTTTTCACGAGGAACAATTACAGGCTGCAATTCCACTGAATGCGAACGTGTGAGGACTATAGCTGAATTCACAGGAACTGAAAACGTTTACAGTACAAACAAAATGGCGCCCAAAATCGAGCGCGGGAGTTTTCGTGTTTTGCCGTGTTTGTGGGTTCTTAACTCCCTAAAGACATGGAATAGCTTTGAAAGTCACGGATATAATGGGTGCGGTGTTGATTGGAAACTCACTGTTCGCTGGAGTTGGACAAACATTCAGTATGAAGTGGATTAAACTGCAAGCTCTTTGGTAAGAATGTCTTTTTGTTTTATGAGAAATATTTTCTCTGACTAGACGATCTCTTCAGGGAATTTGATCCTCGGCCGTACGATTTAGAAAAGATGATCATAGACTTTTTCAACTGTGTTTTGGCCATTCATTGAATTATAGAATTAATTACTTTGAATATTCTATCTATTGATAGCTATCTATTATTAAGTTGTTCTTGAAAACGTTCGACCCGTGTTTCAATTTGTTTTGGATTCTTCGTGAGTAATGCACTAGTCAATTGAAACCCCCACCCCTAACCCAGGGAAGGGTGGCGTTATCGTTGGGGTTTAAAGCATTTTAAAACAAGAGTCTGTTCAGAGTGGGTGGTGGATTTGACTGGTTTTGATTCTGGAACCTGTCCCACCCCCGGGGAATGTTTATTTGCTTTCAAATAAATTATTTCGGTCAATTCTTTCACTTTGATTTTGGCCATGCAAAATCTACATGTTAGCTACGATGCAATTCATTGGAATTATTCGATTTTAATGCATTTTTCTGTACTTGCATCCCTTGTTTCATATAGGACACCACACTAGCTGAGGCCCACTCCCTTTGATGCTTGCAAGTAAAGGGTGATTTCGGAGGACCAAGGGTAGGGGCATTTCACAGGAATTTCATCCCGATGGAATGGGGACTTAAACAGCTTTTGTTCAGGGGTAAAATTAAATCCCCAACCCTTCCCCTGGTCCCTAGGGGTGGGGGTTTTCAATTGACTAGTGCATAACCGTTTGTCCCCAGCCAAATATACGTTAAATGTTATGCATCAATAATATTTCCTTGCTCAAAGGAAAGTCAGCAGAGTGCACAGAACGTTTTCCCATTTCTGTTGGATCAGAATAAAGAGAGCCTCTGTTATATGTTTCTGCCATAGTTTCATTGTTTTCACCTCTTTCAAAAACCCAATAGAAGTATCTTGATCAAAGTTTTGAAACTTTTCTCAGGGGGAGCATGCCCCCTCAAACAGAAATTATTTTGTTTTTCTGTCTCATTTCTATTTTCTCTCCCCCCCCCCTCCCCCCCAAACCCCATTTTTCAGTATTTAAGTGCAATTAGGTGAAATTACCTTTTTTTTCCTTTTCTGACATCTTGTAAACCTGAAACTTCATGAATTTCAGACCCTTCTACAAAATTGCTCCACCATAATATGGAGTTATGTATTTGGAACACTTTGGACTTTGCTGCCTTCTGCTTACGGTAACACCCGTATGGCCAGGAGTAGTGTCTGGTCTAATATCTTTTGAAGGGTCTGCACGCAAGTATAGTAACTTGTGTTATTTCCATTATGGAATCTAGATGGCAACCTGTTTCAATATACAGCTGAGGGTTTTTATAGAATTGGGTCGACATAGAGTTCATTGTAGTACTCCAGGGTGGAGAACTTTGACATTATATTTCTCCATTTTTCATTTTGTTGTTCATGGCATACATTTAATTTCCAAAATAGACCAAAATCAAGGAAGTGATTCTAAGTGTTCAGTAACTGGATTTTTGGCCACTTTGCCAAAATTGCCCGGAATTCTCGTAAAATCTCTCTGGTAAAATGTCTCTGTCAGATAATGCAGTTTTTCCACTGAGGAATAAACATGTCCTGAATAAATCATGAAAGTTATTGTGTCCCTTGGTTATTGTGTCCCCCAGCTGACCCCCAGCCAGCAATCCTCGTGAGAGGGGTAGGCTGTATTGGAAAAAGTAAAAAAGTAAAGCCCCCCCTGCTGAGAAGGGCGTTGAAAAGTGACCCCCACCCCAGTATTGTATGGAAAAGAGCAGGGAGCATGCTAATTCTGACTGTAAGCCGTGGAACATGTGCCAAGCAATAAAATAAATCAAGCCAATCAAGCAATCTAATTTATTTGAAAATTTGAAAATTTAATCATTACAAAATTTGAAACTGCAAACTTTTTTAGGGTTGAAAAGATTACCAAATATTTTAGGGGGATATTTTTTGGATATTTTGCAGGGATACAGCTGAGGCACCAAATGAGGCAAGATATGGGGATTAGGGGATATTTGGTCTCCAGACTTGCCTCTAGACAATCCCTCTGTGTTGAAATCAAACAATTCACTTGTGACCGAGACAACTCTGGGCTGAGAGATATGGTATTTGTTTAGGGACAGCATAAAACTGTCTATCTGAGGGGTCATATGAGTCAAGAAATAGGACAGGGCAATTCTTGTTAGGGACTGCTGTAAGGTCTAACAGCCCTATCAGTCTCAAACAGCATAGGGCTGCTGTTAGGGACAAACAGCTGGGAGGAAGCATTCCTTACGCCCACGTCTAAAAGGTGGGGCACATATTATGATCAACACCTACAGCCCTAAGAGCCCTGGCTGGCCTGACAACCCTAACATCCAACAAACTAACAGCCCTAACAAACCTAACAGTCCTAAACAGCAGAGAGGAAGCATTCCTAAAAGGCGGGGCACATATTATGATCAACACCTAACAGCCCTCTGTTAGGGCTGTTAGGACTGTTAGAGCTGTTAAGACTGTTAGGGCTGTTAGGTCTGTAAGTGGTGTTAGGGTTGTTGTGTGTTATCATAATTTGTGCCCCAGGTCTTTTAAGAGGTGGAAGTAAGGAATGTTTTCTCGATGCTGGTTTGGCTGTTAGGTCTGTTACACCTAACAACAGCCCTAACAAGAAATTCCCTGCCCTATTCCTTGACATGTCAGGGTTGGGCCAACTTTCTTGATTGTGCGTGACGCATGTGTTAGCCACAACACCAAGATATCCTTGCATTTTTTTTCTCATGTGAAACAGGTGCCAGTTTTGTCCCTACCCCAAAGTTGTCCCAGGGTCTTCTCTATCGTTTTTCAAAATGGTGGTTGACTCGGGAGAAGACCCTGGGGGAGGCTGAGTCACATGACCGTTCACAACAAAGGACAACGTCGTTCCCATGTTTTCAAACAGTGGTCATGTGACTCAGCCTCCCCAGGTTTTCTACTCGACAAACCGCCATCTTGAAAATTACCCACAAGACCCTGGGGACGAGGTTGATATCTCGCCTCATGCGAACAAGCCCTACGGGTGTCTACATTTTATTAGTTGAGTTGTCCTCATGCTTTTGTGTTTTGTAAAAGGCAGAAAGGCAATAATATTAGTATAAATATAATAAATGTATTTTTGATACTACAATTAACTACTACCATCTTTTATTCCTTATAATAGTTGGGAGCTCCGCTTTTAGGCAGTGCCTAAATCTATATATTATTCTTTTCGCAAAACTAGATACGCCAAGTTCCTGGACATTATACACTATCGAAGTTCCTGTCACTACTTTAAGACCCCGTCCACACGATTGCGGTTTTGTTTGAAAACGCAACTTTATCTCTGCGTTTTCAAAAAATAGCGCCCACACGTAGCGTTTTCGACTCGTTTTCAAAAAGTTGCGTTTTCGGTCATCGTTTCCATCGTATACGTGTGGACGATACATAGGCGGATTTAGGGGGGAGGGCTAAGGGGGCTACGGCCTCCTTCATCGGAAGATTTCCCCATACATTTACTGTATTTGCCGATGGAAATTTGCAATTTTTGGTCGCCAGCCTAAGAACAGGGCCTTAGACTTTTAGACTTTATTATTGAAAATAATATGAATATTAAATTACATCATAAAATGATCCGCAGTTTAAGCTAATCGTGGTGGATCAGTAAAATTAAAATATGTATATACCGTTTCCGGGATATTTTGTCACTGGAAAAAGCAACAAAGCTTAGTGCGCTAGGGAGTATGGGTAAATATTTATTTGAATTTCTGTAAAATATTAGAAACAAACATGCTTAGAAATGTGCTGGAATTTAATGATTTTACCTGTGGTTGCGATCCTGTCTGAATTCAGATCAAACAGTAACAGTTTAGATGCCCCATTATCCTTTGCGCTTCAAGCTTATAGGCTTTTTGGGTGACAACGTTTTCCGGAAACGGTATATAAAGAATGGTAACAAGCAATTTTTAAGGCCGGCACAGACTAGGGGACAAGTCCCTGGGACTTATGCACACTAGAAAAAATGCGGGTATCTGTAAAGAGATTGGGAATATTACTAGGAGCACTTCCATTTCGTACGTCATGCATTAGGCAGCAAACAGATTCAAAATACAGGAATTGTACAGGCAAAACATCAGCATCAACAAAGAGAGGCACAGCGTGATCGCTACGCCATACAGTGGTGGTTTCAAGGGAGGTGAAGGGTAGGATCAAAGGCGGTCCACTCTCTCAGCATGTTCTTGGACTCGTGGTTTTAGACACCTCTCTTTCTCTCATATTTAACACGGTACTATAGTCACTCCCACTCCTCTCCAAACGTTCTGGGTCTACGATTCATTCGGTCGTTCACATGGCAAACGAAAGGCCAACACCAGGGAACCAAAAGAGTCGAGATGGATGGACCTAGGGGGACCACGTTACCGACCTGATGGAAGGGGGGATCTTTTGGGTATGAGTGGAAGAGAAACGAGTTGAGGTCACGATTGACCTGATATAGGGGACCACGTTACTGACCTGATAGAGGGGGGGGGGGGCACCTTTGGGTGTGGGTGGAAGAAAACAGAGTTGAGGTCACGATTAACAAGTACATGGATAGACCTGATATAGTGCGACCACGTCACTGACCTGATAGAGAGGGGGCACCTTTGGGTGTGGGTAGAAGAAAACAGAGTTGAGATCACGATTAACAAGTACATGGATTGACCTGATATAGGGGGGCCACGCTACTGACCTGATAGAGAGGGGGCACTTTGGGTGTGGGTGAAAGAAAAACAAAGTTGAGGTCACGATTAACAAGTACATGGATAGACCTGATATAGAGGGACCACGTTACTGACCTGATAGAGAGGGGGCACCTTTGGGTGTGGGTAGAAGAAAACAAAGTTGAGGTCACGATTAACAAGTGTATGGATAGACCTGATATAGTGGGACCACGCTACTGACTTGATAGAGAGGGGGCACCTTTGGGTGTGGGTGGAAGAAAACAGAGTTGAGGTCACGATTAACAAGTACATGGATTGACCTGATATAGTGGGACCACGCTACTGACCTGATAGAGAGGGGGCACCTTTGGGTGTGGGTAGAAGAAAACAGAGTTGAGGTCACGATTAACAAGTGTATGGATAGACCTGATATAGGGGGACCACGCTACTGACTTGATAGAGAGGGGGCACCTTTGGGTGTGGGTGGAAGAAAACAGAGTTGAGGTCACGATAACAAGTGTATGGATAGACCTGATATAGGGGGACCACGTTACTGACCTGATAGAGAGGGGGCACCTTTGGGTGTGGGTGAAAGAAAACAAAGTTGAGGTCACGATTAACAAGTGTATGGATAGACCTGATATAGAGGGGCCATGTTACTGACCTGATAGAGATGGGGCACCTTTGGGTGGGGTAGAAGAAAACAGAGTTGAGGTCACGATTAACAAGTGTATGGATAGACCTGATATAGGGGGACCACGCTACTGACCTGATAGAGAGGGGGCACCTTGGGTGTGGGTAGAAGAAAACAGAGTTGAGGTCACGATTAACAAGTGTATGGATAGACCTGATATAGTGCGACCACGTCACTGACCTGATAGAGAGGGGGCACCTTTGGGTGTGGGTGAAAGAAAACAAAGTTGAGGTCACGATAACAAGTACATGGATTGACCTGATATAGTGGGATCACGTTACTGACCTGATAGAGAGGGGGCTTCTTTGGGTGTGGGTGGAAGAAAACAAAGTTGAGGTCACGATTAACAAGTACATGGATAGACCTGATATAGTGGGACCACGCTACTGACCTGGGTGTGGGTGGAAGAAATGAGAGTTAAGGCCACGACAAACTAGACTAGTTTATGTTTTAGACTGGTATAAAGGGACAATGTTACTGACCTGATAAATAGGTGGCTCCTTTGGATGTGGGTGGAAACCTGGCTTCTTACAAGATGAAATGAATGTAGTCCATAACTCTGGGTAAGTGTGAATACTCCCGTCCTGTATACAGAGGGTATGGTATTAATGGGTGGGATAAAAGGGCGACATTTGACCACCTGCCTTACGAAAAACGGGGACATTTTCTAAATAGGAGGATATTTTTTCTGTAATCAACGAAAACCGAGAAGATCAACTAAACTGAAAGTAAAGGAAAGAAAAGAAAAAAGAAAGGCAAAACAGTGACGGCTTCCTTCATAGACGTTTTGGTATTTTGTGTAATTGGTTTTCAGAACAAAGTTGAAAAAGGAGATTGACAAGGAAGCAAAATGCACACTAACAATTTATGTGTTTAAATTGATGTCAGTAGCGCAAATTGCTCAAAAATGTTAGCCCAGAATGCTAAAAGTGGTGTAGTCCTTCACTGGACAGTTTAGGACACGGTTCTAGCCCTAGCCTTCACATACATTTTAGGCACCTATATTTTAGCCTCTTATATTTGCATTCTGAGTAACGTGGATTGTAAAACGGAACATTTTTGGATACAAAGGCATAGATGTCATGTTGCAAAAAAGGTAACAGAAAGTTAGGCCCAGTCGAACTTCAGTAGAACTTCTTCTGTAGGACCTTTCCTTTTTCAAAGGATGCCGCTTCATTCGATTTTATAATGTTTTGGATTGGAACGGCGCGACTCTGGCACGAAGTTTGGCGTAAGCCTACAGGCCACAAAAAATATGGTCTTGTGGTGTCATATAATGTTGTACGTTGACTTACTCTCCATATTTGGGTGAGCACACGATGGCGATGGCCTCTGGCATCATCAGTTGGTAGGCACAATGCGTATGTAGATCAACACTCGACATGAAGGCAGTTTGTGATGGATGAGTCTAAATACAACAACATATTCATCATCAGTTGGTAGGCACAGTGTGGTGTAGATCAACACTCGACATGAAGGCAGTTTGTGATGGATGAGTCTAAATACAACAACATATTCATCATCAGTTGGTAGGCACAGTGTGTGTGTAGATCAACACTCGACATGATGAAACTGTATTTTGTGTACAGCAATAAAGCAATTTGCACGCGGTTTCAGACGTCTAATTCCCAACCTAATTACTATATTGTTTAGTGCCGGGATACGCGCTGAAATGTAAGGGGATATAATATAAACAAAAGCAGTGTTGTGTGTGAAATTATATTTCTGTAACTAAGACGAGAGAACTGAGTTTAATTAAACTGAGACACTAAACGAGTTTCAAAAGTTTTTCGTTCTACCGGCTGCTATATTTTTATTTATCGTAATTCTTTCTTTACCCAGAGTGCATTTCGGTCTTCTCTTGGTCTTTTCCCTTTTCTCTTTGGCACCGACAACGTTTCTTGAAAAGGCTATTTAACGAGATGTTATTAATAAAGAGAGAGAATTATGCTTTAAATACCCTCAACACTTACATGTATCCAGCCTAGAGTGATAAGGTTATGTGCATCTTGATATTCAAACATGTCTTCCTCACTCAGCGTGGTACAAGAGTCTGGTGTAGACGTCTGCTTAGGGACAACCAGATGGGTGATGCAAAACTGATTTTGTTGCTGAAAGAAACAATATGGTGCTGGCATAAGTAACTGTAAAAGGTCACTGTAGCACAATCTGCTGCTGCTGCTACTACTGCTGCTGTAACTTCTGCTACTGCTGCTGCTATGACTACTGCTGCTCTTGCTCCTGCTGCTGATGGTACTACTGCTGCTATTGCTACTGCTACTACTGCTGCTGCTATTCCTGATACTGCTGCTACTACTGCTGCTACTACTGCTGCTGCTCTTCCTGCTACAATTACTGCTGCTGCTGCTACTACTGCTGCAGCTATTGCTGCTACAATTGTTGCTACTGCTACTACTGCTGCTACTAGTACTACTGCTCTGCTGCTATTTCTGCTGCTGTTACTGCTGCTGCTAATCCTGCTGCTGCTATTTCTGCTGCTGTTACTGCTTCTGCTATTTCTCTGCTGCTACTGCTCCTGCTGCTGAGGCTACTGCTGCAGCTACTGCTACTAGTGCTGCTGCTGTTGCTGCTATTGCCCTGCTTCTACTACTACTACTACTGCTACGTCTGCTGCTGTTACTGCTGCTGCTTCTACTACTGATGTACTACTGCTGCTGCTACTGCTGCTGCTACTGCTGCTGTTGCTACTGCTGCTGCTGCTACTGCTGCTACTGCTACTAGTGTGCTGCTGCTACTGCTGCTGTTGCTACTGCTGCTGCTGCTACTGCTACTAGTGTGCTGCTGCTATTGCCCTGCTGCTGCTGCTGCTGCTGCTACTAGTGTGCTGCTGCTATTGCTGCTATTGCCTGCTGCTACTGCTGCTGCTGCTTCTACTGCTGCTAATACTAGTGCTGCTACTGCTGCTACTACTGCTGCTGCTGCTGCTATTCCTGCTACTGCTACAACTACTACAACTACTACTACTGCTGCTGCTGCTACTACTACTGCTGCTATTCCTGCTACAATTGCAACTACTGCTGCTGCTATTGCTGCTGCTGCTACCATTGCTGCTGCTGCTACTGCTCCTAATACAACAAAACAACAATAAGCTCACAAGATGCCCTGTAAGTATTCCACATGTCTCCATGTTCCTTCTAGTGTTGGGTGATGCAATGTCCAGGAAGCGGCTTATTAAAACACTTGGGATATTCACTTTACGTAACCCTCCAACTGTTGAGGAATCTAAAAAGAAAACAATACAGAAATGTCCAAACTCAAATATATAAAATAAAAGCAACCCAACAAAAAGTTATATTAATAATAAATTGATGAATCTATCATCCTTTAAAAGCCAGGGGCATTATCTCCCCTTTTTAGAGAGAGCTGTTAAATACCGCCTGAACCATGATCATCTGCAGTGTGGCATATCCAGGGGAGGTGTGTTGGGTGCAGACACACCCTTTTGCAATACAAAAAATGGTTTAAAATGGCAAAATTTAGTCCTAAAGATGAAGTTCTAGTAGCCCTATTGGAAAATCTGTCTCTTCAAACCAGAAATGCACCCCCTTTCCAAAAACCTGGATCTGCCCCTGTTCTGCCCTCTTATAATTATGTTATTAGCATATCGAGCATGCGTTTTTATACTCTGTACAAAAATCATTTTGAAGACTTCTTCTTACAAAATTGTTGAGTCTGTCAGTGGACCCTTGAAACTTGTGCACGCGTTGAGAGCCAGACCTAAGCGAATAGTTGTGGCTGACCTCAGATCCCCTTGGAAAAAGGTACTTAAGGGGGTAGACACTCTGACTTTAGCAACAAACTTCTTACAAATTTCCTCCCACAATTTCTTTACACCCACAGAAGCAGCTAGACAATAGTTTTGGTTTTTTTCCTCTTTCCAGTATGTTTTCTATAAAAATTAACCAAGTCATGCATTTTGGTCATCCCCTATTGCGGTCAGCAAAGAATCAAACAATAACAAAGAAACACCAAGCATCACAGTTCACAGGTAGTATTTAAAACAGCAGGTTTCCAAGATGGCTAGACTGTCCTCACACACCCTGGTTGAAAATCCAAGCACCATATCGTGAAAAAGATGCTAATCATCAAATTGAATTTGCTTCTTTAATGGCTTAGACACACAATGGTGTGAGAAATGGTAAGCATTCATTAAGTTATCAATTTTGATCACTATAAGCATATCGATTGTACCTGATGAAAGGTCACTTGGCTTGGTTGATCTGTCTACAGATGGTGTGCTGCAAATGGGAATGAATAAGGGAGTGAGAACTCCAAGAATTACAATTTACAAGGATCCTTGTTTCTCAGTCAAAGCTGATAGACTTGCAAACTTAGGATAATACTTGCCTTGATGCACAGAATAAAGAGAAGCAAATGAAGGTGGTGGTCTAGCTGGCTCTGTGCTCACACTTGCTGCCCCATGTGACCTGTTATTATCACCAGTTATGGTACTGTTGCTGTCAATTGTCTGATTGAGAGTGGGCGGGGCAGGATAGTCACCAATTAGAGTGGATGACAAAGGGCTCTCGGCAGGGGGGCACTAGGACCTGCGGCAGGTGTAGTATGACCTTGCTCCTTATTCTTTTCTCTCTGCTCTAATTCTTTGACAAGCTCCTCTTGTGCTCGTTTGTTCTCTTCTTCTTTGATTCTTTCTTGTTCCAGTCTAAGTCTTTCTGCCTCTGCTATCTGTGGATGATAATGGTGCAAACATTGTAAAACCCTGGTTAAACTAGGACACAAGTAGTGTGCAACATTGTAGCCAGACACATGTTTCCTTCATGTTTCCCTGTTTAGTCATGTGCGAAACATTGCCGCATACAACAAATTGGTAGCCAGGACACAAAGAAATGTTTCTTTGCAAGACAAGAAACATTTTATGTGTCCGAGACACACGTGTGCAATGTTTCCTAGTGTCTTAGTTCATGCCGTAGCTTAAGGATTTTGAGAATGTGTTATTCCAGAAAGGATCTCCACCCCACCATGGAGGGAATTTTAAATTATTTCCCATAAAAAACATATAAAATATCAGTTTATTATCTTCAAAAAAAAAAAAAAATCAAATATAGTTCAACTTTTGGCAATTGTTGTCATGTTTTATAGCATTGGTGTGGTGTGACGCAGCCCTTATACCAAAAAATGAAAAAGAGAGATGATGTTTTACCCTTTTCTTTTCCTCTTCCTCCCATTGTTTGTACTCTGTTTCATATCTCCTGGTTAGTATCCTCTTTAGCTCCTCTGCAATCTGAAATATCTGGGGAAGTTTCTGGAAAATAAAGAATAATGTGAATGTGGTGATTAATTTATGCTGAATAGTAGTACAAGTTCATAGCAAACAAATCGGATTATTTTGATCTTGTTAAAAAATTTTAATTTTCATTACAAAGACTGAGCATTGGATAAGTGTGCACATGATTCTGCATAGTACTTATAGGTTGGAATAGATGACTAGTCTATCAGAGTGTCACAGTACATAGTCTAAGTATCAGATCAGTTTACATTCTTTCATTCTTTAAGTTTGGTTTTCCCTCCCTCCCTCAGGAGCATATGGTGGGCAGTTTTATTTCTCCATGGTGATAGTCAGCTTGTTTATCAGGTAGTCTGGAAAATAAACCTCTCTCTGTGACAAACAAATGGAGTGTTGTATTCTTATGGGGCTCTGGGTAATATACCTTCATAGTTGCACTCTTGTCATATTTTGTGATGGTGCCATACTCTGGATGCTGAGGTAACTTTTCAACAAATAACCTGCAAGAGGACATTGTTCTGAACCTGCTGTTTGATTAAAAAATAGACAAAATAGGGTTTTGTACTAACCTAGGATGCAATCAATGAACAATTTGCCTTTACATATTTTTAGTGAGCACACAAATAATATCAGGGACAATGCAGTTACCCCGACTAATGAACACAGTAAGCTGCAAAGTTGAAAACCCATAGAAACCTCATTTCTTTTGTCCAATGCAGTAGGTGCAATGGAATTATTGGTGCCTTCCTTACCTCCTCACCCAATTAGTTTCCATTCTATGCCTATTAGATGCTAGTTAATGTCTTGTATAACTAAGGGACCACAGTAATTGCCTGTTGTGGACTCCCTGCCAGATGTTTATGTTTTGTCTCGTGATGTGTAATAAGTCTAATATGTTTGTATAATTATTAATTTTCTTTGTTAATGGCGAAGCCGAATAAATAAATAAATAAATGTCCTAACAAAACAAGTACACATCTTACTTACGTGATGTATTTTGAATACAAAATAAATGCACTCTCATAATTTCTCTCATCTTGGTATATCTTAGCCTACCAAATACAATAGAGAGACATGATACATAAGCAAGGGACATGCTGTCAATGGACAGACAGACTCGCTATCAGTGAGCCTTTGATCATAGCATTGTTTAAATGATAAACAGAAATTAAGAAACCAATGACAAAGGACTTTACGGTTGAGCGGGACTTGAAGGTAACTAAATAACATTTTGCTTAAGGTTATTCCCCTGTTTTGCACGGCGCACGCTGTTCTGCGCATGGACGCGCGATCAATTCGTTCGAAAATGACGCAATCGAGCGCGCGCGCGCAAGCTAAATATCCCCATTTGAGCGAGAAACACCAAGAAAAAGTCACTTTTTGGGATTTTGCGCGAAAACAAGATTGGGCACCCCTATTTTTATTTTACCATTTTGATAAGACTTTCATTCCCCTGTCATAAAAAATGTTTAAAGAAATTTCTACGACAAGTTTTTGAGCTATCGTCATAAAAAGCCCCAAAATGAGACACCAAAGACTCTCAAATTATCACGAGCGGTGCGCACATTTTTGCACATTTTCAAGAGTAGCGTCAACACATATAGAAAATTAAACATTCCAATGTTCGTCCTAGGTAGTGAAGCATCCAACAGTTCTGTTCAAACTTGCAAGCGAACTGGATTGCTTCATTAGTGAGCGTTTTATCACAATTTTCTTGTTTCACGTAATACTTCACAAAATAGCCCTCAGGCACTAAAAATGGGGTATGTTTGCGCCATCACAGTTTCTAAACGAGCATGGGCGCCCCCTCTTTTTATTTCGTATTTTCATTCCTTATATACTAAATAGTAAATAGACAAATTAAGAAAAAAATTCTACGACAAGTTTTATTTCAGGGGAATTACCTTAAATTTAAAAAAAGAAACATTGTTTCATCTCTAAGTATGCATAAAGATATAAAATTAAATTATACCATTGTTACACATTCTAAAAAATCGTGTAGTAAAAAAAACCTACCCCTTTATCTAGAAAATTGTCAAATCAAAAGATTGATGGTCTATAAATAGTTTCTGACATCACTACAAACAAGACTTAATAGTAGCATCAGCAAGTACACATGACTAAGAAATCGTAGATATAAGAATATACCAAAAATAGAGAAGGTGTATATATTTACAAATATAAATGAAAGCTTATAAATAAATTCACTTAAATAGCTTATTTTAAATATGGATGAATTACAATTTTGGGTGGCGCTGTAATGAGAGTTGAAAATATTGACCAAGCCCACCGGAAAACCTGGTTAAAACTAGTCATTTAGCCATAAAACCTACCATTCTTTCTATCTCCACACCAGACCTGAAATAACGTTTGGGAGGAATGTCCTTTTCCACGTCCACAAGGCTGGCATGGTGGGATAAATTCCGTATTCTTTCACTCGGTGGCTGTACAGCCGCCATCTTGGGATCCACCGACTCTTCTTACCACAGGCAACCGTCATCTACCTCTAAACCTGAAATTTCTTTCAAGATGAAAACTGGAAGAAAAGCTGGAAAAAATAGTCTCTATGCTAGAATTGTATATGTCTATACCGTTTCCTTGTCTTCTTGTGTCAAAATAAAAAGCAAACAAACAAACAAAAGGCAAAGAAAAATATTTAAAAAAAGTTTGTTTTGATTTGATGGTCACCCTGTGCATTTGTTTGCGTGCACAGCATGTGAGCGAGGCTCTTGCTGAATCAAAATGGCGACTGCGGGGACAGAAGAAGAAGAAACAACAGAAACTTCCAACAGATTACTAATTCGCACACTATCGAACTCAGGTTCCCTGCCGAGAATGAAGCGCGAGATACACTGGAAAACCGAGAGGTCGAATTTATTGAATATTGCCAAACTGTGCATCAAAAATCTTATCGAATCAGCTCTTGAGGTTGGCAAAGTCATCGGAGAAGAACATGAGCCTTTTCAACAGTTCTTTGTTGTTGCTGAAAACATCCTTAGACATGGGCTGAAATGTAAGTGTTCTTTGATTATTTAAGTAGCAGCTGGTTTTCTGTGCCACTTGGATATGAACTCTTTTGCATTTCACCTTCATCAGCAAGGAAAAGGAAAATGTTGCACCCTGCAAAGTACAGCAGCTCATCCAATACCTATGCTTTCAATAACTTCTTAATTCTCTCATCAGTGAAGCGGAATCTCTTGGGTCAGAGGCGAGACTACTGGGGTCCCCTGGAATCCCTAGAGAGGATCTCCTCAGATGCTTCTGAGATCACTAACAGTGTCAGGAACCTGCCTAGTATTAAGTGAGTTACGTAGGCTATTGATGATATTCATTCTTGGATGAAAACACATGATAAGCATGCACCTTATCTTATATCTTACTCAGGGACGTCAACCCCAGGACTTCAAAAATCTGCATACCGCCTTGAAGTGGCAAAATTTCCTAACTAACTCATACCATTTTCTTCTAAAATACAGAAAATAGTGTGAGAACATCAAAACATTCTATTCTTGTTGTGGTTTTGTCTAATGTGAGCTGTTCTAAAGAAAGAGTGCCATATGTGTTTTTGTTGAGCTAAGTTTCATATAATTTTCTTCTAGTGTTTTGTGTCAGCACTCATTTTGGCTCTCTCTTCCAATGTTCGCTGGTACAAGTCTGAAGTGATTGATTTGTGTAATAACAACATCAGAAATGGTTGTTGTCCTTTTTTGTGACACAAAAATATTGTGTCAGTGATTGTAGCTGCCTTTAATCTTGCTGATTGTTTTTTGTTTCATCCTTTGCACTAATATTGTCATTCTTGCTGGCTCGGTTGGGGAATTATTAAAAGTGTTCTCTGAAACGTGTTCTGCACCTCTGTGGTGTTCAGTTCTGGAAAATAACCTTCTTGTTCACAATATCACTCTAAGTATTGTTTTGTTTTAAAGAAAGGTATCAAAACCTGGCATTGGTATGTGTTTGGAAGAGGCAAGCAGTAAGCCTTTGTGTAGGCTACTGAAAATGCAGTTCTCTAATATTGGTTATTAATTTTGATGAGATATTTTCCATTTTTCCTAACTAGATCCAACCATGGTCGAGGAAGGGCCTGGCTTAGACTAGCACTCATGCAAAAAAAACTTGCTGACTACATGAGGATTATGGTAGAACACAAGGCTGTTATGGCGTAAGTGGTCAGGTTTAATTGTCATGCCAGGACAAAAAGTTATGGCAGGATTGTGAAATCTGAAGGTGCAGACAATTTACTGGAAGATGCACACCTCCACATCCCATTAGATGTCCTGCATATTAGGCAGGATTGGAAATTGGAAAGGATTTGAAATTCCAGAGGGTGGGGGATGGGGGGTCAATTTACGTGTCAATTTCTTCCATACAAATGTAGCCTGCTTAGCAAGTGCAAAGGAAAGGGGAGAGAAAAGGGAAAAGGGAGAGAACGGGTGTGTCCCCAGCGACGCGCGCAGCCCTTCTGGTCCTTTTCCCTTTGTGCTTGCTACGCTGGCTAATACAAATGCTTACGTATTTTCCTTTGGAAATTTCAGAGGGGTGGGGGGGGAGTCACTTTGAACACCCTTCTGTGGGGGGTGGATATTTTTTGGAACCACATGTCAATTAAGCTTTGGATCAGATGCACCATATAGATAAATTTTATAAACTCCATATCATAAATTGATTATCCATTTTATACAGGGAATGGTATGAGAGTAATGCAGTGCTGATGCAAGAGGAAGGGGTCATTATTGCTGGTTTGCTTGTTGGCATTAATGTCATTGACTGTAACTTTGATCTCAAAGGAGATAATCTTGATACTTGGGTAAGGATGAACCAAATGCACTTGATGTTATTTATTGTGTACAAATCGTATATGGTATTTTATAGAAATAATGTGCCTATTCAGGTCACAAGCCTTAGGATGGTTCTTTAAAGTGGGTGTTACTTTATCCTGCAGAGGTCCCATCTTGTCCTGTATCCCAGTCTATACTAGGCAGGATTTCAATTGGGCAACCTGTTGGATTCCACCTGTCTTAGGCAGTATGGCTGGAATCCCACCTCTTCTTGAGGGAGCCAGCTGGGATAGCCAAAATATCCCACCTACATTGTATGCAGTACCCAGTCCCCAGTGATCTGAGAAAACGTCCAAGTTTATTTAGTATGCATTTGTTATTATGTTTCAGTCTGCTGTGTTAGACTTAAGTCTCTACCTGAAAGAGGGGAACTATCTTGAAAAGACTACAGAGGATGAAACAAAGAAGTAAGTGGGTTGAAATAGCTGCAGTGTGGACATCATTCTATTGAAGAAGTTATCAATGTTTTATAGCACATGACCTTACTGTGGAGTTCAGCAGTTTTTTTCTGCATTGTCAATCAATGTGAACTGATTGACCCAATGAGATCCTTGCACAGCTTTGTCCAATACTGTTGCTTTGACTTCTCTTGAGAGATATGGCCTGATTGCACTAGGCAAAAACTGAGCAACAGTCTGATTGGCTCACATGTTTGATTGACATCACAAAAAAAGAAGCCCAGGCATTCAATGTTATGGCCATACTGTACTGGATTGAATGTTAACTGAGAGAGCTGTAAAAGTGAAATTATATGAAGATTTCACACAATTTGTATTTTCCTATGCAGAACTGACCCTGGCGGTACAACAGACCTGACTGTTCTAATTGATCAGAAAACCTACCTTGAAGAGGTCAACAAGAGCTTGAGGTAAACTTATTTTGTAAGGCATTACTGATTATTCCAATCACAATAGTTTATAGTGTAATCTAAAATTGTCTTAAAGAGAATATGCAAGTTTCCCTTCTATTAAAGTTTGATATTACTGTCAAGCTCTTTTCTTGGAAAGAAAAAAAACTAATAGTAAGTCTTCATTACTTACCTGGAAAGTCAGTCATTTATTCTGACCTACATGTATGCTTGTAATGAAAAGTTTGAAGAACAAAATAAATTATAGGTTCTGCCTTTGAAGGCAATTTAAGGATCTCCATGTGTCTGTTTTCAGATTATTGTTAAGTTAATGATTTTGTTTTTCCAGCTCCTCTGTAAGTGATCTGCAAAGCAGAATGAAAACGCTACTGAATTCAAATGATGAGCTCATAACCCAGGTAAATCCTGACAAGACATTAAAAGGGCAGACTCACCTGTCCATAATGCATTACTTTGTTTTTGTTTGCATGACTCATTACATCAGAAACTCTGACTTAATACTGAGTACAGCTACTAGGGCAGATTTTGTATGGCTGTGAAAAGTGCCGCAACACGGCGTGGCATGGTCACAGTCATGGCATGGAACCTGGCCTGCTGTAGATATAGAATGAAATCATGTAGTTGCAGCATGGTCTGGCTGTGGCGTGGCACAACTTTGTTGTGGCACTTTTCACAGTCATGCAAAATCTGCTCTATTACAAGTTTTTCTCTCATTTGTATGGAAAAATTTGCTAAGCTGAGAAATAATAAAAGCTTTTTTGTCAAGTCTCTGAATTTTAATGGTATTGATAATATGAAGCAGTGCATTATGGGTAAGGTGAGATATCGGAAGAGGTTGGGTACCTGTCAAAAGACACTCGCTATCTGGTTAATGTCTTTAACACTTAAAATGTGACTGACATTGCCTGGGCTAGCTGCTTCCTTCTCCAAATGGCTTGGTCTTGGTTGGCATGCTACATTCTCTTAGATCTTGGGTAATAAATTAATAATATGATTGGCAAAGCTAGAGATTCTGTACAAGATTTTGCATGTATATCTTCATCAAGTGCCCCTGAGTGGCAAACGTATTGTATTCTGTTGTGTTTCCAGCTAACTGCAGAGAGGCAATCCTTGGCAACAGTAACTGAACAGAAAGACAAGCTCAAGGCAGAGAATGATAAGATGAATCAAGCTAGTGCTAAAAAGATTCAGGTGATAGAGCAAGTTGGAATTGTTGTGGCTCCAAAGTTTTGACTTTACTGATTTATTTATGTTGATGCCCTCAGCTTGCACAGGCAGATATTGATGTAGAACGAGAAACATATCAGAAATCAAGGTAATCAAGTGTAATAATGCAGTCCATGCGACCCTGGTTTTGTGAGAAGGAGCGACATCGCATAAGCAGATCAAAACATTTTGAATTGTTTTCTCATTCTATTGTGTGACACTCTATTGTTTTTGCTCTCCAATCAGCCAATGAGAATATGAGTTATGTTGCATTGCCAACCCGGGGGGTACTCCACTGATTTTTGTTAGGTGTGTGCTGCCGAGGTTTCCAAAACCTGACCCTATCAGAGACAAAAAATCCTCGTTTTTTATACCCTACCATAGACCTACAGTTAAAATTGTATAGCCTACCACAGACCTAAAGTTAGTCACCAGTGTGCTCCAGTTGGTTGCGATCAAAGGGGAATTTTGTGAATATGTAAAGGTTTTAAAATAAACTGTCTTTATCACTAAAATGCGACACAACTTTGATCAAAATTTGTTTGTAGGGTACCATACTGAAATACCCACCCAATTAGCGACAAAACAAGCCAAAAACCATACCCTCACAGACCTCAGGAGCCCAAAAACCATACCCTATATGGCGGCACATACCCGTATACCATATATGAGGGAGTACCCCCCTGGGATTGCCAATCATTCCAAACAATTGAGCACCATTTTTTTCAAATCTCATAAGAAAATCTTGTCTATGTCAACTGGAAACAGGGTTTGACTAGTAAAAACGTGGTCCAAGGAACGTTTCATTTTGGCAAACAATCCTTAGTGCACCATGTGGTGAGATGAGCTGAGTGGTTGTTTTTGCATGGCCTGTCTATTTATTTATGGCCTGTCTCGTTATGTTCCTATAGGGAAGGCCTCAATGAAATGTATGATGCTGCTCAAAAGCAACTTGACACAGAGATGCAGTTGAGAAAGGTGAGTGAATTGCAGAGACTGACATGTATCAACAGTAGAATGAGCCTAAATGTTCAGTACCGTAGCGCTTACAGGGACCGGGAGGGGGGCCGTCCCCCCCCCCCCCCCCCCCCCCTTTTCCCCAAACAATCCTTTAAACTCCCGATTTTGCACCCTGCATATCAAAGTTCCCCAAAACATGCCGGTAAGTTCACATGCTGGGCTCTAAATTTTCGCAGCACTTCGCACGCAAAAGAGGTTTACACGTTCCCTAAAAACTGGCGTGTATTTTATATGTCGTGCCCCCAGGTTTTGGAGTCTTGCTACGGCCCTGTTGTTGCTCCGTAATAAAATAGGTTGACATAATAAATAGGTTGACATGTTTTGGTAAAACCAAGGAGATACACGATTTGTTTTCCGAGGACGTACGCGAAGGTTCTTTTAGTAACCTTAAGGCTTGCACTTACGTTGCTATGATTTACACTTGTTTTGACTTTGCGTCTTGCACTTGTGTTCGTATGTAAAACAGCCCTAAGCATGACACTTACTTGCTGATGTTTAGGAGACAGAGCGAGAGCTAGAGATGATGAAATGCATGAAAGAGGAGAGTGAAGTGGCCATGAGATTGCTGGAGAAGGACATCCATGACAAGCAGGATACTCTGATTGTACTCAGAAGACAACTGGACGACATCAAGAAAATAAACCTAGACCTACACAGACGGCTACAGGTATGCCATTGATAGTCTGTAAGAATCAAAGCGAGAATCCGTTGATCAAGTTTGAAAATTAATAGCGGCAGTTACATGTGGATTTAGGTTTTCATTCAATATCAGTACTAAATGAAATACAAACAATATGGACGATAATAGGCGTAACGCGAAAAAAGACAGTTAAATAGGCCATGTTCGAATTACGCTCTAATGCCTACAAATAATAACCTCAAGTTGAGGCTCTCCTAAATTTACTGTAAATGTATTAGAACTTGGAGTGAGCCTCGATTTGAAGCATTGGAGCGTAACTCGAACCTGGGCTATTTCCAGCCCTGTTTAGTTGGACTACATGACTATGTAACAGCTTCCAGTTTTCAGAGTATTACATACATCATCATATTATTACTATGATGACGATATGATCATCATCATATTAACGTTGGGCATCGTAAAAAAATCGATTATCTCCCTGAAGTACTTTCCACTCATCAGAGTCCTTTTCGAAGGTTTAAGGCAATTCGACATGGGGCCTACCAGGACGTGCCATATTAAGTGTTTCTACTTATCTCTCGTCAGACATGTGAGTCGTCTAACCGACAACACATGGAAAAGTGGTCTTCACTGGAGGAGAACTGTGCTCGCCTCATGAGCCAGATCAAGGAACAGGAACAATTGTAAGTGGTAATTGTAAGATTCACCAAGAATGGGGGGTTTCCGTATGTTCCTCCTGTTTTGTCCGTTCAATTCTCGGGTTTTATTGTGAGTCGCAATTCTTGGGAATTTAGAGGGGCTGTGTTAGGTTGTTTTGGTCAGTTCGCAATCCAATTCCATCCGCTCCATAACACACGAAAATACTCCAAAAAGTAAAATACTATAGAAAGGTTTAACAAACTTGGACTTGGAATTAGACTCCTTAAACGTTTCCTACAGTACATTAACCCTACACTCGTGATACTGCGCCAGCCCTTTAAATGCTTCGTTCCTTAGAGGTAGCTCCATGTGGTTCCGACTTACTCTGCTGAACTACATTCTACAGGCTGAAAGAAACGATAGCAGAGAAGCTGAACACAGAGGAAGCAGTGGAGGAACTCCGTAACAGGGTGTCTGATGTTGAAAGTGAAAGGTATTTCTTCTAATATCTTATCCAATCGCAATAAACTAAATGGAACTGCTGGTGCAGTTCGTGGTAATGGGCTCTCAAACGTGGATGATGTGGTGGCCCTATACTCTACGCAAAACCTATCCAGACATCTTTCTTTAGCATCAGTACTATCAGATATTTCCTCGTGAAATTGCCAGCATATTAATACCAAGTTATTTCAAATCATAGGCTGGCACTAGAGACGAACCTAAGGATAGAACGAGAATGGCGGACAAATCTACAAGAAGAACTTCACAAGGAAAAGGAGCGGGCTGGCGCCATGCAGCACAGCTTGAAGCAATTGGAAAACTTGAAAAAGGTAAGTCAAGAAGGGGGAGTAAATGAAGAGAATCGTGTAAATTTTCCTCGTACCCCTGCCAGATACTTCAACCGGAGTTGATAGAGGCAACTAAAGATTTCCGGGATGGCTAGCGGAAACGGTTCCTTAAAGAGCCTGTGTCAGCCGCCATTTTGACAGCATAGCAACATACCAAGTCCGAGAAAGCATCCATTTCCATCGGCTGATTTAGAGAATATAGAGCAATGTTCTCAATTGAATTTGGTAAATCAAATCTGAAACTTTGTTTTTAGGTGTTTATTAAGAGATTTCTACATGTAATTCATCTTCTAATATCGAACGAAAACAATAACAAAGGAGTGGCTGACACAGGCTCTTTAACGGGCGCTGGCGATGGTGACTTTCACTATTTCTTCCGACAGCCTATCGTTACAGTGCACCCATGTTAACAGTATCCACTCATGACTTGGGCCGCGAAACACACTTCAAGTGGGGATGAAGGATGCTAATAAGCATCACAAAAGTGCGGGCGTTGACGTACACAAATGTGGACATTTTTTGAAAAATGTGTGTGCGCCGGGGGGAGGGAGGAGTAGCCTCCTTCCCTCCCTGGCCCCTGCTGAGCATGGGGAGGGGGATCTCTTATTTCCTCAGACGTGGAAGTCACCCTTTTTGCTTGTGCCCCTACCAGGAATACCAAGTCCTCCTTGAGAGAAACTCATCGCTGAAGAAAATTAACACAGAACAAGAGACGGTACGTACAGGATTTGTCATATCAAAAGCAACGAATGGCTGGGCTGGATTAAAGGGACAGGGTCACCTATAGGACACGCAAAAATAATTGTTGTCACAAAATACAAAAATATTCTCTGAAATTGAAAGGTGGTGTAATAACTTGAATGGTGGTGCCCTAACTTGAATGAAGCAGTATAGATAATTTCATGGGATTACGATGAAGGATTGCTAAAATTTGAGCTTAAGATGGAACATTAAGTATGTTTGAAAAAAAGATTGAGGTAAAAAAAATCGATTTAAAATGAGTCGGATTTCTTCATGAATGCTGTAATTACAATCCACTAATATCTTTGCAATCCAACATCGACAATGATCTCAGATTTTCACCATATCAAGTTAAGGTGACTCATTCAAAATTCAAAATGCACCCAACTGTGTCTAGAGCGCAAATCTGGGTCGCCAAACTCAAGGCTATAACGTTTGTGTCTTTTCCTCTATTGTTATAATTCTTTTTTCAAATCCTACCTTAATGATGTATAAATAAGTTCTTAATAACCGATCTTCTTGGAAACATTTTCAGAAGTCACAATCTAATTTTTGTGAGGCCCTAATTTCATATTCAGGTCGTACTAGAAAAAAAAAGTTGCCGTGTTTTTTTTTTCAATAGCAGTCACGCTCCGAAAATAGCAATTGTCTGATTAAGTCCCTATGGAACATAAAAACTTGCTATGATAAAAGCTTTCTTTGTTCGCTGATTAGAGTAGGCCTAAATGTGCTCCCCCTGGCGAAACGTCAGATTTCATTACCATTCATAAGCAAGAGAGCTTCAAATCTGCGTGCAAGACTAGAGGGTGAATGTCGTAACTTGGTCAAATTTGGTTACTACGTTTTACCAATGCCCCAAGCTTTCGTCTATATAAATCTTAGCAAGAAATTATACGTAATAACGACACATTTTAACGCGACATTCTTGTAATAAATTCATTGCGCTTTCACGATTTCTTTCCTCGGTAGATAATTTTCCAACATTTTAGTAGTTCATGGTGTTTACAATCTGACCTTCGGTAAAGTTTAATACGTTACTATACAATATAGTGCCGAAGGAAGAGCCCCAAATAATGAGTTTTCGGAGCACTATTAAAATTCAATTTTCCAACATTTTAGTAGTTCATGGTGTTTACAATCTGACCTTCGGTAAAGTTTAATACGTTACTATACAATATAGTGCCGAAGGAAGAGCCCCAAATAATGAGTTTTCGGAGCACTATTAAAATTCAATTCAAGCCAAGCTGAATGAGCCTTCTAATTTGGCCAAAGTCGACGGCATTTTTATTACCGTTTCTGTTCCGACGAATTTTCTGTAACTTAGCTCGATTTGAGATTACTTCAACTGGAATCGATTCCTGGAGTTTGAGCCAAAAAAACCGGCAAATTTTTTTTCTAGTACGACCTGAATATGAAATAAGGGCCTCACAACAATTTTGATTGTGACTTCTAAAAATGTTTCCAAGAAGATCGGTTATTAATAACTGATTTATACATCATTAAAGTAGGATTTGAAAAAAGAATTATAACAATAGGGGAAAAGACACAAAAGTTATAGCCTTGAGTTTGGCGACGCAGATTTGCGCTCTAGACACAGTTTGGTGCATTTTGAATTTCGAATGAGTCACCTTAAAAGTATTCTTCACAAATTTGAGTTGTTATTTTATAATTGGTGTTGTTAAAATATTGATGTTTTCCACCAACGACTGGAAATTTTAATAAAAACAGTGTCCATGTATTTTTTTATGCAGGCGCTAGTAGAGATGGGATCCACGTTAAGCAGGTGTGTTCTTCTACTGTAATGTATTCTTGCGTGGCATATGAAAATGGGCTGTTTGCTGGTATTGCGTGACATGTTTACTGCCATTTTCGTTCAATGCTGATGCGTGACGAATTTTTCGCAATAAAATATTTTAGGTTGTTTATGTTGTGGTGGGTAACAGTAGACCTCATGCACTCCATTTCTTTTTTGTGTCGGGCGTTCTACCCTTCCATGCCGTGAAACGTCTTAATACAAATTGCACCAACTAAGAGGTCGGTTTATTTGAAAGGTATACGTGCCTGATTATTTGTTATTCTTTTGATCTGACAGCTCTCAGCAAAAGGTAGAGGAGATGAAAGAAGTGACACAAACTATGAAGGTAACCTTGGTATTGAGTAATGTTGAAATGACTGTAGTAAAATCAATCGCAAAGTGATTGCACCAATTCTGAGACCCCGTCCACTGGTATCCGGATATTTCTCCGTATTTAGAAAAAAATCCGCGTCCATACGGACCGTATTTAAATCGTATTTTCCCGTCCTCACGTATACGCGAAAACGATTCCAACGCGCAAGACTTCACCTCTCGGGCATGCGCAGTGCTCTGGACCCTAACTTTGACGTCATCGTAAATGAAAACCTCCATTTTCGACCGTTTGCAACGTTCTCGTCTCTCTCCCAACATCATTTTGTGCCGATAACGTCATAGAAGGTTGTGCGCTAATGCTTAATTATATATGTTATACCTTGTGTAGCCTTCTGTTAATACTGAGCTGCTGTGTGTCTTTGTTGCAGGAAATGAAGTGGACAGAGGACAAGGAAGCGATGACCTGTCAGCAATGTGAGCAGCCATTCTCGCTCTCAAGACGAAAGGTAATGACGTGTTAGACTTTGTGTCCTAAGGCTGATGTCTGTTCTGGCAAGGAAGAAGAGAAGGGAAAAAATGACTTCGTGTGATCAGGTCTTGTAAAGGCCCATTCACACGCCTCGATTTTCAGCTGCGATTTGTGGCGATCCCATGGCGATGCCATATTGCGCGATGTGAATGGCCGGCGATCTTATGGCGATTTCAATTGCGATGTCGCCGCGACGCCGCAGACGTTTTTGAACATGTTCAAATTCCACTGCGATACGGGTGCGATTTCTTCAGATCGCAAGCAGACGGACAAATATCGCAGAGCCAAATCGCCGGTCGTTTACACCGCACGATACGACGTCGACGATCGCCGCAAAAATCGCAGCTAAGATCGCGCCGTGTGAACTGGTCTTAAAGAGATTCAACTACTTTTTCAGACTTGAAAAAGATATATAAATTTAAAGATGGTTGTGAGTGGCGCCATTGGGGCCCAGCGTAATTCAGCTTACGAGCTGCAAGTTTGGGGAGTCGGTCGCGAACACTTTTAGGCATTGCCTAAATCTGTATATAACATTTGTCAAGTGATAACGGAATGGATATGACTTGGTGGTAATGGATTCCTCGACTCGATGGGTTGAGTCAAAGGTTTTGCAATCAATTTCATTGGATACTTCTATACAACGTACGGAATGATAATATTAGCTGGAACACTTTGAGCGTCATTAAACCTCGATCCTTCCATTAGCGTAGATGAATGTGAAAACAAATTTAGGACCTTTAAAGGGCAGGTTCGTACAGAGCAGTACGCAAATGGCAAACTAAACCTGACTTGTTACCTTTACCAGCATCATTGCCGTAACTGTGGAGGGATCTACTGTCATCCGTGCTCTAATAACACCATGCCTCTGCCGTCATCAGCCAAGCCAGTGCGCGTGTGCGATAGATGTCATACTAGTCTGTTACAACGCTACCAGAGATGACGACCAATCAGAGCACAGTAGCACATCGTTCTGTGTTAGGTAGTGATTGGAGAGAGACATGTACTGAATACGACAAATTGCATTGACGTCACAAGCGTTAGCCTGCGAAAGCCGACACCACTTAGCGCTCGTCGAAAGAGACTCGCAAAGAGGCGCCTGCACGCTCAAGCCAAACATTCCATACTGATGACGTATTCTGACCCAGATCTGGTCAGAAGAATTACGTGGCCATTTTAACTTTGTTGCATCTTTTTTCGTCTTATTTGAATACCTTACCATAAAATGCTTTTTATGCTATAACAATTAAATATCAAATAGTCAAACTGGCCACGTAATACTTCTGACCAGATCTGGGTCAAAATACGTCATCTGTATGGAATGTCTGGCTTGAGCGCGCAGACACCTCTTTTTGAGAGTCTCTTTCGACGAGCGCTAAGTGGTGTCGGCTTTCGCAGGCTACACAAGCGTACGGGCAACCGCAAGTTTTCATAATGTTTAGTAAAAAATATCCAAAATTGAAAAGATGAAATAAATTATAAAGCGGCGGAGAAATAGTCGGAGTGGGGTATTCACAGGAATTTCTGCAGAAACCAATCCATGGGAAAAGCTGAATTTCCCATGGTAGAAGAATGGGAAGTGTTCAAATTTCCCATGGCTATGCATGTGAATACCGAACACTTTCCTTGCATTTCCCATGGATGGCTTTCTGCTGAAACTGTGATACTACCCTCCGCCCTAAGAAAAACTGCTAGCAGAGGTTTCTTTTTGTCGTTATCGTGTTTGGTATTTCAGGGAACAACTTTGCTAGATAAAAGACTAACAGAATGAAACCTCTGCTAGCATGGTACCAAAACAATATCTACCACAATTTCTGTCCTAAAAATTACTGATCACCCAACTAGTGGACTATTGCCAATGCTGCGTTCTGACTGGCTATGCTACTAGGGGGCTATTATTTATAGACCTCTAGTAGCGAAAGCGCCGATTTTGAACAGGAAAACAATGGCGACCGCTTCTGGTTTTGTCGTGGTTTCTGGTAATTTTTTAGAAACATTTTCACTTTTTTTGTCCAATAAGTTGGGTGATACTAAAGCAAATAGTGCGGCCTCATGGGCTATTGGCCCGTAGCCCTTTCGGGCTCGAGGTTTGTTGTGCGAATTTAAGGAAGGGGAAGGGTGATTAGCTTGGCCCCCCATTTTGTCATACATCCAGGTTGTTCTCAGAGTGTTCTCGGATTACCATATATTCTTTTTAATCTGTGGGTAAGCCACTGCTAACGTAAAATGATCTCTTGCAGCCGCGCAGTGGGCTGTTCCATTTAATATCCGTTACCCTGCTATCGAGGAACATAGAATTTCTATAGGAGTCTTTGTGCTTCACCCTTGAATGTCTATAGGGGTCGTTGTGGTTGACCCCGGAATTTCCATAGGACCTTTTGTTTTACCCCAAAATTTATATTGGGCCTTTCGTTTTACCCCAGAATTTCCACAGGTATTCATTTGCGATTATTTCCACAGCAATTGCAATTTCCTCAGGGGCTTTAAATTTCCACAGGGGTGTGCAGGAACCTGGAATTCCACAGGGATAGAGGAGCGTTTTGAAAATTTAGAGTTTCTCGTTAAGGGGTACTGCTATATTTGGAACAGCCCAATATGAAACCCCTCCAGCTTTTTCAACTAAGCCGCCCCTTAGGCCTACGGCAAACGCCGTGTCAGAGTCGCGCCGTTCCAATACAAAACAATAGAAATTTATTGATTATAAAGTATAATGAAGCGGCATCCTTTGAAAAAGGAAAGTTTCGACAGAAGAAGAGCGGCTGAAGTACGGCGTCTGCCGTAGGCCTTACTTCTGTGTGAAACCTAAATGTGTTCTATTTTAGTGAGGCCTAAGAGACCGCCACTCTTGACTAACAAATGTGTTAATTTTATAGGAGTGTTCTCACTGGAATGATAATTTATATATGATGTTTGGAAAGAAAATCAGAAACCTATCACATGAGCCAATGGTATCCCACGATATACGTGCCAACTTTCAATGCAACAACACAAGCATTTTCTACAAACATTCTGAGATTTTTTATGAAACTGAACAATTTGTAGTTTTATACATATAGTGCTACGTCTGTTAAAGCTGTATCTAGGGATAATGAAATAGAATAGATGGGTAATTACCCTGCGAGCAGTGATTTCCTCCTCTCTTAGGCCGACGATCGCTAGCAGTGGTTTCTCTCCCTCGCTAGCCGCCGGCCTAAGAGAGGAGGAAATCACTGCTCGCAGTGTAATGGGTAATTTATTTATGACAAATAATATGAAAAATAACAAATAAATAATCTTTAGCCACGTTTTTTGTAAGGTATTTTATTAGTTTATTATAAAATATGGATGATCTATGTCAACCAGGCACTTGCATTCTTGTAACTTTACGCTTGATGTTTTGTTGTTTGTGTTTCGCATCATGCTCTCTATTTTGCTGCCTGGCATGGCCATTCAGTTTCATTGTCCCTCTAGCATCGCCTTTTATGATCACGCCGTGTTTCGAAGCATAGCATTACCGTTATTATCACTAGATTGTAGCTTCACTCCCCTTTTGATTTCTACTTGGCGTAAGTGAGACCTGTCGAGTTTCTGTACGGATGTGATGTCTATGGTTATGTCTGGTTGCTAGGGCTGTGATATCTACACTAATGTTTGGTTGCTAGGAATGTGGAATATCGTGGTTGCTAAGGTAGTGTCGTTTATTGTCGTCTTGGTTGTCACGGCTGTGATATCTCGCATTATTTAGGTAACTCTAGGAAGTTTTGTGTTTTGCTGGTTGCTAGAGTGGTTTTAATGGTGTTGGTTGCTAGGCAATATGAATCGTTTTGGTTGCTAGGGCTGGGAGGTTGCCAGGTGTGGCTGCCATCCCGCCCGTCTACATTTGACCTGTGATGGCGCAGTTTTGGACTTTAACTTATCGCTGGATACTGAAACCGCACATGCATCGGTAGCTGTCCACACGCTTTGGCATCAACTTTTTTTCAGACAGCATTCCAACTGGCATAACTTTACCATATCTGGGCGTATCCGTGCATCTAAGCAACTTCGTGGTTTCTATTGTGCGCTATCCATTATTGTCTTTAAATCCCCTTAAAGGTGCATAGGTGCTTAGATTATCGTATTTCCATTCAGCAACACCACTTTGATGGCCGTCGTGAAGTATGCTAAACTGTTTTTGTATCGTGTGTCTTTTCGAGCTGTGCATCAGCTTGTCGCCAGGCCAGTACTCTCGAGCATCGCCAGGAAAGCGGCAGCAGTGATAAGCAGGGGATGCAACAGAAGTCGTCCGGCTAGGAAATGAGGGAAGAAAGCTCGTTATTACCAGGACAAATAGACTCACCGAATTGTTCACCTATATCACTGTGACGTCATGGTTTGTTTACATGAACAAAATAGCTGAAATTTGGTTCAAATAAAAGTACCATTCGAGATGTGGGTCCTGATATTCTAGCGTACAACTTTGCTTTACATCATGAATGGCATTTTCATAATGTTTTGGTCATTTCCAAATGCTGCTGTCCCCTCTGGCGACCATGATTCATAGCGTTAAACAATAGAGTGTTTTGCCTTTGACGTCAAAGTGAAATAGGTCAAGGCGCGTGGGGTATCCCAAATAGCGATTCGTCCATTTAACAATTAGACCTCGAGTCAATAGCCATGAGCCCGCAGACCGAATGGGCTGCTGGCCCGTGACCCTTGAGGGCTAGACATCTATTTTTTTAGTATCACCCAACTAGTGGGACAAAAAAGTGAACAAATCATCAGACATCTCGACAAAACGAGAAACGGACGCCATTGTTTTTATGTTACAAAACAATCGGCACTAGAGGTATATTGATAATAGTCCCCTTGTAGCGTAGCCAGTCAGATTGCAGCATTGACAATACTCCACTAGTTGTGTGATACTAATATGCTAATGTGACTGTAAATAACATAACAGAGGAGGCGTGCTCTCAAGGGTCGGGGTTCGAAAGCGGTGTGCTAAGTACAGAGCGAAGCCAAGTGTTTCAAAGTGTGTGTATGAGGGAGGGGGGTACTCCCTCATGTATGGTATGCGGGTATGTGCCGCCCTAGGGTATGGTTGTTTGGGGGCTCCTGAGGTCTGTGGTAGTGTATCGTTTTTCGCTTGTTTGGTCTCTGATAGGGTATGTATTTCAGTATGACTACTCAAACAAACAAATTTCTATTAAAGCTGTGCCGCGCATTTAGTGATAAATTTTAAAAGGTTTACATGATTAACAAAATTTCGCTTTGATCGTGACCATCTGATGGACTACCTGGTGACCAACTAAAGGTCTGCGGTAGGGTATGCAATTTCTTGCCTCTGATAGGGTCAGATTTTGGAGACCTCAGCAACTCTCAGCGGCGCACCCCTACCCAACTATCAGTGGAGTACCCAACCCGGGCAGAACAAGGGCCCTGTCATCAACTTGTAGGAAGCTATAAGGTGTTTGCGTTTGAAGGTCTTGGTTTAAAACAAATATTGCCTTACCAGAAGCAACTTCTGTTGTCCAACCTGCTACAAAACCTTTACTGTCATGAAAATGATCTGAGTAGAACCGGACAAACATGTTCTGGCCTGAACTCCTCACCGGAGAACTCGGGGGAGAGTTCCCACAATATCTACCTGCGGAACAGAAAATCATATCATCAGGGTTATCATAGTTGCATGGTTCTTATTTCATGTGTCTAAGACCTACAATGTCGTTGGTATTTGTTAGCGGTACTGCCGCGCAAGACGAAAACATTCTGGGGCACTAGCATGGTAAACCATGAAGGGATGTGTGGTTAGTTTCTCTTCTCATATTATACCGAGAAAACGCGTGACTGTTTGCGTATGCTTTTCAGCCACGAGATTTCCTCGTTCAACACGTAATTACTGACCCAAACTTGATCAGTAAGATCTGCTTGGCCGGTTCGTTATTGGTAAGCAAGGAACGCTTGACTTCACCTACGATCCATGACGAGGAACGCCCTCCCCTCATGCAAAAAAAGCGTGCGAGAACTTCCAGACACCCAGGTGTCACAACTGTTGAAGAAGGCGTGCGTTTACTTGGCAGTAACTATGTGATGGATGAGTGGTGAATCCAGACGTGTCGTTTCACTGAGAGACGATGCAGAGCGAAGAGACGGCTAAAATTCAGGTAGCCTGCGAGCAGGCGTTGGTTGACTGTTTTTAGGTCGTTTTATGGCGAGAATCCCGATGCGGGTGCCATCTTGGACGGTCTGAGGCGAGTGCACATCGGGATTCTCGACTTCGATTCTCGCCATAAAACGACCTAAAAACAGCCAACCAACGCCTGCTAGCAGGCTACAATTCAGGCCAATCACAACTCACCAATTATTCTAGCACGATTGCTGGTCCCATCCCTAATCTCCACATGATCACTACGACAACCATTCCCTTCCAAGTTAAACTCCTTAAACTTGAGTTCGACCACACGGCCTGGCGAGACGGTGATTATCCACTCGCAGTCCGCATTATTAGGATACGAGTCGGGATAGCCTGGGGAAGTAAATTCCCCTCTGTCCGAATTAAACGTTTCTCTGATATCTGCCGAACAAAGAAGAGCATATCACTGAGTAATGATACATCATAATGCAAAGTAGTAGCCTGAATTTCAGCCGTCTTTTCTTCCTACACTCCTAGTCCAAACGACGGCTGAATTTCTAGGCTAGTTCCTACAGTGTGAACACAGAAAGTGGGTCACGCTGAAGAAAATTGACATCACGTTTTGCGTGGAAACAATCTATCCTGACATAATTTGTCCTGCCCATGAAACTTTTAGGTGCGCTCTTCAAACGCGATTGTTTTCACACCATATCTGATTGATCAGTTTGTTATTAGCATAACCTGCTTTCTGTGTCGTGTCCGCATTGTAAGTGACGTTGACAATGACCGCAGGAGGGGCTCTCATCTATTGGCTGATTGCATTTTTAAACCGCACCGGGGCGGTTGAGGAAGTCCCTCCCCTGGAATTTCCACTTGTGAATCAGACCTCCTCTCCTGGAATTTCCATTTTTTCTTGCAAAATCTATTTTGGGGGCAAATGTCCCTGGAAAGTCACTTTCTTTTACCCCTCCCCCTGGAATTTCCAAGCGTCAGAACCCCCGAGGAAATTTCAAGAGTCCAATACACCCTTCCCTGGAAAAGTTTCCGTAGGTCCTCAACCCCCCGGTGCGGTTTAAAAATGCAATCAGCCATTGCACCAGTGCTTTCTAAACATCCAAGTAGGCTTTTGGTTGTTGGGGTTTTCTGCTTAGTTAATCAAATCCAGAAGAGCCATAAGTTCATTTGCGCGGTGTCGCGACATGTCAAGCAAGGGAAGACAAGCGAAGGCACTGTGTAAAACGGTGCAAGAATCTGATTGGCTAACAGTTCGCAATGATTGACAACCTAACAGCAAAATCCCACAAAACGTACAACTGCAAAGTCGCGTGTTTGAAATAGCTGTTATTGTCACTATGGGACAGCGCATGCTCGTGATTTTGCGCATGCTCCAGACTCGTTGTTGTCACCGTTCTTTGCCTGCGCTCTTCCCTTCATGCACCGCGTGCAATCAAACACGCCAAGAGAAGAGACTAGGTACTAGTCTATCAAGAATCAAACGCTTGTACTGATGCTCGCAAAGATCGTGACGGGTGACACAATCATAACATATTGTTCTACTACATAAAGGTTTGAAAATCAGGATTCGTGCAGGCGTGCTTGCTGCAAACTTAGCAATAGTCGTGGTCACACTAGCTTAGAGCAGATTTTCACGTGAATTGCTTTGTTCTTACTAATTCTTATTTGGAAAAATAAAACTCACGAGAATATGTGCTATAAGCTGTGGCAAACTTGGCAAGTGTAACCACGACTAATGGGTTTAGTACGCAAACAACGCTAGTCCGGAACTCGACCCTTCGCATGCTCCCAAGGTCGCCCATCCCAAGGATCGCGCATCCCAAGGGTCGCCCATCCCAAGGTACGCCCAGCCCAAGGGTCGCCTATCCCAAGGGTCGCCCATCCCAAGGGTCGCCCATCCCAAGGTACGCCCATCCCAAGGCTCGTCCATCCCAAGGCTCTCCCATCCCAAGACTCGCCCATCCCAAGACTCGCCCATCCCAAGGCTCGCCCATCCCAAGACTCGCCCATCCCAAGACTCGCCCATCTCAAGACTCGCCCATCCCAAGGCTCGCCCATCCCAAGGCTCTCCCATCCCAAGACTCGCCCATCCCAAGACTCGCCCATCTCAAGACTCGCCCATCCCAAGGCTCGCCCATCCCAAGACTCGCCCATCCCAAAGGTCTCCCATCCCAAGGGTCGCCCATCCCAAGGGTCGCCCATCCCAAGGGTCGCCCATCCCAAGGTACGCCCATCCCAAGGCTCGCCCATCCCAAGGCTCGCCCATCCCAAGGCTCTCCCATCCCAAGACTCGCCCATCCCAAGGCTCGCCCATCCCAAGGCTCGCCCATCCCAAGACTCGCCCATCCCAAAGGTCTCCCAACCCAAGGCTCGCCCATCCCAAGGCTAGCCCATCCCAAAGCTCGCACATCCCAAAGGTCTCCTATCCCAAGGGTCTCCCATCCCAAGGGTCTCCCATCCCAAGACTCGCCCATCCCAAGACTCGTCCATCCCAAGACTCGTCCATCCCAAGGCTCGCCCATCCCAAAGGTCTCCCATCCCAAGGCTCGCCCATCCCAAGGCTAGCCCATCCCAAGGCTCGCACATCCCAAAGGTCTCCTATCCCAAGGGTCGCCCATCCCAAGGGTCGCCCATCCAGAGGGTTGCCCATCCAGAGGTTTGCCCATCCCAAGGGACGCCTATCCCAAGGATCTCCATCCCACGGGTCTCCCATCCCAAGGGTCGCCCATCCCAAGGGACGCCTATCCCAAGGCTCGCACATCCCAAAGGTCTCCCATCCCAAGGGTCGCCCATTCCAAGGGTCGTCCATCCCAAGGGTCGCCCATCCAGAGGGTTGCCCATCCCAAGGGACGCCTATCCCAAGGATCTCCATCCCACGGGTCTCCCATCCCAAGGGACGCCTATCCCAAGGATCTCCATCCCACGGGTCTCCCATCCCAAGGGTCGCCCATCCCAAGGGACGCCTATCCCAAGGCTCGCACATCCAACGGGTCTCCCATCCCAAGGGTCGCCCATCCCAAGGGTCACCCATCCAGAGGGTTGCCCATCCCAAGGGTTGCCCATCCCAAGGATCTCCATCCCACGGGTCTCCCATCCCAAGGGTCGCCCATCCCAAGGGACGCCTATCCCAAGGATCTCCATCCCACGGGTCTCCCATCCCAAGGCTCGCCCATCCCAAGGCTCTCCCATCCAGGTCGCAATCTGTCAAACATTCAGCACGGACTTACAAATCATCCCTAATTCAAGAGCATTTGCTTCTGATTTGTGTCATTCAAAAAGTACTGTACCCTAGAGACAGTCGACATTCCTGGGAGCGCGCGCATTATTCAGTTGTTAAGACGACGCGAGCTAGACTCGACATATATAGCCCCAGTGCTTGCCTTATACCGAAACGTCAAAATAGCATCTGGACGCTCCAACCTGCAACAATCAATGGTCATTTAGGCTCGATTCCCAGCCCTTGTTGTGAGCCCGCGGTCCGTCCCCCCAACAACGGCTGGATCATTGGTCTGGCCTTTTCTTACGATCAACCAATCAGCTAAGAGCCTGCCCCATTTTGCGGGTTGAGAACGCTGACCGAATACGAAGGCTCAACGTCTAAACAATGGCGGGCGATGTCAATAATTTCGAAGAACTTGCAAACACTGCCCTGGATTGATTCAACAGCGAAGGTTTTTGCGACTCTCAAGCTACAGCACTCAAGAATATGCTTCAAGGCAGAGATCTTATGGCTTATAGGATTTTCTTCGCTTCATGTTGCCGTGTGACGTCAATGACAAGTGAGCGAGACCATTCATCCAGCCGTTTGTGGGGGCGGATCGCAGACCGATACAAACAACGGTTGGAAATCGAGCCTAACGGTCATTCTGGTATCTGATTATTAAAATGATTAAATGACATCAGCTGTGAGGTGCATCAACCCAATAGGATTAGATGGCACACGGCCCAAAGGCACGGAAACGGGGAGTGGTTCTCCGCATGCAGGGGCCTTAGGTGCGAATAACGCTCCGCTCTAAACTTACAGGAGAATGTTCTATTGGATGTGCAGTTCTGCTGGGTCATATCACGCGCCGTCAGTGCCACTGTGTCAGCGATCAGCCGCAGGAAGTTCAATTTCTTCTTGGTCACGTGCAAGTTTCTGTTGTCGCAGCTTTTATGGTAACAGGATCTCATGTCGCCCCTAAGCCAGGCTGTGTCCGTCAGATAGATGGCCTTGAGCGGCGGGTTATGGTCCCAAAACCAGTAATGATCCCCGGAATAAAGATCTTTCCGTAGCCGGTGAAAGTATGCATTATTGATTTGGGAAGGCCTTTGCTGAAGGGTGATGGGCAAATGTCGAACCTTTAGCCAGCCTAGAAAAAACATAATTAACATGTGACAAATCGATACAGTGTAGGGTGGGCGTCGGAAAGAAGGTTACGTTTCAATCTTTGCAAATTGGTAAAAGGACCGGTCATTATTTATCGCCTGGGGGAGCGGAGGATTTGGGAATACACGAAGTTATCCCCCCTGAAACAATGATTAATGTGATCCCCTCAGAGCAGTTAAAAGTTTTCGATGATCCCCCTCCTCCGCGCTCCCTGTTTGAACCAATGGAAGACAGTTCGGATAGGGAGCAAAAAGGGCAAGCCTTAGGAAAAAGGTGAACATGTCATATTGTGTCTAGTTGGCAAAACGTGCAGGTTTTATTCTTAATGCGCGCAAAGCGCGCCGCAAATGACGAAAAGTGTGAAGCGCGCGCGGAACGAATGACGAATTTCTTTCCTTCTAACTACTCACACCAAATAATAATAAGGGGCCAAATAATAATAAGGGGTCTTCTTTCGAGGCAGGACTTTCTAGGTGTTTATTGTTCTAGCAGACATGGACAGAGACACAGATAAACACAGACAAACAGGCAAGCAGGATGCTAGGTAAATGAACAGTGGACTTGCAGGGGCGTAGCCAGAGGTACGCACTGTTACGCATTGTTTTTATGAGCTCAGCTTCCCATTTCTGCGGCATATAGTTCGTTGTATTTAGATTGGCTTCTCGAGTTACGAACAGAAATTTAGTCTCTATTCAGAGACTAGCAAACAAACCAACCAATACACCCTACCTTGCACGTTATTGGTGAAGTTCTTAGTAAGGAAATTATCTTCTGGAATTCGTCCTATCAGTGCCAAGAAATCCCCTTTGCTACCATTACCCTGGACAACCCTTATCTCGTTCAACAGCTCGCCGCCAAGCTGCTCCATCTCCTGTGTAAAGTTCTGTGTGCCTTCGCGGCTGTCAAAGTTCATGACACTATCTAATATAATGGCGCCTTGCAGTTTTCCCCTAATCCCGTTTGGGCCAAGTGCCGAAGTCAGATTTGCAACGAATGCTTTGCTGCCAAAAGAGCATATACAGGCTCTTGGGTCAGGGTTTGTACATGGTCCTGTGTAGCATTCTTTGCGGTCAAACGCTACAAACATGACGGTGTAGTTTCGCTCGCATTCGTCTGCCTCTGTTGTGAAAACAAAATACTATTAATTTACTTTTAAAAACCACACTTGTGATTGGCCCGAAGTTAGGCATTCTTTCCGCTGCGATCGCGCAACCAAAAATCCAAGATGGCGGTGAATGTGATCGTTTCGCCATTTTTGCAAGGTTTTCAATTCGTATAAAATCCAAATGGCCGCGGCTGCGATGCGCAGGGGTTTTGGAATAAAAAGTTGAAAATAAAAAACGGTCGCATCCCGTGTATCGCCATGGCTTCACATCTCATGATTGACACTCTCTTTAGCCTCGTCCCAGGCTTCTTTTGGCTGCGCGGCTCGAGATCCAAAGCATCATTACATTAATATTGATTTTAAAAACTTTTCCGTTTGCTTGCTGTCTTATCGTCCAGGTGAGTGCTGTCACGAAGTTCTGAGAACACGTTCTGGAATAGAAGGACACCTGAGGACGTTGCTAGATAATGTCGATTTTAAAAGACATACCTGTATCAATATACTCCATAGCAGACTGAAGCAAAGCCGCCATGCCAGAACCATTATCGTCCACTCCAGGGGAGTTCCTCACGGTGTCATAGTGGGCCCCAATAATTAGTATTTCGTCCTCGTTTGTGCCAGACAGCTTACCAGTGAATCGTCCGACTACGTTATATCTGGCACAGGATAAAAACATTGACATGTTTGTCACGGGAAAATAAAATCTGTGGAAGCAATTTACCCGGTTGCGCTTTTCCCGGCTACGTTCACTATGCCAGTGTCTGATATCCATATACATGTCATGTAAGTAGAGTTTCTGTTATAATCCATGGTGATCGCTGAACTAGGCCTAGCTAGTTCCAGATATGAGATGAGATGAACACACACTTTGTCCCCGTCATTAGGGTGATGCTGGTTGGCCCTTTTTCCTCCTATAACAGTTTTTAGTCAAATCCCACGTGGTCTATTATCAATATGCAGCAGCTGCATTCGCATTGGCTAAGGCACTAGTGTAGGACAAAGGCAATAAGTTATGATAGTCAGGCCCGTTCGAACCTTCCGTGGGCCCATCATGTTTTTGGTCACAAAACTGAGGACAACGAACCCCCTCCAAGAATGCGAGCTACGGGCCTCATAGCTTACTACTAGCGAAAACAGTCGGGTTTGAAGCCTTCAGAACACCAAATGACAAACATAAAACCTGCTGCACAAAACTCGAATAGACCAAACGGCTAACTTTGTTAATATCTTGTTGCCATCCAATTGAGATCATGTGATGATTTCTTTGGGTGGTTACCATTGTCCATTTTTTCTCACTCGACCGAGTACAAGAGTGTATGTGCAGAGAATTAACAAAAGTATCCACCCAAAAAGGAATCAATCATCACATGATCTGAATTGGGTGGAAACAAGATGTAAACATCGTTAGCCGATTTGGCCTATCGATTTAAAAACCTGTCTTAAATACTGGCCAGAAAGGACAAGGCTGACTCACCCATCGTTGACCGAGTCCGCGACATCGAACAGTTCCATCCACGTATGAAGCCCTATCGCCTTGAAGGCACTGGCGATATAGTCTCTCACTTTCGTTTTCTCGTTAAAATCGTGAAGATCATTCCTGATTTCTTCGAAGTGTGATAGATACTCGAGGAGTGACTGATTTTTCGAGTGTCCATCCGTTAACGAAAACTGGCCTGTTGGAAAAAAGAAATGTTATGTACTAGCCTCTGCACTTATTTGGATATTTCTCTGTCATTACCACATGGGCGGTGTGTATAGTGTACGTAAAGACAGACAGACAAATGACTAAAGGCCATGTCGCAGGATTTCCTTGCAACGCACAACACAATGATGACGAATTAAAAATAATTGCGAGTTGCCGCTGGATTTTACACGAGCGCAATATTTTTTGCAATATGCCGGCATGGAAAATTTTAATTTACATCGGCTTTATTAAAATCAAGCGCACGGAACGGATTGGATCATTCAGGGAATCATTGCTTGATAAATTGCCAAAGGGATTTACTGTGAAAGAAAAACTTCTATATCTAGATCCCTGGAGTACATGGAGCTCTGCATTTGATCAAACTCCGCATCATCCCGTGCGTCTTGTTGTAATTTATAGACCCTAGGTTTCGAGTAGTGGACGACGCTTTAGTTGAACTTGGTCTCAGATCAAAATTCAAGCGAACCAATAACACCATAATGAGGAGATTGTAAATCAGTGAAAACGTCAAAAGATGAAGAAAGTCTGTGATCATCCTGGCGATCGATGACAAGATCAAGGTGTGGCCACAACGATGGGTAGGGCCCTTCACCCTCTAGACCAAACCAGCTGTGACAAGAAGATCATAAACTTGATGGTGTCAGAGTCATCAGGCTTGTCCATATGAAATCACCAGTTAGTAGCAAGTATCCAGGAAAAATAATTAGTTCCTCCAACCAGCATAGAGAAATCAGCTAGAACAAGAGAACGTTTGCCTAGAAACATACCAGCGGTATGCAGTAAACTTGTTTTTCTCTGACCATTAGATCAATCAAAATCTCTAGAGGACCTCGCACTGTCTACTGAAGGTTTTCACTTTCTAACTGGTGCGAATGCATTGACTGATAATTTATATGACATTAGATACACATGCAGCGGTAGTGACCCGATCAATCAGGTTACGCTCTCGCGCCCCTTGGTTCACTGATGAACTAAAAGAAATGAAGCAACGTAGGCGTTAGCGGCAACGGTCTACACAACTGGAAGTTCGCCATGAGGTGTACACTCTTACACTGATGCTTGTATATAGCCGAAACTAGTGCCATTGACAATGCAAAGCCCTCGTACTATAAAGAAAAGAATCTGATGCTGGTAATGGCAAAATAATTCACGGACTGTTTTATGTGAAATCCATCACGCCATTACCTTTGCATGAATCTCTTACTGGTCTTGCGGACTCCTTTAGCGACTTTTTTCACCCAAGATTGTGAATTTGCCCGAGAAGTTGAATGCCTCGAAATGCATGTGATTTTTCCAATACGAAGCTCTCTATGCTTTATCACCCTAGGCCAGCATGTCGGTCAGTCATCATTCATGGATTTTGCTCCAGTGTCGCAATCTATGTGGCTGAGATGACTGAAAAGGCTCCTAATAATATTGCCTACTCGACCCAGTCGCAGCACAAATCTTCATGCTGGGTGCTGAGAAGCTTGCACCGCATATCACTAACATGGTAAATTGTTTTAATATCGGTGCAGTACATCCTTTCTTCTAAGCTACCGCCCACTATAAACAAACATTGCATTTCTATCTAAACTGCTTGAGCGTATTGCCTCTACTCAATTTATGCATGTTATCCCCCCGGGGGGGCGGGGGGGGGACTCCCTATATTCGAATGCTAGGGGTGACCGTCGTATTTTTTAGGGGTTGAAATCGGCGATCTGGTATTTTTTAGGGGTTCGAGAAAAAAAAACGGTATAGTAAGAAAAATAGGTATTTTTTAGGGGTTCTCACGCAAATAAGGTAGTATTTTTGAAAGTCAAGAGAATACATTTGATGTATATTAAATAAACGGCCAGAACAAAATTTAATCTGTCAAAATTGTTGGTATTTTTTAGGGTATTTTCAGACTGAGGGGTATTTTTTAGGGTGGAAATTTTTTCCGACCAGGTATAGCTAAATTTCAGTCAGCCCTGCCGGTGCTTCTGAGACAGCGATGGTGCGTGTTCGTAACGTACATTGGCTAGTCGCGCATGGCGCAGCCCAGAAGGCAAGCGAGCGAGGACCGACGCAGACCTTTTCCGCTTTCTGAGACCCTGTCCACACTACACCGTTTTCAAACGAAAACGGATACTTTTTGCTCCGTTTTCAAAAAGATTTGCGTCCACACTTATCGTTTTCGTATTGTTTTCGCCGTTTTCGGTGATCGTTTTCGGCGTTGTAGTGTGGACGATAGCCGTATCCGGAGCAAAAAGTATCCGTTTTCGTTTGAAAACGGTGTAGTGTGGACGGGGTCTAATACCCCATTCACACCAATTAAACCAGTTTAACTAAACACGGTTTAACTAAACCCGGTGTAAACTAAACAGGTTTAACTTCGCTTGGCGTTGGTTTAGTTTAAACATGTTTAAAACCTGTTTAGTTGGGTTGCGCGCGTGGTGTGAACGCTCAAAATCTAACCATGTTTAACTAAACCACTTGTAAACGTGTTTAGTTTTTTGGTGTGAATGGGGTATAAGACACATGCTCCTCCCAGACCCGACACAACGAAGGATGAGGAGCAAGCCTAATTGACGTAAATATATTTTAGTACAGGCTGTTTCACATGAAAGGTGGTGTTAATTAAACTAGTGACCAATTTTTACCGATGTTATTTGAGAACGAGATTTCAAGATGCTCTTAACAACAACTGACAGTTTGTCAACACACAGTACTGAGGGGACTCTGATTTGACCAAGAATGCTTTTCGTGTACAAAAATTTGATGGTCGGGGAGGGGGGACTGCAACGAAAAGAAACAAATCAATCAATTGGCCACGGATTGTTCACCATTCCTGGGGTTGTTCAAATAAGAGTAGACAGTTATAGTTTCTTGCTGTCATCCAGGACCAAACTGCCGTCGTGATAAACGACCCCGGAAAACATGCTATAATACACAGACACAGGCAGCGATCCATGTGTATCATGTGTGATCTCAATGCTTCGACGAGTTTGGCGCTTTTTACAACGGCTAAACATGAAAGCGGCCCTTAAACTTGAAAAACTTCAAATATGGGATAGAGTAGCGAATTAAATCATGCAATTATACCATACAGAGGTGATAAAGTTTCGGAAATAAAAATCGAAACGTTGCCCGCGCCAACGGTGACAGAGGTTAATCAAAGAAAGTTATTGTACATCGACAAGGAATCGAATGGTAAGAGAACTTTACTCAGTGTTTTAGCGTGTTTAAAATTAAAATTTTAGAGGAATCATGAACTATATGAGAGAAGATTACTTGTAAATGGCAAATACGATGAGTGAAGTTCTCTTGTAGAGAAACGTGCATGGCAATTAAAAGAATTAAGACTGTGTTCGTTTGACAAAAGTCATCGTGCATGCAGAGAACAACCGGCAATGCATGAATTTCGCTTACGGTATTACATAGTGTAGTACTCGAACAATGCGTTCTCACTCTACGGTATGTACTACAAGCGAAAATGCGTGAAGAAATAAACGAAGGATTTGCTATTTTGTTTGTGAAATCGTATGCTTTTCACCAAGGTCTTACCTGCAAGACTCAGCAGTACAATTAGACATGCAAGAACTGCTCGAGTTTCGCTAAACGTGGGCAACATTTTGCACATTCGCCCATCCAAAGCTTGAGACCAGTGAAGTTTAAGGTGCCATGTGTATTAGACGGTAAAATGTTCAAGAAGACCAATCCATTGCCGCTGAGAAGTTCAAGCTAGAGTTTGTGTGGATATAGCGTGACACAAGTGAAGCACAACGACGCGACGACTACACAATGACAATATTCAATTACTGTCCTGTTATATATTAACACATGACGATAGAATAAATTAACATAGAAATCTAGCGCCTTTCTATTTTGTCAACAAATCGGTTCGGCGGGACTGGCGGGGCGTACGGGGGATGACGCATTTCACAAAAATTTATCGTTTATTGCAGGGAAGCAAATATATGTATGACATCATAATGGCCTCCTGGATGGATATATCCATGAGCCGGCCTCACAGGAATTATTCCCAACTCTGGGCGTTTTGTTTCTTACTCTCTTTGGCTGTCATTTTTATACCACAACGGAAAGGCGGTTTCCGACAGCGCGGGAAACCTTCTCTTATAAGAATCTTTACTAAAGTCAGTCAAGAATTATTTCAATCATACAACGAGCAGCGGCGAAAAAGAAATTAATAGAGTCGCGAATAGAGAATAATCCTTTACAAATATTTTAATCAACCGCAAGTAAAATCATGTAAGCTTTATCAAAACGAACACAACGGTGAAACGTATGCGGTGATCCATCCTGAGATCCGACCACATGTGGCCCCCTTTAAATATTGAGAACGACTGCGGGAGAGGCTACAGAGGCCTAGCCTACCCTGCCTGATCCTCCCTTGTATCTGCCCGATGGTTAATATCAACGTTGTGGTTTTGAAATCTGCATTGGAAGGAACTTCGTGGGGAAGTGACTGAATGGCTTTTGTTAGGTGAAAAAAGTCGCGTTGATGAAATGGAGTCACTAAACAAATTTGATATTTTTGGGAATGTTTTACAAAATCAAGGCCCAGACGATGTTTTTAATATAAAACCACATCGTATCTTCTAAGTAGGCTTCTTATGGACATCCAGCGCGATTTGATTATATTAGTGGAGACTAATATGCATGAGCGTTTTGCCAAGCGTAGCATGCAATAAATAGCCTCCTTTGCAGCCGCTGAAACGAGCGACACGCCAGCGGCTGCAAAGGAGGCTACTTGTATTGCATGCTGTAGAAGCCCTAAATGTAATAACTGGCCCTAAGTGTAATAAAGGCCCCAAGTGTAATAAAAATTGGCCCTAAGTGTAATAAAGGCCCCAAATGTAATAAAAATTGGCCCTAAGTGTAATAAAGGCCCCAAATGTAATAAAAAGTGGCCCTAAGTGTAATAATGGCAATTAACCATACAACGTCCTAGTTGGAATAAGTCAACGTTGTTATATCAATATATTACAGTGATACCTCAATTAAGCGGCCATCCTCTATTGAGCAGCCACTTTGTAAAGTCCCAAAATACCGTATTTGTCACTCCAAAGGACGGATATTCTACCGCATGTAAACGGGGTCTAATATGAAGCAAACGCCGCGGGCTTTGTAATATTAAGTATCGGCTTCGGGGTACTCATGGAACACGTGACTATGTGTGTGCTGCTACTCTTTGAGAAGCTGACCTTAAACCTGCTACTAAGTTCTATTCTGTATCCCTGTTCTAGGGAACTTACAAAAGTCGCTACTCTGCCAGTTTGTATGACAATTGCCATTATTACACTTAGGGCCACTTTTTATTACACTTTGGGGCCTTTATTACACTTAGGGCCAATTTTTTGTTACATTTGGGGCCTTTATTACACTTAGGGCCAATTTTTATTACACTTGGGGCCTTTATTACACTTAGGGCCAGTTATTACATTTAGGGCTTCTACACATGCAACCTCGGGGCACTTTCCTTCAACCGCATGTCAAACACGGGCTCTGGGGAGGAAGCGTTCAGTGTGCACGCAAATAGCAGTATAGCTTACGTAGCAAGCACAAAAGGAAAAGGAGAAACTAGAAAAAGAGAACATTCTCCCCTCGTCCGCTTACTCTCTTGCTCGCTCTCGCCATTCCTTGCAGCGAGCTCCAGTAACCAGGCCCGGGGTCCGTTGTCCTCAGTTTCTTCAGTGACCAAAAAACCTGATTTTCTGGCCCTGTGTGAAGTTTAAATGAAAAACATGAGAACAAACAACAACAAAAAAGTGAGATGTGGGAAATAAGGAACATCTGAACCAGAGTTCCGGATTGTTCCTTAGCTTCAAATCAATAAAACAAACACAAACACACAAAGCATTTTAGTTTCAAAGAACGTATCGAGAACGCATTTTATTTGAAGTTAAGGTTGAGTGTTCGAATTCCCACAAGCTATTACTCGCTAAATGCGAGCAGAATTTGCATCGAGTGTGGAAAAAAAATCTCTCGCCATTTTCTAGCGAACTGCCTCTTACTTGTTAAAAAAAAATAATTTCAAATAAGTCAAATAAAATGTCTCAGCCTGATCTCTGTTGACAAAAAAAAAATACGACATTACAAGTAAATAGGCTTAAAAGAGTGAATAGACTAGACGAAATATCAGAAAATTGCAATATTTAAGGCGCATGAGGCATTTTTTAGTAAAAGCTGGCAACAAGAGTTTTCCTATGTAATTTGTCACGCTGAATCCAAATTTTCTTGTTGCCATCCCTGATTTTGCATTTTAATGGGTGAAAATGACGTCATCATGATTGACAGCTGTTCGCGAACCCCTTAAAATAGTTTTGTCGCTATATTTCAAATTCGAACGAATATTTAACTTGAACAGGATAGTTTAGAATGTTCTATACGAAAAATTGTCGTATTTTTCGGATATGGCGCTGCTGTGATATTCAAAATGGCGGATCCAAGATCGCCGCCATATTCGTCAAATTTGATTTTTAGAAACTATCAGTCTGGTAGTCAAAAAAGACATGGAAATAAATACCTGACAATGAATTCAAGGTATCACAGTATGAAATGCAGTGCTGCTGGTCGAATGAAGCCATATTAAATATATAAAAGGCAAATCAATATGAAAAGGTCATTCAGATTCACCGCCGCTTGATTTTACGATCTAACGATATCACCGTTTTTCGATGATCATCCTCAGTCCCGGCAAAAAAAACTGTGCCTTTGAAGTCCTTATATCAAGAGCTCGTTCAAAACGATCATGCAATCTGCTGCTCCCGTGGCATAATCGAAAAATAGCGGAAACCTCAGGATCAGCAGAAAACCACAAAAGGAAACCTCAGACAAGAAAGGGGTTGGAATAGGAAAGGGCTTTGAAGCATAGAGAGGAAAGCTACTCCGAGGACAAATTAAAGTCTTACATTCGCTACTTTTGCTTATAAGTTCAAAGTTGCTACCAACAGGCTATAAAAAAAATTCGGAAAAGGCTGGAGCAACGCCTAAATTGCCATAGAATGATTTCCACCTTTATCCCTGCTTTTTCTTATCATTATTATTCCTGTGTGTGTGTAAGAGGAATATTCTGCATGCATTTAAAACAATAGTCGTAGATGTAGTTGACTCAGTGATAGGCTTTGGAATCAATAGTCATAATGAGACCTTTTACAGTAGGGACGACTAAGTTGCTATAATTTTGTGGATTGCGCTTCCTACCTAAATTCACTAACAACAATCATATATTTGCCTATATATTGTTCTCTTTCCACCATAATCGTCAGTTGCTACTTTTTATGTATTACAGAATCGCTTAAGTTTTGTCTTTTTTTTTAAGTTTAGCCTTTGAACGTGATGGCCTCAAACAATCAACAGATATCCAAAATGGCGGCACGGCGGCCATCTTGGATCCGCCATTTTGGATGACGTTCTACGCCCATCAATCACCCTATCCCATAATATAGATGCATTTTTTTGAATATCACATTGCCACTTATACATTTGAATTTCACTGATTGTTAAAATTTGAAAAGAAAAATCGGCGAAAAATTCATTGTAGAGGTTTGTGTGACAGCTGTCAATCATGACGTCATTTCACCTCTTAAAATGCAAAATCTGCGTTGGCAACAAAAAAATTCGGATTCAGCGTAAAATTTCGCATAAGATGGCACTTGTTGCCAGCTTTTACTAAAAAATGCCTCATGAAGTACGATTTTCCGAAAGTTCGTCTAGTCTAGAACGCGTTTGTCTTTCAACAGGCCGCGACGCTGGCCGCCATGTTGCGTGTTGCGTGGGACAAGAATCCCCAGGTTCCTTGCTTTCTTGGTTCAATACCATTCGCGTTTCCCGGGAAAAAGCCACAGAAACGGCAAAAATGTGCTTTAACTTAAAAGCTTGTGGCTTGTCCATTTAGCTTGTAGATCTCATCTCTACAAGATAAATTCATCTCGTGGCCAAAAAAAAAGAGAATTTCTAACCCTGGGTTCTACCACTGCCTCTAAACAAATGTTACACCAATAACTTGTAACTCTACAAACTTCGACGTGTATTCAGAAGATTGATTTTATTGAGTCGTGCATGATTCACTCTTTTTCATAGTGCGACAGATAATTCTGCATCTATAATATACTAAGGTAGTTCAAACGTAGCTAATTACTATTTGGGCTGACCAGGTATGGTCAAAACAGCGGTTGTTTTCTGTTGCCTTAGGGTGTCGGCCAGATGTTCACAATATCATTGTGATCCAACTCAAAACATAGCTAAATTCCATTCATCCTCCTTGACACCACAAAGAAAAACATTTAGTGATCAGCTTTAGCCTGCAATGGCGTAGCTATCTATGTATTTGAGCATGCATTCCAAGCGCCATAAAGTTGACCAGTATCATTAGGGCGGCTAAGTGAATTTGGTAATAAAATGAGGTCAAAGCTAGCCAAACATTCCATGAGTCCTTAAAAATAAGGCTGTCACAGGATGCAATAGTCTAATAGAATTCCAGTGAAACACAAATGTGCGATGCATTCGTGGAAACCTTAATGGTACGAAAACAATGACTTGACAAAATGATAACCTATTTACAAAATTGTAAAAATTGGTGAGCTTTGTTTTAATGTCTAACAGAAATATTGTTTGCATCCACTCAACTAGAAATGCAGGAAGCAAAAAATAGCATACCTTGTCCTTTTTGGCGGTATGCATGTTGACATGCCTACACTTATACAACGTTTACCAACTTTCACAGCATTTTCCTTCTAAAGTTTTACCGATACGTTGGGCATGAAAAATTATTCATTCTTAACTTCTCTTCCCGCTTCTCTTGCTCTAAAGGCTGGGGTTCAACGGGGGTTCAACATCCCATTCCACATTAGAAAATATTTTCCATTGTTTCTATAATAAGATGAACAAGCATTGTCAAACCGACGAAACTTGGTTATATTTTTCAAGGCATGTTCAACATGTTTATCGCTGTCTAAATCAATGAAAGTAAGTTCGGGAAATGCTCCATGATGATGAATCATGTCTAATTCTGCATGTGTTGAATTATGTTGAATAATCTTAAATGAATATGTTGAACCGTTTAACATTCATGAAAAACATCCGTAAATATCAAGGTTCAAATCTTCACAAGTGCTATATTTTAGCCATGCTTTCAGCTGATTTGCAAATTTCGCGCCAAGAAGAACAAAGGAAATGTTAACTGGAGATGTTGAACTAGTTTGGTCTCTGAACCATATGTAGCTTCCACACTATCTGGACACTACAATATACCTTGTCAAGCAAGCCACACTACCCAGTCTACCCTATCTAGAAACTACCCACACACGTGTGAATAGATACAACGATTTGCTAGCAGTGATCAGGCCACTAACAATAAGCCATGAGCCGCCTTGATGCATCAGACTTTGCCAAGCTGGCTACAAGCCAACATCAAAATATCTCGTTTCTCTTTTGGAAACCTGAGCTCTCTGCCACTGAGTCTACATTGTTCAAGTTCTCTACCAGCTCGATCAAGCTCCTCTGATATTATTCCAGGCTGTTCCTGCTCGCGAGATATCCAGTCCAAAGCCATCTGACTCCGCATGTCATCATCAATAATACGCTCATTGTAATGAGCAAGAACTTCTTGCCGCGAACAGTTCCGATCTCTCATTGCCTTTAGACTACCATTCCAGTGCAATAACTGGAAAATGGTCATAAGTTCCTGGAATTCTAACATAGTCCGCCCTTTGTTTGCCTCAAGCATAAATCTGAATGCACCAACCCCAGTATTTGGGTCTTGTGGGTTTTCAGGTTTAAGCATGACTGTGCGCCGTTTGGCGGCAACTTTTGCTTCAGCTCCTTGGGCTTCTTGTACTGCCTGATCTATGAAATCGTCTGTGATTTTCCTATGGATACAAAATGCAGTTTAACACCAGAAGAAACTATAAAATAACTAAGGAAGTATGTGTGCATTGATGGGCCATAACAAAACTATACACCTTATTCAATAAAGTTTGCTTTTGGCTTTGGTCATTGAAGCGCCGGAAAACAATGCTTGAGTGACCATCAAACAATGGGTTTCATTAAGACCAAATACCAATTCCAAAAGCAACCGTTTTTGAACTAGGTGTTTAAAGGAGCAAAGAACATGTCCCACCTAACATTCTGCAGTTATTGGCACCAATATGATTGCCTCTCAACTTTGGATAACAGTTTTGAATTCTCCCAACCTCCCTCCCAAGTCAAGTGTTTTGTCCCATGTGGTGCACGTTGCCCATCACAATATTAGCCTGCAGGAGATTTCTCTCAATTTACAGACAGTTATAAAAGAAGGGGCTGGTGTTCTGTCTAACATGATAACAGTACTAACAAACTGACTTGCCTTGAAGGATGCTCATTAAAGACAGAATTCATCAGTGCAATTTTTGCTGCACTTCTCCTAGCTTCTGCCTTGGTTGGACAGGGCTGAAAACTGCCAAAGCAGCTACCACCAGGCAAAGTAACATAACACACATATGGTGGTTTTTCTGAGAGTCCTGGCTCATATTTCACACAGTCACTGTCCTTGAATGTTGCTCCTTTGGACTTTTTCATTTGCCAGAACTCCTCCAGCGCTTCAATAACATTGACTGAAAGAAAAACATTTATGGACACTATCAATAATCAAATCACATCAAGGATTCTGTCTAAGGTGTAAGTAAAGAAAAAATGAAACTCATAGCAAGTATGGGCCAATTTATGGGTCATGATACAGCTCGCGTAAGATCTGAACCTATTGGATTGATACCCTCAGAGCAAAACAATAGAGGGTCATACAATAGAACGAGGAAACAATAGGATGCTTTGTTCTGCCTATCCAATCACACAAGATTTTACAAGTAGCTGTATCATTCCTGAATTTATGTGGGAAAAGTTGTCATGGGAAGAAGGGATAACACACCTAGCCGAGATATTGTACTCGAGGCAGGCAGTTCTCCATACATTTCTTTGTAAAACACAATAAACTGTTTACATGACAGGGGGGGGGGGGGGGGGGGGGGGGAGGGGGAGCTCCCTTGTATATGGCATACGGGAATGTGCCGCCATAAGGGTAATGGTTTTTGGTCTCCTCAGGTCTGTGGTAGGACATCGTTTTTCGCTTGTTTGGTCTCTGCATGATAGGGTATGTATTTCAGTAAGACATAAACAGTTTGGCCCTTCATCCCAGGACAACTTGTGCAAACCATTTGTGCATTTTTGGTTACTAGGATGTCTTGCTATCTTCGCAACAGAATAGACTAAATTACATATGTTGAAGACTGACAGGCCGTATAATTATTGTTGATTTAAGATGTGAAAGTAGTGACACTGCCAAGAAAAGTATTGACTTCAATGCCACCAAGTTTTCTCGAGACAAGTTTTCTCTACTAACAATAATAAAATAAATAAAAATTTTATTAACGTCTCAATCTTCTAGCAGGGCAACTGTGAGTGCCCTACTAATTGGTGAGATGAAAAAAAAACTGCTATAAACGCTTGCTTCGATTGCCTCTGCTAGAAGGGCTATCTATTCTCCCTGGACTCATATATGAACAATGAACAATGGAACCAAAGAAATGCATGCTATAATATAATGGCATAATTCATTTTTTACAGCAAAATTATGAAGTTTTATTTTCATATCCTTAATATTGTCGACATGTCGGCATTGATAACTTAAATAAAATATGAATTGCTTTATACAATTCAATCAAATTATTAAGCACTTTCGACAAGAATACAAGTTTTCAAGAGATTTGAAGATCGACGATCGAGCTGCTTCAATTCTTGAACAACTCCCGGAGTAATTAATCGATGAAAATCGATCATCGGATTGCCAATCGATAAATCGATATTAATCAATCAAATCAGTCAATTAATATCGATTAATATTGGCAATCGATGATTAATCGATAGTCACACGTTGATATATCTTAATTTCATCGATTTCCATCGATTATTATCGACTGTCATCGATTAACATCGAATTTCATCGATTAACATTAAATTTCATCGACTAATATTTGCTAGAAAAGAGGAGCTCTGTTATCAATGAAAATAGTACTGGCATTGATAAATAATACAGTCAACTCTCGCCTTGTGGATACGCCAACATTACGGACACCTCGCTATTATGGACAAAAGTTGGACCCCATCTAAGGCCTACGGTAAATGCCGCTACTTCAGTCGCTCTTCTTCTGTCGAACCTTATCCTTTTTCATAGGATGCCGCTTTATAATCAATAAATATCTATTGTTTTGTTTTGGAACAGCATTGCTTCGTCTACTGGTTTGTTCATATTTCTAAATATGCAACAACAAAAAAATAACAGTTTGGAATTCAACGTTGTATTTCAACTTTGATAGCTGCAAATTGATACCCAACTGCAATCATCAAATAAATTGTTGACAAAATCGGCAGCGCACACACGTTTTCGTCACTACCGTAAAACAAAGCAGTTTCACGTCCTAGTGTCCTGTCCACATTTAAAACGCGTTTTCAAAAGTATCCGTTTTCAAACTTATGCGGATTCGCAGCGTGTTAGTGTGGACGCCGGGAGATTCGGAAAATTTAGCTACTCAAAAAGCGATCAGTTTTGTTTGATGTTCAGTGTGGAAGGACAGCCTCAAATTAAGTGGTACAGTTGACGTCATCGTTTCCATTTTTATCCGGATTCGACCGTCCACACTAAAACGATATGTATGCGGATTCATTTTTATTCACTTTCTAGTGCGTTTTCAAACTTATACGAATTCGATGAAAACGATCAGCGTTTTAGTGTAGACGGAAGGCCTGAACGCATCAACAAGTATACGGATTCAAACGAAAACGTTAGTGTGGACAGGCCCTTAGTTCTGAAGAAACGGGTTGAAATGCATTTGATTTCATACATTTGCACGTGCGCGCTTTGTGTTCTGTAGTCAAGCACATTGTTCTCTGCCGTTGTCGTACTCGTTGCCGTCGTCGCATTGTAAGGTATTGCGGACTCTCCGTAACGAGAGTTGACTACTACTCCCCAACTGAGCCTGCGTAGCAAGCATTTCTCGTCAGTGTTTCAGAGGTCAGAGAAACGTTTTGCGCGCGGCCAAGTCATTGAATCTCGTATTTCTAAACTCCATGGAAATGCTTGCTACGCAGGCTACCCCCAACTACTACGGATCCACTACTACTCCACTACTACTCCACTACTACTACTACTACCTTTTCAGGGTGAATTGAATTCAATGAAAATCGATGCTAATCGATGTTAATCGATGATGATACTATCATCGATTGCTAATCGATAAAAGGTCACAAATTTGCTGTTCATCGATTAACCATCGATTCCCGATATTAATCGATTGATTAGCATCGATTATTATCGATTAATATCGATTTTCATCGATTATCGGTTTCATCGATTAATTACTCCGGGAACAACTGCATGTTTTAAGGCAAAGAGACCAATATATTTTCACCCGAAGGAAACGTCAAATCATGTATGAGAAAGCTAAAAAGCAAAGGAAATAGCAATCCTGTCGGCATTTTGGTCATTCACAAAGTAATTAACAACGCCACAATAAAAATCTTTTGTTGGACAACAAGATCGTTGAGCGAGCGAACCATACGTAGAACATGTCCCAAACGATGACGATTGCTAATCGTTTTCCGACTAAAACTCGAGCGATAACACTCCCTATGTTTCGTCTTTTTCCTAAACCATTCCTGGTATTATAATCTTGGTTTCATTTTCGTGCGGAAATTCACGTCAGTTACAAGCCGAAAGAGGTTGCCCTTTCGCCAAACGAAAGTGTGATGGTTCATGGCTGCCACTCTGATGTAGATTTCGGTTATGGGGAATGATATATGACATAATTTGCTATCTTGTGCACCCTTACCTCCCCCATAGCCTTGCGTGTGCTTCGCAAATGATTTGAGAACTGCATCTACGGCTTCTTTTAGGACGGATTTTCCTCCTGGACCGGCGGGTATCGGGCGATTCAACGTTCCATTCGGGCTAGATCCCGCCGACGACGAAGCCTGAGTTGCCATCATAGAACAAAAATCGCTTCTTCGCACTTAACTCGATTTCGATCAGCCCCTCTTTTGCAATGAATTCTGATATCTTCTGTAGCTAATTGATAACATCGTTTGGGGGGAAACGCGGTTGCTTTTCTTCGTATGGGTGATATTTCGACCCCTTTTGGCGCTTGAAAAAAGAATGCATACAATTTTTGCATGGGTCCTATCATCCGCTTATGGCGTCCTTGACACTGACATCACCATCCCCAGGGGGGAGGTGTGCGGCTCAACCCTACATATACGCATGCGCACAGAACAGGAAACTAAGACTAGGAAAACATCATCGGTGGTACAAACCACAACTCTTGTTTGCCAAATCAAGCGAAAAATGGGACCAAATTCGGCCATAAGTTCACTAAAACCTGGCTAAATTGCAAACGTAGTCTGGAAAAGTACGCTTCTACTACGTGAAATGCAATCAAAGTAGCGTTTTTGCGGTTAAAACAGCCTCTATCAAGTTGACGATCTTGTGATGGATGCGCCATACAGAAAAGGAGCTATTGTAGTCTTCGTCGTTTTATCACTAAGTATTTGTGGTTTAGCAGACTTTTATCCCTCGATATTCTGGTCACCCAAGAACCCAATGTGAGTAGCCTTTAACATTTAAAGTTTTGTCGCAAAAATAGACAGAGCCGAGAAAGTAATGAAGTCTTCCTGGTGCAAATCGGAGGCGCGCGAGCGACAAGGCACGAAATTTCTAAACGTGTGTAAGCAACCTGATATTGTATTTTGGAGTATGAACGTATTCTTATCGTTTTATTTTCTTTACTTCGTTGGCGTTGGCAAATCTTGAAAATTTTATGAAATAATTTCCAAAGTGACGCACCTTTCTATGTATGAATCAGAATGTTAGGTATTCATACTAGATAGATTAGAGAGAAGTCGGCTTAGTTTCCAAATGAATGCTTTTGAAAGAAACATTCATGAAATTGCAGTTTTTATTAATATTCAAGTGAAATTTCCGTGGACTTCTCGAAACTGAGGTTTCTAATATTTAGGGGTGTGCTTTGAGTTTAAAAACCCTGTGTGCGGTAATAATAGATAGGCTAGGGACAGGAAAGACTCCTGGATATTTTTACGACTATTTTTTACCACATGAATAGATTCTTTGTGCGTTAGTAACTTTATTTCTAGTGCTTTTTAAAATCACAATTTATGCATGACTGTTAATTCATGTCATAAAATTGTCATACTTAAATAAATGTTCCTATGACGTACTTAATACTTACTGTAGACTTTCTAGGATGTGTCGCGAATTACAAATGACTAAAGCTAAATTAATGGAAAACCCTATAGAGGAGTTGGTCTCAGATTATTGACAACTACTCTCCTGACAACAGAGATAAAGCCAATGAAAACAGCTAATTCTTTTATGCAATGTTTTCTTTTCCATTTTTCCAGAAAATATATTTTCCCCTTAAACATCTGTTTGTCATATTTCCATATTCATTTCATATTCGTATTTCCCTATCCCTTTTAGGAAATTCTGCTTAAAAATATCATGTTCTATAAGCAGAGGCCTGCATGCAAGACTTCCTGTGTTTCATAACAGGAACTATGATCATGTTACGCCAATTTGGGTTTTATGGAAAGTCATGAACAGACAGGCATATTGTGGTTGATAATAAAGGAGGAAATAGTCCTTCTATAATCTGTTTTTGGGATATCTTATCACATATTATGAATTTTAGGAAAGTTTTTGAATAAATGATAACAAGGAAATAAATTCCTGAAAGTTTCTTTGTTTTTCCATGTTTTGCATTCCTATAAAAGATAATCATTTATAAAGCTCTGTGAGAAAGGTGTAGGTACAAGAAACAATGTAAAACAAACAACCCACCAATAATTTTTTTTAAATTTTGGTTCTATTTTGTTTAAGACTGTAAAAGGCAAAAGCTGTTAGTGCAAGAAAAGTGATGTGGAAAATGTCCCTTAACTGTGACACACTGACAGAGAAACCATCAAACATACTTGCAACGAGATTCAATATTTGACGTTATAATAGGACAAAACAATTCAAGTTGCTATGTTGATGGACATTTTTGTAAAGTGCTGTTTCCTCAAACAATGAACCTGTTTTGCAAAACAGAAACTCGAGATCTTTGAGATGTCAGTTCAGAGCAGTTCACCTTTTGGTGTTTGGTAAATCCACAATGGAAGCCAAACTGAAGATCGTTTTAGACAAAGAGTATCAAAATGGATGGATTAAGTGGGCCAGAGCTGAGGGGGTCACAGTCTCCCTTTTACAAGGATTTCCCCTTACATTTTACTGTATTTGACAAGGGAATTTTTTGATTTTGCCCTCCTTTATTTCCGCATCCTCCCCCTTTATATCCTCCTGGATCTGTCCCTGCTAACCTATTTTCAAAAAGAAATAAACTAAGGGTGTATATCATTATAAGAAATATGATATGGCAGAAATGCACCACTTACAGTAACTGCATTCTTGACAGAGAAGAGAAATTGTCAACCCTACAGTAATTGTGGCAAGATTAAATATTTGAATTTTTTTTTTATTATTATTTAAACCATATTTGGCATTTATCCCAAGAGCTAGTAGCTCATCTAGGGGATAAATATTTGAATTAATGAAATAGTGACTAGGACTAAACCTTTAAAGAGCCCTTGTCAGCCACTCCTTTGTTATTGTTATCAGTCGATATCAGACAACGAAGTACGGGTAGAAATTTTAAATAGTCTTCTAAAAACAAAGTTTTATTATTCATTTATCGAATTCAATCGAAAATATTGCACTACATCCCCTAAATCAGCCGATGGAAATGGATGCTTTCTCTGTCTCGGTATGTTGCTAGGCTGACAAAATGGAGGCTGACAGAGGCTCTTTTTAAAGTTGTATTGTTAATGGACATTTTTGTAGATAAGATAAATAATAGAGGATATTGTAATGGCCACGGAGATACAAATTTTATCTTCAAGTGTTGAAAATTTATCTCACGAGTGATCACAGTGAAGGAGTGGGATACATTTTTAACACGAGAAGATAAAATTCGTATCTCCAAGTGGTCATTTAATGTTCTGTTTATTATATAAACATCAATGAAATACCAAATTCTAATTTTACTTGAGTTTAAGCCTAAAAAGCGAGCTTTGAGCAAAGGCAAGTGATGTTATTTTCACATGTGAAGATATCAAGTTTTCACGCGGGAGATCACCCGGTATTTCATTGGTGTTTATATAATAAACATGTATTGTAAAACAGAAACTCAAAATCTTTCAATATCACTTCAGGATGGTTCATCTACAAGTGTTTAATAAATCAAGATTGAATGGCAAACTATAAAGAGCATTTAGGGAAAATATTATAAAAAAGCTACTACAATGATTTTATACAATTGAATTATCCTATCAAATAAAGATTAACAAAAAAAAAATTATTGTGTGATTTCAGAAGATCCTCCCCCTCTCCTACAAGAGGAGTTTTGCCCAACAATATCTTGAAATATATATATTTTCAAGCAAAATATATTCATTTGGCTTTGATGTTTGGGACTTAGGGTCTGGACAATTAGACAAAGTCTCCTGCTATTTTTTTATGCCGACATGTAGACATTGGCCTTTATGTTACTTGATATTGTGCCCCAAAAATTGAAGTCTGGGATATTATTATTTTCAATATATCATTTGTTAATTATCCCCATTTCCTCAGAAAATCAATAATTAAAAGAAGGTATCATGTGATGTGTCTAGACATCATACATTATACAAAAGCTGGACATATGCATTAATTATATCTAACAATATTAGACCTCAAGGCTGAATGTGCTATATGATTAATACTGACCGTGAGGCGCAAACAAATGGTCTATTTAAAATCATGATGGAGGTCTAATTGTTTTAGTATAATCCAACTACTGGTAGTTGGTCAAGTTTTAAAAGCAATTAAAAACTGCTTCCCGCCCACCTAGTAAATTGTGAAATGAAGTTTTGTGTAACTTTTTGCTCGCTATAATGAACTTTGCAATTTAGACAAGATTGTAGATGAATGTAAAGCTAAAAAGTCCAACTTCATAACATTAATAAAGTAGTACATTTCCAGATGGTTCAACCTTGCATTAAATTGTCATTTTTATCAGACAATGATTGCAATGACCAGCTGCAGTAATTTCCAATTCTGTCATATGTACGTACTTAGGATATTTTGTCATGTGTTATATTATCTTCTATTATAATATAGCTACAATATAACACACACTCTGATTGGTCCAAATCTATACTCTATTAGGTACACCCTATTACCCTACACTCTATTACACCCAATAAGGAAATGATTCTCCCACGCTATATCATAAAAGCATTAGAGCACAACTTTATATGACTTTATCGGCAAATAGAGCACAGTGATGTTGGGAGGGACACTCGAAACGTTTTAAAATCTCTCCCAACATCACACGTGCTCTATTGCGCTGATAAAGTCATAGAAACTTGTGCTCTAATGCTTAATTACTATTATTATTATAGGTTTATGAACAACACTTGCCCAGATGGAGAGATTCGCGAAATGCGTGTCATGAAGCAGTCTATCCTCAGCTTCATTTGCCCAAACATCAACATAATCTTGAAGACTCTTCCTCGCCAACCCGACAAGACATTTTTGAATGAGAACCTGTGGATCATCTTTGATAATGAGAGCTTCACCAACTGTGATGTTAATACAACTCGTGTATCCCATCCAAGTAAAGGCTGGAAAAACATTATCTTGAAAAACTGTACCACACCAGATGATAACAACCTTAACAGACTTGAGGAATACACTTTAACATTCCAGACACTAGCAGCTACTGCAGATGCAATAGAATTTGATCAAGGACGTTACTATTATTTTATGGGTAAGTATTACTGTACATTGTAAGCCAAGGTTCTATATATTATTACAGCCATACTGTACTTTTGAGAAGGTTGAAATTATTGAAAATATTTTTGCAAATATTTTTGCGATAAACAAAGTTTATTTTTCTCTCAAGCAATTTCTTTTACACAAACACTTTTTTGGGGGAAGGAATTTAAGTGCTCTAGGAACATGATGCATTGTGTGCATAGAATCATGCTGATTCTTGAAGATCCTAAAATTGCTTGTTTAACATCCCTTACATACTGTAGTGGTTAGTGCAGTGGGCTGAGAGATGGGACCCCGGTTTATTGTCTCATCTGAAAGACATGCAACATTCCACATTATCCCCACTGAAGATTTGCGATTCTATCTGGGGTACCAGTAATTGAATGTAGGAGTTGTCCCAAATGCAGCAGCCTGGATCCCACTAGTGTCCTCGCAGCCACCCAGACTGGTACCACGCTGCGTTCACCTGTCGAGCATGACACTGGTCTTGGGGGGCTGCCAGGAGACTAGGATCCCACCTGCCCCAGCTGAGATTGCTGCTGGTATCCCAACATACATTATCTTCCAGGATGACAAATGTGCTACTGCATCCTTTAGAATGGCCGAACCTGGAACCCCAAGGGCATACCGTACTCCAGACTTTTTGTATCAGGACCCAAAAAATCTCAAAAGTTTCAGACCCCATATTAAAAATATCCTTTGCACCTTTTGGAGAAAAAGGTGTAGTGTCATCCGCAGGACCCAGTATGACTAAAACATACGTAGGATCAACTCATGTTACCCTTGTATACCCTGGTCAATGTACTGCCATATACAATATACAGTAGCTAGGTCAGCAGATTGCCTCTACATTTACCCTTTGGGCAGTGCATTGTATAGCAATGCTATACCAATAACATCATCAGAATTAATGAATTAGAGTACCCACAAAGGAAACACTATTGAGGTACTGTACAGATATCCATGCCAAAAGCTGCATTATAAAAAAATCATTTTATTATCTTTTGTTTTCAGCTACGTCTGATGGGACAAAAAATTCTGTTGCTCACACAAAAGGTGGCCACTGCGATGACAAAAACATTGGTATCAGATTGAAATTCAAAGTTTACTTTTGTAAAGATGATGGTATGTATACTACCAAAACCGGCAGACTGGTTTATTCACCTCCGGAAAGAAACATTCACGATGTAGTTTGAATTCCTTTACTGAGGTCAGCAATGTGTGTGACTCAAGCATTTTATTTTGCAAATTTGCAAACTAAACACATACCAGTAAAGCCATCTGCTTGTGTTTTCTAATAATTTTATGAGGTAAAGAAATACAAATCAGTGTGTTATTCCCCGAAATGTAAGTTTTTGTTTGCTAGTGACACAATGCATGAAATGATTTCGTGTGAAGGAATGCAATCAGACTTGTCAACGTTTTTGTCTGAGAGGAGCCTGATGAACAGTATATTGTCTACAGTTACAGTAACAGCAAGGTGAATTTTACCCAACACACGAACTATACTAGACTCCTCTGCAGATGCGTCTCTCAAAAAGAACGAAAGAAAACAAGAGAAATGCGAAAGCACTGTCTTGGGTTTCCTGTTTTATGAAGAAACTGGAAGCTTATTATGCTTTCCCTTTGCAGAAGGTGTTTGAGGGTGGTATCTTTTAGGGGTTGGAATTCAGTACGACCATGCCACTTTTGGGTACCCCCCCCCCCCCCAAGCCCTAAGTAAATTTGCATTCATTTTTCAGTACAACCCTTTTATGCAGAGCACCCATCATTAGCTACCAATAGCATCTTACTTCTGACAACTTCCCTAACCTATCTTTAATTGTAGATGCGAAATGCCAGAACCAAAATGAACTGGGAGTACTGAAATGCAATTCAGATTTTACACAACCTACAACCATCCCATCCACTACTGGCCAGGCAACAGAACCATCCAATGCTACAGGAACAGAACCGCCCACAGCTGCAAACAATTGCACTAGCAATACAGCAACTACAAACCCTGATGCAGAGGGACGAGTGGGAACTCCTGCTGCAACCCTTGAAGAATTGAGTATGCAATTGATTCAGCTTCATATTGATGACCTGTGGCAAAAGTGTTGTTTTCCCCTCTAGTGACTATTATTATCTAAAACAAAAGACGGACTTCTACTTTTTTTTTTAACCAAAAGGGGGGTGGATATCCACCCAATCCCCCCCCCCCCCTGTATCCGCCCCTGGTAATAGTGAACATTGCTTTGGATCCTGGGTGTGAACTGGATGCAAAGATAAAGCTCTAATATTGAAAAGTGAGGCCCAAATGAAATACACTAAGCCAATCGGAAAAAAAAAAACAGAAAAAGCCAACCAAATACCTTTAACTTAATAACAGACATTCATAAAGTTTGGCTAGAAATGATACAAAAAGCACAAGGGATAGCGATCAAAGTTTCAAAGTTTAAAAAAAGAAATGCTATGACGTCAGATGAAAACGATCTATAGGGGTCGGGATCTTTACAAATTGTATGGCAGTGCTGCAATGCATTAATGAAGCAAATACAAAGAAAATCACAACCGCGAAAGGCTGGTTTATGCCTGATAAAATCCCGACCAATGTGCAACTTCATTGTACTCTACATTTTCTGATCTTTACAAATTGTGTGGCAATGCTGCGATACATTAATGAAGCAAATACAAAGGAAATCACACACGCGAAAGGCTGGTTTATGCCTGATAAAATCCCGACCAATGTGCAACTTCATTGTACGCTACGTTTTCTGAACTTTAAAATGATGATTTGTCTAAGTCAATGTTTATTATTGTCAGCGTTTTATAATAGTACAAAAACACTCACAGTCATGCTTTATCAGGGGGCTACGCCCTCCTTTTTATTGATCACCCGATAAAGCACGACTGCTCTGCAAAAGTTTTATAGAACAGAATGCTGATGAGTGTTGAAAACCTAAACTGCAAAGTGGTAAATTGAATATCTTCTTTCCAGGATGGTGGAGGAATGCAGCATTGATACTTGTGGCTTTGGTTTTCCTACTCATGTTGATAATGATCTATTCATGCTACAAGTGAGTGTTTGTTCTGTAGCAGGGGTGTTGTTGTACAATGAGTTGGGTACTTGCAAACTGTTCTATTGCAAGATTCACACAACATCTAGAAACAACAGTTTATTTGATCTAGAAAGAGAAATAACACCGCAAATAGCAAATGCTAATATACAGAGTCTAGGCGGTAGTTAGCAGATGTGTAGGCGCGATGCCACAATGTGTTCAATGTTATATGAATATAGCAAATATGACGAACGTCTCGACCAATCAGCGCGCGGAATGGCTTGAATAATAATACTAATTATCATTATTACATGAAATCACGGTTAAGTGTAATTATTTTTGTACTTTCAGGTATAAAGTACACAAGCATTTGTGCTGTACACAAGTTAGTTCAAGTGAGAAGAACTCTCCAGTTCCGAGCACTAAGATCTCTGTTTCACAGTACCCACAAGACACCCATGGCACTGACACACTTAGAGGATATAGTAACATGTCGTTTGGTGATTATACAGATGGCAAGCCAGGTGCCAAGATTGGAAATGGAACTAAAGTGGGCAGTACACCAGATGGGGGCGTGTCAATGGAGTCATCTAACCCAGCAACAGGGAAACAAGTAACTCAAGTCAGGACAGTGGAGTGGGTAGTGATACAAATAATACAAAGAGCCAAGAGCCAGACGTAAAACAGTGTAAAGGCTTGACAGATGACGAGAAAGTCAATAACTTGAGAAATAGCACCAAACTCACTCCAAAAGGAAGTGTCGAAATGCAAAGTAAAGACAAAAAGAACAAGAAGCTTCCAAAGTTGAAGACCACGCCCAAAGCTGCTGCTGGTAATGCTGTGGTGTTCAACCCCAAAGGGGACGGTCATATTAATGAGGGGTTGGATCTCGACAGTCCAGTGAGTCCAGAAAAGATTGTGTAGGGGTGGTCAGGTTAACAAAGACTGCTCAGAAAATCTCGGCATATGAATTGATGATTCCAGCTATAAGCCCGCGCGCTCTTCCTTATTCAGAAATGCCCAAGCCGTGTCCCACAACTACTAGAATGCTGCGCGCGCTTTTTTAACAGTTTGTTCGATAAATGTCCCACATTTACCGACATGAAACGCGCGCGTGCGTTATAGCTGGAATGGTCACTGTTTAATTTTCACGTTTTCAAAATGATTTCAGTTTTGCTGTATCACAATCAGTGCACTTCCTAGGAGTCCTTCACAGGCCTGAGCATCAGGTCAAAGCGAGGGCAGCGGTGTAGCCAGGGGGCACAGGGGGTCGCGGGCCCCCTGGAGGGGCAGATTAACAAATGAACCAACCATAAAAATAGGTTGTAGAAGAAATCAGCGTTTCACGAAATGATGTTTTATTGATGTTTTTATCAGTTCACGTTCACGATAGCGCTCAGCGCTATTTTTGCCTAGTTGCCATCGCCAGATCCTCAGGGACGGACAATTTCGTTAACATTTTTGATTCGTTGAAATCACCTAGTGGTGTGTGCATTCTAAAGATGGATGCTGAGTGAACGCCGTGTGATTGCTGTATAATGCAAAACACCAATCGCTTGAATATCAGTGGCGACTACTTCCTTGCTGGTGCGACCATAATTATGTCGACCCGACTAAAGATTTTAGACGCAAAGTCATAACACCAATTCAAAATAGAACATAATATGATTGATTGCAAAGTAATTGTAACCGCTACTCACGACACAGTCTTCCAAAATCCACTCCGGTAGTCACTAAAACTATTGGATCGCCATTGTGACAAGTGTCTTGAGTTACTAAAAAAAATAATTTATAGTCTTGCCTGTAAATACAATTGAACACAAATTTAGTAAGATTCATACGCACCGTACACAAATTATATAGATACTCAATTTGTATTAAAATAACTACAAGTGTGGTTATAGCTGACTTATCGTTGGTGTTCAATAGCTTAGGGGCGGAGAAGGGTGTATAGTCCTTTCTATGAAAGATGAGAGCCCCCCTCCCCAAGTACATCATGCAGCTGACTTACCTCAAACATTTAGACGTAGCATTTCCAACGTTGTATCAGCTGGCTCTGATTACATAATGGTTAGTTTTTTAGTGAAACGTCTTTGTAATTGTGTAAAGGCTTATTGAACCAGAGATCGATTTATTATGTAATTCACTCTCATTAAAACGTTGATTTCAATGTATTTTGTCGGTTCGTTATGTTTAATAAAACTGGGCGGCGAACAGAATTTGAGGTTAGGGGGTTCACTGGTTCACTGGCACTGGGATTTCATAGACGGAGAAACCAGTGGGGCATTCAGTAGACTTTTAATTGTCTGTGATCTCTCTGAATACATGAAAATGTGTTGAATGCCTCACCGGCACCGTCCATGAAAACCCGATTGGTAATGGTTCACTCTTGGTGATTATAGCCCCCTATTTATGCCACACCCTTGTAGTTAGACTGCTTGCAGTCCCTATGCTTCTTTGGCGAAGGTCCGTGAAAACCAGCACGTGGAAGAAACTAGCGCCGATGGTCGGCTTTGAAGATATAGCGAAGGCACGATCGTGCCTCAAGGAGCGAGAGAACGCAAGAAGGCGCAAGAACGTGCCCGCAGACCGCTCCTCTGGCTTCTACGCGTTCGTTTTCACTTAGTTCGCCGACGAAAGGGACTGCACGCAGTCTACTTGTAGTACACCACCTTGCATACTATGGTCCATATGCCCCCTGGGGGCTCCCTATATTGGACAATACGGGGATGCTCGGCCCGAAAGGTTTTCAGGCTGGAGGCAAAGAAAGGGGACCTTTTTCAAAAATGGCGGAAAGTTGCATGGAAACGAGGCTGGAAATATGAGCATACTTGGCAGCTGCCTAGTGAAGCCTTAGCTGGTGAATAGGGACCGATAAGAATAGAAAATCAGAAAACACTAGACACTAAACGGGTTTTCGGTTTCCTTCACCAGCTAAGGGCTTCCCTGGGTAGCGGTAATGTTTGCTAATATTTCCAGCCTCGTTTCCATGCATCTTTCCGCCATTTTTGAAAAAGGTCTTATGGAAAATTGCAATTTTGGTATAAGGGGTCTGTATTTCACCGGTTTTTCAAAAGGGTACTTTTTCAAGGCTTGATATAAGAAAGGGGTACCTTTTTCGGCTTTGGTCTGCTCTAAAATTGGTATAAAGAAGCCGGGCCCGTACAAAAGTTTTTTCACCATACTCGGATTCTTTAGCAAACCTTTGGGTGCCCCGGCGCTAAATGGGTATATATTTAACTGAGACTCCATTGTTTCAATACGTATGACACATTCAATAATTAATCAAATGATTAACCATGAAGCTGCCGAAATATAACAAAAGTAAATGATAGCGCGCCTACTCTGGCACATTTTTTTTTACCACTGTATGCATTGCTACGCGACCTCAAAATTCACTTTTGCGATTGGCGATTCTCAGCAAAGAAATTGCAATGTCAAACTTTTTGCGTCAGAAAGCTAATAATTCTAGGGTAGAAAGTCACACGATAGCTTACAATAATTTTAGTTGATTTTGCAATCAACGTCGACCCACTGATGTAGCCGAATCCAACGTTTTGGTTTAGTGATTGACGGCTAAAAATCGCCCATCGCAACAGTGAATTTTCAGGTCGCGTAGGCGTAGCAATGCATACAGTGGTAACGGCCACATTGCTCACATCCCACATCCACATATGAAACTCGCTCTTCCACTGAAACGGATTCTCGAGCTTGCCATACCCGACTAACTAGAATGGTCTCTTTGTAGTTTCTGCTTCAAATTAATTCAAACAAAATGGCTTTTAGCGAGGATTTACCCAACAAGTACTAACGCGAAAATCACTTCCGGCAGGTACGGGTTGCTCTGTGATTGGTTGGTCTTTCAGTTGAAACTGACCCCCTGTTATTCGCGGGCCGGTGGCGCGACAAGTCTTCATTCAGCATCTCAGCAACATGGCTGGTTCACTGCTCTTTTGGCTGCTAAATTTTACTACATTTTTTACCCATTTGCTCTGCTCTGATTCCTCGGCGAACAAGGAGTTTGTAAGAACCAAGACAGACGCCTATGATGAACTTTATAACGATGGCTTGTACGCGTACAACTTGAAGAATTTCTCCGCGGCGGCCAAGTATTTTGAGCTAGCGATTGCTGACTACAGGCATCAAGGGGAAGTTAAGGTTCAGTGTAGATCAAAATGCCTTTTGAAATTCAGGAAATCTCTAGCGAATCGCAACGTTCGAGGAGTCTTACAAGACTTGGAGCTCGAATATTTCAGGCTTACGATTTATTCTCGGAAATGCACCCAAATATGCCGCGAGAAATATTTGGGCAAGAGATCAGCAGTTAGCGCCAGAATCGACGAAGATTTCAGATATCGAATGCCGTATTCGTATCTCCAGTTCGCGTATTATAAGGTAAGTGCTTCATATTCGAGCAATAGACTCATTACGAAACGGAGTATTCGGAATATTAATTAATTTGAATCTCTTCTCAACGGGAACTCAGGTTTCTAAGGAAACTTTGCGTGACAAGCATGTAGTAGGTCTGTCTAGGGGAAACGTAGGAATCTAACCCTTGCTCAAGCACAATGGAAGACTGTCTTTCAAGAGTAGGGTGGGTTCTGTTACATTTGAAATTATTATCGGCTGTTTGTTAGACCTTTGAACTCAAGTGTTGAATTTGTGAGGTGGACTATTGAAGTGGGAATTGTTTTTATGATCGTAAACAATGAATCAGACAATTTCCTATTGTTTTGTATTCTTCCATGTCAGCATGAGTGTCAAACAGCAAAAAAATTCTAAAACTGTAGCGTGAGTGAGGCGTGTCACATCAGCAAAATTCCCAAAACTGTATGGCCAGAGTAGAAAAATTCAGTTGTCTGAATTTCTTTGGCAATAGAGCTATTGCAAAAAAGTAACCCTAGTTGCATTCGGAACAATGCACCAGTCAATGGTAACCAGTCAATTGTAAATAATTTTTAACAAACCCATTCTTCAGTGATCATGCCAGAGATCACATAAATGACATTGTTGTTTCAAAACAATCTGAGTTTTTTTGGGATTAGTTTTATATTATAATGTATCAGTCAATTCCAGCGCTGACCATGCCCCCCCCGGCAACCCCCGGGATTTTGGTCATTTCTAAAAATAAAACTGAAAATTCCCCGCCCCGGGCTAGCAGAAATGCAAAATACCCCACGGCGGGGAACACAAAAGCGGAAAAATGCCCCACCCCCGGGACGAGAAAAAGACGGTGAGATTTCATCGACTCTGCGTGACAAAGCTTCACAACAAAAACTTCAACTCCATTTATACTGTCCGAGCATTTATTATTCGTTTCAGTAAATGTACTTTAGTTTTCTCGTCTTTGAACGAGTTCTTATTTCACTGAAAGTGAGACAAAATATAAATAAAGAAGTGAAACTAAGGTATTAGTACAATATCGGTAGACATTCCTAGGCCATTCGCCGTTGTAGCCATTTCTGCAAATTGTCTCAATGCGAAATTTACCTTTATTCTATTTGCAGAGCAACTATTTCACAGTTATGTTACTTGACTTTTTGCGAAATTGGAACTCTTTTATAGTGTCACTTCATATTTGTTTTTCCACTGAGACGAAATTGCGAAATCTGTTTCTTCTCTATAGAAGACGTTAACTGCGAAATGTGCAAATGTGTCTTCCCCAAACGTGGTGTATACGGGCCATGCTCTGTATTATATTTTATGTGGCGTTATTTTCTGTAACTGAGACTTTGTAACTGCCAAACGATAGTTATTGTAACTGGTGTTGTAGTTCGCAAAACCCGACGCGCTTGAGATGAGAAAACCAAAATTCCCCACCCCCCTCCCCCGGGGAAAAACAATTCCCGACCCTGGGGCCAGGGAAATTTTCAAAATTCCCCAACCCAGGGAAGGCAGTGGTGCGCAAATTCCCCACGGTGTCCCGGGGGGGGGATGGTCACCGCTGGAATTGACTGATACATAATGAGTACATTTTGACATTTTGATGTTAATTTCGTTCCGAACATCTTTGGGATGTACTTCGGATGTCTTTGGGACAGTCTCGGGTTTGGTTGGAAAGTCGTTGGCTTATGTTGAAAATGTATTATCAGAATCAAAAGTACCTCGCCTAAATTGTTTCAAAAGCTGGCAGGTCTAGGTATGGATATTCTGGAATCACATTTTTGAGATTGTTTATACCATCTCCAAACACCACCTAGAGGAATTTCCTTTGAAAGATACACCGCAGTGATTGTATTGGAAAAAGTGGTGTTTTGACTGCCTATATCCTGGAATTTCCAAGGTCGTGGTAATTGGAACATTTCTATGGAATTACACATTCCTGATGAATTTGCTTGTTTGTTACTAACCTGTGGTTAATGAGGCTGTGGTAGCAGCTACCACCCTGAGATTATGCTTGTATTCATTTTACGTGAATGAAGCAGGGTGAAAATGTCTGCAAACTGTTCTGAAAAAAATACTACCAAAATGTAGCTATTTTAAAAAAGACATGATCAAGATTTTTGGGAAGTTGTGAGGGGCATGATCCCATTCTGCCATCCCCCCCCCCTCCCCGCCTCACAAAATAATAGGCTTGGTTAATGTGTCTTTAGTCCAAGATGAAATTGTTGAACACAAAATGAATCCCAACAAGAAAACCCCCAAAGCATCCTTTGCACCTCCTCTTGGCTGCCATTCAAGCTGGGATAATTGGGATCTGCTAATGTGTAAGAGTTCAGTTTTGTATGATCTTTTTTTAAAGATGGGCCAAGTCATCAAAGCAGCAAGAGCAGCAGTCACATACTTAGAAACCTCACCCAATGAAGAATTCATGCTCAAGAATTTGCGATTTTACAAGCAAATGCCATTGATTGCTAATGACTTGCTAGTGTCTTATGAACCTGTAGTCCATCAAAGTCTATACTTCAAAGCTGTCAAGCTCTACGAAGAGCAAAAATGGGAAATGGCAATTGAGCAATTTGAAGAAGCTATAAAGGAGTATCTAAAGGCCTATGAAAGATGCAAGCTCAACTGTGAAGAGCTGAGAGAAGCAATAAAATTCTTGGGAGATCAGGGCTGTATGGTGTTTATCTTGATGTCCTAAGTTGCCGGTCTCACTGCCCATTGACACTAAGTAACATCAAGGGAAAGAGTGTTGACTATTACTTTGCTAGACACTTCAACTATCTACAGATGTCATATTATAAAGGTTAGTTGCTCATGGAAGACAATATTAAATATGTAAGTCATATTAAAACAAATTCCATGACAGACAGATGGACAGGCAGGCAGAAAAACAGGACACAGATTGTTACGAGTGACAGACAGGCAGGCAGGCAGAAAAACAGGAAACAAATTGCTATGAGTGACAGACAGACAGACAGCCTGAAACACAGGACACAGATTGCTATGAGTGACAGACAGACAAGAAGAAACACAGGACACAGATTGCTTTGAGTGACAGACAGACAGGCAGGTAGGCAGGCAGAGTGACAGACAGACAAGACAGATTGTTGTAGTCATATACAGTACCTGGAATGTTCTGTTTCCATTTCAGCTGACAAAATCAAGCAAGCAGCTGAGTGTGCAACCACATATCTTTTGCTGGATCCTGATGATGCTAATATGTTTGACAATCTAAAGTACTTCCGTTTTTGGCTCTCTGAAGTAAATGTTGGGGGCAATCAGATTGAAGCAAGACAGGTATGAGAATAATGTGAGCAGGGTTTTTTAAAGGCATGATGCCCCCAGGGAGGGTACTTAAAAAAATATAAAGTCAGAAGTTTCAACCCCCCAAAAATTTTTTTTTCAACCGCAAAAAAATACCTGGTAGAATTTTCAACCCAAAAAAATACTTTTATTACAAATTTCATACCCAAAAAAATACGTCGGACCTCCCCGTCATTTTTATATCCGAGTACCCCCCCTGGGATGATGCCCTAATGCTTTGGCTTGCTCTGTTTTCAGTAATGTGTGATATCCAGACAGGGGCGTAGCCAGGAATTTTGGTGGGGGGGGGGGAGGGGCAGATAGTGAAAACATGGGACGAAAATTTTCAGACCTCCTCCAGCAAATACAGTAGATGTATGTGAAAATCTCCCGAGAAAGGGGACCCCGGCCCCTGTGCCCCCCCTCCTCAATGTCTAAGAAATGTCTGTCAGTATAACAGTATCAATCATGTTTTTTTTTGTCAATCACAGGAAATTATTGACTACCATCGTGAAATTGTGCTGTCTAGCAAACTCCTAAACCTTGCATTGGTGTACACTGATGAGGACAAGGAAGAAATGTCAGATGAGCTTTTTGAAGATAGTGATGAGCCAGATGAGGATGAGGAACACAAGGGAAAGCTGAGGTATGAGTTATGCTAACAAAATGCAATTAAGACAGATTGTTAGGACTTCAAGCAATGCTTGGCCAAAATATTTGTTACTAAAAAGTTTGATACCTATTACCTTCACTTTGGTTTGATTTTGAAAGTTCCCATGAAATAAAATAAGCAGCAGGTCCCACCAAAAATTTCTCATGGAGACCTGAGAAACTAAATTTCAAAGTTTTGTATAATTCAGGGATATAAAGGATTGCCATTGGCAAAGATTTCTGTGAACATTGCATTTTATTTTCGTTCCTATGAGAATTGTTTTTGCAATAATCACAGATTCTCACTTCAGTCACTTACAATATTCATATCTTCCAAAATCACCAAAACCAAATCAAAGGTTTCTGACTTTTGAGTAACAACATTTTTTACGATTTCTTGTTCAAATTGGACGAAGTTCTGAAAACAATTTATTTTAATTGTTCACAAGTTCCTAGACATGTAGTTGCTTTCATTCCAGGATCTTGTCGAAGGGGAAGCGCCAGATTACTCATCAATCAAACTCTCTGGGCTGGGGCCATTGAGGGAAGCATCTGAGATCAAACCTGTTGAGAAACTTATAGAATCTGGCAAATACAAGGTCTGTATTATAAAGTATCCAGTGGCATAAGCACTAGCCTATACAGGCCTGCAGGCACTCCCTACAAATTTTTTGGTGGACTTTAGTGTGGTTCCAGAAAATATCCCCCCCACGGGAGGGATTGGAAATTCCAGAGGGGTGGGTCACTTTTCAACACCCTTCTGGGGGGGGGGGATATTTTCTGGAACCACACATTAAAAGAATTAATTATCAAATCCTGCATATGCCTGAGGCTGTGCCTGCGACTTTTAAAAATCCTGTGTAGTCCCTGTTATGTATTGATGAATCAGTGGTGGCAGCCATTTTAGTGGCCTTTTATGGTGCAAACTCCCTGTAGTGCTCAACCTGAGATCCTTCTTCAATCATTTCAAGAATAATTGTTATATATTGCACATGCTCATATTATAAAGGTTTTTTTGCACCTAAATATTTCCAGGGAGTAGAACTGACGATGAAGGAGGAGGCCCTGAATGGGACCAACAGATTTGTGGCTGATAACTTTTTGTCAGAAGACCAGTGCAAAACTCTGATGGACTTAGCAAGGGTATGACTGGTATTCCTCTTGACATGCTCTATTTGTGTCGCACCCCATGCAATCTCGTCCCGAGAGCCTCTGGCCACCTGGCCAGTGGAAGGCGACAAAACAAAGACTCTCGAGGCAGACTTAGATTCTAGGACTTCTGTCTTAACGAACACGTCTAAATTGTGACAAAACGTCGGCAAATGCAATTGCTACTCTAACCAGTTCCAGGGGAGATGTTAAAGAACCACTGAGGACGTAACAAACCCTGTGGCAGTGACCACCCTCAGTGTCTGTGTTCACAGTCGCTTGGCTGCCAATGGCGCCATTGAGACCCAGCGTATGGGAAGTCAGGCTCCGATATTTGTATTTTTCTTTGAATTTTATCTGATTTTTGACCGTTAAAACTGTGAATTCTATGCATGCTTGTGAAATTGGGTTCCTCCCCATCCAGAGCAATGGCTCATCGCTTTCCGCTGGCCAGATGACCAAAGGCGCTGAGATTGCACCCCATGCCTTGACCCCAGGGGGATACTTGGATATAAAAATAACGGGGGAGTCAGACATATTTTTTTGGGTATAAAATTTGTAGTAAAAGTATTTTTTTGGTATTTTGGGGGGGTTGAAAAATCCGTGCATATTTTGGGGGGTTTGAAACTTCTGACAGGCTAGTTGATCATCAAGATACTGCCTTAGGCTAAAAAAGTTGGGTATTTTTTTGGGTATCAAATTTTAGGAGCAGGTATTTTTTTGAGTATAAAATGTATGGCTCGGGTATTTTTTGGTATGAATTTTGGAGCTCTGTTGCCCTCCCCCCCCCCCCCCCCATCATTTTTATCTCCGAGTATCCCCCCTGGGGCCCTGACATGCCCTCTGTATGTAGAGTACTTACCATGCCTTCTTTATACATCACCCCTGTCTCAGAATTACTCATGAAACATATCTGTCATGATATTTACTTGAGAACATGAACCACTAAAATTTAAAACATCTAAATATGAATGAAAAATAAATTATTAAAAATAAATTTCACTTCATTGTTTCAGTGCAAAAATAGAACTCACATTCATGGTATTTAATGTGTAATCTCCAGGGAAAAAACCATACCCATGGATCCATGCAGGGAATTGGAAGTCCAGATATAGGGTCAATTTGCCTGATTTTTCCAAGAAGGAAAATATCCCAATTTTCTTACTAATACCACATTTTTTCATTTAAGAATTCCAGAGAGTCCTTTGGAAAATTCCCTCTGTGACTGGGTGTGGATTTTTTTCTGGAATCATAAAGGACGATTTTAGCTGTAATGTACCTGTATGCACAAACTGAATGTCGTTGAATGAGTGATGTTTGTGAAATAGGTGCAAGGAGTGCACTGCGTCCTGGTAATTGACTTACGTGCGAATGGCATTTCTAAACTGAAAAGTGCATGTACACTTATAGCTGGAATTGTCAATTAATAAAATTAAATAAAAGCAAAAAAAAACATGTAATTTATCAAACATATATACCAATATGAAAAAAGTATCAGAAAGCCGAATTAAATGAAGTATTGGAAAAGTGCAGTAGATTAGAGATCAGTTGATTACCCTTGCTGACCACTTGATTAGAATTTTACTAGATTGAGTACATGACATGAAGTAAAGGTAACATGAACTTCTAAACCTGCAGGTTAGTAAATAATAGCATGACCTCAACAATAAATATATAAATCGTTATTGCCAAATCAACTCTAAAACTTTATAACCTATATTATGCAGAATAATTTTTTCAATGATATTTTGAGAACATTTAAAAAAATTATTGATGCAGCATTTGCTAAAAAGTGTTTGTAAAAACTTAAACTAATGACAAATCTGAATACAATGGCGATATACTTCGTCGTGGCTGGATCCAGAGGGTTCAAACATTTCATGTGGAAATACACCAGTAAATCTACTAAAAATTTAATTGAATATCAAAAAATAAATCTAAATTTTATTTTCAGTTAGCCTGCGAAAGCCAACACCACTAAAGGCTGTCGGGCCGATTGTCGGACGGTGCATTCATACGCTGCGATTTTGACACCGAATGAACGTACAAAATCGGCCCCGAGAAATCGGCGCGTGTTAAGGTTACTGAGAACCTTCGCCTCACGTCCTCGGCAAAACAATCATACACGCCCTTAGTTTAACCAAAATATGTCAACCTATATATCGTTGGAAATTTTTTTGGGCTATTGCAAAAAGAAATCACTTATTGATACCTGTAATTTTTTTAAAAATTTGACCTTCGAATTTAAATGTTCCATAACTTTTGAATAAAGCAAAATTTTAAAAACGCAGACACGGTTTTTGAGAAACGCCTTGAAATCAAAACAATGTGTTACTTGGGAGTCAAGGTCCAGCAGTTCGACAGCGTTATCTCACACCCGAATTTTTAATAAAACTTAAAAAAATTGTATTTATGAAAAAAAATTTCTTTTTGCCACAGCCCGCTAGTCCATTTTATAAGCTTTCCAACGATATATAGGTTGACATGTTTGGTTAAACTAAGGACGTGTATGTTTTTTTTTTCGAGCACGTGCGCGAAGGTTCTCAGTAACCTTAATCAGCCTTACCGCTCGCCAAAAGAGACTCCTGCAAAGAGGCGTTTCGCGCTCAAACCAGACATTTCACACTGATAACGTATTTTGGTTCAGTTTCGGTCAAAAGAATGATGTTGTCAATTTGACTATCAAAAGAATGATGTGGTCAATTTGACTAGATGATATTTAATTTTCATAGCACACAAAGCACTTTAAAAGTGAGGAAAATATTTTCAAATAAGACGAAAAAAGACCACTGGCAACTAATTCTTTTGACCAGATCCGACTGAAAATACGTCATCAGTATGGACTGTCTGGCTTTAGCACGGAGGCGTCTCACGCGAGTGTCTCTTCCAGCAAGCGCTAATGTCGATTTCCGCAGGCTTCTTTCTATGGGATATTGTAGGAACGTGAATTTCGATTATCGCGAAATATAACCTCGCGGCTAAAAAAGGAGAAAAGAAAACCGGAAAAGGAAAGAAGAGAAAAACAAAAGAAAATCGCTGTTATAAGAATAGCTTGTGCAAACTGTGTGTTCTTTGCGCTTGTGAGTCGTAAGGGTTTCTTGCGCCTGCACGTTTGTTTTGCCAACGTCTCACTACCATGTAGGCTAGCCTTTACTTTCATTCACGAATTATCCAAACTGAGTCCACATAGAGCATGCTCTAAGTTTTGAGTTGAACTAAGCGGTAGTCTGCGAACATCCGGTAGCTCGCGGGTACCGGATGTTCGCAGGCAAACTAAGCCGTAGATTGTTAGTTAATCGTGTTTGGTCCGAGGGTCATGCTTCACTATACATCTGTGGTCTTGATGATTTTGGTGTTTGTCAGAAGACTGCTAAACTTGGTGACGGCTACACTGAGCGTGCCACGTCTGACGGGAAGCCCTTCTCGTTCACGGAAAAGGAGACGTTTGAAGGAGTGACGCCAATGGCTGCTGTCAAGGTACATACATCTGTCAATCATTTGAAACCTTAAGGCGCGTTTACTCTTGCAGTTTTGCTGCAATTTTTGTCGCGCGAGTCGCGGCGATTTTTCTCTCAAGTGCACGTCAACTCAAAATCACTATGTAAACGAGGTACAACTCGGCGCGATCTGCCGCGACTTTTGTCGCGTGATGTCGCGAATATTTCGAACATGTCCGAAACTCTTTGCAACTTGATGCAATTTGAAGAAAAGAGAGCACAGAAATCACACCGGATTTGCATCTCGTTTACACTAGAGAGTTTGAATTGCAACTCGCGCGAGAAAACTCGCCGCGACAAATGCAAGTATGAACCGGCCTTAAAATCCACGAATGTAGGGTCCGACATTGCTACCATATGGTCGTCAGGGTTTGGCGGGAAATTTCAACCTAAGTCACCATTACCTTTCAGACCCAATTTAGAATGAGTTTTTCTTACTCTTTCAGTCGATTAACGAGGGGAAGACGGACTTGGGACCTGTAGAGTTGTACATAAATGCCAGTGACCGAATGCGCGACTTTGTGGAGGACTATTTCAAATGGAGACACCACTCTACTTCTCGTACAGCCATCTTGTGTGCCGCGCATCAAAACCAGGTACGAACAGTACACAACTATTCCTCGAAGGTAGGATGAATAGTGATGAATAGTCTATATTCTAAAAAAAACATGCTATCCCAAAAAAAAGATGAATAGTGGTGGATATACAACTAATACACCCTTTTCGAATATCCCACAATGCCTCATTATCCTCTTTTGACGTCAAATATATCTTTTGAAATGTGTTCGGTACACCAGAAACTGAATAGAAGCTTATTATTCTTTTGAAATGGAAACGAGGCTCTGGTGACATCCATCAACGCATGCGCGAAATTTGATACATAGTTGTCGAGGGAAAGAACTTTCTGCACATGCCCGAACTTTCAAAATAAGCCACTCGGCAAAGGGTATATGCTTCATCGCTGAATGTCACAATAGCCGCCTTATTTGAATATGAATGGTCCTTTTGTTTGATTATGCCTCGTTCTATTAGAAGACGACTATATGGCATTCAGCGATGAAGTAGATACCCGGCAAAGGCCTCGAATGGATGTCAGCGCGAGAAAATCTCGCGCATGCGTCATGGTGAGCTCTGGGTTTGAGAATGACCATGTTCTCGGGTAAGCGTGCGCAAGCGGCTCGGTTTCACGGCCGGTCAACAAGGGAACAGGTCTTTGTATTTTCAACTGAATCCTTACCGGTTGTGACATTTCTTGCAAGGGAAGCCAAGTGACTTCTGGGTGCGAAACTGTGCACGGAGTTATCATCTAATTGGCTCACACGGTCTGCATTGATTGCCAACGCAGGTCGCGTGTTTACCGCAGGCGTTTCAATAGAAGGCGGCTACTGGCGGTGAACCGCCGTCTACTTCACTGCTGACCGCCGGCAACTTTATTATTACTTCAATACTAAAGCAATAGTATATAGAGGATATTACACGGTGGCGCGAAGATATGGATTTTATTTTCGAGTGGCAAGAACAATATTTTACGAATGAGCGCAGCGAATGAGTAAAATTATTGTTTTTGACACGAGAAAATAAAACTCATATCTTCAAGCCACCGTGTAATTTTCTTTTTATTATATAGACAAACCAGAAAAAAAATATTCCAAATTGATTTCCAAGCACTTTGTTTTGACCGATATCCTCACTAGTGAGGATATCCTCACTAGTGAGGATATGGAAAATATGTCACTGAGGACCCGGATGTAGCTTCGTATGAGATCTACGAGTGGCGTATTTCCCAGTAAAACACTCGTGTCTATATAATAAATATGAATATGGCAATTATCTTGCCCTCAAAACGAAGGATAGCCTACCTGTAGGCGTTGGAGTGTTTTTTAGCGAGAAACCCGGAGTTCGCTCGAGTTCGCCATCTTTGGCCGCCATTTTGGAAAACGCGACGCGACGCGACGCGAGGGGAGGGGGGCGACCTCCCTACCCTTCGTATTCTTTGGTTCGATCCCAGGCCGCGCGACCAAAATATCCAAGATGGCGCCTGGCGATCTGAAACTCGGCTTTCTTCGCGGAAAAAACACTATCTACCGCCTGCAAGCAGGCTAAACGAAGGAAAACGCCTTTTCTGCTACCGAAATTTCAAAATTTCCCGTGGGGCATGCCCCCGTACCCCCCTAGAAGGCTCATGCCTTACGCCCTTCGTATAGGACCCCGAAACCCAGTCGCCTACTTCCAAAACGTAGCCTACTACTTCAAAACGTATTGAAACCCCTGAGTTTACCTGAAACAGATGTAAAGCTCCCTATTAAACTGTGCCTGACCGAGGGTATACGGCTGTAGTTTCTCAGCATCAATATATTTATTTGTACGCAGATACCAAAGACAAGGCCCATATTAGCCACCCTATCCATGCAGACAATTGCTTGCTACATCAAGATGGCCCTGAAACGTGTCCCAAAAGGTCCCCTGCCTTCACGTGGAGAGACTATAGGTAACATAAAAACACGCGAATCGAAGAACAGTAATGTGTGAGCTCTAAATGACCGATGGGATGGGGGTCAAGGGAGACCACGGGCGGATCTCAGATTTCAGTATTCCAAAAAATAGCCCCAAATCGAGGAACTACGATTCAAAAATTGCTATACCCCTGTGGCAATTCCAGGTTCCTGTACAACCCCTGTGGAAATTTGAAACAACACCTGTGGAAATTCCTCATTCTCTTGTGGGACTGTGGAATTTCCAAAGTTGCAAGTGAAAAAATTAATGACCCTGCGGAAATTCCAGAGTCAAACACAACGACCCCTGTGGAAGTCTCGGTTCCTCGATAGGGGGTAACGGATATAAAATGGAAGAGCGCATTGTGCCCTTGGCTAATAAACCCGTCGAGAAATTGGGTAGTAAATCATGACTGGTGTCAGGCCATCCTCGCGCGCCAGGGTCCTTCCTTCTCCTCCCCCCAGAGGAAAGAAAGCCTTTTCCTTTTTCCCCTTGGGGGAGGTGAGGGGAGGACCCTCGCGAGGATGTTTTCAGAAGGTACTGACTGCGACTGGAGCAAAAGCGGACCCACTGTTGATCCTTGTCGTTGTCGAGATAAATATATAGACGGAGAGCTCTATAGCCTGCTAGCCAGCTCTCCAGTGTTTGGCGCGCGGAATTCCCGTGTCGCGGGGAAACCCCACAGGAGAGCTATTGTAGGTACGAGGATACAAAATGGTTCCTATTTCTGACTCATGTTCGATGATTTCTCGTCAATAACTGCGCTTTTTCTCTTCTTTGTAGCGCCTTGCTCTATCTTAACGGCGATTTTGATGGAGGCGAGTTATTTTCACTCACCGTAATGAACAATACAGGTAAGAAAATTAATATCCAGAGATGTACAATTAGTTTGAACTAGTTGGAAATAAAATTGCCTCTGCGTTTGTTTGCGCTCATGACAGGAAGTGCATTTTTTTAAAGGAAAAAAAAAATGAGCGAGAGATAGATGGCTCCCGGGGGGGGGGGGGGGGGGGGGGGGGGGGGGGGTACTCCCTATATTGGACTATACGGGAATGCTCGGCCCGAAAGGGGTAGGGTTTTCAATCTGGAGGTATAAGAAAGGGGTAGGGTTTTCAGGCTGGGTATAAGAAAGGGGTAGGGTTTTCAGGCTGGACGGGTATAAAAACAGTAGGGAAAATTGTAATTTTGGTATAAAAAAGGGTCTGTATTTCACCGGTTTTTCACCCGCAACGCGAGAGCAAAACCGTTTCTTTTTTAACAGAGCACAAAGCCGATTTTTCAGGCTTGGTATAAGAAAGGGGTACCTTTTCGGCTTTGGTATAAGAAAGGGGTACCTTTTTGCTCTGAAATTGGTATAAAGAAGGGTAAGGGGTCCAGAATCTGGGCCGAGCATCCCCGTATAAAGTTTGGGAGTAACCCCCCCCCCCCCCCCCCCCCCCCCGGAGATGGCTACCCCACCCCCTAAAGGTAATTTCGTTCCCTCGCCCCTCTTCTTTTTTTTTATTCGTAAAACGTGATCGAACTTGGGATCTGTTTTTCTTCTGATCCATGAGATTATTGAATAACATTTCCAAGGCCCAACACTGCGACCACAAGGTCGCCAATGGCGACTAAATTTGAGGGCTTGGCGACCAAAATTATAGAGCTAGTCGCCAAATGGTACCCCATCGTTTTAGTTCAGCTGAGATCATGTTTATATGGCGACTAAATTTTGCTTTCTGGGGATTTAAATTTTTGAATTAGTTGCCAATGGCACTTAGCGAAAAAAAGTTCATGCCGGGCCCTGATTGGCTGATTGCATTTTTAATCCGCACAGGGGGGGGTTGAGGACTTATGGAAATTTTCCAGGGGGGTTGTTTGGACTCTGGAAATTCCACGGGAGTGGGTGTGTCTGGAGACTGGAAATTCCAGGGGGAGGGGTAAAAAAGGTGACTTTCCAGGGACACTTTATCCAAAAAAAGATTTTCCAGGGGTATTTTGCCAGAAAAAATGGAAATTCCAGGGAAGGGGGTCCTTTATGAGGTTGGAAATTCCAGGGGAGGGGGTCTGTTTCACGAGTGGAAATTCCAGGGGAGGGGGTCTTTTTTAAAGAGGTCCTCAACCCCCCCGGTGCTTTTTAAAAATGCAATCAGCCATTTGTCAAAAATCTGTCTATGTATTAGGAAACTTTCCTCGCCTTTTGAAGGTCTATAAGTAATTTTCCTCATATCAGCGAATAAAGCACCCATACATTACGTTCGAGAAATTTCGTACTCTTGGTCGCAGTATTGTTATTTTGTCGGCCAAAGGGCCTGGAAACGATTCAAAGAAATAGCACAGGTAGCCAGTACAGACTCGCACAAAACGACAGTAATTTGTATTTTTATCCCAGGCTAAAGTGAAGCCAAAGTGCGGCCGAATGGTGGGTTTTAGCGCTGGCGTGGAGAATCTGCACGGCATGCTTGGGGTAGAAGGCAGGCGGTGTGCGGTGGCCATCTGGTTTTATGTACCCATGGCTGAGAGCCAATCAGAATTCGAGAAACGCGCGCGTTGTTGTATAATCATTGTTATTTTTCTCCCAGGCTAAAGTGAAGCCAAAGTGTGGTCGAATGGTGGGTTTTAGCGCTGGCGTCGAGAACCTACACGGCGTGCTTGGGGTAGAAGGTAGGCGGTGTGCGGTGGCCATATGGTTTACACTGAGAACTAAACACGACGAAAAGGCAAGACACGAGGCCAAGAAGGTCTTAGAAGAAATTCGACGGAAACTAGTTTTCAAGGACCATCTCAAGCAGCGATTTGCAGAGCTGTAGGCTGGTCCAGACACGTCCCAGGAAGATATGGTCTAAAACAGATTAGACTAGTGATGGCGAGGTGCCGCATGCCACAAATATCTCCTTCAGCTTCAAAAGCCAACCTTTTTACTAACGCCTGGTTTCCATATAGTCTTATCTGTCGTATCAGTCGACCGTGAAACAATAGAATCATTTCAATTTCTATTGTTTCACGGTCGACCAGTCGCGTACGCAGCCTATAGGCCTGCAGGCACGGGCCTGCACTTCTGTGTTCTGCGTACGCCCCTGTCGACTGATCATACGACTGGGACGACTGAGGCGACCTTACGGAAACCAGTCTTAAGAGCACTCAATAGTCTATTCCCGCAATCATATTTCCCTCCAGTGAAGCTGAGACAACATGTCATGGTGTGGCTGAACATGCCCGCAGTAGGGTCTAGATTACATGTACACGTGTAGGCAAAGTAGGCAACAGAAAACGATAAAACTTACGACCGCCGCGCAGAAGTGGGAAGTTTTACACAGAATTTGAAATGGCTACAGATAACAATTGTGTTCTCCTGACTAACCTCGAATTCATATAAAAAAAACTTTTGTATTTTCGTGAACTCGAAGCTATTCAGTTAGGACAGAGGCTTTTAAAATGTTTATGACACTTGGCGCACATGGAGGATATCATGGAATCTTTTGCAGGATATCTTTTCCTGACGTTGTTTCCGCGCGCTGTGTGCGTTTAAAAAACATTTCCGGTGAAGGAGGGTTTCGTTTTAGCAAGGCGGTTTTCACAATATAGCCTCCTTGGTTGTAGAAAGGAAGGCTCCTGTCTTTCGCGGAAGGTATGAATACTGTATTCAAAGTGTCCAAGTTTATTTTGCACTGTTTTTGATATTCTTGTCCTGCGGATTTGTAGCCGCAAGCTTGGTACTCTGAATTGAGATAGGAGCTTATTAGAGCGGATAATGATAGCTGATAGCGTTAACGGAACAAAAATAAGGAACAGGAAGTTGTATAGGTATAGAAGGTATCATTCGATGATCCAGCGCTTCTGTGGGAGCGGCCGGAAATAAGTAGCGCTGGGTCTTCGTGCATGATAAGGTACGCCCTGAGACTGACTCCATAGTGTGATATCTTATTACACCACAAGGATGTTCAGGACAGGGCTCGCGAAATCTTCACAGAAAGGAAAGTGAATTTTACCGGAGTTTGGAAAAAAAATCCACAAAATAATTTATGCCGGAGTCACGTACAGGGCTCGTGTGGCTGATCTGTTCACATGATGTTGTTTGGGTTGCGTGTTTTGCGGCGCGCGTTTCCTGCGAGCAGAGGTTAGTTTTTATCTACATTTTCAAACACAGAACAAGATAGGAGTGGCCTCTGCTAGCAGGAAACGGCCCGCGATAATTAAGCAATAAAAGTACTTTCCGCGTGCTCTCTGCTTTCTTACAAACACGAGGGGGATGTTGGGAGAACTGATCAAAACTTGAAAGACAGTTCGACATACATTCCCCGAGTGTTTGTAAGAAACCAGAGAGCACGCAGAAAGTATTTTTATTGCTTTTAGAAAATAACATACACACGCGCGACAGCGTTGCGTGACAATCGTGTTTCTCAGGTCTCTTACAAACACGCTTTTTAACCAATCAGAATGCGCACATTCACAATACAACATAGGTGTTATTTTCTAATTGATATTTCATTGCGATTTCACCAGCAATGGGACGTCGGTGACGTTGAACATATTAGCCGAAATCACACTAGAGACGAGTTTCTCGTCTTGAATGTGGTTCCCTGTTCTTCTGTGATTCCGCGAAAAAGCTTTTTTGAAAGAGAAAGTTTGGCAAAAATAAGCCGACTAGTTTCCGACTAGAATTCACATAAGACAGGAAATTTTTCTGACAAGAAACTCGTCTCAGACGGGAAGTCGTCTCTAGTGTGAATTCGGCTAATTGAAAATTTTACTTCAATATTGGCGCGATTCTCGCCCATCGTTAAACAAACCGAAAAAAACATCGCTGTTATTGCTTTCGACTTAGCAATTTCTTGCCGACGGGGTATGAAGGACAGAACAGTCTGATAATATAGAAAATTATGCGCAGTGAATTGCAGAGGAATTATATCCATATAGATTTTATAAAACAGATTTATACAAATAGAGTTTTATAAAAGTTTTTATTTCAATAAAATATTTTTAGATTACTGGTGTGACTCCCGTTTATAACTTGTATACAGTTGTATATTTTAATTTGGGCACCGCCAAAAGAAAAGGGACCTTATAGGGTATCGTGTTTCAATTTTAAAACTTTCAATTTTAAAAAGTTTTAAGCAGCCAATTTATGTATCTTAAAATTGATCATTCAATTCAAAATTTCTCTTGTTAAAGTGGAGATTTAGCAGATAAAAGTCTCAATTTAAGGGATCATATGGAAATTCGAAACTTCTTTTGCATTTCCCCGTTCTTGCGCCGCGGCGGGACCATTTCAGACTGCTAGTATCCTGGTAGCAGCAGTCACATTTTGGACAGTGCGGAACAGGGGCTCGCAACAGCAAAATTCTTTCGGTTAAAATATCTGTTTCCGACAGTTTGAACTTTTCGCAAATGTTGCTCGCGATGTTCTATAGTGCGTCTCCTGGGCTAAATTCAAATTGCATGATTTTTGGAAACATGAACACGTAAATTTACGGGTCGCCTAGAATTTTCGGATATCATTTTCTGCCTGGCATTTTCCAGAAGTTTTTTTTTATCCCTAGAATTTTGGAATCCTTAGAATTCTTAAAATAGAAAGACAGATGAAAAAAAAAACCTTATAATGCTATTTCAGTTTTGGAAACTTCTAGTTGGATGCCCTCTTTTAGCGGAGCACCATACATAAGGGAAAATCGCATATCCATCGATAAATTCGTTAATTTTCCTCGTCATCGATGGCGCCAGTCCAACTGATTAGGGCGTTGAATACATATTACCAAAATACAAAGAAAATTATTTTAAACCACTGGTGCAAGTCTGTCATTGTATTTTGAATCAATCTAGTGGGATTTCGTTTTGATATGAGCACGTTTTAAAAAGATGAACATTTTTTATAGTGAGTTTTCGTTAATGAGATCTCATCAGGTCATTTTAAACTCATCAGGTCATTTTAAACTTATCATGAATTCGGCGAAAGAAAATAAGAATAAACATTTCATTTCGCCAGGACGACACTTCTGGCTCAATTTTAGTCGAGTTCCCTAAAAAAATCAAACCACCAACCATCTGATCAAGCCTATATTTAGATATTGTGTCTAACTTTTGATACTCTTTTAAATTATGTAAGATTTGGTTTTATACTTATAAAATTGTGGGACTTGATTATTTGGCACAAAATCAAAAAGCCGGAAAATGCTGAATTTTAGAAAACACATAAAATAAAAAAAGGTTTATTTCAAACTGTCGTGCGGGTAAAGCATTTTATTATATAAACACCAATGAAATACCAGGTGATCTCCCGCGCGAAAACTTGATATCTTCACACGTGAAAATATCATGTTATATTTTGTCTGCACGCAGCGTAAATTTTTGTTTCCTGACACTTCTAAATTTCCATTTCACAAACGTTTGTTGACATCCAAGGGACAAATTGTTGCTGGATTGGTAGTGTTGATCGAAGAAGAGAAAAAGAAGACGCGTATTTCTCCCTAGACTCGAACTAACAGACCTGCATCAGCTTGTGCGCTCTGCCACTAAGCCATCAGGGTCGATTCGCTTCACCAAAGCACCTTACGTATAAACGGAATATAACGAATAATTTGCCTCACAAAGTAGTTAAGTCGTTCTATTGTCTGTCCTTGGACATCACTCTAATAAAACAAGCATATGAAAAACAAACCGATATCTCTTGATATATTTTCTCTTTCTCCTTTCGCCTATCTTCCTTCAGGTTTCGCTGTATCTTACTCCTGAACCACATAATCACCCAGCTGGGAGTTGCACCCAGTCCTCGCTGCACCGGCCGTGCTGCGCATGCTCTGGTACACCACTGGATGTTTATTTTACTGCGGTATTGCTTTTCTACGCAAATTGAGTTTATGTTTCTGCGCATTTTACCTGCTATTTTACATCTCTAACTACTTTAACACTTTTGTTAAATGTGTGGATTTCGACTTTTTTTCTCTCGAGCCAAGAGGTTCTGATACTTTGATTCTTTACCTGTAAATTTGGTAGTCACGAAGTTGCGGAAAAGAAACGGAAATTGGTGTGACCTGTGATTTTCTCCATAAAGGGAACATGCTAAGACAACCATACTTGGGGTATTTTGGAGGGTGCTGCAACATGATCACGTCGTGACGGGAAGACTCCAAGACAACGAAACTTGGGCAAAATTGTCTAGGTGACTAGAGAAGCGCAACAAAATGATTACGTGATGTGACGTCATCGATGACGTCATCAAAGCTTGAAGAATTTGAAAAAAGGGTGAAGGCTCGAAGAGACTCGAAGTGAGAAGACTCGAAGAGACAGTGGAAGAGCACAATCTTTTGGCAAACATTTCTAGGTGACTAGAGAAGCGCAACGAAAGGGTTTGGTGATGTGACGTCATCGATGTCATAGAGACGTCATCGATGACGCCAAGGTTTAAAAATGGTAGACTGGGAGCTCCGCTTTTAGACTGTGCCTAAATGTATATATTATTTCAAGGTTTAAGCGTTTTTTACGGCAGCTCTAGGACCATTCCACCCCAGATGTCCTCAACAGGGGATGCGGAAATATATGACACTGGTGTATCGTGTTTTAGCAAGCAATTAAGGCAAACCATCTTCTGTTTCAATTGTGCTGCACTAAAGACATGTCCCCTAATCTTCTTCCGAAGTAATTGCACATGGAACAAAGTTGAATACGGCGGGTTAGGGTTTTTTTAGCTTCATTTCTTGTATTTCGTATCCAATTAAAAGGTAGGTTTCAACAATGAAACAATAGTATATAAACTGATCACCACCCCAACTGCCCAATGTAATAGTGCGTCCACACTAGCCCTGAAACATGTTTGGAATAAACCGTTTTATCTTGTCCATTTTCACCTCCTGTGAAACATCACAACTGCCAATGTGTTGTTTGCCTCGAATAATATCTACTGTGGTGACATTTGTACCAATTGCACTTGAGGTTTCAAGTTATTGTGTTCTGAATATTTAATGAAACATGTTTACTTGACGAGTGTGAAAGCACTATAATTATCCTCAATGGATGATTCCAGTTATAAGCGCGCGCGCTCTTCTTTAGTCAGAAATGCCCAAGCCCTGTCCCACAACTACCAGAATGCAGCGCGCGCATTTTTACCAGTTTGTTCGACAAATGTCCCACATTTACCGACATGCAGCGCGCGCGTGCGTTATAGGTGGAATCGTTCATTGATCAATGAGTATCAGTGGCAATACTTCATTTGCAAGAATTGCATTTGGATGTGCGGCGTACGTTGTGCAATTTAAAATGTAAAAAATATTTCCTTAAAAGTCAAGATTAAACAATAATTGAAAAGTGGATATCAAAACAAACACCTATATTTCGGCTAGTTAACTAGCCTTCATCAGGGTGAATGACCGTTACAATGAGTGCCACGACATAACATTAACTCTGCGCGAGCTAACAAACTAACGGCTGCGCGCGTGCATATAGAATTACAGCAGTAAGAAAGAATAACGTTCTAACAACTTATTTTCGGTATCGATTATGTCCATAAAAAAAGTCCCTCTCGTTAAGGCCTTCTGGATTTAAAGTTCTTAGTTTATAAGCCCACTGCCCTTCTTTGTTGATCAAATCTGTTTGATTCTGGACCGAGTCTATGATTTGAACAGACACGTCCTCCAGTCCTTGATGGTCATTTGTGAAGAAGTGTCTGTAAATAGGTTCATCTTCCGCTCTCTCATCTTGTGACTTACGCTCATGCGCCCCGATCCGGCTTTTGTGGTTATTAAACCTAGTTCTAAATTTAGTAGTGTAGATCCAACGTACTGGATGCCGCACCTCTTGCAAGTAAGAAGATATATCACATTCTTGCTATTACAATTAAGATTATAATTAATAGTGTATTCTCTCCCTGTGGTGTGACTTTTAAACTTTTCCCCTATTTCCAAGAGACCCCCTGTTCTGCATATTTTACACCTCTGGAATCACACTCAAGCGTGCCCCTGGCTATCTCGGATTCATTCATGGGTTGTATTTTCGCACGAACAAGATAGTCTTTCAGGCTCTTTGGTCGTCTGAAGGCCATCATAGGCATTTCCTTTATAGCTTTCTCGCATCGCTCTGAATGGTGCAACAAGGGCTGAAGGTCCCGTAAAATCCCACCGATGTTAGGTAAACTGGGGTGGTATGTAGTAACAAACGGCGTCCGGTTTTACTTCTACGATCGCTTGGTGGCCTCAGGGCGTCCATCCTGTTGACTCTCCTGGCTCTATCAATCTGTCCTTTAACAAAGTTCTCCTTGTGACCCCTGGCTACCAAGTAACCAGTTAATTCTTGCGCTCTCCTGTTAAAACTGTCCAGTGTAGAACAAATACGTCTAAGCCTAAGTGCCTGACCATATGGTATCCCGTTCTTACAACTTCTCGGGTGACATGATCGAAAATCTAAGAATTGGTGCTTGTCAGTTGGTTTGACATACAGATCAGTAAGGATTCTTCCATTGTCATTAATGACCTGGACATCTAGATAGTTAACTTTCTTTCTTGAGTATTCCCAAGTGAATTTGATGGTGTCATGCTCATTATTCAAATAGTTTAGAAAACGGATAAGTTCCTCTTCTCCCTCTGTCCAGATCATGAATATGTCATCAATATACCTAAGCCATGTATGTGGCTTAATAGGATAATTTGTAAGTAATCTATTCTCCAGTTTGTCCATGAAAATGTTCGCGTATGACGGTGCCATCCTGGTACCGATAGCAGTGCCTAATTTTTGGACATAATGCTTTCCGTTAAACTCGAAATTATTATTTGATAATACTATTTCTGCCAAGTCCACAATATCCTCCGTAGGTACACAAGGATTCGACCTCGTATTAAGCGCATCTCTTATAGCCACCAGTCCCTCTCCATGTGGAATATGTGGATATAGCCCGACTACATCTATAGTAACTAGAAGTGCACCCTCGGGGATAGAATTTATATCGATGAGCTTTCTTAAAAAATCATTGGTGTCCTTGACATAAGATGAGATTTTAGGCACTGACGGTTTAAGATGTGAATCCACAAACTGGGAAATCTTCTCTGTTGCTGTACCAGATCCAGATATGACCGGACGTCCCGGAACGCCTTTCTTGTGCAGCTTAGGCAAAAGGTAGAATCTCCCAGCTTTGGCGTCCTTGTCGACCAGAAGGTAGTCACAGGTTTTATCGTCGATATATCCCTTATCATGCAAACTGCTTACCCGACCGTTGACTTTCTCTACCATTTCTTCAGTTGGGTCTCCGCCCAGTTCAATGTATACACTTGTGTCACTTAATTGACGTTCCCCCTCCTGGATGTACTTATCACGATCCATAACAACGACTCCCGATCCCTTATCCGCTTCTTTGATGATGATGTCTCTATATCCCCTTAAATTTGTAAGCGCCTGTTGCTCTTCCTTCGTGAGATTCCTGTTATATGTAACTAAATCTTGACTCCCAGCTACGATCTTCTTTTGAAGTTCAGCCAGGTATGCTTCTAAGACTAAATCCCTACCCTTCTTAGGACACCAGTTCGACTTCTTCCGAAAAGTAGGGCCATCTGAAAAGCCATTCTCGTCACTCTCTTCACTGTAGAAAAATTCCTTCAGGCGTACTCTTCTGGCATACTCTTCCATGTCCTTACGCAACGTAAACGCGTCCACTTCAGACGGCGTAGGACAAAATTTCAGACCCTTGGATAGAAGCGATAATTCGGCGTCTGTTAAAATACGGCTCGACAAGTTGACTACTACTTGAGAACCCTGGTCATATTCCTTAAAAGTCAAAATACATCTGCATTCGTTGTTTCGCGCTGCGCATGTTGAAAATGTCGCTATGGATTTTGGGGGTGCAGCGGTCATTAGGGCTTGTCAAGCCATCTCAGCCAATCAGGTCATTGCCCTGTTTCACAAAGTCTGACGCGACGGAAAGCCAGGCGACTGCACTAGATGAATGATCGGCTGAACAGAAAACCAAAATCAAGCCATATTTTAAACATTTCCAGCGGGAAACCCAAGCCAAAATCGTTGCCCATATTGTAAAATGATAACGACATTTAAAAGGGCTAAGAAAGTGTTGGTGATAACAGACACCAATAATCATTTTATATAATCAGGCAGTACGTATAAATAGCGCTAATCAAAACGTCTGATTCCCAAACACATATTTCTGCATGACGCATTTTGGAATGGGTAGTCGCAAAAAAAAAAAACGCATCCACCCTGTCTAATCTCCAGCTTCAGACTGGAATTCCAGTGGGTGTCTTCATAACCAACGTGGAATTAGGCTATTGTATTTAATAAACTTCCCATTATACTATCAAGAAACTCAACTTGAAGTGACTCTCTTGTGTAAACGAGATGCAAATCCGATGCGATTTCTGTGCTCTCTTTTCTCCAAATTGCAACAATTTGCAAAGAGTTTCGGACGTGTTTAAAATGCCGCGACATCACGCGACAAAAATTGCTGCAGATCGCGCCGAGTTGCACCTAGCTTACCATTAGTAATTTTGAGTTGACGCGTACGTGCGACAAAAATCGCCGCGACTCCCGCGTCAAAAATCGCAAGTGTAAACAGGCCTTAAGGCTCCCACCCGAAAATCCAGGTTGCTCTAAGTTCACCCCTCCAGAAATGACAAATGTCCTCAACAGGGGGGTGCGCATTTTTTTGCGAATGCCGAATGTTATATCCGTCTTTTCATTAGTCGTCATCGTCATCATCGTCTTGATCTTGCATCTGTCTTCGCACCAGCTCCGCATACAGTCCTTTTTTACGCATCAGCTCTTGGTGGGTACCACTCTGGTAACAAATTAATTAAATTAAAATAACGTCCAAGAATATCGCTCGCTGATTGGTCGAGAGCTGTGTTTATAAGAGAGAAACCATTTAACGGCCTTTCTGTCAGTGCGAAGGCGGAGAAAATCGTGATCGAATAAACTGCTAACATCTGGAAAAACTCTCTGTAATAGCCCTCAATTTTATGCACACAGCAGTATAAGAAATCGAAAGAAGCTAAGGTGACTTTCTATGCTCTACTGAAAGTAGGAAGGGACAGATCCAGGATCTCCAAAAAGGGGGGGAGCCAAAGAAAAAAAATGGAGGCCAAAGTTGAAACCTTGCTCTTGCAAATACAGTAAATGTATGGGGAAATCTATCGAAAAAGGGGGGGGGGGGGGGACCGGACCCACTGAGCCCCCCCCCCCCCCCCCCCCCCCCCCTCTAAATCCGCCTTTGAGGGTTTATTCTTTGCAAGAAAGGAGCCGCTGAATGGGACATGAGTCAACTTCTCGAACTGTCAAAACTATGGAGAGATGAATAGATTTTGAGCTCAAGAATTGGCACATTTCTGTATTAACGGAGGCGAGGGCTTGGCGGGTTAAACTTGAAGCTTCTGTGCTGATGGAATGCAACAATTCAAATAATGTCCTCACCTCTTGTATCTTGCCATGGGAGAGCACCACAATCTTATCTGCAAGTAGCAAATAAACAAAAACAGTTCTTAGAAGAACAAAAAGGCAGGCTACAATGGAATGTGGAGTGTCATGGAAGAGTACTAACTATTTGTATATCTGCTCCAATGGTGGTCTTAAGAGCGCTGGTGGTTCGAGACTCGTGTCCCTGAGCGATCTCTACTGTTCACACGGCTCTGACACGGCTATCTCGTCAATATAAATCAATGTTATGTCTGCATGTATGTAGACATACCCGCTCCTTGAATGGTGCTCAGTCTATGGGCTATGACAATAACAGTACGACCTGTGGAGGGAAAATGGAAAGGATCAACTTATTTAATGGGATGCAGATGGAGATATACTTTCCTTTCAGTTCCTGCCTTAGGAAAATACGGAAAACATTGAAACTCCTTACGGAGTCAAAGCTCATGCTGAAGGTACGAATCTCAACGGAGCTTTCCCGGCTTTGTAAAGGGCAAGGTCATTATACTCAACTTACACTGAAGCATAGGCAGTCTTCGATCACTTTTACCTTCAGTAAGTCTATCGAGGGCTTCTTGTACCAGGCGCTCTGATTCGGCATCCAGGGCACTGAGTAAAAGAAGGTATTGACTGAATAGCCAGTGGATTAAAAGTCTCTCGTTACGAGTTGGCTACCGGTACATGTAGGGTGGATGTTCCTAGGGCAGCCTGGATGGTGACTGAATAAAATGGCGACTGGCAAGAAAGGTGACTGAATAGCCCGTGAGGGGGGTGGGGGGGGATCTCATATCAGCCAGGGGCGGGGGTGCTGGTCGTATCTTTTAGGGGTTCAAATCGTGGCCTGCGGTATCTTCAGGAGGTAAGAAAACAAAGGCCAGGACATTTTGGAATCTGCTATCTTTCAGGGTGCCCAATCAAGCATTTTTGCCCTTCAAATTAAGAAAAGAGCGCTTTGAATCGCTGTAAAACCTCTGTCAGTTTGGCGTTGTGTCAGGTGTTTGGAAAAGGTGAATAGACATTTTTCGTTTGTTAATGGTATATTTTACGGGTTAAATTCGTTTTCTCGACGAGTAGCCACGTCCGAAAATATGGGAGCCCCCCCATATGGTGACTGAAAGAAAGGTAACTGAATAGGATGGTGACTGAGAACAAGTGTGACTGAATAGGATGGTGACTGAATAGGATGGCGACTGAATAGGATGGCGACTGAATAGGATGGCGACTGAATAGGATGGGGACTGAATAGGATGGTGACTGAATAGGATGGTGACTGAATAGGATGGTGACTGAATAGGATGGTGACTGAATAGGATGGTGACTGAATAGGATGGTGACTGAATAGGATGGTGACTGAATAGGATGGTGACTGAATAGGATGGTGACTGAATAGGATGGTGACTGAATAGGGTGGTGACTGAATAGGATGGTGACTGAATAGGATGGTGACTGAATAGGATGGTGACTGAATAGGATGGTGACTGAATAGGATGGTGACTGAATAGGGTGGTGACTGAATAGGATGGTGACTGAATAGGATGGAGACTGAATAGGATGGTGACTGAATAGGATGGTGACTGAATAGGATGGCGACTGAATAGGATGGCGACTGAATAGGATGGCGACTGAATAGGATGGCGACTGAATAGGATGGCGACTGAATAGGATGGTGACTGAATAGGATGGTGACTGAATAGGATGGTGACTGAATAGGATGGTGACTGAATAGGATGGTGACTGAATAGGATGGTGACTGAATAGGGTGGTGACTGAATAGGATGGTGACTGAATAGGATGGTGACTGAATAGGATGGCGACTGAATAGGATGGCGACTGAATAGGATGGCGACTGAATAGGATGGCGACTGAATAGGATGGCGACTGAATAGGATGGTGACTGAATAGGATGGTGACTGAATAGGATGGTGACTGAATAGGATGGTGACTGAATAGGGTGGTGACTGAATAGGGTGGTGACTGAATAGGATGGTGACTGAATAGGATGGTGACTGAATAGGATGGTGACTGAATAGGATGGTGACTGAATAGGATGGCGACTGAATAGGATGGCGACTGAATAGGATGGTGACTGAATAGGATGGTGACTGAATAGGATGGTGACTGAAAAGGATGGTGACTGAATAGGATGGTGACTGAATAGGATGGCGACTGAAAAAGGATGGCGACTGAATAGGATGGCGACTGAATAGGATGGCGACTGAATAGGATGGTGACTGAATAGGATGGTGACTGAATAGGATGGTGACTGAATAGGATGGTGACTGAATAGGATGGTGACTGAATAGGATGGTGACTGAATAGGATGGTGACTGAATAGGATGGTGACTGAATAGGATGGTGACTGAATAGGATGGTGACTGAATAGGATGGTGACTGAATAGGATGGTGACTGAATAGGATGGTGACTGAATAGGATGGTGACTGAATAGGATGGTGACTGAATAGGATGGTGACTGAATAGGATGGTGACTGAATAGGATGGTGACTTAACAGGATGGCTAACGGTAAAGGTAGGTGTTACCTAGTGGCCTCGTCCAGGATAAGGATGGGCGGATTCTTCAGTAACGCTCGAGCAATCGCAACTCTGTTGAGGTATAGAGAAAACATTAGATCTACGAGAATTCCAAAAGAACAAAGCAGCACAGAAGTGCTGACGATGGTGATGATGAAACGAGGACAAGGACAATGATGAAGTCCTATACAACGATGATGATGATGATGATGACGATAATTTTGACAAAGCAGAAGGCAACTCTCGTTTCTCGTAAATAACTTCTCAATAACTCAGTGGTTACTGAATTAAAAGCGTAAACTTGCTACAAATCAGTATCTCGTCTCTTCGACCAGGCTAAATATAGGAAATATAACCAATGCTGATATTTTAGTTTCTTACGTACCTTTGGCGCTGGCCTCCAGATAAGGTGACTCCTCTTTCTCCAACCGATGTGTGATAACCCTGAGCAGCATAAACGATATTGTTTAGACACTAATTTAAACAATTAGTTAGTGTCAAATTGTCAAAAAAAAAAAAATGATCATGTAGAGCTCAAAATGTCCAAATCAAACTCCTATATCATTATGTTGTCTTTGTATGTTTATATAAAAAATAATAAAAATATCATTTAAAAAAAAAAACTCCTAGTGTGGTGGTGGACATATTTGAAAATTTGTCGGACATTTCAGAAAATTGGTCGGACATAAACTTGCAAACCTTAATTTCAAAGACATAACACAACATGGCGCTTTTATGAAATTTCTTGCTGATATTGAATTCGTATTTTATTCTATGACTATACCATCTCTTGTTGTGAGTATTTTGAAAAATTGTCTGCTGGTGTTTGGAGATAATGGGAGTTCACATTATTTCCCTTATCTCAATTGTCACGGCACGCTTAAACAGAGAAAAAAAACCTCGATTGACCGCATAAATATTATGAATTTTGGTCGGACAATGTCCGATGACTGGCAGTAATTTCTAGCTCTGCTAATAATCATGATCATACTTAAACTCACACGCACACTCCCAATAATTTAAATCTTATAGTCGCCTTTAGTTGATTATAACAAGAAAAAAAAACTCTCGACCATAATTGCTCTAAAGTTTGAGTAATTATACTGACATAGCATAAACCGATGTAACGGGAGAAAACCAAACGACATGGAGAAAAGTTCTAAATATGATACATACAACATTTGTTGACGGTACTATTACCTCTGGGAAATTGCGAATAAATCCATCAGCATTGGCAAGTTTTGCGGCTTCAAAAACCTAAATAGAGACGTTATTAGTACTCATTTAATGAATTGTTTGTAAGGCCCGACAGAATCAAGCAGATAACCTCACCTCCCCATCTGTAGCATCTGGTCGGCCATACCGGATGTTCTCCAACACGGATGTAGAGAACAGCAAAGGCTCCTAATGAAATCAGACAATTAAGAAATCAAAGTTGAGGTGGCTGAAAGTTTGCCGTTCTACACTAGTTTTTGTACGAATGTCTCGTGGTCCTTGCGTCATCGTTCATGGGCATTTGTTGCCTACAAGGCCTTCTCTGGGTCCTAAAGTCGCATTAAAACGCCCAAAAAACGCCCTATAATGGCTACAAAATGTAGCGCTCCTTAGCCTTATTTTCCTTAAAACGCCCCACAATGCCTACCCCCTTTCCCCCCAAAAAACGCCCTAAAATGCCAAAAAATACCCAACAATGCCTAAAACATTAGCGGTCCATACCCTTATGTTCCTTAAAACTTCATAAAATGCCGGATGTAGCAGTAGAAAAACGGCGACTTTAGGACCCCAAGTAGGCCTAGCATTAGGTGACAAAAGAATGCATGGGTTGTTTTGAGGACCACAATTGCCACAAGTTGGCAAACCAGCGTCATAAAGTAGGAAGAATTTTGTTAGCCCCGTTGAATTTATGGATCGTAGCTTTGAAAAAATCTGGGCGTGCCTACCACAGAAAATCATCCTAGGGGAAAGATAATAAATTGCCAACTCCCTGGCACCGATAGCTTTTCAGTTAATCCAAGTTCTTTAAAAAATATATAAAAACGCGTCTCTTGTTGGATGACGTACAAATAAAGTGTTGTTGGGAAGGCTGTGCGCGTAAAGAATAATGTTGATTTCTAATATAAGACATGTATTACGTCTCCTGCCCGAACCTCTTCTCCAACACAGGCAAGATTATAATGTCAATCATGCATATACAAGTCAGACGGCAAATGTAAGGAGGCACACTAGCTAAACATGTTTTCCTGTTGAACCCGTTATACGAAAATGTCAAAAAAAATTGCGAAAATTTAAAGTACATGATAAAATTCCTGATGGGCTTCATTGTTTATATGGTAGCTAGAGCAGATTTCGTGTGACTGTGAAAAGTGCCGTGAGACGGCGCGGTACTGTCGCGGTGGCGGTACGGAACCTGGACTGCTGTAGATACCGAATGAAATCGCGTAGTCGCGATACGGTCACGGTCGCGGCGCGGCACACCTTTGTCGCGGCACTTTTCACAGTCACCAGTAAGAACATCTTCTAAAATCACGTACATTTCCTGATGTCCTACAGTAGACACTTTTACGACATTTTCAGCATATAGTACAAACGTCGACTCTAATTCTAGTCGCACCAATTTATTCTGCTGTATTTCTGTTATTTGTTTTCTGTTTTAAAAACTCGTCCGTCTCTAGTGTGAATACGGCTATTATGTGCGGCTCTACCGGTAGGTCAAGTCTAGTTCAAGTTCAGTTCAAGTTCCTAATGCAAAAATGAGCCCGAAACGATAGCCTTCACTAACTAAACAATAGGAAGTGGATATTTGATGCAACTAGAATTAGGATCGACGTTTGTACTAGGCCTGAGATATATAAAAGGGGTTGGGAAGTGGTCTTTGGTCATCTAGCGCTACTGTTCTGGGTTATTCAAACAAAGAATGAGATGGTACGGTGTGGTACTAGTATGGTATCATATGGTTACCTGGTGTATATAGCCAATTACACCGCCTCTCATCCACGTGGGATCTAACCGTTTGATGTCATGGCCATCAAGCATCACCATGCCTGACTCCACTTCATAGAACCTCTCGAGCAGGGCAGCAACAGTGGATTTGCCTGACCCACTGGGCCCACACAAGGCAACCATCTTACCTGCGGGGATGTGCAGGGAGAAATGTCTGGAATGCAAAGCATAGTTCACATGATACAATGTTCCTAATGAGCGGAAATTGTCATAACCTTTATTGTGGTTGAGTAAACTTCGGAAATAGAAATTATTGATTCTCAATTCTCAACGTCCCTATCACTTCCCCCCTCACACACATCAATCCTAACTTTGTGGATTAGAGGGTATTGCTAAAACAATGTGGAGATCTGAGGTTCTACTTGATAAAATGTCAGCAGAGTTGACAGACATGCATGTCTTGTCTTGCAAAACCTGCGACCATGCCTTGTCAGATTCATAGAGTTTGGCAGTTGGGATTTTCTGCATTATCAATTGATACAGTCTGTGTGAGTCAATCAGATCCTTGCTCAGTGCATTTGTATGGCTTCCCTGGCGAGACATGGCGCGACACTTCACTGTACTGGGCGAAACGGGGCGAGGATCTGAAAGGCTCTTAAGCCCTGGCCAAACGAAACGCAAGTTCACACAAGTTTTGCTACTTGCGTCGACTTAAGCTTGTTTGGCCACCGACTTGCGATGAGTTGCGATGACTTGTGTTCACTTGCGTGTACTTTGAACATGTTCAAATTTTCATGCAACTTGCGACAACTTGCATCTAACCTGCGAGCAGTGGTTTCTTCCTCTCTTAGGCAGCAAACCACTCGCAGGCTCGCAGGGTAACTTGCGTCTCGTTTGGCCACCATATCGCAAGTGTAGGAAAGTTGATGTAAGTTGGCGATTTTCTTCGTTTTCCAAATTAACAAAATGTTATGACCAAAACAAGTCATGAAAATGATGCCCTTACATTTCTAGCTGTTATTTACAAGAAAGTGGGTGAGATTTCTTTATTGCTCTCGTCTTTTTTACCAAGAAAAACACTAGCTTGAAAGTGCGCTCTTTTTTCGAATGTGGTGTGATCGTGTCGTCATCAGCTCGCGCAAAGGGGAAGAACACCCAACTTGCATCAAAACTTGCATCTCATTTGGCCACCTCAACGCAAGCGAACGTAAGTCTGTGCAAGTCACAACTTGCGTGAACTTGCTTTTCGTTTGGCCAGGGCTTTATGGTTTCATTGACTACTGTACACAAAAAGGCAACTGTCAAAATCCCACTCGATGTTTTGAACCCACTGGGTTGCATGTTACCTCAAGCAGCAATGATGTCATACCTCAGCACAACATGATTAGGACGCGTTGGGTAGGTGAATGAAATGTCATGAAACTCCACTTGTCCCTTGATGTCTCCGATTGGAAAATGCTGTCCACCTTTGACTGGTATTGTAGGCTTGATGAGGAGGTACTCAAACACACGAGCACCTGCACTCATACCACGGATTACCTGGCCAAACAGGACAGATATGCTACCAAGAGACCTGAAGAATTAAAGGTCCTGAATCACGATGTCTGTAATCAGGGTTCGTACACTTTCTGAATGACAAAAATCCAGGATTTTCCAGGAAGTCGTAAGTTATTTTTCCAGGAGTTTTTATTGGGTAGAAATCCCCCCTGATAATTCTGGAGGATATCATAATTTGCAGCCCAAAATCAGATTCACAAAACTAACTGAATCAACCACATTTCAGTTGAAACATTTTTCCAGGAGATTTCCAGGATTTTCCTTAAAATTGCAGTACTTTCCAGGAAGGAAATGAAAATCCAGGATTTCCAGGACGCATGCATAATGCATTGCTTTGTTTCACCCTTCTGAGGATGGGTTACTGTATGGATAACTTCTGGAATCCCAAATTATACCATAATTACAATGTACCTTTGTATGGTCTGAGTAGCAACTAAGAAGCTGATGAGATCTCCAGGTTTCAGCTCATGTACTGCCAGCATAGACCCTCCAGCATACATTACCACCAACACTAGTCCATTAATAGCAAGATTTGCCATGCCTTGGAAGGCTCCTATTCCAATGCCCAGCAGCTCATTCAAGATCTTTGATCTGCCAACCTCACTAGCATACAGGCTGATGAAATAGAGTTAGAACCAAACGATGTAAGAACCAAACGATCACTTTTCATTTGTAGTGACAAATGTTTTAACTGAGTTTGGAAATTGGCTGCTGAACAGAAAGTAAAGGGGGGGGGGGGGGGGGGGCTGCCATAGAAAAACGTAATGGGTGCTTGACCTATCTTTCAGGGTTTCAAATCATCACTAGTGCTATGACCCTTGGGGTTCCCAAAGGTCTGCTATACAGCAGGTCAATGTACCATCCAAGGCAGTTCTAGCATGAAAACCCAAACTTCTAATATTAAATATTTTAAGCAATAAAAAGCGGATTTCCGTGGTTTATAATGTGATAAACGCACAAGGGATGCTGGAAAAGCACAAGAAAAGTTTGGAACTCACTGGCCGTGAGTGAGTTTCAAACTTTTCAAGTGTTCTTCCAGCATCCCAAGTGCTTTTATATCGGTAAAGCATTTTAAATTAACATGTGCCAAAATACTAGTCTTCACCCATCAAATCACATCCTTTTGAAAGCATGTTTTCTCCTTGTCTCGCCTCAAAGAATGCAGAAAAAAAAAGTTTGCATTCCCCAATTCCCCAGCTCCCAGCCTTAGTACATGACCTAGAAAAAATCCTTTAAAAGCCACCACTTCAGTGTACCGGTAGGTGCAACAAATGCCTGACTCACTCTGTTTCCTTGTCCTCCATGGCAAAAGCCCTAACAGTTCGAATATTTCCCAGGGCTTCATCGGCTACTCCTGTTGCCTTAGCAACCTGCTCTTGGGCCTGCCTGGACAGGCGTCTCAGCAGAGACCCAAACAAAGTGCCAGAGATGATGACTGTTGGTAGGATCACCAAAATTAAACTGGTCAGTTTAGGTGAGATATAATACATGGCACAGATGCAACCAATGCTTTGTGTGGTACTGCGTAGCCCTTGGGAAATACATTGCTTGAAGGAGCTTTTGAAGTCTTGTACATCTGCTGTGAGCCTGCATAACAAAAAATCAGAAATCCAACAGAGCTATTAATTCCTTTATATATAAATTATGAAACTGGGCAGGTAGTGGCCTGGGGATTGTCATTTGAAATTGGTGAAGCAGGGCTCAAATTTAAGAATGACTTACATGAAAACAGAGTAATTTTATGCCTAGTAGCAACATGCCATGTGGGAATTACTTCCCTTTATAGGCATAATTTCACACCTAGGTGAACAATTTAGGCATAATTAACTCCAAATTCTTGTCATATTCACACCCATATACCACAGTCTAATACATACTACTGTTAGTGTACCTGGCTGACAAGAAACAGTAATAAAAATTAATGGGAATCAAAAAAGAAAATTCACCTGTTGACCAGCTCTCCAGTTTTGTGGGCATCAAAGAATGCAATGTCTTGTCGTACAAGAGAGGTAAACAATGCAGTACGCATCCTTTCAGCAAGTCTTTCTCCCAGACAAGACAACAGGGAGATATAAATAAATGTCAGGCCGGCCTGAGCTGTGTAAAGTCCAATCATTTTTAGTGCTGGTGTTTTTAGAACCTCAAAATAATCCTTTGAGTGCTCTTCTGTTGTTAGTGACGATACAACATTTACTAGGTTGCCTAGCAACAAAGGGAGGTGAATATTGGTCATAGCAACTGCAAATGCACTCAAACTGGCCAGGATCAGTAACCAGATATCTGGCCATAGTAACCTGAAGAATTCACCAAAATGAAATTCTGGGGGTGGTTTCTCTTCTTCTTTCTTCTTGTGAAGCTTTGGCTTGGACAAGAATGTATTCTTGTGACTGAGTTTCAACCCACATTGTGCAAATGAGAACAATGTCTTTCCTGCTATGACACCAGTACATACAAAGCCAATGTAAGAAATGGGTGTCTTGTTGTATAGCTGCTCATATATTGATTTATGATTTGTCCTGAACAATGAGCTGAACTTCTTGATCTTGGATTTTCCAACATTGCTGTATGCATTGCTAAGGGCTGACGACCTATGAAAGGAAAGAGAAAAAATTATAGAACATCCTGCTGGCGCTGCAAGATCTCAGAACTCTTTGTAATCCAGCACACCTTTGCGGGAACTGGACAAAGGTCATCCCCGGAAAAAGCAGTGCTACAATTCAAATGCAAACCGTTGGCGCACGTGCCTCCTCTTCCCTCTACCTTCGCCCTTTCAATGTTGCTAGATGAGTTGGACAACATTGAAAGACATTGAAAGAGGCAGGAAAGGGAACGGAAGGCCAAGTTCGCCAACTTTGCATTTGATTGTAGAACCTTGTGGTGAGCATGCAAGGTCTCTGTCCCACGGTCTACGTTTCCCGGCAGGTCCAAAATGCAGACTGAAAAATGCATACCGGAAAATGCATACCAGGTCTATTCTCTCTGAAAACTCAAAAGAACAGTTTTATTTCATTGTGTGACGGTATGGCTAGCACATAAATTATATTACAACACTGACAAACTGCGGTAAAAGGCAGAAATATGTAGTTAAAGAATTTCGACTGTCAGGATGCCGTTACTATGTAGACGATTGTTTTATCTTTTACATCTCAAAGTCATTATCATCTCCGATCTTGCACGCAAATTTCAGGAATTTCCATAGAAGAGAAACGATATTATTATTTTACCGCTATTAGTATTAGTATTAGCTTACATTTGCCTTCGCTAATTAAAAGAAAACTAAAACTACAAAACTACGATTCAATAAGACTGTTTCAGGTGTGCTTTTGATACAAAATATCTATCGGGGATACAGCAGAGCTGTCAAAACATAAAGCCGGGCTACTTTTTGCCTAATGTGAGAAAAGTTCGAACCACAGAACTTTGTTAAGTGCAGCCTGAAGCTCACCTCATTGTTTGCTAAAATAAAATAAAACTGGAATCCATGAGTCTGAGTCAGAATTGGCTAGGCGAGGATACTAAACTTGTTGCTTTGAAGTACGAAATTTGCATTTCGGCCATCGGGTTTTTAATTCTTTGCAGCCTGCTACTCTTTTTGAGCAGCCGCCTACTTCAAAACATTATATCGCATATCGGGAAATGAAAATCTATCTGGATGTAAAAATCTATCGGGCCAGTGACAATCTATTTGCATTTTCCGATCTGCATTTTCCAGTCTGCATTTTCCAGTCTGCATTTTCCGGTCTGCATTTTCTGGTCTGCATTTTGGACCTGCCGCTACGTTTCCTCTGTTGCCATATAGATGTTGTCCAGTTTTTGTTATGTCAAAGGAATACAAGAAAGTTTACACCGTGGTTTACACCACGGCTGAAAAGAGTACCTAGAAATGAGTTAGGTTAAAAATGCAAGCTTTCACCTGGCGAGATGTTTTGATGGAGCAGAAAATCCTGAGCAGCTGAATGCAGCATGCGATCGTGCAGCTTGTCGACAAACCCGTGACGCTACAGCTAGGAGGGCCATTTGGCTAGGTTATAAACTGCTATACATTGTACTAAACTTAAAGAATCAAGCCGAAGGAAGAGGACAAAGTGATGATTCAACCGGCGTTTTCGACCGCCATTTTGCTACATTTTAACCAAGCCTCCTCAGAGTACAAACGATGTTGATTGGGCTACCTGTGGCTGGGAGCGCGCGATGTAGAACGTAGCAAATGCGGCAGTCAGATCGATTTCAAACCGCCACATTCATAAGAAAAGCTGAGTTGGAAGAATTATAATTTCAGAATAGCAAGAAAGGAATTCGCGGAGGATTCGGCGGTAGTCGTGTGTGGTTTGCAGAGTTGGCGCCCTCGATCAATACATTTAGACTCCCCTTTCTATATAATAATCATCTACGGAGATGTGCTTTAGTTTCCAGTCCATATAGTAGGTCTTTACAGAAACTAACTAACTTAGGGTGGTATGGTTGTTCGAATAATGCACTCCAATCTTGCGAGTTATTACTCTCGAAATCTCTGATTTTTATCCTGATATGTAGATAGCCTCCTTTACAGCCGCTGTCGTGTCACTCGTTCAGGTGAGAAAGTGAAACGAGCAACACGACAGCGGCTGTAAAGGAGGCTAATATGTAGAGGGCTGTCTCGTAATCCCCTCGTTTTCTGACAAATTAACGTGAATTTCAGAGAATGTATGAGAAGCAATGTTTGAGTTTGAGTAGCTCGATCTCGAATCATTTATAGCCTTAATCTCGCTGTCTTGACTGTCCAAGGAAAATAAAGATAAAACGAGATGACGTTGATGCGCATGCGCGAACGGAAAATAAAAACGAAACACATTCTCGTGCCCAATAACGCGTATTGTTTGGATTACAGTGTACGACAAGATGTGACACGGCAACTGCGAAACATGTGAAACGGCAACTGTGAGAAAGATTTCTGCATTCCCATTTGATAAAGGATGAACAACCTGTCCCACATGGATCTCTTACACACTTATCGGACCTATAAATACGTTGGTGATGTATAATTTATGTTGATTGTTCACTAACGGTACAAGGGGCGTCCTTATATGGTCTGGTGGCGGGCGTACTCTCACCCATAGGTATCTAGCTACTGAGCAATTCAACACCAGGATAGCGACTGTCGGGGCCGAAATCTCTGGCGTGGGCGTAAGAACCGTACGGTCACCATACGACGCTTCAACTTCAGTCTTGAAGTATGGTCCTCTTTTTTTTTTCTTTTCTTCCTCACAAAATTGCAGTGTAAAATTATCAGTGGTAGCAGTGATAGGTGATATAGGCCTGGGGGGCAGTCACAGTTCTACAGGTCGAAAGAAGACCCCTTATTATTTGTTAAGCGTGAGTAGTTTGACGTTAAAAGGATATAAATCCATATTTTGTTCCTCTCTTCACGCACATTTTTAGAATAATGAATTCGTCATTTGCGCACGCATGAAGAATAAAACCTACATAGTTTGTCAACTATACACAAAATGGCATGTCCACCCCTCTTTTTTCTGAGGCTTGATGAAATGTCTATATCAAAAATCAGGGCGCGCAACGATACATGGAATACCCTGTCTTTCACTAGTTGAAATAGAGAGGGAGGGGGGAATTACGAAAACTTTTTTTTAGCTCTGAAGGGAAGCACGTTGATCATTGAACTCTTAGAGGAGCGTAGAGAGGGGGGTGGGGGGGTCACTTCATTTTTACCCACGTCCATTTTCATAACTGCGCGTCCATTTTCATAACTCAGCTACTTCATTTTATTCAATTCATTGTTGAACTTTATTACTATATGTTACTTTGTGACTGGCTGTGAACGACGTAAAAGAAAAAAACAATGGAATAAAATATTTTTAGGCCTAGTACATACGCCGCTGTTATCATGAGCCGTACCAAACTGTTACCATGAAATACTCCAAACTCGCGGCGTTAAAATCGATTCTACATTCCCGGTTTGATTTAGAATAGTTTAGGCTACAAGCAGACGAGAGATGGACAAAAAATATTGTTTTATTGAGATTTTGCATTAGGATCGGCTCATGATAAGAGTGGCGTATGGTACTAGGCCTAAGACCACTAATTTTACGGATCAAACCCAAGCTTGGCAGGTTTGTTCCACATGAAAAGCTCGGTGTTAAATGCAATTTGCTGCCATGGAAACTCCCTAGTGCAATTCACATCACAATAATCTGAACACTCACATATTGAATATGGAAATCCCGTGTAGTTTTATTTTAAAAAGTGTGTTGATTGTTATTTACACGCTGTCTATTTAGTACACACTGCACACGTGATTTCTCGATACTCGGCATAAGGAGGGCACGGCAGAGCCCCACACCTCCCCTCTGCAATCGAGAGTAGGGATCCGTTCAGTCCCTCACCGCTGGCAGGGATTGTCTCTGCTCGTGTATCGACACAAATAATCTCGCTGGAATGCCTGTGGTGGTGTGGTGACGTCATAAGGTAGCCCTCATACTCGCGGAACCATCCCGCGGGACACTTGTACGTACCTGGGACCATTAGGTGGACCATACGGGTGTTGACGTGACACACGGCGCACGGCACGTCGTGATCATTGAGTCCTTGTGTTATGAATGGGTTAAATCCGTTCACGTAATACTCCGTGCCGTACATATAGCCGCCGTTTTGAGGCTTGTCGTTTATAGCGCCTATACAGAGGATTATTGACCAGACAGAGATAGGAAGACCCGCCACCTGTAGCCGAGTAGTGACTATTCGCGACGCGACCTGTTGAGAAACATGGTGTTAGTACACTGTCAAACGTTTAGAGTAGAACTAATCACATTAAAAATTATCTTTTTGCGATGAAGGGTGAAATGAATGAAAGGTACAATTCGGCCAGGTATGATGAAGCCTGCGTATTTACAAGAGCGGCACTTGTAACACCTTTTCCAGCCCCTGCGTGCAAAGGGAGCGCACGAGTTTGAGCGAAGTTCAGTAAAGAACAGCCAGAATGGACCATTCTTTACTTATCCTGCATTCCCGGGGCCCAGAACGTGGTCCTTAAGGATGCCAAGCCTCAGATGCCTATCAACAGGAGCCTCCATCTACTCTACTAGGTCTAGCTATATGCACATGAGTAGAAGAATCAGGAGCCCATCAACTGGAGCCTCCAATTACTCTACTAGATCTAGTTATATGCATAGGAGTAGAAGAGTCTTTTTTAAAAGTGTATATTTGAATTTAAGCGAGAAATGCTTTGAGAGTGAGTTGGGTTCAACGGCGCTGATTTCAGTTATCTTTCTTTCCAGAGGACAATCAGATATTAACTAATGTTCACGGAAAATACAAAATACAAAATCTCACGAAATTCTACTTCTATGCTTCTTTTGATGGACTCCTGCATTGCGTCTCCCTTGGTCTTGGAAAATGAAAGTTTCTCACGCCACCATCTCCACTGAGCCATACTCACCATGATATACAAGAGACGAACCGGAAGGACACACCGTCCGCCCCATCGTATATACACCGTACCACCTCCCTGGGGAGCGCTCGGATGACCAGGTGGTCCAGCGGGGCCTGGGGGTCCAGGAAGTCCAGGATCTGGCTTTAGCGGCGGCATCGCTACTGTCACACCTGGCATGCCTGGTGGACCTGGAGGTCCTATAAGATATCGAGTTATGTTCATCAGTGTTTGATTTACAGAGCTCTCAAGCCTAGCAGCCGTCCGGGGTCTGATTACATGGCAATATTACGTCTGTCTTCGGACGGCGGCTTGCTTTCTTCGGGTTAACTCCGGTGTAATAACCATTCCCAGAGGACACCTTTGTGTTCACTTCTTATTTCATCCTGATTCGTTCTACCAAACAAAGGAAGCTTTGTGACGCAGTTCGTGCGCACTCACAGGTTATTACACCGGAGATAAGCCCTTTCTTCCCCTCTCGGTCCTTCTCCCTCGCACCTTCTTATGCAACGATCTGACATAATATTGCTAACTGGTCAAATGCACTAGCCCATTGAATTGAGAATAATCGGTGTTGAACCATGGACTAGGTCGATCTTTTTGCTACCCTGCGAGCAGTAGGAGGAAAACCAATGCTCGCAGGGTATCTCTTTACCGCATCTCTTCCGCAAGATATGTTGTATTCTTTGTCGTCATAACTTATACATTCATCCCCTTGGGGACGCTTGCCCAACTCTGGGTCCATTACACTTAAAATATACGTAAATCTAGTTTGCCCGAACTTAATTCTCTTCCCTCCCTTCCTCAATGTTGTTCTCGAAAGTGGGAAAACAACATTGGGTGGGGACAGAAGAGAAGAGAGTGGTGTTCTCGAAAGTGGGAAAACAACATTGGGTGGGACAGAAGAGAAGAGAGTGCTAAGTGACCAAGGTTTCGTCTCTGATTGCAGTAAATATCGCTTCTGGGTTAATATTCGCTTCACTTGACTTCGCACAGCTCCGTCTATATTACTCTTTATAATATAGCTAGGATATAACGCTCTATAGCGCTCTGATTGGTCCAAATCTGTGCCCTATTACACCGATAAAGTAATGGTTCTCCCCCGCTATATAGCTATATCATAAAAAGCATTATAACACAACTTTCTATGACTTTATCAGGGAAGCAGAGCACTTGTGATGTTGGGAGAGACACTCTCGCCTGCGAGATTTTACAACGTTCTCGTGTCTCCCAACATCACGCGTGCTGTATTTCTTCGCCGATAAAGTCATATAAAATTATGCTCCAATGCTTAAGTAGCATCGCGTTTATTGTACTACAGTAGAGCAGTTATCAATCGTCATTGTATTATCCTGTAATAAAGTGACGCTGACTCACGCGATGCCTCTCAAACAGTTGTTTGTCGTTTATAATAAAATAGAAATGCCGCTATTCGCTTGAGCAAAAGCGAAAAGAGAATAGAATTAAAATATTCCTACCAGTCTCGCCACGCAATCCATTCAGACCCTGCGCTCCCCTCTGGCCGGAAACCCATGTCTGCCTGGAATACTGGACGACCGTCCTTTCCTTCCCTGCCGTCCCTTCCATCCTTCCCGTCCTTCCATCTTTTCCAAGTTTCGATATACACTTACTAGAAGCTCCTATCAGGAGAAAGGTCAGGACTGTTATTAGGGTTATATCACATAATCATTAAGGGTAGCGAAAATATGCGCACGATATTCCCTATGTCTATATCAGATTAAACGACAAAAGTGGTTTGTGAACTGTGGGAAACTATGATAACTATATGTGAAAACATCAAATTCAGGGGAACGTAAAAAACCACTAGCTAGAGTCCATCTCATACATCTGTATTATAATACTCTTGAGTAGAGATCCGCATTTCCCCTTTCCTCGCAGTTCTAGCGAAATCTATGTAATAGCCATGCCACACCCAGCCTACATTTTTTACTTAACTTTAGAGACAAGTTCGTGCGATCGGGCTAAGCAGGAACTGAATTAGAAGCCGACCATCCTCGAATAAAACGGGCCCATCAGATTTGACGTGGAAAACAATCGCAATTGTACAAAATCTGCTCCAACAAACGACAGCGCACCTTCATACTATTCCATTGGCACGACAAATTATGTTAGGATTGATTGTTTTCAAGCCATGCCAAATCTGATTGCTCGGCTTTGTTCAGCATGGCCGCATGGCCCGCAGCAACTTTATTCTGAATCCCCTTGTTCTGACAACGGACTTGACCTCTTGTTATGACTTCCCAGCCACAATATACCGCTTAATTGTAAATTTTCTTTCCTACATCAGAAGCTTATAAATATGGAGGTAATCGTGATTGAGGCTTTTGCAATAAAGTAGTATTTAACGTATTAATTGTGATTTATCCAAACCTTATTGAGATAACGCTATCAATATGTGTTAGTTATCTTAATGAACTGATTCTAAACAGGACATTATCGACATTCATACGTAAAAGTATTGGTTTCATTGGTTGCGCCTGACATTATAAGAGCCCTTGTAAAGATAGCGGTGATCCTTGTCGAGATCTAACAACACGTCTGAAAGCACTCAATCGTTAGTCTGGCTGAGTGCCCTACATATAGAACTCCATAAATATAATTATTTTGACACAGAAAACGGCGCGGATGCAGAAACAAAGGCCTGCTTCCATTGCAGTCAATATACGTTGCACTCCAATGCATGTTCTAGGAATATGACTTCTCAAAATAGAGTTTTTTTTCTAGTTTGCACGCACTGAACTCACCTTTGCTATACTTTCCTTTTTGGCCAGCTTCAAGTTGATCCACTCTAAATTAGAACCAGAATTCGAGACATTAATCGAATTGCTTTGATCCAAAATAAAGCGGAGAAGCCTTACCTTGTGCGAAGCGTTCTGATGATATCCTCAAGATCCGAGACCGTGCGCGCGTCTTGCTGATTTGATTCTTTCTCGCTTGGTGGAGTCTTAACACAGACACAGGTAATAGCACACCATAGCAAGATCAGAGCTCGAGAAACGTGAATGCGGGTTATACTTGGCATGTTTTCGAATATATAAAGTGGTGCATCACAGACGGAGTTCTCTCATGCTAAAGAAGCCATGACATAGGTGCGCAGTACGACCAAAAGGACAAAAAAACTAGCATGACCCTACTCATTCCCAGGAACGATTCTTGTTATTATGTTATCTGAAGTGCAGAGTTTCATTATGGTCAATTTTTTGAAGTGTTTCCGGGCTCGCCTGCATATCAAGCGCAAAGGCTAAGCTCATGGGTTACAACCCACATCAATTATGAATTAATGTTAATGAGGTACAGCCAATGGATTATCAGGACGCGCGCGGGTAGTTATTAGAGTTAAAAACGTTCATGACCAGACAAAAACACAGAGAGGGATGCTGATATAACTGCGTTTCAGGCATATTTGAACAGCTTCTGTTATCGCCAAAGCGTGTATGCCTTGTGGCTAAAAGAGGTATCAGCGCTCTAATGACAAAGGGTTGTTGTATTCAGGTTATTCCATGCAGCTGCGAAAAGAACGGCGAAGAATATCAGGTCGAGAATGGGTAATCCGGGAAAAAACGCTTTAATGCCTGTAGCAAATAGTGAGGAATGATAAAGAAGTGACACCAGATATTCACTGTCTTGTATCACCGTCACATCACATCAGTTAAAACACTTTAGCAATAAACGCTCCCCGCCACCCATTGGCTTTAGACATAGCCATGGCGCGGAAATGCCTACAAGGGCAGGAATGTCGCCTAAAAGTTTGGCAGAGCGATAAAAATAATTAGAAGGAAGATGTGGAGGGACGATAGAGTGATACGACATTTCCTCAAGGGGAAATTATCAGGTAGAGCAAGGAGACAAGAACTTAGGGATAACGTACTAACAAAGTGTCAAGGGGGTTATCTTGCAAAAGCGCGTCAGCAGGTCAATCTTTCCCATAATAAAGATATGAAGTAAATGAGTCAAAGTTGATAAAAATCCCATTATATACTCTCGATTGTTTTATAATTAGGTTGATAATCTCTACAGGAATAGTATAGCGAATTCCGCAGATTACGGCTTAGAAAGTTTCCCGCAAAATCTATTCGTAGTTGTGATCAAACAATGGAACCATTTCAGGATAGGACTGAGTGAGGTTTTCAAAGAGGGAGAGTCCCACAATTTCGCTTATAGAGCAGATTTAGTATGACTGTAGCCTGCGTAGCGGCTCTAAAGGGAAGGGGAGGGAGTCAGTGCGAGCGAAAACTGGAAAAAGCGCGACCCCGACTTCCTCCCTTCCCTTAGAGCCGCTACGCAAACTAGTATGACTGTGAAAAGTACGAAAGGTCTGCCTTCGTACCCAGGCGCGATCTAGCGATTTTCGAGGCGATAGTGACTGGGAGCGAGCTAGCGCGCAAGGCATCATTGGAATTATAAGAGCGAGCAAAGCATTCCCGTGGTCCTTTGCGAGAACGCCGGAACCTTCCCATGATGCATTGCGCGCCTCGAGATTTTGACGCCTGGGTACGAGGGCAGACGAAAGGCACGGTCGCGGCACAGAACCTGATCTGGTGTGTAGATACGGAACCTCGTCTTCCCCGCCTCGTGTATCGACACAGCTATAATCCGCCGGCTATGGACACGACAAATCATAAACAACTAATCAGATTGCATTGTCGCAGCAAATAAGTACTTGTTGCGATCGCGGCAGGGCACACAGCAAATCAAGGACGGCCAATCAAATTGCATGGTCGCGGCAGAGAATTACGGTCCTTAGAACGAGAGCCAATGAAATCGTGTAGTCGCGGCGCGTCACGGTCGCGGCGACAATTTTGTCGTTGCACTTTTCACAGTCATACGAATTTCGCTCTATTGTCAAAGTTAAAGATACACAGTAAATGTGTGGCGATACTTTTGTTGCCTTTCTTACTACCGAAACAGGTAGAGCGTTTTTTCGGCTCGAGAAAAAAACGCTCGTTTCCAGACAAAAACGTTGGCGAGTCTGATTGCATTCCTTCGCACAAAATCAATCATGCGTTGTCGCTGCCACAGAAAATCGTTAAAAATTTGGGAAATAACACACTCATTTGCATTTCTTACCTCATAAAATTAGTAGAAAACACGAGCAGATGGCTTTTTTGTGTTTAAAGTTTGAAAATTTTCCAAATTAAAATATTTGAGTAGCACGAATCGCTGACCTCAGTAAAGGAATTCAAACTACATCGTGAATGTTTTTGTCTGGAAACGAGTGTTTTTGCTCGAGCCGAATAAACGCTCTACCTGTTTCGGTAGTAAGAGGTTCCAAATGGCTTGTGGGACGTGGCTTGTGGCAGATAGGATCCCATTCTCGTACTCAGAGCTCCCCGGCTCGTAGCACCTCGTGGTCCGTGGGATATGCTCTGGTGGCTCTGGTGAACTTCTCCGATTGGTCGAAACAGTGCGCATGCGAACATAAAACCAGATTTATTTTGGTTTAAAGACGTATCTGGCAAAATATCACCAACATTTAGTGCTAGTTGTCATTTCGATTTCGACCTACAACTTCGACCTCTACGCTCTGCAACTAATATCAAGACATAAAAGCGTTATTTTTTCTACGCATGCGGTAATGGCTGTCACCAGAGCCTTCCCTGCCCGCGAGGTCAGAGGAGCGAGAAGGCGGATCTGTGATCCTAATAGCAATGTTGACCTGTCCGGGATTCAAACTCAGGATCGCACGCACGGTATGCAGTGTACAAACACACTGCACCAACTAGCCCTACCTTGTTACTGAATACATTCCAGATTAAGAAGAGATAGAATTAATCACATACTCAGATTTTTCTGAGTATTTTCTCACATTCCAGATTACATGTCCAAACTATGCTGTGCTATGCTAATTACATGTCCAAACTATGCTATGCTATGCAGCACAATTAACATCTCTCCTTCCTTGTAACTCCATCTTGCTCATTCACATCGCCATCTTGGTCTCAGATTTGTCATTAAACATTTTCACGAGCTGTTGGAAGCGCATGCGCAGTTGGGTAAGCTTGATTTTGTCAGGTGCGCCCACGTACAGGCCTGGATTATCAGCGGTTTTCAATTTCTTGCTGACCTCGTGCATTTGGTCCTGATATTTCAGAGCTGAAATAGACATAAAGTTACTCGTTGAAATTTTGCAAGAAAAGAAGTAATTTGATCCTACAAGAGCGTTTGAGATGAAAACATTTATAATTTATGGTTCATGTGACGGGACATATTGACGATTTACTTACGATAAAATTTATGGTTACGGGACGCCAGTACAACTTTCAGCTGTAGAAAAAAAGCAAACAGAAATCAGTACTGATCTATTAGCGACAGTACGATTGATGGTACTAATTCGTAGAATTGTTTTAAGTATATTCTGGGCCCAAAAATAACATGAATGTGAAGTAGTTTAGGTTTAGTTTAGAACGTCAGTCGTGGCAACGTACAGATGAATTACACAGGAGGCATAGGTTAGTATATAGATTTAGGCACTGCCTAAAAGCGGAGCTCCCAGTCAGTTTTATACCCTTTTTAAACCGTGGCGTCATCGATGACGTCTCTATGATGTCATCGATAACGTCACATCACCTGATCACTTCGTTGCGCTTCTCAAGTCACCTAGACATTTTGCCAAAGTTTGTTTCTTCTACTGTTCGCTTGTAAAACATTTTATAAAAGAAATGAAATAAGTAATATATTTGAGTGGATATTTTTTGCGGAAAAAGACATTGAGTGACTTTCTTTCAAGCTATTGTATAACTTGGATTCTCTATTTGAAAAACATTTTTCTTTATTTTCAGTTTAAGTGAATGACAATTGCAGTGTTGTTGTGGAACTCCTTAGACCGATATCAGTTATCTAAGTTTTAAAACGGAACTGTCCGGAATGTAGGAGAAAGAAACGCATAGAAACAGGGACAGTTCTAAAAGGCGATGAGAAGTGAGATTTTGTATCGACTTTTTAGACTCTCACCAGGGTATCGTCAGTGAGGCAAACAGGAGAGGGAAACGCTTAGAAACAGTGACAGTTCCAAAAGGCGATGACAAGTGAAATTTTATATTGACATTTTAGACTCTCACCAGGGCATTCGTTTTCTTGAGGATATCAGTGAGTTGTTGGATGCGCCTGGAATACAATATAATTAAACAATTAGCACTGATCCAACGGGGCATAACGACAAAAATGCTTCGCTTTTTTTTAATGGGTTAGAGACGGTTTTGAGTGTTTTGTTGACAAATACACGCACGCGCTGGTAATTCAATGAACGATAAATTTTTGAATACTGCACGAGCCGTTAGCCGAGTGCAGTATTAAAAAGTCTAGAGTCTTTTAATATACAATGCACTTTTGATATACAATCTGAGTTCACGTCGTGGACACACTAGACTCAAAATCAATTACAACTTTTACTTCAAATGCAAGTATTTTAACTGAATTCTGAATATTTTAGGTACATGAACTGTATTCTGATAGCTCGGAAATACAGAAAGCATATTAATAATAAAAAAAAAATTGATAAGTATTAATGAGCTGTAAAATCAAGAAAGATTTGCACTTGTAGTGAACACTGCACGATTTTCATGCGTTATTACCAATGTCGCTAGGTAACGAAAAGTCACGTGATAAGTTTTAACCAATAGGGTCCGCGCATTTTGTCCAGTCAACGAAGATTGTCATATTAAATAGCGATACTGCACGTGACGTCATACATTGTTATTTTTGTACCAATCAGATAATTCACAGAACAAAGCGCGCTATCAAAACTCACTTGTTGGCGCATTTTTGAATAGCAATGCTCGCCGGAACATGGAGTGCTGATATTAAACATATGGACCTTTATACTCACTTTTGTGCCTTATAACATGGCACATAACCATGACCTGGCCAGGGGAATAATCCTACAGATGACAAGAGATACAAGTTAAGCAAAACACTCGTACAAACAAACATGTTCTGCGCCTCCCGACACTACAGCGCGATTAGGTATCATTTTTTATAGAAGTAAAATAATAATAGGGTAGTGAGTGCGCGGGTTCTAGTTCCAATATATTAAAAATAAATTCTCGAATTTTCTTGGGAATGTACACCATTGAGTGGCAAGAAGATTTTATTGTCTTTTTTAGTATTTATTGCTTATCATGACGTTGTGCAATGGGTCTTCAGGGACTACCTGTGAAATGCAACGCTATGGCTGATTGCATTTTTAAACCGCACCGGGGGGGGGGGTTGAAGACCTAAGGAAAATTTCCCAGGGGGGTGCTTTGGACTCTGGAAATTCCACGGGAGGGGGTGTGTCTGCGTATCAATGAGTCATTGTCGTCTTTGCTGAATGCACTTGAGAGGACTGGGTCGAGTCGCGCGTGGGCTAGTGTGGGTATTTTAGCGTGGTTACCAAGCCAAAATCAATGGTAGGCAGATCGAGAACTCGAGTCTCTGTGATTCCTGCAAGTTTTCATTCAAACTTTCACAGTTTTCTTGCGACATTTGCCGAATTCTTATCAAAAGAGGATCTCCTGTCACTTCCTTATAAGGTAAATGATTCCAAATATGGTTTTGGCCGTGAGGTGTTGAAAAACGACAATGTTTGGTTGGAGATTGTTTCATATTGAGACTGGAAACTCCAAGGGGGAGAGGTAAAAAAGCTGACTTTCCATGGACATTTTATCCAAAAATAGATTTTCCAGGGGTATTTTGCCAGAATAAATGGAAATTCCAGGGGAGGGGGTCCTTTGTGAGGGTGGAAATTCCAGGGGATTGGGTCTGTTTCACGAGTGGAAATTCCCGGGGAGGGGGTCTTTTTAAGGGAAGTCCTCAACTCCCCCAGTGCGGTTTAAAAATGCGATCAGCCTGTATGTTATCTGGAGTCTCCAATGATCTTGCCCAAGGGCACTAGGACAATGAGATCCAAACAAATTGGGCTACACCATGGGCTCGATGTATATATTGGCTTCACATTTAGCCGCTAATTATCCAAAAATCATCCGCTTATCATCCGCTAGTTTCGAAAACTATTTGTATTTGTGATTAATTTGCATTCTCATTGCTCGTTTATTTCTAACAAGCAAACATATGTAGACCCCAGAAGTACAAGTGTTCAATGCGTGATAGTAGTTTTACATCCTTGTGATTGGCTAACGGGTAAATCATTCAGCAGCAACTGGTAATTTATCTCGTTGATGATTGGCTAGGTGCATTTATGATTCGCCTTACTCATGACTCACCTGGTTTGTATCTGGGTTGGAAGGTGTTACAATAATTCTTGGAACAGCAACGTATTTGGCAATGCATTTTCAATTTCTGGTAGGATCGACAGGCCGTGAAGCAGAAGTAGTTAAGAAGGCACTTGCGGGTGATGAAAGTGTTCTTGCTCACCATACTGAATCCCCACAAGGTGGCGCAAACCTCGTGTGGTTTACACAACACTTTCCTCTTCCTGCATGGTATGTGCCCCGATCCAACACACTCGTAGCAATAAATCCGAGGAACTAAGCAAAGAGAACAAATTCTAACTGTAACACACACACACAAAAAACATAGCTCCGCTCGCCAATAAACCATGTTTTTTGGGGGGTTAGCTTTACAATAAATCGTGCTTCTAGAAATCGCAGCTAATAACTGATTCCGGGTGCCAAGCGAGAGCAAGAAAGGTGCAAACAAACTAAGGTTAGTGTCAGCCGAAAATTCTCTGTTACGTTTTCATCAGTACAGGATATTTTTTTTTTTGCATCTGATCATCACAGATTTGGTCTTAGCCTTAACTTGAAGTCTCAGGCTGATTTCTTTCGCGCGTCCAAAAATCCAAGATGGCGCCCACGACTTCGAGCTTCGTGATGTTTGCAATGAAAACAGCCTAAAACTTGATCTAGTTCCAATTATTTTTACTTCCTCATATATACTTTCCATGGCAAGCTGTTCGAGCAAGCAAAATGATCATTTTTGAAGTTGCTAGTACCGGAACTTACAGCTCAATTTCACTTCCGATTCAAGATGGCCGCCAGCCATTTTGAAAATCCTCTATACGGCACTAAACGTGATTTTTTTTGCGTTGTCGCCATATCCAATCTTTCTTAGCCTTTTGAAAGCTATCCTTCTACTGCCACATTTGGTGCTTTTAGCAGAAAGTGAACAATTCATCCTACCGCCACGGTTAAGTCACGGGATTTTGTGCATTCGGCAAAGATGCGAGCTCAAAAAAGTAGAAGGAAAAATACACAAAAACAAATCACATAAGACGTACTTGGTGTCGGGGTGACTGGAGGAGTTGTAGGATCCAGAGGACAAAAGACATTGCCTTTATCACACACTTTTAACAGATCATTCCAACGAAATCCCGGGGTGCAGTTCTGCCGCGTTAGTTCGCCATCAATACAGCACAAGAAAGATGTGCAGGACTCGGGGTCAGGATAGAATCCATTGGCCTTGCCGCTACAGAGGGGTGAGTCTGCAAGGAAAAAGTGATGTTAGTGTTGTCAGCATGAAGGTTACCCCACCACCATATCACTTAACCAGAACAGCACCCAGTGACATTATCACAAATCTCAGAACCCAACTATCACATTTCTCAGTACTTTGCTACAAATCTCACCAAACTGTGGATCTGCCTTGAAAATTAACGACTCTAAGGCCGGCAAATACTACCCTGCGAGCAGTGGTTTCCCTCCTGTGAGAAAGGAGGAAACCACTGCTCGCAGGGTAGGCAAACACGAGCCACAAACTCCATCAACTTGTCGCGCAACATTGCTGGGTTGCAAGTCTAATGTTTGCTGCTTGTTTTTCATAAAATTCACAACTTGTCGCGCACCATCTTGTTTTGGTGATCACACATGCGAACCAAAGGCGGATTTTGCCCCTTAGTACTTCACTTCTATTGACCAATAAACTTGTAGGCAAAATGTTGCGCGACAAGTTTGATGAGAAACGAGCAACAAGCCAGAATTTGTGGCTCAAAGTAGATCCGCGCTCTACTTCGCACAACACCTTTTTACAACTTGCAGCAAATGTTTTTGTTGCGTGACAAGTTGTGGCGCGAAATGTAAAACGCGCAACATCGATAATCAACGTGCAACGCAACAATGTTGCGCGACAACTTGAGGGATCTTGTGCCTCGTATTTTCCCGGCTTAACACAGCTAGAAACGTCTGCTTCTCCGCCCTCATCACCCGTGTTTTGTCTACATTATGAACATTCTCGCAAAGCACGCTGAAATGTAATTGATTTCTATCGACACGAAAACCAGTAAACTCGCAAGGACAGGAAGAATATAATCATAGGGAGATTTAAACACATTTTAAACTCACAAACAAGATATACAATCTACAAATACCCCAGCCAGTGTTTGCTGTTTTCGTGATGAAATGCCGAAAAACCTGTTTTAATGTCGTGAAAAGTGAATAACATATTCGTGCGCTCAGCTAAAGTCTCTAAACTTGTCCACAAACAAAACATGTTGGTTAGAGTGAAGATTGACTTACAAGTGCAGGGTCTGTTGTACTTGACCACGACATTGGTCTGACCTTTACAAGCGTTTGTCTCGAGCACACACTGGTTGGTGTAGTTCTTGCCGTCTGAACCGCAGACTGGTCTGAATAACCGCGGGCAGGTCGGTGGGCAGACGCACTCGACCTGTCGGTCCCAGACACGGCACACTGTCCCAGGAGCGCACACAGTAGTGGCACAGGTGGGCGTAGGATCTGTAGCATTAGAACACATAGACAAGTCAGGCCTAACAGACTGTTACAGTAGAACAACACAGTATTGGCACATGTGTATTGGCACAGATGGGCGTAGGGTCTGTAACATTAAACACATAGACAAGTCAGGCCTAACAGACTGTTACAGTAGAACAACACAGTATTGGCACAGGTGGGCGTAGGGTCTGTAACATTATAACACATAGACAAGTCAGGCCTAACAGACTGTTACAGTAGAACAACACAGTATTGGCACAGGTGGGCGTAGGGTCTGTAACATTATAACACATAGACAAGTCAGGCCTAACAGACTGTTACAGTAGAACAACACAGTATTGGCACAGGTGGGCGTAGGGTCTGTAACATTATAACACATAGACAAGTCAGGCCTAACAGACTGTTACAGTAGAACAACACAGTATTGGCACAGGTGGGCGTAGGGTCTGTAACATTAGAACACATAGACAAGTCAGGCCTAACAGACTGTTACAGTAGAACAACACAGTATTGGCACGGGTAGGCGTAGGGTCTGTAGCATTATAACACATAGACAAGTCAGGCCTAACAGACTGTTACAGTAGAACAACACAGTATTGGCACAGGTGGGCGTAGGGTCTGTAACATTAGAACACATAGACAAGTCAGGCCTAACAGACTGTTACAGTAGAACAACACAGTATTGGCACAGGTGGGCGTAGGGTCTGTAACATTAGAACACATAGACAAGTCAGGCCTAACAGACTGTTACAGTAGAACAACACAGTATTGGCAAGGGTGGACGTAGGGTCTGTAACATTAGAACACATAGACAAGTCAGGCCTAACAGACTGTTACAGTAGAACAACAAGTCAGGCCTAACAGACTGTTACAGTAGAACAACACAGTATTCGCACAGGTGGGCGTAGGGTCTGTAGCATTATAACACATAGACAAGTCAGGCCTAACAGACTGTTACAGTAGAAAAACACAGTATTGGCACAGGTGGGCGTAGGGTCTGTAGCATTAGAACACATAGACAAGTCAGGCCTAACAGACTGTTACAGTAGAACAACACAGTATTCGCACGGGTGGGCGTAGGGTCTGTAACATTATAACACATAGACAAGTCAGGCCTAACAGACTGTTAAAGTAGAACAACACAGTATTGGCACAATTGGGCGTAGGGTCTGTAACATTAGAACACATAGACAAGTCAGGCCTAACAGACTGTTACAGTAGAACAATACAGTATTCGCACGGGTGGGCGTAGGGTCTGTAACATTATAACACATAGACAAGTCAGGCCTAACAGACTGTTACAGTAGAACAACACAGTATTCGCACGGGTGGGCGTAGGGTCTGTAACATTATAACACATAGACAAGTCAGGCCTAACAGACTGTTAAAGTAGAACAACACAGTATTGGCACAATTGGGCGTAGGGTCTGTAACATTAGAACACATAGACAAGTCAGGCCTAACAGACTGTTACAGTAGAACAATACAGTATTCGCACGGGTGGGCGTAGGGTCTGTAACATTATAACACATAGACAAGTCAGGCCTAACAGACTGTTACAGTAGAACAACACAGTATTGGCACGGGTAGGCGTAGGGTCTGTAACATTATAACACATAGACAAGTCAGGCCTAACAGACTGTTACAGTAGAACAACACAGTATTGGCACAGGTGGGCGTAGGGTCTGTAGCATTATAACATATGGACAAGTCAGGCCTAACAGACTGTTACAGTAGAACAACACAGTATTGGCACAGGTAGGCGTAGGGCCTGTAGCATTAGAACACATAAACAAGTCAGGCCTAACAGACTGTTACAGTAGAACAACACAGTATTGGCACAGGTAGGCGTAGGGTCTGTAACATTATAACACATAGAAAACATTAGAACACATAGAAAAGTCAGGTTGGCACAGGTGGGCGTAGAGGCGCAGGTTGGCAACAAAAAACAAAAATGCCAATTCGCAATCTAATTCCATCCGCTCGATATCTAACGACCACGCTCCGAATTTGTACTCATGTGTCAGTTGAAAGGTTATTTGACAAGCCTGCAGGATTACTTTGCTTACTTCTTGTGAATTCGACTGCATTGAAGCTCTAAAAGCTGAGTTAACCCTGAAATTGTAACACAGGATTGTCCGAGAGGCGCACATGACATTTGCGCAAACACGTAACACGTCCGGCGCAACTTGGTTGATCTAACTGGGAACTTGTAATTCGGCTGAACGGATATCAGCCTGGCATTAGTTATCTTACCACAAAATCCTATACGTAAATAACCAAACGCCCAGTTGGATCTGCAGGAAGCCTCCGTCAGGAAGCACAAGTTGTAATACGTTTTCCTGTCGGTGCCACAGACAGGGGTGAAGACCTTGATACATTTCCCATTACAAGAAGGCTTTTTCACTGAGCAGAAAACAAACATAAAAATAGTAATTAAATTAACCCATAAACCACAACGTTTTTCAAATATTCTGTAAGAACTTATTTCAGGCAACTAAAACCAGACTAGCCCGAGGCCTTTTTGTTTGTCTAGCTCTCGTTTCCGTAACGAGGAAGCAAAGGCTCACAATTAACCGCCATTTTTTCTGCCTAGAAAAGTACCAAGTCAGGGAATGGATTCATTTCAATCGGCTGATTAAATGAAGTGACATATTTAAAAAAATCAATACACAAAACTTAAAAATATTGATATGCTTTTGGAATGGTAACATTATATTTTATAATACAGTTATTGCTTCTCAAATGAGAACTGGCGAAGCTCACATTTACGTAACATGTATTAAAGAATGTTCAGAGATACCTCTGTGTCAACAACATGAATAAAGCTATCTAGAATGAGTTAACCCTTTTCTGGGAAATATAAGTGATTAGATTTTGGATCTCGTTTTCTTACGAAATACCCGCGCGCCTACTTAATGGACTATTCCAGCTGTAAGCACTTACTCTTCTTTATTCAGAATTGACCAAGTCATGTCCGATAATTACCAGGGTCCGGTTGCTCGAAAGTGGTTTAGCACTAATCCAGGATTAATTACCATGGTGACTCGATGGTTTTGTTCAGAAGTAAACCTGGTTTAAATTTAATCCACCTTTGAACAACCCGCGCCAGAAATGCTGCGCGCGCTTTTTTAACAGTTCGTTCGACAAATGTCCCACATCTACCGACATGCAGTGCGCGTGTGCCTTATAGCTGGAATCGTTCAGTACGGCCTACATTTCTCTCCTACCCCTATGTACGTGGGTTAAAAAGTGTCCCCGCTAGACTACATTAATATAGTACTTACAGCAATGGCCTTTGTGTACGAAGAGAATCCTTCTTATGACCAGACAATCAGCCACGTTAAGAAGACACCTGTTCGGATACGTTTTGCCGTTGGACCCGCAGACGGGTTTATAATAGCGAGAGCAGTACGGGGGGCATCGGCTACCTGCGGGATAAAACCAGTACAAGATTGGGCTGAACGGACGTTATTTTGAAAAGTCAACGCAATTGTGTAATCACTAGCCAATCAGAAACAAGAGTAATTGCAACTTGCTGTTGAATGGTTTCCAGCTGAGCCAATCAGGAGCCGAACCAATTCAGAATTGCACAATTGCTCCGAATTTGATTGGCTAGTGATTCCTTGCTTGCAATAAGCTCGCAAGTTTGCGCGATTTGATTGGTTGATAGAAATAAGCAGTCAATGAGAAGGCAAACCAATCGCAATTAAATCACGACAGTCATCTGAAATCCGCTTTATCATAGTAGAGTGGGGTTGGTTATGAAAACCGGCACCATGTTATTGAGGAATCCCTTTTGCTTGTGCGCCATCATGGCGGTTCATAAGTACCAAAATTCAGTCAGTAAGATTCCCATCGCATCATCACCATTATAATAGACGAGCTCACGCTATTATTCGCATCATGTGTAATCAGGGCTAAAGAAGGTGAAAATAGTCGCCAGATTCGTGGGGAAAAGAGTTCGTAATCTCTAACGTTTTTCTTTTCAAAGATAAGTGCAAAGACGTGCTGCTATCAATTTCAACTCCACGGTTATCTCTCACAATTTGTTTCAAAGGAACGTTATTTTTATGCAATCGTTACTTCATCAACTCAAACGGTCAAGAGATGTTATTTAAAAATGTGTCTGTAGAAATGGAGGACACTAAAGAAGCAATGGAATGCGAGATCGAGGGGCCATCCTCATTGAGAGTACTCGCCAAACTAAAAATCGTAAACTGCATGCATTGCAGTCCGTAGGTAAGAAGAGAGTACAGATCGCCGACTTACTAGGGCATCTTCCCTTAGAAACCACCCTAATGTTCTGCCCGGTAGTGCAGGCTCTTTCTAGAAGACGGCACTCGCTAGGGTAGGTTTTTCCATCCGATCCACAGACGGGTAAGTAGTAAACCAAACACACCATGTTGCACACACATGTGGGGACTTTGCCAACCATAATACACACTTGACCGGGTCGTGTGCATTTGACGCCGCTGCAACCTGTCAAACGAGATGAGTGAGTTACATTGAACACATCTACACAAGAGGCCTTGCTGCAACGTCATTTTACCATACAAGGTCAAAACTGAGTGCATATTTGGAGCCGTATTACACGGCAAAAGCCGTATTACATGGTTGAAAGCCGTTTTACACTATAGCAAACCAGTTTCAAACCGGTTTTGCGCGCGCACTTGAATGTCTTTCCGATCGTGTGCTAGTCAAATCACGTGCGTTTTTCTAGTGAACCCTGTTAGCTTCTGAACTTTGGCAAGATCTACCTCTAGAACTAAAAAGTCTTAACACAGTTTTAGCACAATAGTTAAACAATATTTATTACTTAGACAAATTGGTTCCTGAGTCTACTTTATCTATAGGATTTTACTCTTCTTCTTCTTCTCCCTCTCTCTCTCTCTCTCTCTCTCTCTCTTTGATGCTTGTAGTACTTGCTTTGTGTGTTTCTAATTCGATCGAAGTCCATTTCGATCTATGTGATTTTGCTGTGCTCCTCGCTTTTAGCATTTGTGTGTAATGAGTGTAAGCTACGAAAACAATAAAACTTGACATGCCTAGTGCTAAACTAGAAAACCTAAGGGTTCATTTCGGCTCTAGGCATTCCCTTACAATTATCTCTATATTTGAAAATAAAATAAAATATAAAAGTATCATGCACGACAAAAAAGGAAAAATATAGATAATTAAAATGGGATGTAAAAAAAATATATATATATTAATTAACGAAATGCAAAATAAAGTATTATTATTATTTGAAACATTATTTACAGGAGTGACTGATCCGCAAATAGCAACTAATCGAGGCGGACCAGCCTTATCAGGGTATTTTAATATATATAAATATTGTGTTCAGGGTTTTCACTCAATTTATGGTAAGATGGAAGAAGAAGAGCTTAAAGACAATTATTATTTTAAATTCAGAAAAAAGGAAAAGGAAAGCATAGTTACATAGTTACGCACGTAAAACCAACCTGTACATGATCCATTTTTGATCACAGTAATAGTCGTTCCCGTTTGGCACGCCCTCATTAGTAGCAGACACAAGTTGAGGTATTTCCTACCATCCGAACCACACACAGGCTTGTATTCCATACTACAAATCTTGTTGCATACGCATACGGGTTTCTTTTTCACAATCTGACACACTTTTCCTCTTGGGCATTCTGGACACACTGTGAAAGGATAAAATTATATAAAAAACGAGAGAAAAAAAAAAGAAACGACCATGCTGATTTCCCCAATACAACCTGTACATGACCATTAGCAAAACGGCAGCAAAACTGCAAAATATTTTTCTCTCGTGACGGAAGTAAGAAAAGACGTCGGCATGACAAAAGCAATGCGCGTTTTCGCATGAGGTTTTAAATTCAGAAAAAAGGAAAAGGAAAGCATAGTTACATGATTCGCTGCGCTCATTCGTAAAATATTGTTCTTGCCACTCGAAAATAAAACTCATATCTTCGCGCCACCGTGTAATTGTCTAATATCCTCTATATACATAGAGGATGTTACATGGCCGTGCAAAAGATACGAGTACAAAAACCTCATGAGTAAGTGAAACGTGAAACGGAAACATTTTCTTACTTTTCAACTCGTGTAAATTATTCACAAGCATCTAAAAATGACAATGTACTTTACAAAATGGGGAAAACTCCGGGAACAGCTTAAATCCCAACCCAAATACAATATTTTCTCCAAACAGTCAGTGACAAGCAAAATGATGACCTTGGTTAAATGTAGCAGCGCCATGGCTGTATAACGGAATGTCTTACTCTAAATGACAACCCACCTATACACGGTCCATTCTTAACCACGATGATACGCTTTCCTGTCTGGCACTCTCTGACGCGCAACAAGCACAGATTGAGATATGTCTTGCCGTCTGATCCACATACGGGCTTGGACTCCCTGGTACAAGTCGTATCACACACGCACACCAATCTTCCGTTGACACGTCTGCAAACCTTCCCGCTTGGACATGGTGGTCTACACTCTGTGGGAGGAGAAAATAGAATAAAAGCGACGCAATATCGCTAGCGGTATTTGAGGGGGACCACGGAGACATTTCGTCCTTATTGAAAGTTAATCGATTGCGAATCAACTGCTTTGGTATTTCTTTGAAATCAATACTACAACCACCTGCTATTCGCTGCTATTTCCTTGGCTAACTTCAGGGGCGGATTTTTCAGGGGAGGATTTTTTCAGAAGAGGGGTTGCAGCACTAAGTTGGACTGGTGTTATAATCCGTAGTGAGTTCAAAACCTTATAATAACTACTAATACATCGAATCTATCACTCTCATGGGGGGAGGGGGGGGGGGGGGGGGGGTTGCAAACCTCACAACCCCTCCCCTAGATCCGCCCCTGAACTTATCGCACGATGGTCCCTTCGGTAGAAGAACCGTCTAATTGGTTAATTTGCAACTTACTTAGTGGACAGGGGCCTTTGTTGACCACAGTAATAGGCTCCCCGATAAGACAGCGCCTTAATCGCAGGTAACACACGTTGGTGTACGAAATTCCATCTGAACCGCAAACAGGGGCGCTGCCTGGACAATTGTTGTTACACTCACAAACTGGCTTGTTTCCAATCATGCGACACACTTGAAAAGCAGGGCACAATGCAGTTTTACAATCTGCAAGAAACAATGTCAGTATCTGATTAAAGGCCCATCACCAACCGGGAGCCTTTGCGGACCTTAGCCAATCAGAGCACCCGAAAAACAATGGATCAATTTGAAAACAAAAGAAAACGGGGCGCAAAGGCTCCCGGTTGGTGATGGGCCTTTAAGTATTTGACTATACGTTGAAACTCTTTAGCGCACGGGTGTGCTGAAATTTGGGTGGCGTTTTTATTTTTCTCCAGACAATTGTTACTCGGACTTCCTGTGAAGAGCCCGAGTTATAAATTCGGCTCCTTTTTTTCTGCCGTTTCAGACGCAAAACGCCGTTTTGTCACGTGGGCCTGGGTACAGAAAAAATTCTTCTGCTCCCGCGCCCGTGCTTGAACTTGTAAGCGTTGATTCTAAAGTCCCACGCTCTCCAAACTTAGCCACAGAATCTAACTAATGTATGAACGCAAAATATCTCTTTTAAAGCCACTGTCCTGCAATTTGTGGTAAAATTAAATCATCCGAGGTATAGTTTATCGTAAGTACAACTGAACAGTAATCAATCAACATTTGTGAAATTATTGAAGCTACATGCAATTAAGGTTACTGAGAACCTTCGCGCACTTCCTCGGAAAAAAAATCATACAACTCCTTAGTTTAACCAAAACATGTCAACCTATATATCGTTGGAAAGCTTATAAAATGGACTAGCAGACTATGACAAAAAGAAATAACTTTTTGATAAACATAATTTTTTGAAGGTTTTATTAAAAATGTGGGTGTGACACTTTCAAGAGCTATCGCTGCCGAACTGCTTGACCTTGACTCCCAAGTAAAGCATTGTTTTAATACTTAAAGGTGTTTCTCAAAAACCGTGTCTACGTTTTTTAAAATTTTGCGTTGTTCAAAAGTTATGGAACTTTTAAATTTCCAAGGTCAAATTTTATAGAATTTTCACGCTCTAAAAATTTAAAAAAATCATAACTTTTGAAGTAAACAAAATTTTAAAAAACGCAGACACGGTTTTTGGGAAACACCTTTAAGGATTAAAACGTTGTGATTTTTGGGAGTCAAGGTCAAGCAGTTCGAAGGCGATAGCTCTTGAAAATGTCACACTCAATTTTTTTTTGAAAGCTTAAAAAAAATTCTGTTTAGTAAAAAGTTACTTCTTTTTGCCATAGCCTGCTAGTCCATTCTATAAGCTTTCCAACGATATATAGGTTGACATGTTTTGGTTAAACTAAGGACGAGTATGATTTTTTTTCCGATGACGTGCGCGAAGGTTCTCAGTAACCTTAAGGAGATTATTGTATTTCTGTGCTGAGTGGAATAAGCAATGAATACTGAAAAATGACAATAAACCTTGGTGCCAAATTTTCGGCTTTATTTAAAAGCCTTCATCAGGGCAACTGATGAACTTTACAGAAACCATTAAATATAAACGCGTGAAGATTTAGACAAGTAACTCATCAAACAGACAATTGACTTGGTATATAATTCATGGCACGTGAGCTATAGAATTTCAGTTCACTCCTTCAGCTCGATTAGAGAGCAACTCTTAGTTTTCAACACCTAGTCTTCAAATCCGAACTCATCCGTCGGAATGGCATCCAAATCTAAATCTAAAACATCACGATCTCGCCCCTCTACCAGATCGGCTGTGGACCGCGAATTCGCAGATATCTTTGCACACATCGAGGAGTTACAACTGTCGCTGCCAGGGGCTCCAAACGTCACACACGTCACACGTCACAAACGTCACACACACAACCTCCTTTGCCAACATTACCAGCTACGCCTTTCGCTGCACAAGAAGTCCCCGTAGCACAGCAACTCCAGCTGGAGAAAGCAAAACAAGAGGGCACGAAACTCCAACTGGAATTGACGAAGGCGCAGCTGGAGCTGGCTCGCGTAAACTCCGCCAATTCCACAGAGCTCGCTCTACCCTTGAGCAACGTGCTCAGTTCTACGCCTTTGTCCCCAGGGGGGGTACTTGGATATAAAAATGACGGGGGGTGGGGGGGGGGGGGGGGGGGGTCCGACGGAGCTCCTAATATTATACCCAAAAAAATACCTGAGCCATAAAGTTTATACCCAAAAAAATACCTGCTCCCAAAATTTGATACCCAAAAAAATACCCAACTTTTTTTAGCCTCAAAAGATACCAGCATACGCATGATGGCCGCGTCCCATTATCTTTACCGGAAAAAGACAGCATCTTGATGATCAACTTTTCATAATTCTGCGAACTCTCGCTAACGATTTCCAACCGTAAAACCGCCTTCTGGCTTCCGCCAATCAAACTCCCGAGTCTTTTCGTCGTTACTTTTTGTGCTTTTTGATTGGCCAGCACGTAACGTTGCTGTCGCGACAGGAAGCCATTTTAGCACTGCTTAGGCGCTGGCCAATCAAAAAGCACAAAGAGTAACGACGAAAAGACACGGGAGTTTGATTGACGGAAGCCAGAAGGCGGTTTTACGGTTGGAAATCAATACCGAGAGTTCGCAGAATTACGAAAACCGCAGTAACGTACCCAAAAAACATACCCACAGATTTTTCAACTCCCAAGAAAATACCTGGTAAAATTTGCAACCCAAAAAAATACTTTTACTACAAATTTCATACCCCAAAAAATACGTCGGACCTCCCCGTCATTTTTATATCCGAGTACCCCCCTGGGCCTTTGTCCCGACTTTGACGTCTCTTCGCAAGCTTCATCGCGAACGGGCCGTTCTCCCGAACGAGTTCCTTCTCTCGACAGCTAAAGGTACGCTGGAGTACGACAAACATTTCAGAGTTTGTTGGGGGATTTTTGTAGTGCGTTAAAAGCAGAGGCGATTCAGAAGGGCAGCTTCTTCTCGCCCATCTGCAGTTACTTATGGAGAAAGCCGCGTCGTATTCTTGGTCAAGCGTGAGGAATTTTCATTTCTCTAACGCAGTGGAAGCGGGTCGGCTTAACTGGTCCGACGCAACTATTATCCGCGACCGCGCGCAAACTGCTTTCACTCACGCAGACTTGCGATTAGTTCCACAACCCGCTCGTAATGCTACTCCGGCCACGAGAGCAAAGAAAGAGGGTTCCTACAAGGATAAGAATCATACAGGAAAATGTCCGTGGTTTAACCGACGCGTCCTATAAGTCAATCCACCTCTGCAAGGTCTGCGACGCCGCGCATCCTATCGTGTTTTCTTGTCAGAAGCGCAAGTATCCTATTTTTGGTGCTAGTCGTCTGCCTACATGGGAACGTGTTTGACTATCAGTGGTCTGTTTGGCGAACTCTATCCGCGCTTTCGACAGACCTAATTTCCGCGGTGCTCGTATGCCAGTGGTATCACACTTCAAGATTGATGCATCAGTCTACGGAACAGTTCCATATTTGGCAATACCTTGTTCTGAGCCTCCATCTCATGCAGCGCCATTTTTGAAGCAGGAGCTTTCTATTTTCCAACTTTCTTGCGCCTATTTCATGGTCAGATTGCAACAACTGGCCAACTTATCTGTCTAGTAGCCTGCAAGTGATGTCAGAGGCCAGCTTTAACTGGTTCTGTTTTCGATTATATTCATAATTTCGGAACAAATCGTAGTCGAAGTGACTTCGGTGCTGAATTTCGGCATTGGCGCCAATTCCGTACACAACAAGACGTTCGAGAGCTGAAGGAAAAGAAAAAAAGCTGTTTTTATCAGGGTTTCTTCACCGATCTCCAAATCAGGTAAGCCATTTACATTAAGGGTCTTAGTACTTCGATATGTAGGCGATCGACCTTATGCATTCGTCTCCTTCCATTAATATTTCTCGGGATTTGAAGTATTCACGACACGTCATGGCCACTACCTCAGGTTCATGCTCTTCTTGTACTCTTTCGCGAGGCCTGGTTAGCTATTTGTTTACTCATTAGTGCTGAATACTCAGAATACTCCGCTGAATACTTTTTGCTACTTGTGTACAATGTTTTAACGGACTTGAAAACACATCAAAACGGAGGTTTCAACGAACAAGGGCGTCGAAGCATCGAAGGCATGACATTTGTTTTCTAAATTTCACTCGTTTTGTTTTGTAAGCTTTGTGAATCTAAAATCTTGCCGTGTAAAACATTTTCGTTGTTTCTGTTCTTTCTTTGTGCCACATATAAAATGAGCTGCTCATCTATAGAAATCATTCTTAGATATAAAGGCTGGATCTAGGATTTAACAAAATAAAAATAAAATAAAAAGGGGCAGCAAAGATGCCAACTCAAGAGTGTTAACCTTGTCTCCCACTTAATTTTTGGATGATCTGTCTCATATCTCCATAATAGCTCCTGCAAAAATTATAATGGAATATCACATTAAATAGACTCATCTACCCAGTGACATTACATATGCTAAGAGGCCAAACTTTGTAACTCTGGGGTCTCTGGGCAATTTCAACTTAATCAAACTGTGATGAGCTCACGTTTGATCGCATACTCACATGTTCTCTCATTAACTCTCATTCCATTTGCCGGGCATTGTAGGATGTATTCTGAAGTCGAACCCATCTTGGTGGCCTGTTTTCAATCAGTTGAATTTTATTGTATATGGAGCGAGCGAACAGTAAAAGGGCTCAAAGCCCCATAATTTTCGCAGATTTCAAGAGAAGTACAACTAGATATTATTGTAGAACAGTTTTTTATTCGTGATTTTAAAATTTCCATCGTATATTTTTCTCGTGATTTACGTGTGCATACATTCTCTGTATTTTGCCGTTAATTCTTCTCACAAATGAGTAGCCTGGGTAGCCTACGAATGTATTGATTGAATTGTTCTGCTTCTCCTACAGGAACAGTGCCTTATAGCCTCATAGATCCCAACACATGATGGTCGTCTGCAGTACTATGTAGTCGGCCGGTCGCCTCCCAGACACAACGTTCTTTGCATCTATGTTTTGCAGCGCTTGATGGGCGGCCTTTTAATTTTGGTGAAGGAGGAACATCTGCTTTGCGTTTCCTCAAGACGCCGGTGGCCGTTTTAAAGCAGTGTACGAAGACCGCCGATGTTTGACTTTGAATTAATTATTCTTACTTAATTTGCATAATAAAACACGCAGCGTAATAATATTATTCCTAGTGAATCATTTATTCTAAAACTTATATTTGGGCGGGTTGGGTTAGAGAAAATCAATTTTAACCCCCTTTTTACAAATTATCTGTTTACTTTATTTGAAACAAAGGAAAAACTAAAAGAGTTATGCATGGTTTAGCGTTGTTTTTGCAGCATGCATGCCGGAATGTTCGAATGTTTCATCCGTGCCTTTGAAATGTGCACCACCGTTCGCACACACAACAAAAAGCTACAGAACGACGTGGTTTAGAATATTGCTCTTTATTTCAAAACGCGAAACCTTCATGAGTTCCCATCTCGTATACAAATAGTTCAATGATAGGGGATTCGCATGGGACGTACGATGTTTATGTTGCGCGTTTATGACAAGGTGTACAAAAATCGGCTTTTGGCGCGAGCATGAATTTTGCGGTTTCAGAATGTCTTTCATATTTTGAATAATATTTCGTCATATTTGTGGAGTTATGATAATCACATACATGTAACATAGTACCCAAGCAATATATAACAAATAGCTAATGTGAATTTCTGTCGATTTAAACTAGTTCATGTGATATTCAGACCAAAAGTTCACAGACCTCATTCACTCGCAGATGCTAAATACGGTGCATGTTGATTATGCACTAACAATTTCCCAGAGCGGCCAAGTTGTTCTTTCAAATTTCTCTTAGCGAAACCAAACTAGTCAGTCTAGCTATGCTCTGAATTTCAGCGTCTAACTCCTTTTATGACGACATGTACAAAAATGCTGAAGTTAAGTAAGCCAAAGCGGGTATCCGGCAAATCGTTGTCTCGATATAACGGTAAAGTTTAACAGCTCAACATAGTTTTCAGGAATTCAATTCACGAGCACGAGATAACTAGACCCTTGTAGTTAATTACCATGCAAAAATTATTTTCGCAAATCAACATAGATGAGCGTACGAGCCCATGTTGTTGTTGATGTACTTTTCTAAACAATCTCCGCTTCTGTGATTTTATCAAAGCGTCGGCCGTTGTCATGGAAAATGGGCTGCATGAAATAGAGGCTCAGAACAAGGTATTGCCAAATATGGAACTGTTCCGTAGACTGCATGGAGCGAGTACCTCGAACATTACCAGGACAGAATTGTAATTGACTTTTGCGTTTTGGTTGGCCAATTAATTCTTGTGGCGTTACAGCTACATCTTCGTTTTTCAATCATCCCTCGGCGAACACGAACACTGATTGTTTACAATCGTATATACACAAAGAACTTGATCAATGCTATCTGCGGGCCTTTGTCTTTTGACTCTGACTGTGTAATTTCCCCTTTAATTTGCGTTCCAAAACGCGACTCCGACGAGCCTCGGGTTGTTCACGACCTCAGTTTTCCGTAGGGACATTCTATCAATGATCCGTAGGGACATTCTATCAATGATGGTATTCCAATTGATTCTTATCTTGGCGAACATTTTCGTTTACGGCTTCAACGCATTGACTGCTTAGTGGAGTTTGTCAATCGTCTGGGGCGCGGCTGTTATGTCTTTAAGAAGGATTTAAGTCGTGCGTTTCGCCAGATTCCTGATTCCTGTGGATCCGGGAGTCCATTCGGACTCCGCTCTGAAACCTTGGCCTGTCAGAGGACCACGAAAGCCGTGGTTCACATTCTTACCAACATGGGACTTTAAGTAGATGGATACATTGACGCTTTTTATGGTGTGGCAATGACGGATGTTTCGCAACGTGAGTTCAGCCGAATGTACGCCCTCTTTCTGGAACTAGGACGCGCTGCAACAGACGTCCGCCGTGTTACAAGATTATATGTTTAGGAGTAGAGATGAACACCTTGGACATGATAAATGAGCTTCAGGAGGAACTATCACAGTGGTTACATAGCGATGTTTACTCCAAACGAGATCTTCAGCGGCTTTTAGGGAAACTTTCCTTTCTCACTTCGTGTATCCGTCCAGGACGTGTTTATATGTGTCGCCTGCTGAATGCATTACGCAATATTAACTCGCGAAAGCAACACATCAACGACGAAATACGAGCTGATATTCAATGGTGGATTTATCTGCTGCAACACTACAATGGGGTGTCTGTTGGTATCTGTTATTCCCTCCTTGATAACAGTGGCGAGCCCTGAACTGTTTGCAACGGATGCGTACTTGACTGGGTGCGGCGCTATTTGCTTCGGCGAATATTTCCGTTGTCTCTTCCCTCCAAGGATAATTTCAAACAAGGTGCACATCAACGAGCTGGAGCTTCTAACTGTGGTGATGGCTGTGCGACTTTGGTTGGAGGGGCTTACTCTTGAACTATTCGTGGACAACCCTACCTGCCCAACATTACGCCCAAGGCAAAGAGGTCTATTGCGGTGATATTATGTCAAGAAGAAACCCCAGATACTTTCCTATAGGTCGAGGTCTTGCAGAATGGACAGAAAAAACACAGACACAGTGACTGTTGTGAGGAAGATGAGGAGCCGAATGAGGTCTATTTTAATTTTCGAAACGAATATTTAATGAACACGATATTGCGTGTCCTAGTGTCGTACAATTTTTCTAGTAGGAGAGTAACGAGTTATGCACATTGGTCCTAAAGAACTCTCTTTTTCTTCTAGATTGAAATCTCTTCCAAGCTATAGCAATATAAGTAGTATCTGTGTCCATTTCGCAGTACTAAAAAATCACGCACAACTCACATAAAGTCTAAATATAAACGTCCCTCCGTAAAAATCCTGTCCGGTCTTGCCCAACCAAAAGTAATCCGCAAAAAGACTTTTCTTTGAGTGATCTGGCGCCATTTTGCAAAAGCTGTTTTAGCACATATGAATAGTTTAAATGATAATCCAGGTTTATTTCAAGATAAATCTCAACCTCACCGTCCTCCTCATCAAATTAGTATTCCTCAAGAAAAATTCGGATAATTCGGTTTGTCATATACTACTACTTTAATTGATTTGTCAATCAATGGGTTTCGTTTCTGATTGGCTAAGTCTATCTGTTTGGCGTTTGAGTTTCTGACACACACCTGAAATCCGTATGAACAAGATGAGTGAAACGAACCATAAAAGGAGATATAACGAAAAGGAGATATAACGAAAACGTTTTGTCTAGATCTAGTAAGGTGCATTCTGATACGTCTCGGAGATGTTGCAAGTGTACGTCTATTTCCTTTCTAAGTTTTATAACAACATCAAAAGGAGGATCAAGGCTCTCTTCTAGGCGGCCAAGCTTCCCCAACGTTTCAGTGGGTTACGATTATTTTAATAAAACTTTACGTTAACTATGAGAAGGCACTGTTGATGCTATATTCTGTCAGCTTCTAGAAATAAATTACATAGGCATTGATGTACTTCCGGTTCAGGTGATAAGAGCACACTAACAAAAGAATCTCATTAATCACAAAAGCGTGGCAAAATAGACGTCGCGGGACGTCCAAAACCAGTTTCTAGACATTCTAAGGATTCTAAAAGTGAATGTTTCGATAATAGTTCCGGCAGGTGCTTATCAGTATTATATAATAAAGCTGCTTCGATAAAGGTTGTTGATCTAGTTAGCGCTAAAACCTACGCGCCAAGATCAAGGGTAGCATGGATAGAAACTATATATGAGACCTGAATGGTCAGGTTGCTACAGTCGAGAGCTTTATTTAAGGACGGTGCCTACATAAACGAGTATTTTTTTCGCACTTAAGGTACTACAGGAGGCTCCCGAGGGCACAATTTGAAAAATTATATCTCGCTTTATATTTCGTTTTACCCAATCAGCATTTCAGCATGTTTTTATTAAATATTTAGCTTTGTTTCGATGTAATGCGCATACTGATACCACGCCCTGTTTCGCGAGTATCGGTCTCCAAAATAACCATTACATTTTCACTAAAAATCTAAAAACTCACACGTTTTTAACAACAGACCTAAACTAAGTGCACCAGCTTATTTTGCATAAAAAAAGGGACAAAATTGACCGTGCCCGTAGCAAAAAATTAATAAGTTAATAAGTTACCGATTAATAAAGTCAAAACGCAACAGAATTAATAATATTATGAGTTTCCATACGGGCATGGTCAAAATCCTTCTAAATGCACTATCTTTTCGTTTCAGAAAGTTTTAGAGACATAGCTGAAATCTACACGCACTTATTCATCATTTTCGGTGTTCAAGCGCCTTGATTACAGTGAAATAACTTCCTTACTTCACGAATTTTCGATTCTATGGCTTTGTTCACTTCAGTTTGCAAGATGCATCTGTGTTGGTTACTTTTAACCAGTCAGCGGTCTTTTGTATTCAATATTTCCCCCCAAATAAGGATCTTTTGCCCTTATACAGCAATGTTTTTCGCGCGAAAATAAGTACACGCTACTATAGCAAAGTAAATCGGATTAAATTTCACTCAAGTTTCAGAAGTCACGCGCGCTCGTAAACAAGCTCAGAACAAACCGCATAGCTGCGAAATTTTGGTTTTAACAACATTGGCTTTTTATAACAAGTAAGAATCTGTTTTTTAAGCTGCCAAAAACATGTTTTTATGTCTCAGGAATGATTCATCGATCAATGCACACGGCATGACTCCACCAGGGATTAAATACAGTCGAAGCTCTCTGTGCGACCGCTCTCGTAAGCGACCAGCTCCCATAACGACCATTTTCCCGAAACCCCGTTTGAAATGTCACATAAACTCTGTTATTTCAAGCTCTCGTAAGCGACCGCCTTATTGATGCGACCAGCCCCGTTAGCGACCACAATTTCAAATCACCAACAGAAATTTTCTATTGTTTTCAAGCTCTCGTAAGCGACCACAGTACTTTTTGTCTTTAAAACATCAGTCATCACCTCATAAATATCTAAACTGATACAAACTGCACCAGTGAAATGCAATTTTCTACATATTTTCTATGTACATATTTGCGGTTATCTATTCTTAATTAAAGTCGGGAAATAAATCAAACTATTTTAAGAATTAGTATCACATGATATTTTCTAGATTTATTGTACTAAGCTCTCGTAAGCGACCAACACCTATTGTTCAAGTAGGAAGCCGCTTGGTGGTCGCTTACGAGAGCCGTTCTCGTAAGCGACCAGCTCCGTTAACGACCGCAATTTTCAGTTCCCGAGGTGGTCGCTTACGAGAGCTTCGACTGTACTGGAAATGAAATGCGATCCGGCTTGACCAACACAACAACTGATAATATTTCATTGTTTTTAACATTAGGAGAGGAAAAGAAGCAACCTCTGGAAATTATTTCGTTGCTACAAATGATTAAAACCTCTATGAACAAAAATAAAGTACTTTCTCGCATATAAAAGCCGAATACTGTGTCCAGTTAATGACTAACAGTAGGTCAAGGGTCACTGCAACAATACCAGATAAATACTCGGGCAGGATAAACAAAAGGTATAACATTACAATATTTGGCGCGAAAAACGTTGCATTTCTCTCTCGATTTTTGTAGGAATTCGTGAAATTTCAAAGTTTTAAACTACCCTATATGATAAATAGTATCACCAGCATCAGGTTGGGTGATTCTGGGGAGAATTGAAATTTCGATCATGAGCCTCCTCTAGTACCTTAATGACTATGTGGCATTGAAAGGTAATGTGAACGGCTATCCATTTCCGATAAAAAAAGGTAGGGTAACCACGCGAGTTTTCGAGATAACCCATCCCCAACACCCTAAAAAAGCAGAATTATCGTTTTTTTAGAAATAACGAAAAAAATGTTTTTCTCGATAGTTTTATTTAAATTCTACTTTCGCTCCTAAAATCAGCAGCTGTTATTACATTTGTTGGATTCCATAATGTAAATTTCGGATTTTGGATTCCATAAATGTAAATTTCGGCTTTTAAAGGTATTTTAGGGGTTAAGATTTTTTACAGAAGGCCCAAAATCTACCCTGACACCCGCTACTTTATGCGTTAAAAAATAGCCTCAGCATATTTTTCGCACGTTAAAAAATTGCAAATACGCTGCAGAGGATTCATATTTTCGATTGATGTAAAAAAATATAGGGGTAGCCACGCAATTTTTAGAACTATCATGTATTTTAACAGCAGGTAGAATGGTTAAGTGACAAATCTGCGCACCCCTCCCCTGTGAGTAGAAATTGACATTCAAAATGGCGACTATTTAAGTAAGAGGGGGAAAGTGGAAAAATCAAGGTATCTACGTGGTCAGAAGCTCATAAGTAGGAGCGTGCATCGCCTATTTGGTGGTTCTCACATGTGTTTTATAGCTTGGGCTATTTTTAGATTTTCGCGCGAAAAATCAACCAATCAGAGAGAAGTAAACAAATTACGTCATACACGCAGCAGTCGCACGAAATACGAAATCTTCCTCTGACACGACCGACAAAAACGGCTTTTACTTTATCCCTTTTTTGCCAAAATGAAGCAAATATTTTTACTAGTCTAGTGATTTAGAGCCAGGGTGCAAAAATAGCAAAGCACACGATGAAGTGACAAGCTAGCAGGCCTACATATCCACGAAGTGCTAAAAATTGTTATGATTGTTAGCGAACAGCAAATGAATAGGCAAATAAAAAGACCAAAGCAGTACGCTACAAGAGGAACATTGACAACTTAATAAGCTAACTTCTGCCCTCAGACTGACTGGTTGTTAAGCAGATGCCATCCTCGACTGCCATGTATTTCACGGAAATCAAAGCAGTGCTCCGTTGGCACATGTTGGCCGACAATTTTAGAAAACGCTTGCTGTTTCCTCGAGGTTCCTGTCGATTCGCAGAGTGCCATCATGCAGTGCCTACACCTTTCGCACCGGTACCATTCATTTTGTTTTCAAATAGTTTATAGAATGTAAGCAATAAACTTCTGTCGTTTATAAAGTATACCTTTTAATAAACGCCTGATCAAACTCTTTCAAGTCATGCTTCATTCAAGCAGTTCAAGTACAAGTTCAACGCTACTACGTCCTAATACCACCGACTCCAGTTCTCGCAAACAAAAAACAAACTTGACAAATTTCGTCCATCAAAAAAATAATTTCACACAAATGAAAACAAAAAGAAGAAACTAAAAACGTCCATGTCGACTTAGGAATTGAAAAAGTTCATAGCCCCGGCTTACCGAGTTGTATATGTGTTCAGTTTTTTTTCGGCGAACACGTTGTAAAGTTTTTGACAAACTTTCATTCTTGCCTTCCTGTTTGGATCGTTTGTATGTAGCGAACTTCATCTGTCTGTGTACCAAATTAGAAATCAAATCATCCACATAGTCCTGGTACTTCGTTGTAAATCCTTTATGCTTCCCTAATCCATCCGTAGCCACCAAATTCATCAGCTTTAGTGCATAAATTTGTAGTCCTTCATGAACTTTCGCTGTGCGAGAACCGCGAGAAGAAGCGGCGAGGCCGCGGTTCTTTTCTGCTTTCCCTTAGTCGTTTAGATTGTTTTCAAGTAATTTTTTCTTGATGTCTGAAGCCATCTGTTATCTGTTTTAGTTTACTCAACGTGTACAGTCAGAAACCATGCAAAGAGATAACATTTTCACCCGGTTTTCCATCTCGAAAAGAACTGCAAGTAAAAATAGATTTAGCCACTGGCTAAAAGCAGAGCTCCATCTGAATTTTTGAAGAGGCGTGACGTCAAATGTAAGGAAGAATTCTGATTGGCTAATTTTTCCCGCGCAACTGTTTCTAAAAATAGCTCAAGCTATAAAACACATGTGAGACCCACCCAATACGTAGGATGCACGCTCCTACTTATGAGCTTCTGACGTGGTACATTGACTAAAAATCATTTAAACATTGATTTTAGACAAAAATGTAGTATATTTGATTCCACAATTAATAACAAGCAGGTCGAGATTATTGAAATTAGCAAGGCGAAGTTACGAAGTCAGGTTCTCTTTCAAACGATAACAACGTCATTTACAAAGCGAGTCTTGTACAAACATTATTGAAGTGAAACTGCATGTACGCCATATAACTTAAAGTATAAATATACATTAAGTTTTCTGATTAAATTGTGGTATTTTTTTGCGTAAAGATACTAGACTTTTAGTATCAAACGGATGGCTACTTTTACTTAGAGAAAAATCCCGATATTTTTACTAAATGTACACTTTTGTAGGATATTTCCCCAAGAAAGTTCCAACTGAAGGTAATTCACAGAGAAAAACAAAGAAAAACAAAGAAAAAAGAAGAAAAAGGAGAAAAAAGAAAAAATAATCCACGGCCCCGAGTGAGTTCCGAACCTGGAGTACTTGCAGTCCGTCTAACGCGCTAAGCACTTGTGCCATCGAAACTTAGATGAAAATTTGGTAGAAAAAAATGCTACATATACAGACATCCGTATAGAATGCGCGAGCAGGATGCGCAGTAGCAATTGTAGGCACCGTCCTTAAAGCTATTGATGTCAAGAAGTTTAACAAATAACTCGCGCATTCAATGAGCCGATTCAAGACATCTTTAACCTGACAACCTTGCGGTGTGCAGGGCGGGGATACCGGGGGATGGGTACTTCAAGGTTAAAATGGTAGAGATGACCGTCGAATGCCCAAATTTCCATCCTAAAAATTACCTGGTCAATAAAATTACCACCCTAAAAATACCCATCGGTCCTAAAATATCTTCTTCAGCGTACCATTTCAGTTCAAAGAACCGCTAAAATACTGGATCGCCGATTTTAACCCCTAAACAATACGACGGTCATACCTACCATTTGAATACAGGGAGTAGCCCCCTCCCCCGGGGGCGCGTATACCTTCCGATAAAGTTTTTTTAACAGCTGTATAACGGAATAAAATATCGCACTCTAAATGACAACGTACCTAGACACGTTCCATTCCTAACCACGGTGATACGCTTTCCTGTTTGGCACTCTCTGACGCGCAACAAGCACAGATTGGGATATGTGTTGCCGTCCGATCCACATACGGGCTTGGACTCCCTGGTACAAGTCGTATCACACACGCACGCCAATCTTCCGTTGTCGACACGTCTGCAAACCTTCCCCCTTGGACATGGTGGTCTACAATCTGTGGGAGGAGAAAAAAGAATAAGAGCGACGCAATATCGCTAGTGGTATTTGAGTGTCGACAACGAACACTTTTCCTCCTTATTCAAACTTAATCGATTGGAATGGCGAGGAACCCAGCAAAGTTCAAAATATCACTTGAGATTGACAGTGACAGTGCACAATCTTTAAATTTCAAGCTCATTATGTGCGCAGGTGAAAGTCATTGCATCTTCTTGACTGAATTTTTGTACTTATGTGCCGTGAACATGCACAGGCAAAATAATTCCACAGAAAAACTGAAGAAAGCGTAGTAAAATCACAATGTATTGGGTTTCATAGCCAGTCAACTACATCAACCATGCTATTGTTTGATCGAGTTTTTTTTTTCGCGAGGAAACGATACTTCTCTAAGTCGCTTTCGAGACGCTTACAACATCAATCATATTAAAAAAACGACGTAAGCTAATCAAACGGCAGATTTTTTCACTCATGTGGGGTGGTGAGACAAACGACAACACGTGCGTGCAGTATTAAAACAAGCAAATTGATTGGCTGTCATTGTTTTTTTTCGATCTCGTTTCCGTTGGAAGCGTCTCAAAGCCGACTTTGAATCGCGATGTTTCCCGTTGAAAAACGTATCGTTTTCAGACAAGAAAAGTCAACCCAGTCCCTGACGTTTGCGCGGGCTTCCTGTGCGTAACGTCTCCTACCTTCTCATAGAAAGCCTGCCCAGAACGGCAGAACCACAGGAAACCCGCCCAGAACGGCATGGACTAGAACCACAGGAAACCCGCCCAGAACGGCATGGACAAGAACCATAGGAAACCCGCCCAGAACGGCATGGACTAGAACCACAGGAAGCCCGCCCAGAACGGCAGGGACTACAACCACAGGAAGCTCGCCCAGAACGGCATGGACTAGAACCACAGGAAACCCGCCCAGAACGGCATGGACAAGAACCACAGGAAACCCGCCCAGAACGGCATGGATTAGAACCACAGGAAACCCTCCCAGAAAGACAGGGGATAGAACCACGGGAAGCCCGGCCAGAACGCCACGGACTACAACCACAGAAAGCCCGCCCAGAACGCCAGGAAACGTGTTCGCGGTGCACACTCAAAGGGTCAGTTATTATTCATTCATCAGATATTCCCGCTTCTCTTTGGTTGACCGCCACCGGCGAATTCCTTAATTTTTTTTAAAGACGAGCGACTCGGTGACTTCAAGGATTGGACAAGTTGAAAATTATTGCACGCGTGACGTCACACGCTTGTAGGCAGGCTGACAAACTACCTGGCTCTCTCCAAAAATTAAAGCAGGGAAATTAATTTTGAATGAATAATAAAACAATTAAACTTTGAATGAATAATAAATCAACTAATGAATTCTGCTTGAATTCATAATAGCCCCTCGATGTGAATTATCATCCCTATCATACTCATAGTCCAGTCAATTTGTGTAATGACCCACCACTAATTGCAAAAGAAAGTTTCTCAACGGTTTTAGGGCAACCATCTTGCCCTTTGTTATTAATGAGTTTTGCCACACTTAGTTTTGCGAAGTTTTTAATAATAGTATGTTAATACTAATATGTTTATTCTGCATTTTTGTAGCTTCAATTGAGCAGGTAATTACAAGAGGGGGCAGCACTTTAGATATACAAATATATACGAATACGAATAGATACGAATAAATAGTAAATATTAACAATAATTCAGGGTGACGAAACGATCTGTGCGCTGCAGGTTATGGACTGGTGCACGCTGCCTAGCTGCGTCAGACCTGGTATTATATGTGTGGGAAGCGCTAGCCAGTTCAGGGCGCAGACTCGACATGCAGGGATATGACGACCACAGATTATGGACAGGTTATGGACTGGTGCACGCTGTCTAGCTGCGTCAGACCTGGTATTATATGTGTGGGAAGCGCTAGCCAGTTCAGGGCGCAGACTCGACATGCAGGGAGATGACGACCACAGATTATGGACTGGTGCACGCCGCCTAGCTGCGTCAGACCTGGTATTATATGTGTGGGAAGCGCTAGCCAGTTCAGGGCGCAGACTCGACATGCAGGGATATGACGACCTCGGATTATGGACAGGTTATGGACTGGTGCACGCTGCCTAGCTGCGTCAGACCTGGTATTATATGTGTGGGAAGCGCTAGCCAGTTCAGGGCGCAGACTCGACATGCAGGGAGATGACCACCACAGATTATGGACTGGTGCACGCCGCCTAGCTGCGTCAGACCTGGTATTATATGTGTGGGAAGCGCTAGCCAGTTCAGGGCGCAGACTCGACATGCAGGGATATGACGACCTCGGATTATGGACAGGTTATGGACTGGTGCACGCTGCCTAGCTGCGTCAGACCTGGTATTATATGTGTGGGAAGCGCTAGCCAGTTCAGGGTGCAGACTCGACATGCAGGGAGATGACGACCTCAGATTCACTAAGAATCGCTCGCACGCCAGTGCGCGGCGCTCGGACAGAGTCTGCAGCCCTGACCAGACTAGCGCTTCGTCATACGACAGAGATCTAAAAATGATCCGTAGCGCTTCCTTCTGCACAGATTCGACGAAGTTGCTCAAGTATTCGGGCAATCCAGACCACACCTGGACGCGTACTCCATGGTTCTGATAAGTACACTGTATACCTGCACATCCTCGCGAGTTGCCAAACCCGATTTCATAAGCACTCGAAGAGCATAGAGTCGCTTGCGCGCGCGCTTGACAATATATCCACAGTGGTCATTCCAAGATAAATCAGACGCAATATACACCCCAAGAACTTTATGGGATGAGATTCTCCATACTGCATTCTCCATACTGCACAGTATTCCCAGCTAAATATATAAGTTTTTAGTGGTTTCATATTGAATCATTCGTGTTATATAAACTTTGTTAGATATGTTATTTTGACCAAGAGAATTTTCCCATGCCAAACGTCAAATACAATGCCTGACTAGGAATCTTGAAACACGTTTCCATACGCAACTCAGTAATTATTACTAATGGTTTCCATTGTCAGTTATCAATAGACTCTATACATGGAGTCACTTCTAAGTAAAAGAAAACGTTAACATGTTTACCTGTTACGCGTTACAGTCTAGAACTAGTTTTATCACCGTAGTGCCGCAAAACTCATTAACAACAAAAGCTAAAATGGCCGCCAACAAAATAAAATACAAACTCCTAAATTTAAGTACTTTCCCCTTCTATGATTTTTTAGGACTTTTGATATGTTTTAGAGGATGACGTTTTGGCCCTATAACCGTTGAGAAACTTTCTTTTGCAATTAGTGATAGGTCGAACCCCATATTTTTCATAGATTGACTGGACTAAAAGCGGAATTCATTAATTACTAACTAGCGGTAGCTGTGTTGAACTGATAGGCATTTTTCATAGCAGAACTCCCCGCGCCGAAGGCACGGAGTGGAGCCTCATACGTATCATTTAACGTCGCATAAGAAAGCAATCTATCCAAGCCAAAACAGAACGTTCAGTGGTTTACGAAAATATCGCAGGCTCTTATTTACGCATGCGCACTTGCGTTAGTGTCGGCTAGTGTACACAACCAATCACAGTCCGTCATGGATCACTGAGTGCGCACTTCGTTCTCCACATCCAGCACAATCACAGAGATTGAGGTATTAACAGGGAGAGTTGCAAGGAGGCAAAAGGGACTGAACTAATAGTTGTCAACTCTCTGTTGCTAGTGTAGCCCGCGATGGAAGATAATCTATTTTTTAAACTCAATTACTCAATCGGTTATTTACAAGCGTAACTAAAAACTTCAGGGTGATCATTTCACAATTCACTGAAATTCCAGGCTGGGTATCCCAAGCTGGGCTCTAGGGCTTCTCAAAAGGGATACACTTTTTATAAGAATAATTCATGCAGTAAGACATGGGGTGTGTATGATAGTTAGAGCTCCATTTAAGGCATTGCCTAAACCTATATATTAGCGATATCACGAAAATTCATCTGGAAACTGAACCACAGTTGCGAGAAAGCTTGAAATAAAATGACCTCTATCTATCTATCATACAGGGTATAATCTATAAGCTTTCCTTTTTACAAATCTAGGTATATTCCTAGTTGCAGTATAAATTGCTAGTTGTGTTCCAAAAACTATGAAGAAGTGGACGAAGAGTAGGGCGAGGTCAACCTTTGCAAATCAACTGCTTTGGAATTTCTTTGAAATCAATACAACAACCGTCTGCTATTTCCTTGTTTTTAATACTTATCATACGATGGTCCCTACGTTAGAAGAACCGTCTAATTAGTTTTCACAAATTTGCAACTTACTTGGACAAGGGCCGTTGCTGACCACAGTAATAGGCGTCTTGATGATACAGCGCCTTAATCGTAGCAAACACACGTTGGTGTACGAAACGCCATCTGAGCCGCAAACAGGGGCTGTGCCTGGACAATTGTAGTTACACCCACAAACTGGCTTATTTGCAATGATGCGACACTCTTGAAAAGGAGGGCACCTTACATTTGTGCAATCTGCAAGAAACAAACGTCACTGTACGCAACAAAAATCTTAAAGAATAGTCCAGTTTCGAATTCTCAACTCTACCGCTGAATAGGCATCATCGGCGCATAAATACAGTGGGAGCGAGAACGCTTGAAATTCTAAACGAAACAATGTATGCAATGAAGGGAAAATTGCACTTTCGTTTCAAATTACTTTTATAAAGGCAGTACATGCCAAAATGTGAGCGAGATTTATTTCAGTTTGAACATTATAATATATAATCATAATATAGTTTATTAAGGGCTTTTCGCAGCTAAAAAACTGAATTGCAGGCTAACTGTAACATAGGTATATTAACAATAAATGTATAATAAATCTTAGACCTGGAATTTGACGGTTACAAATTTCTTAAACCAGTCAGTATTAGTGGACATGGGGTAAGAGTGCCTACCCGACCTCAAGGACATATTGAAGGTAGATTGAACAACTCTATTGTGTATTAATGGAAAAATTGGGCTACCTGGATTTATATCTGTGAGAAATTTAACTCACTTTGTCTCACGCCTATTACGCCTAAGGGGGCAATATTTGCCCGCTCTAGCGCGTCACTATATGACAGATGAGGCCAAACAATCGCAAGCGCACGCTTTTATACGCATTCCAATGCGTGACTTAAGTATTTAGGCAAGCCGGCGAAGACCACTGAGGATCGGTATTAACAGGAAGAGTTGCAAGGAGGCAAAAGGGACTGAACTAACATTGGCCAACTCTCTGTTGCTAGTGTAGCCCGCGATGGAAGATAATCTGTTTTTAAAACTCAATCACTCAATCGGTTATTTACAAGCGTAACCAAAAACTTCAGGGTGATCATTTCAAAATTCACTGAAATTCCAGGCTGGGTATCCCAAGCTGGGCTCTAGGGCTCCTCAAAAGGGATACACTTTTTATAAGAATAAATCATGCAGTAAGACATGGGGTGTGTGTGATAGTTTGAGCTCCAATTTTAGGCATTGCCTAAACCTATATATTAGCGATATCACGAAAATTCTTCTGGATACTCAACCACAGTTGAGAGAAAGCTTGAAATAAAATGACCTCTATCTATCTATCATACAGGGTATAATCTATAAGCTTTCCTTTTACAAATCTAGGTATATTTCTATAGTTGCAGTACAAATTCCTACTTGTGTTCCAAAAACTATGAAGAAGTGGACGAAGAGTAGGACGAAGTCAACCTTTGCAAATCAACTGCTTTGGAATTTCTTTGAAATCAATACAACAACCGCCTCCTATTTCCTTGGCTAACTTATCATACGATGGTCCCTTCGGTAGAAGAACCGTCTAATTAGTTTTCACAAATTTGCAACTTACTTCGACAAGGGCCGTTGTAGACCACAGTAATAGGCCTCTTGATGACACAGCGCCTTAATCGTAGCAAACACACGTTGGTGTACGAAACGCCATCTGAGCCGCAAACAGGGGCTGTGCCTGGACAATTGTAGTTACACCCGCAAACTGGCTTATTTGCAATGATTTTACACTCTTGAAAAGGAGGGCACTTTACATTTGTGCAATCTGCAAGAAACAAACGTCACTTAACGCAACAAAAAGCTTAAAGAATAGTCCAGTTTCGAATTCTCAACTCTACCGCTGAATAGGCATCATCGGCGCATAAATCCAGTGGGAGCGAGAACGCTTGAAATTCTAAACGAAACAATGTATGCAACGAAGGTAAAATTGCACTTCCGTTTCAAATTACTTTTATAAAGGCAGTACATGCCAAAACGTGAGCGAGATTTATTTCAGTTTGAACATTATAATATATAATCATAATATAGTTTATTAAGGGCCTTTCGCAGTTACTGTAACATAGGTATATTAATAATAAATGTATAATAAATCTTAGACCTGGAATTTGACGGTTACAAATTTCTTAAACCAGTCAGTATTAGTGGACATAGGGTAAGAGTGCCTACCCGACCTCAAGGACATATTGAAGGTAGATTGAACAACTCTATTGTGTATTAATGGAAAAATTGGGCTACCTGGATTTATATCTGTGAGAAATTTAACACACTTGGCCTCACGCCTATCTTCTAAGGGGCAATATTTTCCCGCTCTAGCGCGTCACTATATGACAGATGAGGCCAAACAATCGCAAGCGCACGCTTTTATACGCATTCCAATGCGTGACTTAAGAATTTAGGCAAGCCGGCGAAGACCACTGAGGATCGGTATTAACAGGGAGAGTTGCAAGGAGGCAAAAGGGACTGAACTAACATTTGCCAACTCTCTGTTGCTAGTGTAGCCCGCGATGGAAGATAATCTTTTTTTAAACTCAATCACTCAATCGGTTGTTTACAAGCGTAACCAAAAACTTCAGGGTGATCATTTAAAAATTCACTGAAATTCCAGGCTGGGTATCCCAAGCTGGGCTCTAGGGCTCCTCAAAAGGGATACACTTTTTATAAGAATAAATCATGCAGTAAGACATGGGGTGTGTGTGATAGTTTGAGCTCCAATTTTAGGCATTGCCTAAACCTATATATTAGCGATATCACGAAAATTCTTCTGGATACTCAACCACAGTTGAGAGAAAGCTTGAAATAAAATGACCTCTATCTATCTATCATACAGGGTATAATCTATAAGCTTTCCTTTTTACAAATCTAGGTATATTCCTAGTTGCAGTACAAATTCCTACTTGTGTTCCAAAAAACTATGAAGAAGTGGACGAAGAGTAGGACGAAGTCAACCTTTGCAAATCAGCTGCTTTGGAATTTCTTTGAAATCAATACAACAACCGCCTCCTATTTCCTTGACTAACTTATCATACGATGGTCCCGGTAGAAGAACCGTTTAATTAGTTTTCACAAATTTGCAACTTACTTCCTCGACAAGGGCCGTTGTAGACCACAGTAATAGGCGTCTTGATGACACAGCGCCTTAATCGTAGCAAACACACGTTGGTGTACGAAACGCCATCTGAGCCGCAAACAGGGGCTGTGCCTGGACAATTGTAGTTACACCCACAAACTGGCTTATTTGCAATGATGCGACACTCTTGAAAAGGAGGGCACTTTACATTTGTGCAATCTGCAAGAAACAAACGTCACTGTACGCAACAAAAAGCTTAAAGAATAGTCCAGTTTCGAATTCTCAACTCTACCGCTGAATAGGCATTATCGGCGCATAAATACAGTGGGAAATTCTAAACGAAACAATGTATGTAACGAAGGTAAAATTGCACTCTTTTTCAAATTACTTTTATAAAGGCAGTATTTAGGCAAGCCGGCGAAGGCCACTGAAGCATATTCCATTGTAGATCTTATAAGCTCGCTAAATTATTGAAACGATTTCAGCCGGTGGAGCACCACACTTTTTAGCTGACGTAGAGCGTACAGTCGTGTGTTGGATTGCTTCACCACTTAGTCACAGTGCGCAGCCCATGTCAGATCCTCTGATAAGTGTACCCCGAGTAGCTTAAAAATAGCTACTTGTTCTATCAGAGATCCCCTGACGACAATGGGCTTGGGCACGCAACTATTGTAATGAAGAAAGTCAACAGACATTAATTCACATTTACGGGGATTCAGGCGCATGTTATTTTGTTGTGCAAAAAAATTAATATCTACAATATGGTTGAGTAAAGATGGTGAGTTCCTATGAACAATCTCAAGTATCGTCAGGTCGTCTACATACTTTGCATGAGGACATTGTCTTCCAAAAAAATGTATTACCCTAAAAGATACCCATAAAAGATGAGGTCTTATGTGCCAAGTAGGCGCGAAGAACACAGGTAACAGGTGAAAGATACCCATCAAGAAATTTCCGTGTTTGTTTCTAATTTATCGTCTTCTCATCGAATAATCTCTCTTTCTTACACGGTTTTTAGAAGCACCATCATGGGTAAAAACAATTTTGACACAGACCAAACCACCGTGATTTTAACCCCTAAAAGATACGACGATCATCCCCGACCAAAAAATATGGGAGTCCCCCCCGGGGGTTCAACCCTTTTTGAAATAGGAGTATACCACACACTTGCGTCATTACTGCAATGTTCATAATTCTGCGAACTCTACGCCACCTAAGAAACCGCGGTTTGGCTTTCGTCAATTGAACGAGTGAACAGCTCTGGGTGATTTCACGGCTTTGAGAGTTTGTTGAAACTAATTTGGACTAGCTAGAAGCCAAAACGAAGTTTGGCGTTGGTAAATGTAAAGATAGTTCGCAGAATTAAAAATGGCAGTAAAACCTACTACTCTTGCAGGGGCCTTGATTGACCACGGCGATGTTCGTGTTAGTTGTACAAGCGGCCACTTGTAACAGGCAGACGTTGTTGTACGTTTTACCATCTGAACCACACACTCTTCTGATGACAGCGGGGCACACGGTAATACACACGCATTGTGGAAGGTTTCCAATCATCTTACACTCTCTGCCCAACGAACATCTGACGTTTCTACAATCTACAACAAGCAAGTACAGAGTAAACACCCGCATATAAGAACGCATGATTTTGAAGGTCAAGCTGAGCGACTTCTTATTTTTCGGGTACATAGTGTGGAAATCAGGCTTAAGATGTTCTTGTTTTAGAAACATTACATATTGCTAGAGGCTTAAGAAGAAATCCACTAACTGGAAACTTTATTTAAACACGGTAAAACTCAATCGCGTAAGCAGTTGACAAATAATAATAATAATAATAATTTGCATTGCATTGCATTGCAAACGTTTGTGCAAGAACTTCTTCTTGAGCGCAAACTATCTGTTTTCGATATCAAACCACTTCTAATAACACCAAGCACCGAAAACAAATTTCGTTCCTGGTTCAGATCACGTGGGTGCCTGCGGACAATGGTACCACGCTTTATATATCCTAAACATATGTCTACTAATACAGTAAAAAGAGAGCGATCAGTGCTATTATAAGCTCTAATGACAAATACAATGTTGTATATTCAAAAACATAAACGTAAGTGCAAGTGCAGTTGCAAGAATTCCAAACTTTTTTCAGGGATACCTAAAAAAATACAACTCAAACAACCAACGCCCAATACGAAAACCCGGGGTAAAACCCGTAAGGCGAAAAAAACCGGGAACCCATTTCTCGATCGCATGCGCTGATTTTAGCCTAGACGATTGAGGCCTTGACTAAATACTTCATGAAGTTTGGTAACAAAAATAATGTACCGCGTCCAACAGGCGAGATGAGAAATTATCATAATTCTGTCGTATTTATACGAATATTTGTAAAACCTTTTCAATCCAACAGAAATCGAGCAAAATGTGACCGATTTTTGAATTACATGTAAGAAGTCTATTAAAATAATGCTAAAACTAGTACAAAATGCGACGACTAGAACCGGAGAAGTAAGACATATTACAGTAGGACTTCATTTTTGGAGAGGGAAAAACGCAAATATGGTTTGCAGTTCGGGCTCCCTGTGACTGTATGAATATCAGGACGAAGACAACTCATTAACTTCGAAATTTGGCGTGAAAATACGCTATTTTCCTCTCAACCTCTGGCAAAAGAAATGGAATAGTGCTAAAGACCATGATATCTGCTACTTGTGAATTGAATAGACCTCCTCGGCTTGGGCGTAATGTTGTGCCCATTTCAGATCACGTGAATTCATTTGAATAATCTTTCTTTGTTTGGGTTACTTCCATATTCATATATCCTTCGATGCGTAGCAGAAAAACAAAGAACGAATACTCATGGGAATGCCACGTGACCTGAAATGGGAAAACATTACTCCCAAGCCGAGGAGGTCTATTTGGTGGAATTTCAGGCAAGTGGAAATTAGGTGCTGGGTGGCACTTTAAACGTAGTTACGTCTTACATCATAAAACGTCTTACATCATAAAACGTCTTACATCATAAAACCATTATTTTGTCGTGAAGAACAAAGAATTATAGAATTGAGATTCCATATGCTCAAAACCGTAATGAAAACGCTTACCAACTGCACGATGTTACGTTGGAAAGCATTTAATCCCATGAATATTTTTTCTTTGTTTTTCTGCTCCCACCGAAAAATATATGAATAAGCAACCGAAACAAAGAAAGATTATTCAAATAAATGCCACGTGATCTATTATTATTACTTTTATTATTATTATTGTTATTGTTATAAAAAAACATATACTTTCCTATAGGTCGAGGTCTTACAAGAATTGGCAGAAAAAACACACAAACACAGTGACTGCTGCGAGGAAGATGAGAAGACGAATTAAGTCTATTTTAATTTTCCAAACGAATATTTAATGAACACGATATTGTGTGTCCTAGTGTCCTACAATTTTCTAGTAGGAGAGTAACAAAATTTGCAAATTTATCCTAAAGAACTCTTTTTTTCTTCTAGATTGAAATCCCTTCCAAGCTAAAGCAATATAATTAGGATCTGTGTCCATTTCGGAGCACTCAAAAATCACGTGCAACTCACATAAAATATAAATATCAACGTCCCTCCGTAAAAATCCTGTCCGGGCTTGCCCAACCAAAAGTAATCGCAAACAGACTTCTCTTTGAGTGATCTGGCGCCATTTTGCAAACGCTGTATTAGCACATATGGATAGTTTAAATGATAAACCAGGTTTTTTCAAGATAAATCTCACCTTCGCCTTCCTTGTCTATCAAATTAGTAGTCCTCACGAAAAAATCTGGTAATTCGCTTTGTCATATACTACTACTTTAATTGATTTATCAATGAATGGGTTTCGTTTCTGATTTTTTAAGTCTATCTATTTTGCGTTTGTGTTTCTGACACTCATCTGAAATCCGTATGAACAGGATGAGTGAAATGAACCATACTGATGATTAAGGAGCTAACGAAAATTTTTTGTTTAGATCTAGTAAGGTGCGTTCTGATACGTCTTTGAGATTGTAAGTGCACGTCTTTGCTTTCTAAGTTTTATAACAACCGCCATTGAAGGATCAGGGGGTCGTTTCTCGAAATCGCCCGATATTTTCGGGCCCGATAAACTTTTCGGGTGGTTTTTCGGGCGAGATTTAGAAGTCCCGAAAAGTGTTTCTCGAAACTCCCAAAACCCCCGATAATTATCGGGAACCCGAAATCAAAATTATAATTTCCAAACTTTGCGAATACTTTGCATAAATAAACAATGAAAACGTAGGAAACTTATCGATTCGTCGCTGTCAGGGGACAAAGTGTATCGCCATGTTGGTATTTCCATCGATAAATGGCAAGAAATTAGATAAAATGTGCGAAAAAGCAAGCTTTTTGCATCGAATTCTTGTAGATGCATTCGTACTTTATTTACAACATGTCAAAAAAAGTTTGACAGCCCCTCGTCAAATTTGACAGGCGAGCTGTCAAGAGAATGAATTTGATTGGTCAAGAAGAGAGATGCTTGCACCTGATTGGTGTATTTTATCGGGATAGCGGTAAAAGCAACTCGGCAGAGTTACGGGGGAAACCATTTCGCGACAAAGAAAGAAACTTTGGAAACAAAGCAAGACACCTTCATAAATGGCTGTTTTACGAGAAGAAACATGCACTTTCGGGAAATTCAACTTCGCAGGTACTAGAGGGATAAATAAAGTCGCAAAGGAGTGAAAAATCGTAGTTCATTTTGTTATTTTTCTTCCCTATTCTGAGGATTTTTGGAAACCCGAAAAAGTTTAGGGGAGAAGGGTTTCTCCCCTTATTAAGGGGCGAAAAATGACGCAATTTTATCGGGCGCGAAAAACTCGGGAGTTTCGAGAAACGCAAAGTTCGTCATCAGCACGCTTTTCGGGTAATTTATCGGGCCCGAAAAGTTTTCGGCCGTTTCGAGAAACGACCCCCAGGGCTCTCTTCTAAGGCTGGCCGGCTTCCCTCAAGTTTCAGTGGGTTACGATTAATTTAATAAAACTTTACGTCATATCAAGAAAATTTCGCCAAAAGCTGTCGTTTTGCCGACGTTGCAAAACTTCCTTATTAGGAAATTCCCCTTACCTTATTTGGAAGGTCTGTAGACTAATTATTTAATTCTGGTGCTAGGGTTGATTTGTGATTTGATTAATTTAGAGGAGCGTGTAGCTTAATGTAAGACCCGGTACAGGCTTTAGCGAAAAAAGCAGGAAAATTGACCAAAACTTGCAGATACTCGAGAAACATCGTTCTCTTGATCGCCATTTTGTTTTTACCCCCCGCCGAGGGGCCTGAGTCACGTTTTGAACACCACAGGCAACCCGCGCGGATTTGCCATAAAAACGACAGCACTTTCTTGATATGTAACTATGAGAAGGCACTGTTGATGCTATATTAATGTACTTCCGGTTCAGGTGATAAGAGCACACTAACAAAATAATCTCATTAATCACAAAAGCGTGGCAACATAGACGTCCCGGGACATCCAAAACGAGTTTCTAGACATTTTAAGGTTTCTAAAAGTGAATGTTTCGATAATAGTTCCGGCGGGTTCTCACCAGTATATATAAAATAAGGCTACTTCAATAAAGATTGTTGGTCTAGTTAGCGCTAAAACCTACGCGCCAAAATCCGGGCTAGCATGGATAGAAACTATATATGAGACCTGAATGGTCTGCTTGCTAAAGTCGAGAGGTTTATCTAAAGCTATTGATGTCAAGTAGTTTAACTAATAACACGCGCATTCAAACAATGAGCCGATTCAAGACATCTTAAACCAGACAACCTTGCGGTGTGCAGGGCGGGGATACCCGGGGGGATGGGTACTTCAAGGTTAAAATGGTAGAGATGACCGTCGAATGCCCAAATTTCCATCCTAAAAATTACCTGGTTAATAAAATTTCCACCATAAATAATACCCATCGGTCCTAAAATATCTTCTTCAGCGTACTTTTTAGTTCAACGAACCGCTAAAATACTGGATCGCCGATTTTAACCCCTAAACAATACGACGGTCATACCTACCATCCGAATACAGGGAGTAGCCCCCTCCCCGGGGGCGCGTATACCTTCCGATAAAGTTTTTTTAACAGCTGTATAACGGAATAAAATATCGCACTCTAAATGACAACGTACCTAGACACGTTCCATTCCTAACCACGGTGATACGCTTTCCTGTTTGGCACTCTCTGACGCGCAACAAGCACAGATTGGGATATGTGTTGCCGTCCGATCCACATACGGGCTTGGACTCCCTGGTACAAGTCGTATCACACACGCACGCCAATCTTCCGTTGTCGACACGTCTGCAAACCTTCCCCCTTGGACATGGTGGTCTACAATCTGTGGGAGGAGAAAAAAGAATAAGAGCGACGCAATATCGCTAGTGGTATTTGAGTGTCGACAACGAACACTTTTCCTCCTTATTCAAAGTTAATCGATTGGAATGGCGAGGAACCCAGCAAAGTTCAAAATATCACTTGAGATTGACAGTGACAGTGCACAATCTTTAAATTTCAAGCTCATTATGTGCGCAGGTGAAAGTCATTGCATCTTCTTGACTGAATTTTGGTACTTATGTGCCGTGAACATGCACAGGCAAAATAATTCCACAGAAAAACTGAAGCGTAGTAAAATCACAATGTATTGGGTTTCATAGCCAGTCAACTACATCAACCATGCTATTGTTTGATCGAGTTTTTTTTTTCAGCGAGGAAACGATACTTCTCTAAGTCGCTTTCGAGACGCTTACAACATCAATCATATTAAAACAGAACGATGTAAGCTAATCAAACGGCAGATTTTTTCACTCATGTGGGGTGGTGAGACAAACGACAACACGTGCGTGCAGTATTAAAACAAGCAAATTGATTGGCTGTCATTGTTTTTTTTCGATCTCGTTTCCGTTGGAAGCGTCTCAAAGCCGACTTTGAATCGCGATGTTTCCCGTTGAAAAACGTATTGTTTTCAGACAAGAAAAGTCAACCTAGTCCCTGACGTTTGCGCGGGCTTCCTGTGCGTCACGTCTCCTACCTTCTCACAGAAAGCCTGCCCAGAACGGCAGAACCACAGGAAACCCGCCCAGAACGGCATGGACTAGAACCACAGGAAACCCGCCCATAACGGCATGGACAAGAACCACAGGAAACCCGCCCAGAACGGCATCTACTAGAACCACAGGAAGCCCGCCCAGAACGGCAGGGACTACAACCACAGGAAGCTCGCCCAGAACGGCATGGACTAGAACAACAGGAAACCCGCCCAGAACGGCATGGACAAGAACCACAGGAAACCCGCCCAGAACGGCATGGATTAGAACCACAGGAAACCCTCCCAGAACGGCATGGACAAGAACCACAGGAAACCCGCCCAGAACGGCATGGACAAGAACCACAGGAAACCCGCCCAGAACGGCATGGACAAGAACCACAAGAAACCCGCCCAGAAAGACAGGGGATAGAACCACGGGAAGCCCGGCCAGAACGCCATGGACTACAACCACAGAAAACCAGCCCAGAACGCCAGGAAACGTGTTCTCGGTGCACACTCAAAGGGTCAGTTATTATTCATTCATCATATATTCCCGCTTCTCTTTGGTTGACCGCCACCGGCGAATTCCTTAATTTTTTTTTAAAGACGAGCGACTCGGTGACTTCAAGGATTGGACAAGTTGAAATTTATTGCACGCATGACGTCACACGCTTGTAGGCAGGCTGGCAAACTACCTGGCTCTCTCCAAAAATTAAAGCAGGGAAATTAATTTTGAATGAATAATAAAACAATTAAACTTTGAATGAATAATAAAACAATTAATGAATTCTGCTTGAATTCATAATAGCCATAATAGCCGCTTGATGTGAATAATCATACTCATAGTCCAGCAAAAGAAAGTTTCTCAACGGTTTTAGGGCAAGAAAGTCAACCTAGTAAACATGCTAAAAGTCCTAAAAAATCTTTATAGGGGAACATCTCACAATTTTAGTTTGAAAAGATGACACAATTTTCTTTTGTTTGCGGCCAATTTGCCTTTTATTATTAATGAGTTTTGCCACACTTAGTTTTGCGAAGTTTTTAATAATAACAATAATAATATGTTAATAATAATATGTTTTTTTCCCTTCTTTTGTAGCTTCAATTGGGCAGCTAAATTACAAGAGGGGTCAGCACTTTAAATATACAAATATATAGGAATACGAATAGATACGAATAAATAGTAAATATTAACCATAATTCAGGGTGACGAAACGATCTGTGCGCTGCAGGTTATGGACTGGTGCACGCTGCCTAGCTGCGTCAGACCTGGTATTATATATGTAGGAAGCGCTAGCCAGTTCAGGGCGCAGACTCGACATGCAGGGAGATGACGACCACAGATTATGGACAGGTTATGGACTGGTACACGCTGCCTAGCTGCGTCAGACCTGGTATTATATGTGTGGGAAGCGCTAGCCAGTTCAGGGTGCAGACTCGACATGCAGGGAGATGACGACCACAGATTATGGACAGGTTATGGACTGATGCACGCTGCCTAGCTGCGTCAGACCTGGTATTATATGTGTGGGAAGCGCTAGCCAGTTCAGGGCGCAGACTCGCCATGCAGGGAGATGACGACCACAGATTATGGACAGGTTATGGACTGATGCACGCTGTCTAGCTGCGTCAGACCTGGTATTATATGTGTGGGAAGCGCTAGCCAGTTCAGGGTGCAGACTCGACATGCAGGGAGATGACGACCACAGATTATGGACAGGTTATGGACTGGTACACTCTGCCTAGCTGCGTCAGACCTGGTGTTATATGTGTGGGAAGCGCTAGCCAGTTCAGGGTGCAGACTCGACATGCAGGGAGATGACGACCTCAGATTCACTAAGAATCGCTCGCACGCCAGTGCGCGGCGCTCGGACAGAGTCTGCAGTCCTGAGCAGACTAGCGCTTCATCATACGACAGAGATCTAAAAATGATACGTAGCGCTTCCTTCTGCACAGATTCGACGAGGTTGCTCAAGTATTCAGGCAATCCAGACCACACCGGGGACGCGTACTCCATGGTTCTGATAAGTACACTGTATACCTGCACATCCTCGCGAGTTGCCAAACCCGATTTCATAAGCACTCAAAGAGCATAGAGTCGCTTGCGCGCGCGCTTGACAATATATTCACAGTGGTCATTCCAAGATAAATCAATATACACAATATACAGCCCAAGAACTTTATGGGATGAGATTCTCCATACTGCATTCTCCATACTGCACAGTATTCCAAGCTAAATATATAAGTTTTTAGTGGTTTCATATTGAATCATTCGTGTTATAAAAACTTTGTTACATATGTCATTTTTGAAAACTACGCTTTGACAAAGAGAATTGTCCCATGCCGAAAGTCAAATACAATGCCTGACTAGGAATCTTGAAACACGTTTCCATACGCAACTCAGTAATTATTAATAATGGTTTCCATTGTCAGTTACCAATAAACTCTATATAAAGCGTCACTTCTAAGTAAAAGAAAACGTTAACATATTTACCTGTTACGCGTTACAGTCTAGAACTAGTTTTATCACCGTAGAGCTCTAAGTGCCGCAAAACTCATTAATAACAAAAGCCAAAATAGCCGCCAACAAAATAAAATACAAACTCTTAAATTTAAGTACTTTCCCCTTCTATGATTTTTTAGGACTTTTGATATGTCTTAGAGGATGACTTTCTGGCCCTAAAACCGTTGAGAAACTTTCTTTTGCAATTAGTGATAGGTCGAACCCCATATTTTTCATAGATTGACTGGACTATCAGCGGAATTCATTAATTACTAACTAGCGGTAGCTATGTTGAACTGATAGGCATTTTTCATAGCAGAACTCCCCGCGCCGAAGGCACGGAGTGGAGCCTCATACGTATCATTTAACGTCGCATAAGAAAGCAATCTATCCAAGCCAAAACAGAACGTTCAGCGGTTTACGAAAACATCGCAGGCTCTTATTTACGCATGCGCACTTGCGTTAGTGTCGGCTAGTGTACACAACCAATCACAGTCCGTCATGGATCACTGAGTGCGCACTTCGTTCTCCACATCCAGCACAATCACAGAGATTGAGGTATTAACAGGGAGAGTTGCAAGGAGGCAAAAGGGACTGAACTAATAGTTGTCAACTCTCTGTTGCTAGTGTAGCCCGCGATGGAAGATAATCTATTTTTTAAACTCAATTACTCAATCGGTTATTTACAAGCGTAACTAAAAATTTCAGGGTGATCATTTCAAAATTCACTGAAATTCCAGGCTGGGTATCCCAAGCTGGGCTCTAGGGCTCCTCAAAAGGGATACACTTTTTATAAGAATAAATCATGCAGTAAGACATGGGGTGTGTATGATTGTTGGAGCTCCATTTAAGGCATTGCCTAAACCTATATATTAGCGATATCACGAAAATTCATCTGGAGACTGAACCACAGTTGAGAGAAAGCTTGAAATAAAATGACCTCTATCTATCTATCATACAGGGTATAATCTATAAGCTTTCCTTTTTACAAATCTAGGTATATTCCTAGTTGCAGTATAAATTGCTAGTTGTGTTCCAAAAACTATGAAGAAGTGGACGAAGAGTAGGGCGAGGTCAACCTTTGCAAATCAACTGCTTTGGAATTTCTTTGAAATCAATACAACAACCGTCTGCTATTTCCTTGTTTTTAAAACTTTTCATACGATGGTCCCTACGTTAGAAGAACCGTCTAATTAGTTTTCACAAATTGCAACTTACTTGGACAAGGGCCGTTGCTGACCACAGTAATAGGCGTCTTGATGATACAGCGCCTTAATCGTAGCAAACACACGTTGGTGTACGAAACGCCATCTGATCCGCAAACAGGGGCTGTGCCTGGACAATTGTAGTTACACCCACAAACTGGCTTATTTGCAATGATGCGACACTCTTGAAAAGGAGGGCACTTTACATTTGTGCAATCTGCAAGAAACAAACGTCACTGTACGCAACAAAAATCTTAAAGAACAGTCCAGTTTCGAATTCTCAACTCTACCGCTGAATAGGCATCATCGGCGCATAAGTACAGTGGGAGCGAGAACGCTTGAAATTCTAAACGAAACAATGTATGCAATGAAGGTAAAATTGCACTTCCGTTTCAAATTACTTTTATAAAGGCAGTACATGCCAAAACGTGAGCGAGATTTATTTCAGTTTGAACATTATAATATATAATCATAATATAGTTTATTAAGGGCCTTTTGCATTTAAAAAACTGAATTGCAGGCTAACTGTAACATAGGTATATTAATAATAAATGTATAATAAATCTTAGACCTGGAATTTGACGGTTACAAATTTCTTAAACCAGTCAGTATTAGTGGACATGGGGTAAGAGTGCCTACCCGACCTCAAGGACATATTGAAGGTAGATTGAACAACTCTATTGTGTATTAATGAAAAAATTGGGCTACCTGGATTTATATCTGTAAGAAATTTAACTCACTTTGTCTCACGCCTATTACGCCTAAGGGGGCAATATTTGCCCGCTCTAGCGCGTCACTATATGACAGATGAGGCCAGACAATCGCAAGCGCACGCTTTTATACGCATTGCAATGCGTGACTTAAGTATATAGGCAAGCCAGCGAAGACCACTGAGGATCGGTATTAACAGGGAGAGTTGCAAGGAGGCAAAAGGGACTGAACTAACATTTGCCAACTCTCTGTTGCTAGTGTAGCCCGCGATGGAAGATAATCTTTTTTTTAAAACTCAATCGATTATTTACAAGCGTAACCAAAAACTTCAGGGTGGTCATTTCAAAATTCACTGAAATTCCAGGCTGGGTATCCCAAGCTGGGCTCCAGGGCTCCTCAAAAGGGATACACTTTTTATAAGAATAAATCATGCAGTAAGACATGGGGTGTGCATGATAGTTGGAGTTCCACCTTTAGGCATTGCCTAAACCTATATATTAGCGATATCACGAAAAGTCTTCTGGATACTCAACCACAGTTGAGAGAAAGCTTGAAATAAAATGACCTCTATCTATCAATCATACAGGGTATAATCTATAAGCTTTCCTTTTTACAAATCTAGGTATATTCCTAGTTGCAGTACAAATTCCTACTTGTGTTCCAAAAACTATGAAGAAGTGGACGAAGAGTAGGACGAAGTCAACCTTTGCAAATCAACTGCTGTGGAATTTCTTTGAAATCAATACAACAACCGCCTCCTATTTCCTTGGCTAACTTTTCATACGATGGTCCCTTCGGTAGAAGAACCGTCTAATTAGTTTTCACAAATTTGCAACTTACTTCCTCGACAAGGGCCGTTGCTGACCACAGTAATAGGCGTCTTGATGATACAGCGCCTTAATCGTAGCAAACACACGTTGGTGTACGAAACGCCATCTGAGCCGCAAACAGGGGCTGTGCCTGGACAATTGTAGTTACACCCACAAACTGGCTTATTTGCAATGATGCGACACTCTTGAAAAGGAGGGCACTTTACATTTGTGCAATCTGCAAGAAACAAACGTCACTGTACGCAACAAAAAGCTTAAAGAATAGTCCAGTTTCGAATTCTCAACTCTACCGCTGAATAGGCATTATCGGCGCATAAATACAGTGGGAGCGAGAACGCTTGAAATTCTAAACGAAACAATGTATGTAACGAAGGTAAAATTGCACTCTTTTTCAAATTACTTTTATAAAGGCAGTATTTAGGCAAGCCGGCGAAGGCCACTGAAGCATATTCCATTGTAGATCTTATAAGCTCGCTAAATTATTGAAACGATTTCAGCCGGTGGAGCACCACACTTTTTTAGCTGACGTAGAGCGTACAGTCGTGTGTTGGATTGCTTCACCACTTAGTCGCAGTACGCAGCCCATGTCAGATCCTCTGATAAGTGTACCCCGTGTAGCTTAAAAATAGCTACTTGTTCTATCAGAGATCCCCTGACGACAATGGGCTTGGGCACGCAACTATTGTAATGAAGAAAGTCAACAGACATTAATTCACATTTACGGGGATTCAGGCGCATGTTATTTTGTTGTGCAAAAAAAATAATATCTACAATATGGTTGAGTAAGGATGGTGAGTTCCTATGAACAATCTCAAGTATCGTCAGGTCGTCTACATACTTTGCATGAGGACATTGTCTTCCAAAAAGCTTGCAACGTCACAACGCTCTGTTGTAACCCGCGGTGCGTCGTGAGAGAAACTGAAGAGTTCGAAATCCTCGTGTTAAGTGCAAACCTTCTTGCGAGATGATTCTTTTAGAAAAAATGTATCGTAAAAGAATCATTTGGCATATAAGCATCGTGTTAAGTATTCTAAAAACCAGTGTCCATTATTCTGTTTTGGTATACCAATTTGCTTCCATAACGCATCGTTTCCTATAACAGACAGTTGTGACGGTTCAACCCCGGAGGGGGGGGGGGGGGGAACTCCCATATTTTTTAGTCGGGGATAATCGTCGGAAATTTTCAGTTTCACCCCTGAAAGATACCAAACATGGCGGGCCATGGCGTGGCTCAAAAAACCCTAAAAGATACCCATAAAAGATGAGGTCTTATGTGCCAAGTAGGCGCGAAGAACACAGGTAACAGGTGAAAGATACCCATCAAGAAATTTCCGTGTTTGTTTCTAATTTATCGTCTTCTCATCGAATAATCTCTCTTTCTTACACGGTTTTTAGAAGCACCATCATGGGTAAAAACAATTTTGACACAGACCAAACCACCGTGATTTTAACCCCTAAAAGATACGACGATCATCCCCGACCGAAAAATATGGGAGTCCCCCCCCCGGGGGTTCAACCCTTTTTGGAATAGGAGTATACCACACACTTGCGTCATTACTGCAATGTTCATAATTCTGCGAACTCTACGCCACCTAAGAAACCGCGGTTTGGCTTTCGTCAATTGAACGAGTGAACAGCTCTGGGTGATTTCACGGCTTTGAGAGTTTGTTGAAACTAATTTGGACTAGCTAGAAGCCAAAACGAGGTTTGGCCTTGGTAAATGTAAAGATAGTTCGCAGAATTAAAAATGGCAGTAAAACCTACTACTCTTGCAGGGGCCTTGATTGACCACGGCGATGTTCGTGTTAGTTGTACAAGCGGCCACTTGTAACAGGCAGACGTTGTTGTACGTTTTACCATCTGAACCACACACTCTTCTGATGACAGCGGGGCACACGGTAATACACACGCATTGTGGAAGGTTTCCAATCATCTTACACTCTCTGCCCAACGAACATCTGACGTTTCTACAATCTACAACAAGCAAGTACAGAGTAAACACCCGCATATAAGAACGCATGATTTTGAAGGTCAAGCTGAGCGACTTCTTATTTTTCGGGTACATAGTGTGGAAATCAGGCTTAAGATGTTCTTGTTTTAGAAACATTACATATTGCTAGAGGCTTAAGAAGAAATCCACTAACTGGAAACTTTATTTAAACACGGTAAAACTCAATCGCGTAAGCAGTTGACAAATAATAATAATAATAATTTGCATTGCATTGCATTGCAAACGTTTGTGCAAGAACTTCTTCTTGAGCGCAAACTATCTGTTTTCGATATCAAACCACTTCTAATAACACCAAGCATCGAAAACAAATTTCGTTCCTGGTTCAGATCACGTGGGTGCCTGCGGACAATGGTACCACGCTTTATATATCCTAAACATATGTCTACTAATACAGTAAAAAGAGAGCGATCAGTGCTATTATAAGCTCTAATGACAAATACAATGTTGTATATTCAAAAACATAAACGTAAGTGCAAGTGCAGTTGCAAGAATTCCAAACTTTTTTCAGGGATACCTAAAAAAAATACAACTCAAACAACCAACGCCCAATACGAAAACCCGGGGTAAAACCCGTAAGGCGAAAAAACCGGGAACCCATTTCTCGATCGCATGCGCTGATTTTAGCCTCGACGATTGAGGCCTTGACTAAATACTTCATGAAGTTTGGTAACAAAAATAATGTACCGCGTCCAACAGGCGAGATGAGAAATTATCATAATTCTGTCGTATTTATACGAATATTTGTAAAACCTTTTCAATCCAACAGAAATCGAGCAAAATGTGACCGATTTTTGAATTACATGTAAGAAGTCTATTAAAATAATGCTAAAACTAGTACAAAATGCGACGACTAGAACCGGAGAAGTAAGACATATTACAGTACGACTTCATTTTTGGAGAGGGAAAAACGCAAATATGGTTTGCAGTTCGGGCTCCCTGTGACTGTATGAATATCAGGACGAAGACAGCTCATTAACTTCGAAATTTGGCGTGAAAATACGCTATTTTCCTCTCAACCTCTGGCAAAAGAAATGGAATAGTTCTAAAGACCATGATATCTGCTACTTGTGTGTTGAATAGACCTCCTCGGCTTGGGCGTAATGTTGTGCCCATTTCAGATCACGTGAATTCATTTGAATAATCTTTCTTTGTTTGGGTTACTTCCACATTCATATATCCTTCGATGCGTAGCAGAAAAACAAAGAACGAATACTCATGGGAATGCCACGTGACCTGAAATGGGAGAACATTACTCCCAAGCCGAGGAGCCGAGGAGGTGGAATTTCAGGCAAGTGGAAATTAGGTGCTGGGTGGCACTCTAAACGTAGTTACGTCTTACATCATAAAACGTCTTACATCATAAAACGTCTTACATCATAAAACCATTATTTTGTCGTGAAGAACAAAGAATTATAGAATTGAGATTCCATATGCTCAAAACCGTAATGAAAACGCTTACCAACTGCACGATGTTACGTTGGAAAGCATTTAATCCCATGAATATTTTTTCTTTGTTTTTCTACTCGCACCGAAGGATATATGAATAAGCAACCGAAACAAAGAAAGATTATTCAAATAAATGCCACGTGATCTATTATTATTACTTTTATTATTATTATTGTTATTGTTATAAAAAAACATATACTTTCCTATAGGTCGAGGTCTTACAAGAATTGGCAGAAAAACACACAAACACAGTGACTGCTGCGAGGAAGATGAGAAGACGAATTAAGTCTATTTTAATTTTCCAAACGAATATTTAATGAACACGATATTGTGTGTCCTAGTGTCCTACAATTTTCTAGTAGGAGAGTAACAAAATTTGCAAATATATCCTAAAGAACTCTTTTTTTCTTCTAGATTGAAATCCCTTCCAAGCTAAAGCAATATAATTAGGATCTGTGTCCATTTCGGAGCACTCAAAAATCACGTGCAACTCACATAAAATATAAATATCAACGTCCCTCCGTAAAAATCCTGTCCGGGCTTGCCCAACCAAAAGTAATCGCAAACAGACTTCTCTTTGAGTGATCTGGCGCTATTTTGCAAACGCTGTATTAGCACATATGGATAGTCTAAATGATAAACCAGGTTTTTTCAAGATAAATCTCACCTTCGCCTTCCTTGTCTATCAAATTAGTAGTCCTCACGAAAAAATCTGGTAATTCGGTTTGTCATATACTACTACTTTAATTGATTTATCAATGAATGGGTTTCGTTTCTGATTTTTTAAGTCTATCTATTTTGCGTTTGTGTTTCTGACACTCATCTGAAATCCGTATGAACAGGATGAGTGAAATGAACCATACTGATGATTAAGGAGCTAACGAAAATTTTTGTTTAGATCTAGTAAGGTGCGTTCTGATACGTCTTTGAGATTGTAAGTGCACGTCTTTGCTTTCTAAGTTTTATAACAACCGCCATTGAAGGATCAGGGCTCTCTTCTAAGGCTGGCCGGCTTCCCTCAAGTTTCAGTGGGTTACGATTAATTTAATAAAACTTTACGTCATATCAAGAAAATTTCGCCAAAAGCTGTCGTTTTGCCGACGTTGCAAAACTTCCTTATTAGGAAATTCCCCCTTACCTTATTTGGAAGGTCTGTAGACTAATTATTTAATTCTGGTGCTAGGGTTGATTTGTGATTTGATTAATTTAGAGGAGCGTGTAGCTTAATGTAAGACCCGGTACAGGCTTTAGCGAAAAAAGCAGGAAAATTGACCAAAACTTGCAGATACTCGAGAAACATCGTTCTCTTGATCGCCATTTTGTTTTTACCCCCCGCCGAGGGGCCTGAGTCACGTTTTGAACACCACAGGCAACCCGCGCGGATTTGCCATAAAACGACAGCACTTTCTTGATATGTAACTATGAGAAGGCACTGTTGATGCTATATTAATGTACTTCCGGTTCAGGTGATAAGAGCACACTAACAAAATAATCTCATTAATCACAAAAGCGTGGCAACATAGACGTCCCGGGACATCCAAAACGAGTTTCTAGACATTTTAAGGTTTCTAAAAGTGAATGTTTCGATAATAGTTCCGGCGGGTTCTCACCAGTATATATAAAATAAGGCTACTTCAATAAAGATTGTTGGTCTATTTAGCGCTAAAACCTACGCGCCAAGATCCGGGCTAGCATGGATAGAAACTATATATGAGACCTGAATGGTCTGCTTGCTAAAGTCGAGAGCTTTATCTAAAGCTGTTGATGTCAAGTAGTTTAACTAATAACACGCGCATTCAAACAATGAGCCGATTCAAGACATCTTAAACCAGACAACCTTGCGGTGTGCAGGGCGGGGATACCCGGGGGGATGGGTACTTCAAGGTTAAAATGGTAGAGATGACCGTCGAATGCCCAAATTTCCATCCTAAAAATTACCTGGTCAATAAAATTTCCACCATAAATAATACCCATCGGTCCTAAAATATCTTCTTCAGCGTACCATTTCAGTTCAAAGAACCGCTAAAATACTGGATCGCCGATTTTAACCCCTAAACAATACGACGGTCATACCTACCATCCGAATACAGGGAGTAGACCCCTCCCCCGGGGGCGCGTATACCTTCCGATAAAGTTTTTTAACCTCTGTATAACGGAATAAAATATCCCACTCTAAATGACAACGTACCTAGACACGTTCCATTCCTAACCACGGTGATACGCTTTCCTGTCTGGCACTCTCTGACGCGCAACAAGCATAGATTGTGATATGTGTTGCCGTCCGATCCACATACGGGCTTAGACTCCCTGGTACAAGTCGTATCACACACGCACACCAATCTTCCGTTGACAACCCTGCAAACTTTCCCATTTTGACAGGATGGTCTACAATCTGTTGGAGGAGAAAAAAGAATAAGAGCGACGCAATATCGCTAGTAGTATTTGAGTGTCGACAATGAACACTTTTCCTCCTTATTCAAAGTTAATCGAACCCAGCTAACTTCAAAATATCACTTGAGATTGACAGTGCACAATTTTTATTTCAAGCTCATTATGTGCGCAGGTGAAAGTCATTGCATCTTTTGACTGCATGTTTGTACTTATGTGCCGTGAACATGCACTGGAAAAACTGAACAAAGAGTAGTACAATCACAATGTATTGGGTTTCATAACCAGTGAACTACGTCAACGATGCAATTGTTTGATCGAGTTTTTTTTCAGCGAGGAAACGATACTTGTCTAAGGCCTAGTACATACGCCGCTCTCATCATGAGCCGTACCAAACTGTTACTATGAAATAATTGAAACTCGCGGCGTTAAAATCGATTCTACATTCCCGTTTTGATTTAGAATAGTTTAGGTTACAAGCAGACGAGAGATGGACAAAAAATGTTGTTTTATTGAGATTTTGCATTAGGATCGGCTCATGATAAGAGCGGCGTATGTACTAGGCCTTAGTCACTTTCGAGACGCTTACAACATCAATCATATTACAACAGAACGATGTAAGCTAATCAAGCGGCAGATTTTTCACTCATTTGGGGTGATGAGACAGACGATAACACGTGCTTGCAGTATTTAAAAAAAAGACTGTGATGGACACGAAAAGTCAACCTAGTCCCTGACGTTTGGGCGGGTTTCCTGTGCGTCACGTCTCCTACCTTATCATCCCTTATCATAGAAGGCCCGCCCAGAACGGCATGGACTAGAACCACAGGAAGCCCGCCCAGAACGGCATGGACTAGAACCACAGGAAGCCCGCCCAGAACGGCATGGACTAGAACCACAGGAAGCCCGCCCAGAACGGCATGGACTAGAACCACAGGAAGCCCGCCCAGAACGGCATGGACTAGAACCACAGGAAGCCCGCCCAGAACGGCATGGACTAGAACCACAGGAAGCCCGCCCAGAACGGCATGGACTAGAACCACAGGAAGCCCGCCCAGAACGCCATGGACTACAACCACAGGAAGCCCGCCCAGAACGGCATCGACTAGAACCACAGGAAGCCCGCTCAGAAAGACAGGGGCTAGAACCACAGGAAGCCCGCCCGGAACGGCAGGGACTACAACCACAGGAAGCCCGCCCAGAACGGCATGGACTACAACCACAGTAAGCCCGGCTAGAACGCCAGGAAACGTGTTCGCGGTGCACACTCAAATTCAGTTATTATTCATTCAACATATTTTCCCGTTTCTCATTGGTCGACCGCCACCGGGGAATTCTTTATGTTTTAAAGACGAGCGACTCCTTGACTTTGTTGAAAATTATTGCACGCGTGACGTCACGCGCTTGTTACCCTGGTTCCAGGGTGAAATTTCCGTGTTTTCGAGCCAAGTTCAGTCGTATTATGGTTATTTCAGTGGTAGTTCGTTTTGCCTCAGTGACTCTAGTCTTTTTGTTTCTTTTGAAACTCAGGATTCTCAGTTCTATCAATTAAAAACGTCAGTCCCAAAGGCGGAGTTTCGGGGCTTCCTATCATTGGATGATGAATTTAGCGCCTTCTCATTGGAAGCAGGATCAGTTCCGGAACGAGATCGTGTTAATCGTCTTCCTTTGAACAATATGATTACTCAGTCGGTTATTTACAAGCGTAACCATAAATTTCAGGGTGATCATTTCAAAATTCACTGAAATTCCAGGCTGGGTATCCCAAGCTGGGCTCCAGGGCTCCTCAAAAGGGATACATTTGTTATAAGAAAAATTCATGCAGTTAGACATGGGGTGTGGTGTGTATGATAGTTGGAGTTCCGCTTTTAGGCATTGCCTAAATATATATTTGCGATATCACGAAAACTCTTCTGGATACTGAACCACAGTTGAGAGCAAGCTTGAAATTAATGACCTCTATCTATCTATCATACAGGGTATAATCTATAAGCTTTCCTTTTTACAAATCAACGTATATTCCTAGTTGCAGTATAAATTGCGAAGAGTAGTCAACCTTTGCAAATCAACTGCTTTGGAATTTCTTTGAAATCAATACAACAACCGCCTCCTATTTCCTTGACTTATCATACGATGGTCCCTACGTTAGAAGAACCGTCTAATTATTTTTCACAAATTTGCAACTTACTTGGACATGGGCCTTTGCTGACCACAGTAATAGGCGTATTGATCACACAGCGCCTTAATCGTAGGTAACACACGTTGATGTACGAAACGCCATCTGAACCGCAAACAGGTGCCCTGCCAGGACAATTGTAGTTACACCCACAAGCTGGCTTGCTTCCAATCATGTGACAGTCTTGAAAACCAGGGCACGATACATTTCTGCAATCTACAATAAAAAATGTCTGTACCATACGTTGAAACTCATTATCGCACGGGCTGCTTTTGTGTGCTAAAATTTGGGTGGCGTTTTTATTTTTTCCAGACAATTGTTAGGAAGATAAACCCTTGATCTGGGGGGAAATACGGCTGAACTGAAATAATAAATAAATATGTCAAGAAAAAACGTATATTCCTATAGGTTGAGGACTTACAGAATGTGCAGAAACACCACAAACACAGTGACTGTTGCTATCTTGGGCCACAAAACTAAATAGAAGACGTACTTTAATTGGTTTGTCAATAAATAGCTGCTTTTAGCACTGCGACTAGTTTAAAGGATAATCATGGTTTATTTAAAGATAAATTTCATCCTTCTCGTCCTCTTCACCAAATTAGTATTCCTCACCAAAAATTCGGGCAATGCGATCCCTCATATACTACTACTTTAATTGGGTTGACAAAGAAGAGTACGTTTCTAATTGGCTAAGTGTTTCTAACACACATCTGAAAATCCGTATGTGTAGGATGAGTGAAATGAGCATAGGCAAAATAATCAAGAATATATAACAAACAAGCTTTGTCTAGATTTAGTCCTGGGGGAAAAAGTACCCCCTTCAATATATTGAATTGGGAAAGAGGCAGTCCTGCAAGTGTTAAATACGCGTTAATAGCTCCAAAACGTAGCGCAATATTGAAACCCTTTTCTATACTGTAACAACAAAAAACCCTTACTTTTTTAAACAACATCTAGTGATTTGCTACCTTTTTATATAGTGAAATTCGTAAAATCGCTACTCATATATATATAGTGAAATTGGCAGCCCTTACATACAATTTGAGCCTAAAACCCCTTACCCCTTTCGGGCAGAGAAGCCCCGTACGAGGGAGCCTCCCCTTTTATGGATTTAGTAAGGTGCGCTGTGATACCGTACTAATATTATACTGTACATATAGAGGGCACAAATAAATTGATTGATTGATACCTAAACAAGGTCCTTGTTTGACGACTGTTATATTTTTTCCAGTAACACAGGCTCTGACTCGCAGCTGGCAGACATTCACGTAAGTTCTACCATCCGAGCCACAGACAGCAGCCACAGCTCCAGAGCACTTCAGGACACAAACACACACGGGACGGAATCCGCTCATCACACACACCTTCCCCCGGGGACAGTTCATGTCCCTACAAGCTAGAAAAAAAAGCACGAAACACACAAACTGCTCACGGCATTGCGTTTCAAAATTTAAACTAAAATACCCGCATCACTAGCGTACTGAAGGTACAGGAAAGATGAATCAATGAACAACGACAACAAAAATGCAACAGCGTGCGGAGGGGTTGGGTTGGGTGGGGGTGGGGTGTAGAACGCTTGGAATTCTAAACGAAACAATGTCTACAACGAAGGTTAAGTTCCAGTTACGTTTCAATCATATTGAAAAAGGCAGTACATGCCGAAACGCGAGCGTGGTTCTCTTTTTCAGTTTGAACATTGTCTTCAGAAAAAGCTCGCACCGTCACAACTGTAGAAGGAGGTGAATCAAGAGAGAAACTGAAGAGTTTGAAATCCTCGTGTTAACCTAGTGCAAACCTTCTTGCGAGATTATTCTTTTACAAAAAATGTATTGTAAAATAATCATTTAGCATATAAGCATTGCGCTAAGTATCCTAAAAACCAGTGTTCATGATTCTGTTTTGGTATACCAATTTGCTTCCATAACGCATCGTTTCCTATAACAGACAGTTGTGACGGTTCAACGCTTTCTTAAATAGGTGTATACCAGGAGGGGGGGGGGGGGGGGGGGGGGGGGGGGGGTGGGTGCTCCCATATTTTTTGGTCGGGGATGATCGTCGTATCTTTTAGGGGGTTAATCAAAGTGGCTTGGTCTCTTTTAGGGGTGATCTTGATCTTCAATAAATTCTAGGCAGATTGGTATCTTTTAGGGCCGAAACTGTGTCCAAATAGTTTTTTCTGATGATGGTGCTTCTAAAAACCGTGTAAGAAAGAGAGATTACTCGATAAGAAGACGATAAATTAGAAACAATCACGGAAATGTCTTGATTGGTATCTTTCACCTGTTACCTGTGTCCTTCGCGCCTACTTGGCACATAAGACCTCATCTTTTAGGGTATCGTTTAGGGAAATAATTTTTGGAGCCACGCCATGGCCCGCCATGTTAGGTATCGAAACTGAAAATTTCCGACGATCATCCCCGACCAAAAGGTATGGGAGTCTCCCCCCCCCACTCTACCACTGTACCAAAAAGTATGGGAGTTCCCCCTCCCCGGGTATACCACACACTTGCGTCACAGCTGTCATTTCATTACTGCAATGTTCATAATTCTGCGAACTCTACGCCACGTTACAAACCGCGGTTTGGCTTCCGTCAATCGAACGAGTGAACAGCTCTGGGTAATCTAATTTAATTTAGATTTATAAAATTTGCTCGAGGGCCGGGAAATCCTCACAGAGCGAGGCTCATGAGGTTCCCTGGTCATTGTTGTGGGTTAGTAAGTTGTGAGCACTGAGGATGGGCAACGTCCGACGTCCTTGTCGTTCTTTAACGTCCCTCTGGTTCCGGTTTAGGGTAGTGTATGCGAGAGGCGGGACCTACGGTTTAACGTCCTTATCCGAGAAGACACGAAGGTCTTTGAGAGAATGTTAAAACTAATTTGGACTACAATAGCCAACATGCAGTTTGGCGTTAGTAAATGTAAAGGGATTTCGCAGATTAACAAAAATTGCAGTAAAACCTACTCTTGCAGGGGCCTTGATTGATCACGGCGATGTACTTGTTAGTTGTACAAGCGGCCACTTGTAACAGGCAGACGTTGTTGTAAGTTTTGCCATCTGAACCACACACTCTTCTGATGACAGCGGAGCACATGGTCTTACACACGCATCGTGGAAGGTTTCCAATCATCTTACACTCTCTGCCCAACGAACAGTTGACGTTTCTACAATCTACAAAAAGAAAGCACAGAGTAAACACCCGCATATAAGACCGCATGATTTTGGGGGTCATGCTGAACAAGTTCTTATTTTTCGGGTACATAGTGCAGAAATCAAGCTCAAGATGTTCTTGTTTTAGAAACATTAAACATTACATTTTGCTAGAGGTTTAAGAAGAAATCCACTAACTTGTAACTTTATTTATACACGGTAAAATCTCATCAGGACTCGAGTAAGCAGTTGACAAAAAAAATTGCATTGCAATGCAATCTTCTGTGCAAAAACTTCTTCTTCTTCTGTGCAAACTATCTGTTTGCAATAGAGCGGATTTCAGATGACTGTCGTGAGTAACTGGTAATTACTTTGTAATTACACCTATAGGTTTTATTCAGAATTGGTGTAATTACTTTGCGATTGGTTTTACTACAATCATATGAAAACCGCACTATAAAACCATTTCTAATAACACTAAGCACCGAAAACAAATTTCGTTCCTGGTTTGTTTTTCCTTCCCCGTCCAATACCCAGAAACCCAGAACTACGCGTACCTATACAAGGTCCCTTTCTGATGACTGTGATATTATGTCCCGTCACACAGGCCTTCAATCGCCGATGACAATCATTAATATAGGTTAAACCGTCCGACGCGCAAACTGGAGCCACAACAGCAGGACACGAGGTACTACACCGACAAAAAGGGATGTGTAAAACCATTTGACACACCTTTCCGGGTGGGCAATTTACTTTACTGCAGTCTGTGGATAAAAACACCAACATGATTTACCAGTGTGAGCGACTCTGTCATCGTCAAGCATAGAACGTCTAGAAACTCCCCATCAGTCATGCGTTATAATATTGTTGAGAATATAGCTGAGTTCGCATATAACAACAACATGGCGCCTAACCCTGTCAGGTGTAAAGTAATAGAGGTGGATGTTTTGCGTTACAATAGCTGTATGAGGCAGCCCATAGTCATCGGTGGTTGGGCGAACAGGTCGCGTCCTTCAAGCTACTGGGCGTTTACATATCCAATACCTGTCCCGGGCTGCCCATACGGACTATGTAATCAAGAAAGCTAACCGCCGCTTGTACGTTCTAAGGCAGCTTGCGAAGTGCTGCGTTCCCAAGACCGATATGGTCGCTGTGTATCGCTCGTTAGTCCGCTCAACGCTAGAATATGCCTCGGCAGCACTTACCATCGGCCGTTAGTCCGCTCAACTAGAATATGCCTCAGCGGCACTTACCAACATATCTATCTAATGGAATAGAGTCAGTCCAGAAGCGCGCACTTTCAATTATTTTTCCAAATTCCACTTATGACTTTGCAGATGGCTGGCTCCAAACTCTTGGCGGCTGCTTGCCAACGGTTTATAAGCAGAATCTCACCAGGAAATCCATTCTTTAATTTAATATATGGCCCTCTTATAATTCCTCAACATCAGTACTCCCTCCGCACCAAGGCTTCGCAGTATCACAGAACTGTCAGAACAGTTTCAAGTTTGAAATCGGAAACTGCTAAGGCGACAGTAGTGGTGGAATGTACCGTTGAGTTTCAACGCCATTTAGAAAGCGGACAACGCCATTTAGAAAGTGGACAAACGCCATTTAGAAAGCGGGAAATTAGGGCTATGTCACGGTTGATTTAACAAAATGTTACAAAATAAGACAAGTGATCTACATAAACAATTCAGAATCCTAGATTATACTATTATTTAGTGTTATAAAGAAAAAAGAACTGAAACTTGCATTATATAGGCATTCTTAAGTAAGATTTTATAACTTTCGCTATCAAGTTTACAAGTTTGAAAACTGTTTAGACTGCTAGCAGCCCCTACTTTGGCGCGTTTCCCAGAAAGCGAGCGCGAAGCCGACGAACGCCAGAGAAGCGCCGAAGGCGCGACGATGGCGTGAAGTGCCGAAGGCGCGAGAGTCGCCAAAAGTAGGGACTGCGGACAGACCATTGTTCGTCTCGCCCTTTTAGCTGACACGATCTATCATGACTTATCATTCGCACCCCCGCCTCAGTTAATCTCTGAATGAAACAGCTGACAGAACTTGTCAACAAATGTGTCAAATTCTTTTGGCAACTCCCTGACCTTTTCTAGTAGAGTATTAAAGTGATGGACTCAAATTACATGCTGTTTTGAGAGTCGAGCACACGCGTTACTCTTAGTATTAATAGCCATGGTCAAAACATGAGCGCGCGATCAACACAAGAAAAACAGACAAAACCAGAGAAGTCGGCAAAGCAGAGGAGTTCGACTTGTCCGACTTGTGGTTGTAGTCTTATAGTGAACGGCACAAAACAGAATTATAAGCAAAAGTCGGTAAACATAAATGAATGCCAGGATCCAAACACTCCTCCGCTAATCAATCTCTTGAAGTTCCTCTCATTAGAACAGATCAACAACGCTGCTGCACCCCTTGCAGTTCTTCAAATCCTTTATTTGGTCCGTTACAATCGACTTTAGGGGAGACACAACAAATGTAAGAGGCTGTTGCCGTTGGGTTGGTTCTTCTTGCTCGGAGCTGGTAAATAAGGCTTTTGCCAAACCCCGTTGGCAAAACAGCTAAACACGTCATTTCCCTTAAGCAGCTCCTCTATCGCGGTTCGCTGTTCTGACTTCAAATTTGAAACAAACTTGTGTGTTCTTTCACGCAATCGTCAAGGAAAGCAGATATATTGACTTTGGACATGACACCGGTTTAGTATTAAAAGTAAGAGTGTGTTACACTTGCGTCTGACCCTCGTCAGTCGACACCTCGAACGTTTATTGGCTCATCGATGAAAGCTATTTCACATGCGAGGAGCAATCAACCAATCAGAATGCAGGATCCGGCGAGTAGATTTTCTACTCCGGAAATGCGAGACGAACAATGGTCTGTCCGCAGTCCCTACTTTTGGCGACTCTCGCGCCTTCGGCACTCGCTCGCGCCTTCGGCACTTCACGCCATCGTCGCGCCTTCGGCGCTCCTCTGGCGTTCGTCAGGGGTTCGCGCTCAGGGGTTCGCGCTCGCTTTCTGGGAAACGCGCCAAAGTAGGGGCTGCTAGCAGTCTAAAAACTGTTCAGCCTGGTAAGAAATCAAAAATACCATTTGTAATCTAATTCTATCCGCTCGATAACACACGGAAATACTCCAAATCTGTGCTTATCTAGAGTTGGAAGGTTATTTAACAAACTAGATGATTATTTTGGTCATTTCATTTGAACTTCACTTAAGCAACCTAAATTAACCCTAAAATCGTGACACGGCCCCTTTAAGTTCAGTTTGCTCGTGTTAGTTACAACTAACATAATGTGATTTCAAGCTTCAAAATCGCGTTGATTTTGATGGAAGGACAAATAACGCCCGGGGGGGGGGGGGGGGATCCCATATTTTTTGGTCGGGGATGATCGCCGTATCTTTTAGGGGTTAAAATCACGTTGGTTTGGTCTCTTTAGGGGTGATCTTGATCTTCAACAAATTTTACGGAGATTGGTATCTTTTAGGGCCGATGTCCAAATTGCTTTTTCTCATGATGGTGCTTCTAAAAACCGTGTAAGAAAGAGAGATTATTCGATGAGAAGACATGAATTACAAACAAACACGGAAATGTCTTCATGGTATATTTTCCCTGTTACCTGTGTCCTTCGCGCCTACTTGACACATAAGAACTCATCATTTTGGGGTATCTTTTAAGGTAATAATTTTTTTGCGCCACGCTATGGCCCGCCATGTTTGGTATCTTTTAGGGGTGAAACTGAAAATTTCCGACGATCATCCCCGACCAAAAAATATGGGAGTCCCCCCCCCCCCCCCCGGGAAATAACGTAACGTTGGCGCACATAGAACAAGTTTTCGCCTGGAGGTAACAGTTTGTCATTAACCAGGATCAAAAAGAAGAATTCTCATTAGCGAAACAATGTATTCGTTTTTTTTTGATATGAGAATTTGCATCCGAATTCGTTGTATCACAACGAGAAAAGAGTCCGTTTGTTTTAGCAATCCAGCGTTGTCGATCAAAACGCGGGTGCTAAGAAAATAGAAGAACGAAGCCAAAGCGAGCTATAGTAAAACATACTCACAAATACTTGATGTTTGAGGTTTTGACTGACATCGTAGAGTTGCCAAAACTAAAACACGGATTCTAGACTGGGAACCATCGCGAAGCTACGAACTTGGCTTTAATGCTACACTAATTCATTATCAGAGGCGCATAGCCAGCATTTGGGAAGGGAAGTAAACTACTGAAAATGTGTGATAACCCATTTTTTTCTTTACTGTCGAATTCGTAGTATCGCGATGATCCAAAGTCAAGATTACGATTTCATTTGGGCGATTCTGCGTTGTCAATCAAAATATACACATCAGAATTCAAGACCTTTGGAACTTGTTTTGAATACTTGGCCGTACAAAATGGCGTGCACGAAACTTTAGATAGGATTACGCGAATAATTACTGTGGTATTTTAGATCACGAGTGCGAAATCTATTTTTCATTGAGATCTATATTTTGATTGACAGCTCAGAACCACCAAAACGAAACAGTAATCTTGACTTTGAATCATGGCGATACTACGAATTCGGCCTAACATACGAATTCGGCAGTAATGTTTACGCCACTGACTATTTTATTTATTACTTCTGGGAGAGGTTTCATTTTTATGATAACAACTTACTTCTACATGTTCCTGCGTGAAGGAAACCTATAGGTGTCCTGGAGACACATGCGGCATATTGCAGCCAGCAGACGTTGTTGTACGTTTTTCCGTCAGAGCCACAAACGGGACTAAAGTTACTGTGGCAAACTCTGTTGCACAAACACACAGGTCTGTTTAGAAGCTGGATACATCGACGACCCGCGGAACACACGAAGTTTTGGCAGCCTAAAAAGAAAATCCATTGGATTTGCAATAATTAGATTCAAAAGGTGTCTGAGTTTCATTTAGAGCGTATTTTAAATGACCGCCGAAAGTAAGCAAGACTTGCGTTTAGTCAGCGTTTCTCTTAGTCGAGAGCAAAGTCTTTAGTCTTTCAGCCAATCAAATTGCGAACTCCAACAAAACGCGCCAATGCTCACGTCATGACTAAACGCAAGTCTGACTTACTTCGCCTCCTGATTGGTTTGTTGTTGAATGGCTTTCACTCCTGATTGGCTAGTGGTTTTGATTTGCGAGCAAGAGAAATAGGGATAATGACATCAATAAAGCAAAGAGATCTGAGATTGATTGACCTATCAGGTTTTCAATGTTGGGCCGTTTTTTAGTACACAATTCCCCTTTACAACCGAATCCACGGCCGCGCCAATTTCATTTCTTGGGCGATCTGGAATACTCAGCTGTCAATCAATACTCAGCTGTCCAAATCACCACCCTCTCGACGGAAATTTGCAGAGTTCAGTGGGTTAAGGGAGTTCTTGAATCAAGAGGTAAGCAATTTGGGATAACTAGGAGCCTTGTGTACGTACAGCGAGCGGCTCATTGCATTACCTGGTGTATAATAGTGGGAACTTGACGGCGTTCGCTGCGCTCATTCGTAAAATATTGTTCTTGCCACTCGAAAATAAAACTTATATCTTCGCGCCACCGTTTAATATCCTCTATGTAATAGTATGAACCTGACCGCGTACAAAGTTGGAAATATCGCGAGACATCAATAAGCGTCTACCGTTCAAGGCATCTAAAATTCAATTGCTGTACATACCAGGTTTACAGGGTGAATTCTTGACCACCTTGATAGGTCGGTTGGTCAGGCAGGACGTAGCCAGAAGGACACAGGGGCTCATGTAGGTTCTTCCGTCTGAACCACAAACGGGTTGGAATCTATGATCGCAGACTGGAAATACTTTGCAAGTACACATCGACTTCCCAAACATAACGCGGCATACACTTCCTGCTGGGCACTTGACATTTTGACAGGCTACGGAGAACACATCAGTAGTGTCAGTAGAGAAACTGAATGCGTAAAGGCCGGTTTACACTTGCGATTTTTGTTGCATTTGTCGCGGCGATTTTTCTCGCGTGGAGTTGCAATTCCAACTCTTTAGTGTAAACGAGATGCAAATCCGGTGCGATTTCTGTGCTCTCTTTTCTTCAAATCGCATCAAGTTGCAAAGAGTTTCGAACATGTTTGAAATCTCCGCGACATCACGCGACAAAAATCGCGGCAGATCACGAGTTGCGCCTAGTTTACATTAATTATTTTGAGTTGACGCGTACGTGCGAGAAAAATCGCCGCGACAGAAATTGCAGCAAAAACTGCAAGTGTAAACAGGCCTTTAAACGGTTTTACATTGATTCTAGATGTGAATCTTGTATAACACCGATTCACTCGAATACTCGAACACTGAAAGGTATAAGAGTCATGACTTTGTGTGATTCGGTTACTGAGTAAGGATGGCCATGCAAACAAAGTTGAATGAAAATACTCGTTTATTGAGGTAACTTTTTCATGAAGTATCTTTCTCTTGTAAAATCAATTTTCAAACTCAAATTTCGCGCGACAGAAAGACCGGACGGAAAAAGATCACGGCATGGGAGCTCCCGCGGGCCGGATACGCGATCTTTGTACCGCTCGTCGACCAATCGGCGGGACGCGCGTACTAGCAATGCTATATATCAAAGTGAAACATAAATACATATTTACAGTTTATGTCGAGTAAGGGAAAAATGACGCATTGCGTCATGGTGATTTCTCATTGGCAACCCTTACCACTAAATGGCTTCCCTGTCTCCTGCGAGCAGAGGTGTCAGTGCGAAACAAAACAACCTCGCAATGTTCTCTCTAAAATACCGACAGACTAGCTAGACTAACTGCTGCTTGGTAAGGTGATTTACCTGCACAGAATCCACTATTCAGCATGATTATTTTCCTATTATTGAGACAGGCATCAATCTTCAATTGGCATTGACTTCTGTATGTAAGGCCATCTGATCCACACACTTGCTGTGGCACCTTTGGTGGTAAGCAAATCTGGACGCACGAGACACAGACTGGAGTTCCACGAAGCATTCGGCAGACCGGCTTGGCAGCAGGACATTTAACATTCGCACATGTCTTACCTAGAATGATATATTAAGCATTTTTATTGCGTAAATGTTTCGAGATATTTGCCATGTTTAGGGACATCAGTTAGATTACTGTAAAATATTATTCAAGTTCAAGAAGCACAGTTCATGTAAGTGAAGTCAATAATAAACATTACGGTATCGAAACTACTTCAGCTGTATGAATAATTCTTATAATTATTTTCACCCCCTATGCAGCTGGGGGAACCTGGCGGTACAACTATAATCTAAAGTGGCAACGGTTGAAACATTGAGATTATGGGGATAGTGTCAAGGGGCTGGATCAACTACAACATTTCTATAATGGCCACATCGTGGAGTACATTGATCTACCTGATGGCATTGTGGGTACTGGTCGGTTACCGCATTTTACAAATCTTGGCCACTCGCATCTTTTTTTCGTTGTGTCCCAGTAAAGTCCACCAAGGCAAAACTTTTTCTGCCCCTTTTGATGAACGCACAGAAAATATGCTGCACAGTTCCTAGGATCTGCATATCGGCCATCGGCCATCATCGAACAAAAGCTAGCTGCGGATTGCAATAAGGTAGCATTAATAAATCTACAGGGCACCTTCGTGGTATGAAGGTGTGGATAAGGTGAGCAATTCTAACGAGCCACTGTATATTTTGGGCTAAACATCCGTATAAATCAGTGCATTTTCCTGTGAAATTAGCGCGCGGTACTTCAGTGAAAATTCTTTTGGATCAAATCTCTTAGGATGCATTGCCTTGTAGCGCGCGCTAAATTCGCGGGGAAAAAAGAAATAGCCCTCATCTTTCCTGGACAGTAGTAGAAGTGCTATTACTATTTTATGATATAGGCACTGATTAATAAAACGGCCTTGATTAATAAAATGGCCTTGGTCATTTTACACCAGAGTTTGTAACTTGAGTCTCCTAGGGCCCAGCAAACATGAAATGTTAGCACTTGTAAACCACAAATTAACTAACTGTATATGATCAAATGCGGTTTACAGTTGCGAGAACAGCAGTTTACAATAGTAAGTTGGATTATAAATCACAGTGTAGTACATTCTGTAGCAACTTTAACGTCCCCCATATACAGGTTAGGTTTAGTGGACTAAGAGACGTGACCTCGATATACTGCCTCATCCGAAATAAATGGAACACAATAGAAATGGTAAATCATTTCAACGCCAAAATGAGCACCCGGAGCTCAACAAATGTAGTCAAATAATTTCACGAGGAAAGACGTTTAAAGCGCATTTCAGTTTAAAATTGCAAGCACTATTTCGGTTTCCTTAGACCCCGTCCACACTACTCCGTTTTCAAACGAACTACTCCGTTTTCAAACGAAAACGGATACTTTTTCCTCCAGATACGGCTATCGTCTACACTACAACGCCGAAAACGATCACCGAAAACGGCGAAAACGATAAGTGCGGACGCAAATCTTTTTGAAAACGGAGCAAAAAGTATCCGTTTTCGTTTGGAACGATGTAGTGTGGACAGGGTCTTATAGTTAATACAAAAAAATCTATGCCGATAGCCGCCTAACTCACCTGCTCGTGAACTTATTTCAGCATCATTCTCTAAAAAGTAAGAGAAGATCAAAACATTAAGTAGTGGCTAGCCAGCTTTGTTTTGTAAACCCGCTATATTTATTTTCATTCGCATAACTTTTCACAGAAAATCGCTTTCCCAAGGATTCAAGGATTCATCATGTGTTCTCTCGCTGTTCTCATTGAAAGAGATACATTCACTTGTATTTGAGTGGAAGGAACAACTTAAGGTATGAGTATACCTTCGAGGGGTGTCACGGGAAAACAAATTCGTATCGCGTCACAATTTACGCCACAAACGTCGTTCATATACCATTTTAAAGCTAGAAGGTTGTTCTATCTGATGAATAATTTTGTTTTCATTATATAGCGCTATTCACTGTTTATCAACATTGCCATCCTAATGCTAATGTGCCAACCGTAGATTGAATAGCGCCCTTTTTTCTGAGAACCAATCGATCTCTGGTTGGCACATTAATAACAATGGATAACGTCAGGGTGAACAGCGCTATTGAACAGCGCTAGAGTACCGACGTTCTTTAAAAAGTTCCAGCTTCTTCCAATTAAATTGCACAGCTCCAAATCTAATCAAAATCTATTCTTTAATAGGCGATCTAAAAAAAGGTGTGCGGGATTTTTGATTTTCCTTTCAAAACATGTTTTATGCTAATTTTGTGTTAGCATTGCCAAATATATCGATTTTCAACCTGTTTTAAGCCATATTTCCGCAAATACGTAAAATATCAAAAATCCCGCACACCTTTTTTCAGATCGCGCACTAAAGAATACATTTTGCGGAAATCTGGAGCTTGTAATAACTGGAAGTGGCAGGAGTTCTTAACCCTTTCAGTCCTATAGCATTTTCCCTAATCTCCTTATTTTACGAGGGCAAACAGACACATCCCTGCCAATTTTTGCATATCAGTGCCGAGTTTCTGGTATTCCTGTTTTTTATTGAGAGGGAGGCTGGGGCTTTTTGTAGAGCTTTACCGCTGACCCATACGTTGCTTTCCAGTGGCAGGAAGCTATCGCACAGATTAGACATCTGATAACTTTGCTTAAAATTTAACCAAAATTCCACTTAGAAGAGGCCATAGGACATCATTAAGTCTATTATGGACAATGCATTTGTGCTGTGCTTCAAGTAAGAAGTATGGCTGAAGGGTTTCATTGACTTTTTCCACTGTTCTTCTGAGAGCTGTTGAAAAATATTGGTCAAAGAAACCCTGACCCCTCTCTAGTGGAATCTTTTTGCCTGAGCACAGAGTTCTTAGGAATCTGTGTTTTAGACATAAAAAGCAAGCAACTGAGGATGCTTTTGCTATTAATTGTTGCAGGGCAAAAAGACTTATATAAAACTTTTGTCTAATCTGTCAATACAGGGGGAGAGCGCTGTGAAATGTCATTCGTTTACCACAGGTATCCCGAGCGATAGGGTTTTGCATTGTTTTACTGTGCAGTCGATGCAAAGTTCAAAGCGCCATATTTTCCTTGAATGTAGACTTGGAGAGGTGAAACTTCATGTCAGAGCTAAGGATTAAAGGTACTTTTAAATAATACCTGTAGCTTGTTGATTGCGTTTCATTTAGTCTTGAATTTTATGCGAAAAAATCCATCATCGTGTTCAGTCGAGCATGTGTTTTTGCATGTCAAAAATCGCGCGATGTTTTGTGAAATTATGTGTCTTTTTCTGTGTGAAATCCAAGCCTCTGATCCAAACAGCTTTTCTGGACAGTAGCCAAATCACTCTTCTATGTAAACAACCAGAGTTTAAGTGTCACTTTGCCGGGAGTTTGATGGTAGAGCCTTCTAAGTCTCTGTATGTAAAAATGTGCCATTTGGCACTATTAGGACTGAAAGGGTTAAAAAGCAAAAATTGGTACTTTTCCTTTGAAGCACAAAACGACGAAAATGATCCATCAAAGTAACGTTGCATATAAATATACCACTTAGTAAGTAAGGCCGTCCCATTAGCTTTAAAACGATATATAAATGGCCCTTGTAGTGTAAATAATGACGCGACAGTGATTTTTTTCGCGAAAAATTGACACCCTCGCGCAAAGGTATACTCATACCTTAAAGATTGTAAGTTTGAACTTACTGGCTCTAAGGTAACTACGCCTCTGCTATTTAAAGTATATAGTTATTTGTATTTACTAATGTTTTTAAACCGTGTCTAAAATAAAAAGTCTGTCTGTCTGTCTGCCCTAGTTGATTATGAGTGGCTTTTTAAACGCGGAAAATCACGACATTAAATTGTTGCGCTGTTCACAAGATCAAAAGACACACAAACATAGGTCGCGCATAGACGACGCTTTACAGCCGATATCAGAGCTTTTTGTACACAGACGACTTTTGTGTGCGACTTTTGTATGGATTTCTCATTCGAAATCGCGACGTGCTTGGTAATCCGGCAGTCAAGTCTGAACCTTGTGTTTTGTGAGAAACTTTGAACTGTTTTCACAACGTCCCTTCACACCAGATCTTCATCTTGGATTTCAGTATTTCAACGTATTACCTAGTGACCACGCAATTGTTAAGTCGTTTGTCGAATGAAGGCCTCCTGTACACTTAGCTTTGAAATCGGTTGTAACCGGGTTTCACATCTCGAGTGCCTGGGGCGAATTCCTAAATATAACAATCACTGCGAAACGACCCATATAAAAAGAAGAGCATGTTTACCTGTACAAAATGCCGAAATTTGATGAGAATCAGGTGAATACTGAACGAGATACAGCCATTCAAAAACTCCAAAATTTAACAGGAATTGTACGAGAGTTTTGACGTGGAGTCCGGCAAGCCACACAAATCACATTCAAAAGTTTTTGAATGGCTGAATACCGGTCAGTTTTGTTCCGATTAACGCCAAACTTCGGCATTTTGTTTACTTCAACATGATCTTTCATGTTACGTAGGTCTGATGCTCGTAATTTTAATATCAAAGAGCCTGTGTCAGCCGCTATTTTGACAGCATAGGAACATACAAAGTTGGCGAAAGCATCCATTTCCATCAGCTGATTTAGAGAATATAGAGTAAATCAAATCTCAAATTTTGTTGCAAGATGTTGTTAAGAGATTTATACACTTAGTTCGTCTTCTAATATCAAACGAAAACAATCACAAAGGAGTGCAGGGGCGTAGCCGGGGGAGGGGGGGGGGGGGGCATCCCTTTCCCAGATATGATCATTTGATTTAGTGCGCCCTTTTTTCTGCCCGAGACCAATTTGGACACAAAGTTGACCGAGAGACCACGACAAGTGTTGGTATATCTTACCGGGCTCATGTACAAAGGAAGAGGTGCCTTGATACGCACTAAGTAAAACTAGTACTGACAACACCTGAAAAAGAGAGCAATAAAACAACTGAATAAAATAGAGGATATTACAAGGCTGCGCGGAGATACGGATTTTATCTTCGAGTGTTGAAAATTATCTCACGAGTGAGCGCAGCGAACGAGTGAGATTAATTTTTAACACGAGAAGATAAAAATCGTATCTACAAGCGGTCATGTAATGTTCTGTTTATTATATAAACATCAATGAAATATCAAATTCGAATTTTATTTGAGTTAAGCTTAAAAATCGAGCATTGAGCAAAGGCAAGTGTGATATCTTCACATGTGAAAATATCATGTTATTTTCACGTGTGAAGATATCAAGTTTTCGCGCGGGAGATCACCCGGTATATTTCATTGGTGTTTATATAATAAAAATAATTATGACACGATTTTAAGCAACTAAATTAGGTTCCCGATTCCAATTTTTTTACAAAGAACACAACACTTATGCGAGTCGTACTAGACAAACGCATCCTTTTGTCTCGACGCTCAGGACTCGCCAGCTAAAAATTATATTGGCAATTTTCGCCCCTCTTTAACAAGTTAACGCCACTAATGGAGAATGGAAAGTGTGCTAATTCTGTTTTCTGATTGACTGTTGTCCATTCAAAGTTTTTTTCACCAGTTCATAATGAACGTTTATCTTCGAATATTCGCTCCCTGGCAGTCTAAATATGTAAAAGCAACGGTCAAAGCTACTGATGGTGAGTGATATCGATAAGGGGTGTTTATAAGTTCACTGTCGTCTCGGTCGATTGCGATCAAAGTTGTAAACAATTGCGGCTCGGAGAATGTCTAATAAAGATGGTTGTTAGTAAAATTAAAGTTTTTCTTCGAATATTTAATCCCTAGCAGCCTAAATACCAAAAAGCTAACACAGTAGGGAAGCTGATGATGGTAGTTGATTTTTAAATGTGCGAGAATTTTTAAAAGAAATAACATAACACGAATTTAAACTTAGCACAACCTAGTTAGTCTATAGAGCGGACTTCAGATGACTGTCGTGAGTAACTTTATAATTACTCCTATAGGTTCTGTTTAGAATTGGTGTAATCACTAACAGTCACAGACATGTGAAATCCACTCTAATTATAGACTATCAATAGATAATTTATGCACTTTCGTCTCCATTCTCTCGCACCTCCCGACTCAAGTCGACTTTGTATCGAATCATGTTCACTGATTTGGCGTCTGCGAAGGGGGCCAACGAAAATAGTACATGGCCGAAATTATCTTTTAATCTCAATGTGACAATAAGAAATGTTTTTCTAAATTTGTCAACCTAACGAGTACAACTAATTTCGCCTCATCTGGCGAGCTTTTCCGACCGGGAGGACTGAAAAAAAGGCGGTTTTCTAAACGCTCTTAGCATAAAACACACGGGAAGCTTAACTGGTAAGGGATAAGTATTCTTGCGAAGCAACAGACGAAAGCGACTTGTTTTCTGCTAGTGCCGATTTTGTCTTATAGGGTTGTGCTTCGTCTTAGCAGCATCTACAAAAGATCTAACCGGTTATCTTTCTTTCGCATCAACAATACTGGATATTCCCCAGAATCTATACAAAACCTGACCAGTTATCTTTCTTTCGTATCAACAATACTGGATATTTCCTCATTTCTTGTCCAGTCGAATTCTACTGGCTCTCGCAGCATTTCTTGCTTTTCTACGTGCTATTCACAGTTTAAGAGTATTTTAATGATTTTGCTAGCAAATTGTCCAATTTTTCGAGACGCGTCAATTTTTCCGAGCATTTCTAAAAGGACTAATGTAAAAACATGTACAGAAACTGCGAGCTGATTAGTAATTAGTAGAAACCCACTCGCATACCACGAATCTTGCGATCTGATTGGCTCTCCTACTTACTATGTATCACGTAACAGATATTGAGTAGCGAAAACGCTAGCGTAAAACTCCCCAAAACCATCATAATAAAAACTTTTAAGGCAGAAAATCGAAGGTAGTATGTCAGTGGGTTTCTACTAAAACAGTTGGACTACTCGTTCTTGTTTTTCCGAGTCAAATATTCAACTCGCAGTCTAATTGTTAAGTAGCAACAATATAGCCCGAGCTATTCTACTTCCCTTTTGCGGTTAGTCTATAGAAACTTCGTGCGACCTTTGCCATTCGTTGCTATGAGATTAAGTACAAGAATATATCGGAGGATAAGTATAGGATATCGCTCACCACAATTTTATAAATATTCTTGTTCTACAGGCATGAGAAACATTGGCATCTTTGAATATATTTAAGCAATAAAAGTACTTTCCGCGTGCTCTCTGCTTTCTTACAAACACGAGGGGGATGTTGGGAGAACTGATCAAAACTTGAAAGACACGAGCCGAAGGCGAGTGTCTTTCAATTTTTGTCAGTTCGACCAACATCCCCCGAGTGTTTGTAAGAAACCAGAGAGCATGTATTTTTATTGCTTTTAGAAAATAACATGCACACGCGCGACAGCGTTGCGTGACAATCGTGTTTCTCAGGTCTCTTACAAACACGCTTTTTAACCAATCAGAATGCGCACATTCACAATACAACATAGGTGTTATTTTCTAAATATTAACAAATACAAGCGCAAAAAATGAAGTTGTGAGATTATAGTATAGACGTATAATTCAACCTGAAACGCCCACCTGCAAATTTTGTTATTCTTTTTGAAAATAAGCATTTTAAAGTACATAACATTTTTAGTACCTTGACAATCGCATATCGCCAATTTTTCCGACAAATACGTTTTTCTTTTTTGTTTTGTTATCAGCTCTTCGGATTTCTCAGCCAATATCAATAGCACTTTCTGATTTTAACGTACATTTTTTGTATTTTAAAAACTAAACGCCCCGTAAAATAGAAAAATTATTTTTAGAAATACAATGACCATGGTTAAAGAAAAGATGTAGAGTATAATCGGAGCCATAAAGAGATTCCCACTAGGTAAGACTGTCTGTGCTATGACAAAGCACATTTTAGTTTAACAAAACGTGTTCCACGGGTTCGATATCATGTCAACTCAAGCAAATCGAAATTTGATAAGAATTTAAAGAAGTTTGATCAATTATTTCAGCGAGAAATTTCAATACTTTAAAAGTCGTAATAAAGACAAGACATAAAACTAATTGGTTTGGAAAAATTCACGTTTTAACCGCACTTAGTACAAGTAATCCGTCAAAGTAGGAGGTGAAGGATTTTGGGGACCAAAAAACATTGCTGCGACACTATCAATGATTTGTAACATTACTAATGACTACTGCAATGATATCCCTACCGTAAGTAGCGTGTGGGTCTTCATTCTCGGCTCCACCAGGGAAAAAACATCCAGAGCCGAGCACATAACTTCTGGACTGATATTTTGGCTCGGAAGGTTCAAGAGTGTTTTGCAGAGCAAGTAAACTTCGAAGAACCAATATCAACCCAGTGGTCTTTAAGTAGACGATATGTACGTAATGAATAAATTAGCGAGCACTAGAGCGTAATGAGCAGAGTCAAGTTTACCCTAAAAAGAGATACAATAAAGGAGGATGCCACGATCTGTTCGCACTACTAGAAAGAGCGCACAGACATTAGTAAAAAGGTTTATAGGTTTAAATCAAACGAGGTTATTGATCTTTTTAGATTTGGGAAGGCAAGGGACAGCAAATGCATCCCATTTTCGGATACAAACTGGATTAAAATTTTAGCTTACTTTAACTTACTTGCACGCGCCCACCTAGTGGCTTGTTATCGAGCGGTTTGAAAAGCGTCTTTTTGAGTTCTCACCAGGCTGAATCGTTTTCAAACTTGGAAATTTGGTAGTAAAAGATATGAAATCTCACATGAGAATGATTATTATAATGCGACAACATTAGACAACGTTGAAGTACAATATGGGATTCTGTGTTATTTTTGCAGGCTACTGGACTAGTTTAATATGTTGTAATAACTTGAGAGCAGTTAGAAACTTGAAGAGCTATAAAGAGGATGCAAGGGCACTCTACTGCAACATTTTGATGCATCGACCGCGAAGGCATCCGCTGGTTAAACTCAAAAATTGCTACCTTAGTTTCGGTACGTCCACTTCTACCGACTGCGAACAACAGTATCACGGAGGTAACATAAATGTATATAGACAGATTTTCCAGACTTGCAGCCCGTTAGCTGAATTACGCTGGATCTCACGGCGTCAATGGCTGCCAAGCAGGCGTAAGGACAGACTCTGAGGATAAAGACTCCTGCGTCCTAGTGGCTCTTAACGCCTCTCTGGTCTAGGTTCATGTAGTGCATGTGAGAAACAGGACCGAGGTTTACGTCCTTAATATTGGAGAAGACGCGAGGGTCTAACCATTTGCAGATTTAGAGCAAAGATTAGAAAGATTAGATGTTAGAAAAAGATTCCACGTGTTGGTCCGGTCGAGGTTTGAACCCCCAACCTCCCGCACAACAGCCCGCCGGCGCTCTACTTCTAAGCTAACCGGTTACCGGGTATGTCTAACAAAGTAAAACGTTTCTGGGATTGATGGAAACCATTTTGGTGGTAACGTTGGTACTTGATCACGTGAGAGTTATGAAAGTCGCAATAGATGAAATGGCTAATTACAGCCACAAGCAAGGTTAAATATAGTAAACATGCAGGGAATTATACTTAGCATCATACACAGCCTGCTGTGACGGGTGGAGCGTACATATAAACATGTGTGACTTTTTGTAAAAGCTTTTTTTACTGTCAAAACAACAATCCACAGATAAGCCACAGGAACTAAATGCAGCCTTACAAATGTCATTTTTACAAAAGAGTGTTTATAAAGAGGGCCATGATTGTAACGCAGTGAAAAGCTGGGTTTATAGACGTTATACCGAAACTGTTTTCTTGTTTTCTTTGTCACTGTTCGTGCGCTTATGCGCGCTGCTGTATTAACTACATGCCTACTGTCCAACGCCTTTTGATGCCCAGAGGATTCTCGTAGCCAGAACTCTGGTAACAGCCACTGACGCATGCGTATTAATAAATTACCTTTTTATGCCTCATCATTATTTGTAGAGCGTAGAACTTGAACACATAAGTTGAAATGGCAACTAGCAAACGAATGTTGGTACCATATAGCCAGAAACCTTTTTAAAAAGCAAGATAACGCTGTTTTAAGACAGACTTTTTTAGAACTTCGAGCAATTTTGCCAGAAAGCGGCAAAAAATCTTGTTACTCGAAATAAAAAAAGTTGTTGCTTTGAATTTAGTCTCATTTCAAAGGTCTTTATGGTGTTCATGTATTATCGCGCCGGTAAAAAATTTCCAGAGGAAGCTGAGAAAATAAATTTTTGTTTTTACAGATAGACGTATTTTTCGGACCTACAATCGTGATATGAATCGCAGCCTATATAGATTCTATAGAATTTTTCCATTTTTCAACGCTTATTTCGGCGGCGCGAACCCAGTCCTCTGCCTTTTGTGATATTTCGAAATGTGGACCACAAATCTACAAATTAGGAAAGAAATCATTGAGTAACAGTATTTTTGGCCAAACGTTACTCGAAGTTGTAAAATAACCTGTCTTAATTTGCGCATCCTGAAATGGCTGTTACCAGAGCATTCCCCGCGAGGTGACGAGCAGGGGAGCTCTGGGAACGAGAATGTGCACAGAGCTGTCCAGATATCGCAGCACGCATGCGATTATGTCCGTATACGCTGTACCAACATATCAGAAGACTCGAGTCCAAACGCGCATGCACCAATGGGCATTACTATAAGTAGACGAATCACTGTGTGCCGGCTCAGCTGTAGCACGGGGTAAAGGCGGAGTGGAGGCGCTTGACGACACAGGTCACGTGATGATTCAGACTATCGTCTTCACACTCTACGTCCTGGAAATAGACAAACACTCAGCAGTTGAACGTGACGTCATAACAGCCGTACATAGTTTGGCGGTCTAATCGTATCACCTAGGCCAATACGAGCCGTTATTAAGTATATTGTAATTGTCTTGTAATTGTCTTGCTTTTAGCTATTGCTATTAATATTTATGTAACGTATTAATTTGCGGCAAACAAGGAAATGCCCTGCGTATATTTCGAAGTGACAAAACTAAGAAATCGAAATGCTTCTTGTTTTGCAAATGAACAGTGTGTGCCGACTACAAAATTTACTGCGCGCGACAATGTTCCATTGAGCCCGCCGCAATGGGTTGTTCTATTTTTATTCGTTACCCCCTATCAATCAATCAATCAATCAATCAATCAATCAATCGTTTATTTATAATACACCCATAGCAGTGGTAACACTGAATTAAGGGAGCAGTCAGTACATGCAACAAGCAGCAATAATAAATACGTAAATATTGTCCAATGTTCATTGTTCATACTGGAATTTGACTGTGACAAAGTTATTAATCCTATCGAGGATCCTGGAATTTGCACAAGGGTTGTTGTGTTTGACCCTGGAATTTGCACATGGGTTTTTGTGTTTGACCCTGGAATTTCTAAAGGGGTTGTTGTGTTTGACCCTGGAATTTGCACAAGGGTTGTTGTGTTTGACCCTGGAATTTGCACATGGGTTTTTGTGTTTGACCCTGGAATTTCTAAAGGGGTTGTTGTGTTTGACCCTGGAATTTGCACATGGGTTTTTGTGTTTGACCCTGGAATTTCCAAAGGGGTTGTTGTGTTTGACCCTGGAATTTCCAAAGGGGTTGTTGTGTTTGACTCTGGAATTTCCAAAGGGGTTGTTGTGTTTGACCCTGGAATTTGCACATGGGTTTTTGTGTTTGACCCTGGAATTTCCAAAGGGGTTGTTGTGTTTGACCCTGGAATTTGCACATGCGTTTTTGTGTTTGACCCTGGAATTTCCAAAGGGGTTGTTGTGTTTGACCCTGGAATTTGCACATGGGTTTTTGTGTTTGACCCTGGAATTTCCAAAGGGGTTGTTGTGTTTGACCCTGGAATTTTCAAAGGGGTTGTTGTTTTTGATCCTGGAATTTCCATTGGGCCCATCCATTTTACCCCCGAATTTCCATAGTGTTCACAAGAATGTGGAATTTCCACAAGGGCTGCATCAAATTTCCACAGGAGCCTTGAATTTCCAAAGGGGTAGTCAACAATAATAGAAAATTTGGAGTTCCCCGATAGAGGGGAGGGGGGGGGGGGATGGGGTTATGCCCACTGTCGCGAAATTCATGAAATCGAAAATTGTTTACACAAAAAGTTTATATAATAAACTGAATACATGGGCGATTGTAGATATGAAATTGATCTTCATGTGTAATTCATCTTCATGTGTTCAAATCTGTATGAAAATTTGAACACTCGAAGATAAATTTCATATCCCCGAACGCCCATGTATTATTCTCTATCTATATTTAATCCTAGTGTTAACTTGTACGTACCAGGGTGTCTAGATTGATAAGTGCCTTCTGTCCGTCATAGTTTACCGTGATTTCATCTCCTAATGCCGATAGAGACACTTCGCTCTGACCATAGGTGCCTTGTAGTAACGTCATCAGTCTTCGTTAAAACACATAATCAATCAGTACACATCATCAGAAGACATCATCGGAATATATCATCAGTACACATCACCAGAAGACCTCATTATAACACATCATCAAATACATCATCAGTAGACATCATCATAACACATCATTAGAACACATAATCGGGAGACATTAGAACACACCATCAGAAGACATCAATAGAACACATCATCAGAATACATCATCAGAATGCATTATCAGTACACATCATCAGAATACATCATCACAACACATCATTAGAACACATCAGGAGACATACGAACACATCATCAGAGCGAACACATCATTAGAACACATCAGGAGACATTAGAACACATCATCAGAGCTAGCGGTACGGACGCGTATTGTATCCGTACCGTAAATTATTTCATGTAATTGCTATTCAGAGTAAGCCTCCTCGATGAGCTCAGTTGCTCTTGAGGCAAACTCTGTGTCATAATATGTTTAAAAAAAAGACTACATCATCACAATACATCATCAGTACACATCAACAAAATACATCATCAGTACACATCATCAAAAGACTGATTAAAGGCCCATGGTCATCCAAGACACATTTTAGGCATACAAGAATAAAACGCAGTTGAAAATGCGATGTCAATGATTTACAGTTTGAACTTGTGAAATGTGAATAACTTTGGGACCCCTTTGGGACCTGACAGCCAACCACAGTGGTTGAATAACACAGCGGCAGAGGACATAACTCTAAGAACATATCAATAGAGCAAATCATCAAAACAACTCGTCGAAAAAGCTTTGTGATCTTACTTGTCGTGGAAGGTACTGACGTCGATCTTTTTAAGTTGTGCCGCAGCTAAAACAGGAAAGACAAATTCAGTGTAATTAACAATCCAAGAAACAGGTACAAGTGTTGTCCTAAGGTTGGTATAAGGAGCGTTACCGTGCATAGACCTGTGCCTCTCTTAACAACCTGAGAACCAATTATCCTTTCTATTTATTTAGACTAAAGGCCCGTGCAAACGACGCAGAATTGTAGGCTAATTGTTGGACCCAACATGTTGCGTCCGTTTGCACGGCATGCTGGCTGTGTTGTGAGTTGTTGTTACTTGTTGGATGTTGTTGGCCGAAGTTTGAAACCAGTCAAACGTTTGAGCCAACAAGTCCCAACAATTCTTTTGTTCTGCAGCAACAGCAACAACAGCAGCAAAACCCTAGATTATATATATTACATTGTTTTTTTTTCTATTACTATTTTGATTGATATTATTGTTCTTTTTAAGATAAAAATGTAGAGCACAGTAGGTCGTGTGACCGTGGAATCGTATACCAAACATCATTGCGCCTCGTTGCACAGTTAACAAGTGCCAACATTTCCGTTGTCTGGTGTTCTCTAAATAGTGGCACCCACATACATTTAGAGCTTTATAATCAAATGCAGAATTGTTAGCTATAATATTGCTGCCATTTGTTGCGTCCTTTTGAACAAACTTCCAACATTGTGCTTATCACAAGCTTATTATACACTGTGACCGGATATCCGTGTGAAGTGATACGATACCACTTCAGGGCAAGAATAAAATGCATTTTTTTCTTTATTTTTGTGCTATTTTATCTGACTCAGACTTCTACCATTTGCGTTCAACCCTGAAGCTTGACGAATTTTTTTTAGTAGGTTTACGTTTCAAACGTGCACGTTTAGTAGTCGCGTTCTTTCGCACTCTGATTGGTTGAAAAATAACTGTCAAAACAGCAGCCAATCAGCGAGCGAGAAACGCAAATAGTAGTATATAATAGCAGATTAGGACATGACAATCAAAAAGTTAACCTCACATTTCATAGTGTCGTGGTTCTTAGATTTTCAGATACACATATCAGACTAGTGTCGTGAGTAATTGGTAATCACTTTGAAATCACTCCTATAGGTTTTATTCAGAATATGGTGTAATGAATTCACGATTTGGTTTCGCGACAGTCATACGAAATCCATTCTAATCTTACTACCCATCAACACAGAATAGTAGCAATAGACCAAATCGGCTAACGTTGTTTACATCTTGTTGCAACCTAATTCAGACCATGTGATGATTCCCTTGGGTGGATACTGTTGTTCTGCACAAACACCCGTGCACTCGGTCGAGTGAGAAAAATATGACAATTGTAACCACTCAAAGGAATTATCACATGATTTGAATTGGGTGGCAACAAGATGTACACACCGTTAGCAGATTTGCTCTATTGTAACGTAACCATTCCCGTTAAACGGCTGAATGTTTTGTACAGACACATGGAATTTTTCCATGTCGACTTTAGACTTTACAATTGACAAAAGGATATGGCGTGCGTACTTACTAGCTGTGTAATCTCGCGTGTTGAACGTTCCGATAACGTGATTCGTATTTATTAGTCCCTAGAGAGTGAGCGTTTTGGCTGTTTCCATAATATTTTTGGTTTCATATCGTGATTGCCAGGGGCGAAATATTCGCGTAATATTATAATTGCGTAATATTATAATTAGTACCATACGCCCCACATAACAAGAAAGAGCATGCCAACCTGTACAAAATGTCGAAGTTTTGTGTTGATCAGAACAATACTGATCGGGATACAGCGATTCCTATTAAGTTTTTGAGTTCCTGAATGGCTGAGCTATATCTCATTCAGCACTCGCCCGATCAACACCAAACTTCGCCATTAATTTTGTGCACTCAAAACGTCAGCCGATCAAGACCCTACCCAGATGACTTTGCGGTCCGGGCGCGCACGGGGTGCACTATTAATAGTCCGCCTATATGGCGAGTACACGCCTCTTGATACAATAAGAGACAGATAACAGATATCATTCAAATACTTGTGGTGGGCTCTTAGGGTTAAAACTGTCTTCGCATACCTTGAGCAGCCGCAGGGTTAGATTCCACTTGTAATATCACCGCCAGCACGGCGTCCGCGTACATGTCATTCACGGAATTAGCCACCCACTGCAACAAATAAGAACTGCACATCATTCCACATCATCCAGAAGGATGGCCAGTTATCATGAGAAGTATTGACTGATCTAGCAGTATTCTGATGTTTCCTTGAGCGGGCTCCCTGTGGTAAGACATGAGCCGAGTGGAAGCTTGAGGGCTGGGTCGAGCTCACCCACAGCAGTGACGTCATATTTCCTACCTACCCACAGGAAGCCCACGAGGAATGCTCGGTACTAGGCTATTCTAGCAGTATTATGCAGATTGACTGATGTAATAAGTGCCCTTGCTTCGGCACAATTAACAGCATTCAAACACTCAATGCATTTATGACAATGCATGGTTTATTTGAATAGTCGTTTTCAATAGAGGGTGACATGGTTAAAAGGTTACTAGAAAACCTGAAATAATTATTGACGTAACTAAGATTGCTGTTAGACCACAAAATGGCTTAGAGATTACCTCGAAAAGCACACTCCTGACCAGTGAAGAATAATTCACTTGATGAAGATTGCTAGTGAACCACAAAATGACTTTACGAGAGTTTACCTCGAGAAGCACACTTCTACATTGAATGGGTACGTGACCAGGAAAGAATGATTCACTTGTTTAAGATTGTTGGTAGACCACAAGATGACTAAGAGTTTAACTTGATTAACACACTCCTACATTAAATGGGTACCCGACCAGGAAAGAATGATTCACGTGGTTAAGATTGCTGGTAGACCACAAAATGGCTTAGAGTTTGCCTCGAGAAGCACACTCCTACATTGAATGGGTACCCAACCAGTAAAGAATGATTCACTTGATTAAGATTGCTGGTAAACCATAAAATGACTCAGAGTTTACCCAGAGAAGCACACGCCTACATTGAATGGGTACTCAACCAGTAGAAAATGATTCACTTGATTACGTCAATTAACACACTCCTACATTAAATGATTACCAGACAAGGAAATATTGATCCACTTGACGAACTAAGGCCTACGCCAAACGCCGTGGTGCCAGAGTCGCGCCGTTCCAATCCAAAACAACGGCATTCTTTGAAAAAGGAAAGGTTCGACAGAAGTTCGACGTTTGCCGTAGGCCTTACATTGCTGGTAGATCACAAAATGACTTGGTGTTTACCTCGATCAGGACACTCCTCCACTCGTGTATAACAGTGATGGCGCCAAATACACGCACGGCATCTTTGCCTTGTATGGTCACCTCGTCCAGTCTACCAGCGAGATTCTCAAGGCACTGCTTCAGCACGGAAAACGCGCCATGAAACGCCACGGATTGTTTCTAAAGCAATCAGACAACGCGTCAGTCATCCAAAGGCTGCCCATGGCTAAGGCCCTGTCCACACTAATACATTTTTCACATTTTGATGCGTTTAGGCCTCCGCCATTGCACACTTAGACGATGAACGTATTCACCGAAAACGTAGCGATTTGAGAACGCTCTCCTAAGTGGATAGAAACGAAAACCCTTTACAAATGTCCTCTGGTTTTCAGTGGTATGCTCTCTCATATACCACGAAATGACGTAATAAAGTGGTCAAAATGTTGTGGACTTACGAGGCGCAGCCGCGCAGTACATTTTTACCATTATATTACGTCATTACCTGGTATATAAGAGGACATACCACGGAAAATAAGAGGACATTTGTTTTCAACCACAACAAAAAGGCAAAAATAAAAACAGAACAGCGCGCAAACGACCAAATGGTTTTACGCGCGCGCAGCCAAACGGTGTTTTCATTGGTTCTTTTGGCGCGTTCCGTGGTATTTAATTTTATGTACCCATGGCTGAGAGCCAATCAGATGTCGAGAAACGCGCGCGTTGTGGTATAAATACCTATCGTTAGCGAGCTAAACCATTTCATAATTTCTATATCTTGGTATATGTCACTGGCATTACCTGTGTTAGGACGCTTGTTGCGAGCTCTGTATAATCTATGGCGAGAAGGATATAGCGTTATTATTAGCCTGCTAGCATAGTTGCTATTTCGCCCGAAATCTCTCCTATTATATCTGTTCAACGTTCTTCCCCCGCCCGCCCCTCTTTGCCATTCGTTTAGCAAAATATTGACGTTGCGTGCTTATGTGTCGTATGCGCGCGCGCAAAAAAAAATAAAATGGCGGGAATTTAGGCGGGAAAAATTTAGCCAATCAGAAACGTTCCTCGCACAGGACACATCATAAATGAATAGTATAGATAGAGAACAGTACATACTTTGTAGGTCGTCTGGAGCGATGAGATGGTAGTTAAATCCACGCTTGATGAGAATACCAGAAAGTGGTTTACCATCCTCAGCCTTGTCACGAGCCATCTGACCCATTACCTGTTAGACGAGCTGCGTTAGATTTCCTGTTAATGTGGTCTGAATTAATCCCATGTCAGCATAAAGATTGGGAATGCTTACTGGAAAACTCCAGCTCATGTAAAACAATACTACTGTTAACTACCTCAGCTCCTAACAACACTACTTGTTTCCCTATATTTGTTCTGGCCTTATACTTTTCTAAATATCCTTCCTTACATTCTTGAGCCTGCGCTTTCTGCTTTGCTCTAGGCATTTACCTATCTATACGCTACATTTTTACTGCGCTGTTTGTATCTATTTTGTCTACACAAAAATGAAACTTTCTTCGACTAGTGCCTAACTCGAAAACTTCTTTGTTAATTTAGGCGGTAGGCATCTCATTTTAATAATACATTTTCACAAAATACTTCCACGATTAAAAAAATGAAAAAAACAAATGTACTATAATTCTCTAGAGATGTGAATAAAGAAGAGACTATTATTAATATCTTCGCAATCAAAAAAGTATTTCGATAGGGCATATTAGCCAGAGGAGTGCAAAAACAGTCGTTAAAACATTCCTGTGGGATAGAATGCAAAGCCATCCTCTTTATTGTTTCTTGAATTCATGAATTTATGCCATAATATGACTTACTTTATTAATAGCTGTATTCACACTAGAGACGGAAAACTCGTCTGAGACGAGTTTTCTCATCAGAAAAAGTTCCTGCTTTATGTCAATTCTACTCAGAAACACTTGCTTGTTATCTGTCTGAACTTTCTCCTTCAAAAACATTGTCTTCGCGTGATCACAGAAGAACAGGGAACCATATTCAAGGCGAGAAACTCGTCTCAGACGAGTTTTCCGTCTCTAGTGTGAATACAGCTAATTTGAATTCATTCCCACTAAGATGTTTCTGCACTAAGACCAATACAACGAGGAACTTCAAAAGCATCCCGTTTATTTACATATTTTCATTTTAGAGAAACCAAGTTAAAAGAAGCATGTGGTCATACCTTGGCCATCTTTTCTCCTCTGAAGTACAGCTCGACGCTTTGACAATTCGGTGGGTTATGGACGACAATGCTTAGCTCCTGAAGGTAACAACATGCGTGCGTAACTTTCGAGACTTGCTACAGGGACGTCAACTCTCCCGGTTTTGCCGGGAGTCTCAAAAATTTTTGCTTCATTCAAGACGACATACATTTACTCTATTTCTCCCGGGGGAATTGCAGGAAATTTCGGCATTTCAAGGCGGTCTCCAAGTTTTTGAACTCCTGGGTTTGACGTCCCTGTTGCTATCATACCTAATACTAACAATACAAAAAAAACAAGCTCCCAGCAGAAAAAAAAGTAAATTTGTCTCCCTTACCGCGTTGTCTTCGTATTCGCGTATAAGCGCCGCCTTTAGACGTCCCATCTCATTTTGTTCGCCATGTACGAGAATCTAGGATTTGAACATTGAAGTTTATATGTCTTATATATAGTACAGGAAAATGGTGCAGAATTGTGCAAATTAGGGAAACAAGCATGACATTTTGCAGACTGATAGAGTTTCATATGCTGAACATTTTTAGAAGTGGAGCCACGCCCCAAAAAGGATACTTCCAGTTTTATAGCCATGGAATTAATTATCGTAAATAATCGCTTATCAAACGCTGAGAAAATAAAACTCATGAGAAAATAATGAGAAAATACGAGAAAATAAAACTCATATCTTCAAGCCACCGTGTAATTTTCTTTTTATTATATAGACAAACCAGAAAAAATATTCCAAATTGATTTCTAAGCACTTTTGTTTTGACCGATATCCTCACTAGTGAGGATATGGAAAATATGCCACTCAGGTCCCGGATGTAGCTTCATATGCGTATTTCCCAGTAAAACACTCATGTCTATATAATAACTGGCAATAAGCCTCGAAAACCACGACTCAAGACTGAACAGCACAATTGTACTTAAAGAGCCTGTGTCAGCCGCCATTTTGTCAGCATAGCAACATACCAAGTCGGAGAAAGCATCCATTTCCATCGGCTGATGAAGATAATATAGAGCAATGTTCTCGATTGAATTTGGTAAATCAGATCTGAAACTTTGTTTTTAGATGTTGATTTAGAGATTTCTGCACGTCATTCGTCTTCTAATATCGAACGAAAACAATAACAAAGGAGTGGCTGACACGGGCTCTTTAAAATATGTACAATATCTGTACTTACAATATGTGGAGGTTTTAGTATCCGTATGAACTCGCTGGTTTGCTCGAAGTCAGTATGTGCAGAGAAGGATATGTAATCTAAACAACAGGTAAACATAGCATTCAAGCATACCTAAAGGTGTTTGCTAAAATCCCCAATCAGACTGGATGGCAGTCATGTTCAGTTTTTACATGGCACATTTGACAAGTTAATGTTAAAGGGGCTGTGTCACGATGTTAGCACACTTTTGGTGATGTAAAAAACATAGAAATAACTGATGGACAGCCAAAATACTAGTCTAGGTTTGTTACATAGCCCTTTAACTACAAACCGATCATGATTGTAGGCTTCATGGACCTATTACAGAGCGGATGGAAACGGATTGCAACAATGAATTTTTGAAATCTTGTCAGGATGACAACTTTTCAAAGTTTCAATTTACATCAAAATTTGCTTGTAATTCGGCAGTCTTGCTGCTAAAACTTGCCTACATTGCCTATTATGCCAATACCAAGTGACATAAGTGATTTGGGGATGATTACATACAAAGTTAGAGCAGTATTTACGAATTTATTCAAATGACCGTGACACAGCCCCTTTGATGTTATCAATGCATCAACTCCCAGCCATAATCCAATAGCAATACAACGATGGAAAATTCTCATGTTACTTACCGACAGAGCATTTTCTTGGAATTTTCTGTCCTGTCATTGTGCTAACTTCCTCTGGCTCAGACATGAGATTCTGAGATCAAAAGAGATGTTATTTTCACATCCTACAGTCCATACTTAGTATACTTCAGACAATTTGATGCTAAAACACAAGGGCACAAGGGCTGTCCACAACCGCGATACCGTCAATTCAATTTTGTCGAAGCCTCTTCTGTTTCTATGGTAAAAAGCGCTAAATTACTGACAAGTATATTTGTGTTTTGTCTTAAAACTCTATGAATTTCTAGACATCGAAAATGGCAGCAAAGCAGTGCATTAAGGCCATTATAAACACCTGCTGTCATTAATTCCATTACCTTAGCTAGTGTACCTTCCACACAGTATCCAGCAATGATCACACCATTACGTCTGTCTGTACACCACTGCTCAAACAGCTCTCGAGACAAACCGCTCTGTACATGGACAAGACATAAACAGCAAATTTAGATCTAATGGTACTTTGTATTAATATACCCCCGCGTTACCCTTCCGTTACCCAACGACATCACAGTGAATGAGTGCGTTATTGACAATAACTAATAACGCATAAAAACTGTGCGGGGGACAACATGGGTTCGAGCACATCCACGAGCACGTGAATATCTTCAGAAGTTGAATACATAAAATTGACGAAGCTTTACCTTCGACTACGAAAAGGCCACTTGTTTCTATTTTGAAGGCGATTCCTGCAACGCGAGTTGCAACAGTTGCAAGAGTCGCAGCAATGGTTTCCATATGTTGCAGCGGTCACAGAACAACTTTGTTCACTATAGAGCTGTTGCAGAACAAGTTTGTCCGCCACAGATTTGTCCGCAACATATGCATGGTCTTGTGAAAGGTAAAAATGTAAAAATCCATAATATGACTTTTTTCCTGAAATTTGATGCAGTCCTAAAGTATATTTCTAAAATCACCTGTTCTCCTAGGCTTCAATTGCTCATTCTTTTGTATTGCTATTTCTGTAATTGAATTAACTTTACACGCTTTTTCTAGCACTTAAATTTTAGGTCAAGTTTTCACCTTCGCGAAGCTCCTGACCTCGCACGATTTACCACTGTATGCATTGCTACGCGACCTCAAAATTCAACGTTCAGTCATTTTACGTGAATAATAAGGCTAACCCGGAACAAATTGCAACAGTACAAATCTCAACGGATTTAGACTCTATTATACTCACTTAATAACATATCAAAAGTCGTCCAAAATCCCGATACGGCAACATCTCGAAAAAGGGATTTATTCAAAGCAATCGGAAACAGCTTTCTTCGCCATATTGGCTTTTGTTATTAATGAGGTTTAGAGGTTTACGGCACTTAAAGCTCTCTGATGAAACTAGTTCTAGACTGTAACGCGTTACAGGTTTATATTCTAACGCTTTCCTTTACATAGAAATGACCCCTTGTATAGAGTCTATTGATGTTTGCCAACCGAATCCATTATTACGAATTATTGAGTTGTTTATGGAAACGTGTTTCAAGATTCCTAGTCAGGCACTGTATTGGAATTATGACATTGGAAATTTCTCTTAGTCAAAGCGTAGTTTGCAAAAATAACATACCTAACAAAGTATATATAACACGAATGAGTCCATTTTAAACCACTAAAAATTTAAACACTTAGCTTGGAATACTGTACAGTATAGCGGCAAGACTCATTAATAACAAAGGGCAAGATGGCCGCCAACAAAAGAAAATTATCCCATCAAGTTTTCCTAATTTTCAGGATATTGCCGTGCTCGGATTTTGGACGACTTTTAGTATGTTCATGAGTACATCAAATCTAAAAGGGTTTTGAAGAGAAAGCTACTATTGCAATTTGTTCCGGGTCAAAATGCAATATTACTTGACTAATGGGCGATTGGCGATTTTTAGCCGGCAATCAAACCAAAGCGCTGGATTCGGCTGCTTTACTGGATCGATATTGATTGCAAAATAACCAAAATGGTTTCAAGCTATCCTTTGGCTTCTCTTGCCTAGAATGTTTAACCCTCTGTTCAAGAAAATTGATATTAAAATTTTCTTGCGTAAAATCGCCAATCGCAACAGTGAATTTTGAAGGTCGCGTAGCAATGCATACAGTGGTAAGATATCGGCGTCACATTTTCTGTGTCGTTAGAAAATGATAACACCTAAAAAACGTCTGAGGGAATTTTTATTTTTTATTTGCAAAAGATTTTATGATAAATTTTGCGGCCACAAATTGTAAAAAAATTCGACTCTCAACTTCGCGACCTAATATTTTCGTAAATATGCAAAATTTCAGAGACCTTAACTCACGAAGTTGAGGTTGTGCGGTGTGCTAAGGTCCAAAATGGGAGTTATTTCTATGCAGTAACATAGACCACAGCTCACAGCTCTAAAAACTGTATGGCATGTAATTTATTTGTATTTTGCTGGTACTGTAAAATTGACTAAAATCATTTTTTTTAAATCTTGGCTGGTATAGCCCGTTTATTTAATTGAGTTGAATATATTTATCAATAGCAGGCGTGAGAATCACCAGAGAAAAAAACACCTTGTGATAAATATTGCAAATGCCCTTAAGACAAGGATATTAATCAGTATTTATGAAAAAAAAGAAGGAACAGCTTGAAATTAAATGGTTTCATCTTGCGCTTTTAAACCTTTAGATTATCGTTGAGTGTCCATTATGCCATTAGTCACGACATGTCTTCATAATGTACATAGTAAATGTCTGCAGAAACCCATTCACGGGAAACTGAATTTCCCATGACACCAGAATGGGAACTGTTCGTCTTTCCCATGGACAAAAACATGGAAGGAGAACACTTCACACTCTTGTGCCATGGAAAATTGAGCTTTTCCCATGGATGGGTTTATGCAGACATTTCCTACGGGCGGGAGCTAAGAGCGAAGGCGTGATCGAATATGACAGCGCTCGTAGCTTGGCACACCAACTGTGACGTGACAGAGGCAAATGAGACCCGAGACACATTTTCACCCCACAAGGGTCATATTTATCTGTTTATCACACGAGAACAACCTCGATTCTAAGGGACGGACCATTAGACATTTGAGGGGGGGGGGGGGGGGGGGGCAATTTTTCTCGGCAAGAATTTGTTTTCCTACTCAAGACACTGCACGAATTTTTTTTCCGACGCTGTTTGCTTGCACGAATTTTTTTTTTCACCTCTACATATACTTCACATTCATGCATGTCTTACTGTACTGAATAAAATACATGGCCGTCATTGGCCTTCGATATATATTGGGGAAAAAACTGTTATGCAGCTACAAGATATGGCCTAATGGGACCAGCATTATTTACAATGGGGGTGGGGGTATCTGAGAAGTTTGGGCAATACTTTTTTGTCAAAATGAAGTGATCCCCCACTATAAGTACTATGATTCACGTGATCCCCCTCAGAGCTGTTAAAGTTTTTGTGTTTCCCTCTGCAACTTAATTGAGCTAGATGACGACAGTTTACAGAAAGAGAGGATTTTACTTTTCTCTTTTGTTCTATTTTAGTCATTTTCTTCCTAATGCGCGCGAAGCGCGCCAAAATTTTTACTGTATTCAGTTAAGGTTATTCCCCTGTTTTGCACGGCGCACGCTGTTCTGCGCATGGACGCGCGATCAATTCGTTCGAAAATGACGCAATCGAGCGCGCGCGCGCAAGCTAAATATCCCCATTTGAGCGAGAAACACCAAGAAAAAGTCGCTTTTTGGGATATTGCGCGAAAACAAGATTGGGCACCCCCATTTTTTATTTTACCATTTTGATAAAACTATCATTCCCCTGTTATAAAAAAAGTTTAAAGAAATTTCCACGACAAGTTTTTGAGCTATCGTCATAAAAAGCCCCAAAATGAGACACCAAAGACTCTCAAATTATCACGAGCGGTGCGCACGTTTTTGCACATTTTCAAGGTAACGTCAACACACATAGAAAATTAAACATTCCAATGTTCGTCCTAGGTAGTGAAGCATCCAACAGTTATGTTCAAACTTGCAAGCGAACTGGATCGATTCATTAGTGAGCGTTTTATCACAATTTTCGTGTTTCACGTATTCCTTCACAAAATAGCCTTCAGGCACTAAAAATGGGGTATGTTTGCGCCATCACAGTTTCTAAACGAGCATGGGCACCCCTCTTTTTATTTCATATTTTCATTCCTTGTATACTAAATAGTAAATAGACAAATTAAGAAAAAATTCTACGACAAGTTTTATTTCAGGGGAATTACCTTAAGTGAACTAGAAAAATGCACATGATATAGAAGCTAGCCGTGCAGGATTTTTTTTCTTGCCTCGTTGCTTTGCACGATATTTTTTTTCAGGTTCAAAGCTGTGCTCGTATTTTTTTGGGGTATTTGCCCAACCCCCCCCCCCCCCCCTCAAATATCCAATGGTCCGTCCCTGAGAGGTATTTATTTCATTATCAATCCCCTGCATCTGTCTAATTAACGTTAACGGGAATAGACCACAGCTCACAGCTCTAAAAACTGTATGGCATGTATTTATTTGTATTTTGCTGGTACTGTAAAATTGACTAAAATCATTTTTTTTAAATCTTGGCTGGTATAGCCCGTTTATTTAATTGAGTTGAATATATTTATCAATAGCAGGCGTGAGAATCACCAGAGAAAAAAACACCTTGTGATAAATATTGCAAATGCCCTTAAGACAAGGATATTAATCAGTATTTATGAAAAAAAGAAGGAACAGCTTGAAATTAAATGGTTTCATCTTGCGCTTTTAAACCTTTAGATTATCGTTGAGTGTCCATTATGCCATTAGTCACGACATGTCTTCATAATGTACATAGTAAATGTCTGCAGAAACCCATTCACGGGAAACTGAATTTCCCATGACACCAGAATGGGAACTGTTCGTCTTTCCCATGGACAAAAACATGGAAGGAGAACACTTCACACTCTTGTGCCATGGAAAATTGAGCTTTTCCCATGGATGGGTTTATGCAGACATTTCCTACGGCGGGAGCTAAGAGCGAAGGCGTGATCGAATATGACAGCGCTCGTAGCTTGGCACACCAACTGTGACGTGACAGAGGCAAATGAGACCCGAGACACATTTTCACTCCACAAGGGTCATATTTATCTGTTTATCACACGAGAACAACCTCGATTCTAAGGGACGGACCATTAGACATTTGAGGGGGGGGGGCAATTTTTCTCGGCAAGAATTTGTTTTCCTACTCAAGACACTGCACGAATTTTTTTTCGGACGCTGTTTGCTTGCACGATTTTTTTTTTCACCTCTACATATACTTCACATTCATGCATGTCTTACTGTACTGAATAAAATACATGGCCGTCATTGGCCTTCGATATATATTGGGGAAAAACTGTTATGCAGCTACAAGATATGGCCTAATGGGACCAGCATTATTTACACTGGGGGTGGGGGTATCTGAGAAGTTTGGGCAATACTTTTTTGTCAAATGAAGTGATCCCCCACTATAAGTACTATGATTCACGTGATCCCCCTCAGAGCTGTTAAAGTTTTTGTGTTTCCCTCTGCAACTTAATTGAGCTAGATGACGACAGTTTACAGAAAGAGAGGATTTTACTTTTCTATTTTGTTCTATTTTAGTCATTTCTTCCTAATGCGCGCGAAGCGCGCCAAAATTTTACTGTATTCAGTTAAGGTTATTCCCCTGTTTTGCACGGCGCACGCTGTTCTGCGCATGGACGCGCGATCAATTCGTTCGAAAATGACGCAATCGAGCGCGCGCGCGCAAGCTAAATATCCCCATTTGAGCGAGAAACACCAAGAAAAAGTCGCTTTTTGGATATTGCGCGAAAACAAGATTGGGCACCCCCATTTTTTATTTTACCATTTTGATAAAACTATCATTCCCCTGTTATAAAAAAAGTTTAAAGAAATTTCCACGACAAGTTTTTGAGCTATCGTCATAAAAAGCCCCAAAATGAGACACCAAAGACTCTCAAATTATCACGAGCGGTGCGCACGTTTTTGCACATTTACAAGGTAACGTCAACACACATAGAAAATTAAATTCCAATGTTCGTCCTAGGTAGTGAAGCATCCAACAGTTATGTTCAAACTTGCAAGCGAACTGGATTGCTTCATTAGTGAGCGTTTTATCACAATTTTCGTGTTTCACGTATTCCTTCACAAAATAGCCCTCAGGCACTAAAAATGGGGTATGTTTGCGCCATCACAGTTTCTAAACGAGCATGGGCACCCCCTCTTTTTATTTCATATTTTCATTCCTTGTATACTAAATAGTAAATAGACAAATTAAGAAAAAATTCTACGACAAGTTTTATTTCAGGGGAATTAACTTAAGTGAACTAGAAAAATGCACATGATATAGAAGCTAGCCGTGCAGGATTTTTTTTCTTGCCTCGTTGCTTTGCACGATATTTTTTTTCAGGTTCAAAGCTGTGCTCGTATTTTTTTGGGGTATTTGCCCAACCCCCCCCCCCCCCCCCCCCCCCCCCTCAAATATCCAATGGTCCGTCCCTGAGAGGTATTTATTTCATTATCAATCCCCTGCATCTGTCTAATTAACGTTAACGGGAATAAGGGTTTTCATTGAAATGCAGCACGCAGCAGCCCCAAGGCAAAAATTCAGGAAGACTCATTTTAACTCTAAACATATATCTTTTTCGTGACACTAAAGTATGTTTTGATTTTTTTTAACACTTTTCTGAGTTTTTCTCCATCTCTCACTCTCGTTAGTTTTATTGTGTTTTTCGCTTGCATATAATAATCTGTAAGGCTCTGAAAAGCGGATCTTTAGTACAATCTTGATGAATTTATATTAAAACAACTACGGTGATAAAAGCTTTATTGAACGACTTTTTGATGATAGTGTACATGTCAAGAGTTCACTTCAATGATATGATAGGGGTAGTCATCTGTAGTCATACTTTACCCTATTGATCTATAAGAGACTTCGTAGCTTAAGGGCTTAGTTCCTGATTACTCACTATCGTAAGTAATCATTGTAAACATGAAAAAAATATATTCATAAACGGGCGGGGCTCTTTTCATTCGAGAGGATTATTGCAATCATTTAACCATGATAAACAGCTATAAAGAGGTTTAAATTGGCAGGGGAATCTTGACTGAAGGCGTTCCTCTTCTCGCCATGAACGAGAGCAACCTGACAGAAACTTTCCACAGACAACCGTTCGCCATGGCTGTAAGCTCGACGGTGTTTTCGTTTCTATTAGCCGCCGTCATCTCTGTTGGTAGTTTTGTTGTGCTGTTCGCTATGGTTAAAGACCCGAAACACAACTTGCACACTCCTACAGGCTATCTTATTATGAACCTCACCATAGCTGATTTCCTGGCAGGTTTGTAGTTGCCAATTTACTGGGGATAGACTCACTGCTTGACACTCGCGGTCAGAATAGCTTCCCTCTTGACGCGGCGATATATATCCTGTCCAGCCTTATTCTTTTCGCCAGCATCATAACCATAACGTGCTTGTCATTCGATAGACTCATTTCTATAACAAGACCGCTCCTGTACAGATCGTATGTAACTGGCCGTCGAACACGACTTGTTATAGGGATGACTTGGTTGGCTTCTGTCACGCTTGGATTTCTACCAGTGTTTGGTGTGTCCAAGTTTGTGTTTTTGCTAATATACAGTCACAGCCATGTTACGCTACCATCTCTGATGCTGACAGGAACGTTCATATACATTCACAAGGTACTCAAAAGACAGGAAAAGGAAATAGCCAACATGGAAGAGGGGAAGAAGGGAAAGGCTGGCCCGGGGAAACAGAGGGGTCTTGTTTACAAACGAATTGCACTCGATCGGCGCCTGATGCACATAACTATTGCTGTTCTGGTAGCATTTATGATCTCCACCTTGCCTTTTTATATTTCTGTGCAGTTATATATCTATAATGAGTTCTGTAACTTTTGTGTCATGCCTTGGGAGACACTTAGTGACGTTTGCAGATTGCGGTGCGGTTCGGAATGGTTAACTCAGCTGTCAACCCAATCATCCTTCTAACGAGAATGCCAAAGATCCGTGCCGCAGTGAGTCACTACTTCAAATTCAGCTGCAAATTCATATCTGCTTCCAAACGCAAAGCTTTCGAAGTTAGCATCGTTAATAAAGACTCGGGAAAGACAGCTTCCACTGTTGACGTATCTCTGAAGGGGATTTCCAATCATTCCCTTACTTGCTCTACAATCAACATCTCCGGGTAGAGCAGCAAGACAGCTTTGGGGCGATCTCTTTTTTTTTTTTTTTCCACTTTTTATTTTTATGTTATTACATATTTCCTAATATACAACAACAATTATACAATATTCAATAATCAACATAGAACAAAAAAAACAAAAAAAAACAAAACAAAAGGAACAACAAAAACACACTTATGGCAGACGGTTTCCTTTCTTAGCATACTCCCTTTGTTGAACTAACAAACAACAACTTTTAAAAGTTTCCATTTTTGATCATGTAAATCTAACAGGCCTTTCTGACTCGCTAAATATTGTTCAGTTACATACGTCCTCTTAAGCTTTTTAAGCAGTAAATTTAAAGTAGGGGAAAAAGATTTCTGTTTGCCTTGAAATATTAAATGTTTGCATTCGAGAAGAACATAGTTGGCAAGAGTTAAAACCTCCTTTCTTGGTTCAAAAATTCCAAAAAGGACTGTCTGAAGGGTAGGAATCCAGTCGTAATAACAGTACTCAAGAAGAAACTCTCTTATCTTTTTCCAAAAAATTGTAATGAATGGACAATCAAAGAAGAAGTGTTCTATTGTTTCTTGTTCAAGTTTACACCAATGACAGGCCATAGTATCAGAAATATGAAATTTAAAAAGCATGACATTTGTGTACACAGTACGATGAAGTAGTTTGAATTGGAATTCCCTTAGTTTGGTGTCTAAAGTTATCTTAAAGGCCCATAGGCAACCGGGAACCTTTGCGCTTTGTTTTCAATTGGATCTATTGTTATTCAACAGCTGTGATTGGCTGATACTGTAGGTCCCAAAGGGGTTCCTATTGTTCTTCGCATTTCACAAGTTCAAACTGAAAATTTGCATCGAGTTTTCAACTGCGTTTTATTCTTGTGAGCCTGCAATGCGACTTGGGTGCTTATGGGCCTTTAAAGGGCAGAGAGTAAATTGCTTTCCAATCTAAATACGAATTGAACATGTCGTCATATTTTATGGCTGCTGTTGGTTCAGGCCTATACCTATACTGCTGTTGGTTTACAGTATAGGTTTTGGGCGAGATGTTCATAAAGTGTCTTAGATTTAGTCGAATCTAGATTAAGGGAAACTGACTTCGTGATTTTCATAATAACTCTGTCAAATTGCAACGGAGACATATTAATGTGAATAAGACTTCTATCAGATTTGAGAGTTTCGCGCCATAATGGCGGAAGGGAGTTGTAAATTCTAAAAAGAAAAAAGGCATCTACCGGGGACAAATCAAAGGTTCTAGGGAAATTGGAGCGTAAATTACCTATCTTATCAAAGAGGTGACCAACTTTAACAATGCCTTTGTGATATAAATTTTCGTTAAAAAAGGATTTCTTGTCGCTGCAAATACATTGATTATTCCAAATAACTTGGTTACAAATTTCGTTAAAAAAAGACTCAGTACCAGAAGTGGGGTTAGCATTACAACAGCAGTTGATTGTTTCCCATTCCCGAAGGCATTCTTGATAAAAATCGGAGGGGGGAACGGAAGAAAGTCTCGGTAGATGGAAGTTACAATGAAATAATAATTTACCACCAACGCTTTTTAAATAATGATTCAAAAAGATTTTCCAACCAGACGGGTAGTCCATTAAAAACTTTTTTATGCACATGATTCGTTGAACAGAAAGCATTGTTTCGATATTTGGCATCCGTAGGCCTCCTAATTCAATAGAGCTAATCAAAACAGCTCTCTTAACTTTGTCACGACGACCTTTCCAAACAAAGTTGAAAAGAAAACTATTTATTTGTCTAATCATATCCTTGCGACAAGATATAAGAGACATTCGATACAAAAATTTAGGGATGGCTAGTGATTTGATTAACTGAATTCTGCCTAGTAATGTCAAGGATCGCCAATTCCAGGAATTTAGTTGCTCCTTTAGATCTTTAATAATAGACTCAAAATTAACCTTATGAAATAGCGTTGTATTATTACAAAAGTTTATACCAAGGATCTTAACCATTGAACTGATTTTACGAACATTAAGCTCCTCGTTATTGTCTACTTTCATAGGCCCAAGTGGTAGAACCTCCGTTTTTTCGTGGTTGATTTTAAGACCAGAAAACGTTCCGAAAGATCTGATTGTGTCAAATAGGTGGGCAAAAGATGCCTTAGTCCTAACAAAAGCTGTAAGGTCATCCGCAAACAATGCTAATTTGATTTCGGTACCACCTATTTTTATACCCTCAATTTGAGGGTCGTCACGAATTTTAATCGCCAAAAGCTCAACCACTAAGATAAATAGGAAAGCAGAAAGAGGATCGCCCTGCCGGACGCCAGATTTTAAGGGGAAAAAGGGCGTAACCAATCCATTATTCATGACACAGCTACATTGATTATTATAAAAAGTTTGAATCCATTTTATAAGCGACCCACCAAACCCGAAAGCCTCTAGAGAGGCATACAAGAAAGAGCGGTTAACTTTATCAAATGCTTTTTCAAAATCAATCGCAGCTAGTATACCCGGCAAAGATTCGACTCTAGTATAATCTAAGACATCATTGATTGTACGAACTGCATCAAAAATTGTTCGACCTTTAATAAATGCATATTGATCAAAGTGTATAATGTCCGGTAAAACCTTTTCAATTCTCTTAGCAATAACCTTAGAAGCGATTTTATAATCTGTATTTAACAAAGAGAATGGTCTCCAATTTTAATTAACCTGCGATCCTTATTCTTCTTTTCAATAAGTGAAATTATAGCTTGCTTTTGGGTCGTAGAAAGTTCACCATATTCGTAAGCGTAGTTAATTGATTCTACAAACATACAAGAAATATCAGACCAAAAAACCTTATAGAACTCAATTGGAAGTCCGTCATTACCTGGTGTTTTATTTAATTTAAAAGTCGGAAGAACAGCGGCACATTCTGATTCTGAAATGCGACACTCACAAGATTGACGCATCAAACTTGTTAACTTAGGAATTTTATCGCTATTCAAAAACGAACATGAGCTTTTTTCCAGAACCGGATAAGAATCGTCGTCATACAAATCAGAATAAAAACTCTGCAATTCATTCATAATAATTTTTGGGTTACAGCACTCCTTTCTATTTGCAAGGAAGACTTTCCGAATACAGGCTTTCGTCTTGTGTGACTTTTCAAGATTCAAAAAATATTTGGTATTTCTTTCACCTTCCTCGAACCATTTTGCTCGCGACCTCACAATGGCGCCTTTTGTCAGATAATCAAACTCTCTCTCATACTCAAATTTTAATGCATTTAAATCATCATAATTTTTTTCAGATGGGTCGTCCGAAACACGTATATCTGCATGGGCGAGCTGCACCTCAAGCTCTTTCAACTTTTCTCTGCGCTCACGAGCTTTGATTTTACTATAACTTATGCTTTTTTGTCTAGCCTTATATTTGACATAATCCCAGATAACGCGAGGATCTTGAAACGTTTCTTGACACTCAGAGCGCCAAAGCGAGAAATCGCTTCTTAAGAGGTTAACATACTCATTATAACTTAACAGACTTGTATTTAATTTCCAGAATGAGGGGCCGCGAGGCCCGCCATCGATGCTGTTGATTTCGAGGGTAACTGAACTATGATCAGTTTTTATGGATGATCAGCTTTCTCAATATCATCTTGGAACGAGTCACTTATAAACCAATAATCAAGTCTCCTCTGTATGAAGGGTTTTCTTTGTCGCCAGGTAAAACGTTTAACATCAGGATTACGGATACGCCAAATATCGATTAGATCATTTTCTTCTAGAAAGTCTTCAAGAACAGACACAGAGTCTTTATAGATTGGTTTAGGGTCACAGTCGATTGTTGGTTGCAAACAAACATTAAAATCGCCACCTACTAACAGTCTACATTGTTCATTCGAACTAAATATTTTGTTTTCAATGATTTTAGAAAGACGACCAAAAAAGGGACGTTGCTTAGAATTTGTATAAGGCGCATAAACATTTACTAATAACAAAGGTTCCTCTTGAATCACTGCTAGTAAAACCAGAATCCTACCTTCTTCGTCGACTTGCATATCTTTTAATTCAAAGTCCATAGAATCCTTTACTAAAATTGCGACTCCCTTATTTTGGCGTGAACCATGTGCGAAGAAGATTTTGCCCTGCCACTCAGACTGCCACTTCTTCTCGATTTCTTTACTACTGTTAGTTTCTTGCAGAAAGCATATGTCGGCTTTTTGTTTGGCAAACCAATTAAAAATCGCTTTCCTTTTTTCGGGCGTACGTATACCACGAACATTTAGCGAGAGAATTTTAAAATGTAAATTAGCCATTTTCGAAGTAAGGAGAATAAACGTTGAATATTTTAAAGGAGATGCTAAGGATAGGGTGACCGCCTGTCAAAATACTACAAGAATGTGAAAACAACATAGAACTAAAATATGTAGCAGGTGTTAACAAACCAAACGCTACACTTGACCAGTTTTGTTCCAGAATGACTGTGAGCAACACAAGTGTGATTGGATTGCTTGAGGCCCCGACATTTTATGAGATTCAATGGGCCGAATAACAAAACTTTAGTAAACAAAGCATAATGACTCAAATTGCTGGGCTAGCCCTATTGGCTCACATCATAAAGAAGTGTTATGTATTGTCAGCTACTTTGAATTTTTAGTAATAATAGGCAAAAAAGCTTTACGAGCAAAAAAAAGTGAAAATTATATATTCGGATCAGCCAAACCTACAGCTGTAAAATATTATCGATAAATAATTTATCCGGTTGTGCACGACTGAAAAAAGCTAACTTGCCCGCACTTTTTGCTTCCTTTAATTTAGGTACCCATTTCTTTCGCCTCTGGACAATTTCTCTCGGCAGATCTGGAGAAACTGCTAGCTTTGTACCCTTCAGCTTGCCTACTCTCGACATGACATCCTCTCTATCAGGGTATCTAAGAAAACGCGCAATTATTGGCCTTGGCTTAGCGCTATTCACATCAAATTTGGCAACCCGATGCACTCTTTGATATTCTATTTGACCTGCATCTTCGATCTCTAACTTTTCTTTCAAGAACTTCGTAAGAACCTCTTCCGAGTTTTCTTTGCCATCTACCGTGCCTTCTGGAAGACCATAGAAGCGCAAGTTTTCCCTTCTCGTGTATACTTCATGATAAAGTAGCTCATCTCTCAAACACGCCACTTCTTCGTTCCCACTTTGTCTTACAGCATCCAACATTTTCTTCGTCTCCGATAGTTCAGCAGACAAGAAATCAACGGCACCTTCTATTTCACTTACGCGAATGTTTGTTTGTCGAACTGATTCCTCGACCGAAGCCATCTGACTCTTCAAAGTGTTAACACCACTTTCTACGTTCGATAGCTTTTCATCCATAGTTGTAATTTTTATGTCAAGAGACTTCATTTGGCTTAGAACCGCGTCCAACTTGGTTGAAACTTCGGCAGCCATATCTAAAGCTTTAAAGACTTCGTCATCACCATCAATATTTCCCGTTTTCCCTGACCCTAGCCGTGTCCTTTTTGTAAAATCCGACTCTGACTCGGTACTACTTTGTCTAGTCTTTCTCTTTGATTGCAATTGATTGCCCTCCATTGAGCTATGAGAAAAAAAAAGTCGGAGCCCTCAATACACACGTCTTACTCCGCCATGCTCCCTGGGCTGCTCCCTTGGGGCTCCCTTGCTGCTCCCTTGGGGCGATCTCTGATCAGGGGCGGTTCCAGGAATTTCAGAAAGGGGAGACCGGCTAGTGAAAACATGGGACGAAAATGTTCAAATTTCCTCCAGCAAATACAGTAAATGTATGTACAGTAAATCTCCCGAGAAAGGAGCCCCCCCCCCCCCCCCGTTTTCAAGTAAAAATCGGCCCCTGCTGATGCTGGCAGGATAACTTTTCATGTACGAAAGGAACTAAAAGATAAGAAAGAGTCTCCATGGACGCCATGCCGTGGACGTAGGGAAGGAGGAAGAGGCTGGGCGTCAGAATAGGCGGGCGCAACGTGACGTCACGAATCTCATGTGGAATCTTCGACTTTCGATGCGAGCGTTTTAGCCGAAAACCTTTCCATGTCACGGGAAAGAGCACCTTGAAATTGGTCCATTTACAAAGTTTGGGGGGCAAAAGGTTAAAAACTGGTGTTAGGTCTTCAGTGTTAATCGCATTATGCAGTAGAAAGAAACTGTTCGACTTTGCGTTCGATATGACACCGAGTTACGGCTGTATAGTCCATAGCCCTCCCTTCGAATTGTTCGCTTTCATTGTTTCAAGTGTCAACGACAACAACAGGCTTTCCTTCGCACAGACGGAAAACCCTAAATTTGACCAAATTCCCCCGAACGGATTTTCACAAAATTTGGATACGTATTTCGCACATTATGTTCCCGAGAATTTGCTGTATAAAAATCTCATGTTGCAATGTTTTCCAGGTTAAAAGCTAAATTGACCGGACTAGTACCTTTGTTACTGATGTGCAAGTTGGTAGGTGACAATGTCATTGTCATTTCAAAGCCAGTAGTGGTGTGCTATGGGATTAAGTGCTTTTTATGATGCAATTACTGCATTAGCCTGAAATTCATACGTCTCGTAGTCGCTGCTCCCATAACCATAAAACATGGTTCAAGGGGGGCAGCCTTTCTTGATAAAGGACAGTATGACTACCACTGCAAACAGCAGCGCCATCACTTCTTTCAGTATCATTATCACTATCACCCTTGTCATCATCATCACTGCATCATAACTTCATGGTGCACATACCTGCATCATACCGGGGCTTGCCATCACCACTGATGGACCAATGTCATCAAACTGGTCAATACTCTAATGAAGAATAATCATCAACAAAGTTACATTTGATATACTACATGCAAGAACTAAGAAAATATTCCCATGCATTACAGCTATGCAATCATTCTTGTACAAGAGTTCCCCGGCTCATCACCTCGCGAGAGGGACTCTGGTGACAGCCATATGACCTTTGCTGATTGGCTGATTTTGAGCGTTGGTGCATGCGCAGAAAGGTCTTTCTCTCAGCGTCTCTGTATCAAATATCATACATGCGTCAGTGGCTGTCACAAGCGCTTTCCCCCGTGGGGTGATGAGCCGGGGTAGCTCTATAGGTATGAGAATGGAGCACAATGTGTATAATTACATGGAAGGGCTGCTTTTTATTACGAATTCAAATTATTATCCATTGTTTGACTACTGATACCACTATTAAGCAAATCACCAGTAAATTGTGCCTAAAAATCGTTTTTTAACCTTCAGGACAAAAAAAATAATCAACATCTGCCACTAATAACAACTACCGGTAGATAGTAAATCTGGTACTACGACTACCTTTACACCCAAGTTTTATTCTCAATTTCAAGCTATGAAATAAAAAGTCCACAATTCTTACCTTGAGATTTGATATATGCTTGAAGACAAATGGGTTGGAGATAGCTATCTACAGTGCAAATTAAGAACATCTCTAATCAGCATACATTGAGCAGAACACAAAATAATAGAACAAAAAGACAAGCAATAAAACGTAAATTGATGAAATGAAATTGATGTACTATGTAAAACGAGTGGCCGATCTACGACGTCCAAACCCTATAATTTAGCATTGGGTCACAACCTTTCAATTTTGTCAGAAGGAATATAAATTGCAAATCTAAGCTAAGTATTACATTGTTTAAAATAAATTTCCATCATCCAAAAAAGGTGTATCCTTAGCTTCCAGATTCAACATTGCCATGCCAGTCAGTCTTTAACAAGGGCATTTGTAAACATCTAGCTATTATCACTTGCCTGTTTCTTTATCTTGTCATTCATAGCATTCACATAAGTCTGGAAAACTGCAACAACAAAGCAAAAGAGTAAAAATGTTACTCTAAAGTGAATGAGCATCTGTCAGCCTCCCTTTTGTCAGCGGAGCCTAACGACATATGAAGTCAGAAAAATCAATTTCAAATTAATTCAACTTTGTTTGTACGGTAGATGGGTATTCCGAGATTTCTACATAATTAAATTTCTCTTCTATAGGATGAAAACAATAAGACGAGGGCTTTTTAATGAGATTAGTCATAATCAGAGTTAACTAGTCAATAAAGCTGGCACTTCAAATATTGCTTGTTGCGTGCCACGGCTGAGCTGTAATGGTTTATTGGCTGATGAAGAGCCATATTGCTATGTGTCAACATCTACCGAGCCTGCAGTCTGGCCCAGTTGGCTTGCAGTTGCCCCTGGAGGTGCATGCACACTTCGTGGGTGGATTGTGCAATCGGCCATGTGCTTGCTTTTGCTGCCTTGGGGAAAGGGTTGCTTGCTTGCCCACCCTCCCTCCCCAGCTCATCATAGTGTAAGGTAAGTATAATTTCCACTGAGAAATCAGTGTGACCAGTGCCGGGGGTGTACCCATGGCATTGTTGCCATGGGACCCTCCTTACTGCTGCTGCCTTGCTTAAATGGCACCGACCATCCATCCCATTGTTCCAGTTAAAGATGTCCATGCACAACAAAACAATAGCAACAGTAAGAGTCCTTACCAGACATGCATTTCTTAGCCAACTGAGATGCATAGTAGATAGGAATGTCATGCAGCTCTGGGTGATTCTGCCAATACTCGTCTGTAAATAGGAGTAAATAAAGCAACTAAGCTACATTATCATAATATATGACCTGTCACTGTGTGTGATTGGGTTTCTATTTGTACTAGAAGCCACTGTTTTAGTAAGGCCACTTAACACATTTTTTGTCTTCTGATTTTCCATGGCTCATGTATCAGTATATGTCCTATAAGGGTACATACCACAGAATTCTGTCATCAACAGCTTAAATTGTCGCAAAGTCATGAAAGTGCAGCCGAGTGGTTCTAAAGCACAATTTTATCCAGTCAATGGTGTAATTCACTGGTACATGCATACTGGAGTATTAAGAATATATAATGAAGAACACGATCTAACATTTGAACTAGCAGACACATCCAAATGACTTTTTTCTGGTTCACATACAGAATGCTGCCATTTATGTTACAGCACTTTGGCTGCAACCATGCAGGTGATCTCACTTCACAGTGCGCTAATGATTGTTAGTAAAAACGACACATTCCTATGTCCAGGAAGAGATACCGTGAGCAGTTTGTGAAGCAAAAACTAGATTGAATCGTCGTGCAAATCAAACTGAGTTTACATTTGACATAGGCATGATTTACGGAGATACAAAAGGTCTTATGCTCAGTTTGGCACACTTGGGGATGCGATAAAAGAGAGCAAGAAATCAGGTGGACTGCATGCAATCCCTTTATGACTTGACCTGGACCTGATTTACACAATATGTTCGACTGTTAAGGCCAGTTTACAATTGCGATTTTTGTTGCATTTGTCGCAGCGATTTTTCTAGCACGAGTTGCAATTCCAACTCTCTTGTGTAAATGAGTTGCATATCTGGTGCTATTTATTTGCTCTCTTTCCTTCAAATCACATCAAGTTGCAAAGAGTTTCGGACATCTCCGCAACATCACGCGACAAAAATCGCGCCAGGTCGCGCCGAATTGCACCTTGTTTACATAAGTGATTTGAGTTGAAGCGTACGTGCGAGAAAAATCTCCGCGACTCGCGGGACAAAAATTGCAGTAAAATCGCAACTGCAAATTGGCCTTTATAAAGCATATAGAAATGAAAGTAAATCAAGATGTTAGTAGGTTGAACAAAGCTAGTTGTGGGTCAAGATTGTACATTGAAATTTAGCCTTTAGAGAAAGTAGCCTACTCACCAAGGATCAGTAGCAGCTCTTGTGCTCTTCCCAAGGCAAACACGGGAATAAGACAGCGACCTCCTCTGTTGACAATGTCATGGACAGTGCCTAGACAAAGCATAAACAACAGAATCATCAGCAATAACTCCGGGTGGAGGGGGGAGGGAGGCAGTGCCTAGACAAAATCATCATCAATGACTGCCGGGGGTGGGGGTGGGAGTGGGAGACAGTGTTTAGACAATAAATAAACAAAAAAATCATCAGCAATGACTGCTCATCAGAGCTCCCTATGGCATACTAGCCTCCCCGCAGGCTCTCCTGGTGGAATTGCAGCTCGCGCGTGCACGTTCGTATGGGATTTCTGCACACTCTCGTTTTGGTGGGACTCTGTACATGAAGACTCTCAAAAAGCTTCTACCCAAAAACTTGCCTCAAAACAACGTGCGCGCGCTCATCCTCGCGCGCCAGGGTCCTTCCCTCACCTCCCCCCAGGGGACAGAGGAAAAGGACCCTGGAATGGTCTGGTCACGTGTCACCCAGATTTCGGGTGATAACAAAAATTCCCAAGCGGGGGTAGGATACGCGCACGTTGCTCCTTGCGTTTTCTAAAAATGGCGGCTCGTGACTGTGACTAGCAACGGCGACTAAAAAACACTGCGAAACAAGTAACTTTGTTGAGAAACAATTTACTTTTCCTCCAAAGCTAAACAACTTAGTGTTTCTGCTGAGGATTTTCTGGATGGAGAGCTTTTATATCCTGCTATAGAAAAGTACATGAGTGGCTTCAGTTTCGTGTTATTTCTACTGGCAGTCCTTCGAGGGTTCATTGCGTCGGTTGCTCGTCACGAGACAAAGTTGAAACGTTTTTGCCGTCTAATAAATCAGCTTGTCCGTCAGCAAGCTTGAAGACTAAGATCGTCGAAGATATCCCAATAAAGACAATATTAACTCGTGAACTCGTAAAAGCAAGCGGAAAAGATGGTTGCAAACCCGAGAACATTCGTCTCTGGCCCAGATTTTGAGTGCAGAGTTGACCGTCGTTTCGTCTTGATTGTTCTTCGCAAGGTGGAAATGTTTACTTTTGCTGCCCTAACAAGCTGGAAAAACTACCCTGCTCGTCTGCATGGTTGTTCGGCTACAAGCTTGAGTCCAAGAGATATTTCGGAGACAGACAGACAGTAAACTCGCAAACTCTTGAAAGCAAGTGGAATAAACTAGATAGCAACAACCCGCTTGTCGCCGAAAGCTGGCAAATACTAGTCACAATTGAGGAAAAGACTCGTTTTCCTGGCAAAACAAGCAGTAACACAGTTTCAAATCCTGACAAGAAATACTGCATGTAGTAGCTAAAAGTATAGATTGCTTCTTAGGTAAGTTGACTTGAATGAATGTACATAATAAACTAGCACGCTAAAATAAATTGCTCAATATCCTTGTCGTTTGTGCTCGTGTTGTTGCTTTGACTTAAAGTTTATATTTCTCAACTGGGAAATTATGGGTCAGTCAGCCTGGGAATTAGTTCAAAAGTTCTTGGAAAAACAACGGAAAGTTTATTTTCCATATTTTTTTATTTTCGTGACTAATCAGTTTTGGGCAAAATGAAGAAATCTGACAAAATGTCTTCAGTCTCTTTTTGTCAGAAATTTTCCGTTGGGACCCCACCCCAAGTTTTGATTTTTGTTACCACCCGAAATCTGGGTGACACGTGACCAGACCATTCCAGGGTCCTTTTCCTCTGTCCCCTGGGGGGAGGTGAGGGAAGGACCCTGGCGCGCGAGGATGGCGCGCGCTTTGCCATTCCTGCCGCGTGTAGTCCGCCGCGCACCCAATAAAAAACGAAAACTTCAACAGAAACAAGGAGAGCCTGCGAGCAGGCTAATGGCATACAGGCCGACTTAGACTGTATGATTTTTGTCTACAACCATCGCATGCGACACGTTCGCATCAGCATACGACTCGAATCATGAAGTCATCAACCCTACGACTCCTCTACGACATGCACTTACGGCACAAAGAAGTTGTACCTTTTTTGAAAACTGTTTCAAAACGCTAGGACTATGTGGCCATTTTTGGTAAAAAGTGACGAAAGCGGTGACAAAATTTCAGTTTTTCGAGCCAAAGAAATCAGCTCTTTACTACCCTGCGAGCAGAGGTGTCTTTCTGTCAGTTCGTTTACTTTTTATTGAGGCCGTTTGCGTCGCTAAACGGACTGACAGAAAGAAACCTCTGCTTGCAAGGTAGCTCTTTTCTAATTCGATTTTGGATTTGCTTTCTGTGGTCCTAAGAAAATGACGAATAAGATGGCGCATAATATGAGCTACTACAAACTAGTCCCTCGCGTCCCTCGCGGTTTGCATAAAACGCCTAGTCGTTAGCGATCTCGGTGTGCTTTTCTTCAATATTTTGCCATTTTGAGGAAATAAACTTTCTTCTCAAAATGTTCAGAACTCCAAAGCAATTTATAAATGGCACCTGAGCTATCATTGTCATGAAATGGGACTGAATTACGCTGGATTACGCAGGAATTGATGGATTACACAGATTCTACACAGAAAAGCCAAATTATGCATTTCCGCACAAGCACGTAATTCCAGAACCCTGCATACAGTACCTGTGAATCTTGCCTCTCGTTCTTCACGTTTTTCATGGATGTGAGTTCCATATGTAGACTCCTGATGACATAAGAAAAAGCACATAGCAACAATTACTCTGAAGTCCCAAATAATAGTACAAAGCAAAATAATAGTACAGAGTGAAAAAATCCAAGTAAACCAATAATAGTACAGCAGAATAAAAGTACAGAGGGGAAAAACACCCAAGTATAAAGTGGAAAAATAGTATAAAGTGCCTAGTTCCCAGTTCTCTGCTCCAATTTTCAACTGAAAACCAGACGCCGGCAGTCGATGGCAGCAGTCCTCTTGCTTTGGCAGGCAATGAAACACGGCTGTTTGGTTAGGAAATTGCAAAGAATACTCGTTACTAAAACGCAGGTTTGAAAACTAATAACACGGTGAGTTCTGCGAACATTTATATTGTTAAGAAGCATACAGGACCGAATAAGGTTGTATAGAGTGGAACAATTGCAACACTAATTGAAGGAGAAAACGTTTCGAAATGAAAATTCAGGCTTACCCAGGACATTTTTTCTAGTGTCTTTGTACACATGCTAGGTACATATGCAAACAGCCTCCCAAATAAGATTGTGGGAAGTCTTGTACAAAAAAATGTACTGTTACACAGGTCAGTCCATCAGAAAGATCATCAGTTTTTGTTGGGAAATTTTTTGAATCGAAACAGTGTGATATCTTGGGCAAAAATGTTCTTGGAAACGTTTCACAGCTTTAGAAGCGCAAACATGTTAACTTCAAGAAATGTCAAGCACGTACTATGATAAGAACATCAGGTGCAATAGTAGGGATCTCTGCTGCCATCAAGTGACGATCTTCTTGTCTTGAGAAGTCACCTGTGTACAAGATCTGAAAAACAACAGAAAAATACAGAATAGACTCAGAGTTAAACAGCAGTAGTTGTCTGTATGGTACAATGCTAACAAGGATTTGTTTTATTTAGTCATTAAAGTTCCCAACCCATGAAGAGATGAGGAGATAAATATGTTGGATAAGGGAAAGAGGGAAAAGTGCTCCTAAGGAATTTAATTTTTTGGATTAAGCTGGCAAATACCAGTTACCATGGCAACAATGATCATAAGGGCAAAATTCCAATGTGGGGCCAGACATCCAGCTGGAATAACTATCCCTATGCAAGCTTTCTAAATGGAGCCAATCACCCCCTTTGTGTACTGACCCACACATGGGCCTTTTAGACAATCAGCAAAGGCCCTAAAATGGTTGTCACCAGAGCCTCCCCCACTAGATGATGAGCCAGGGAGCAGTATGGGACAAGTATTATTTCTGAAGTTGCAGTACATACTCAGCTCATGTCTCTCTGTAGCTCTCAATCCTTGACAAATAACAACCTGGATATTCTCCCTTTCACCCTGTATACTATGATACTGTATATTACACGCAAATGACCAAGACATCAAATCCAGAAAACTGATGGCAAGTGAATACAATTCATTGATCTGTCACAAAGGTGAATTTTATAAACCCAGTATTCTAGTCCAGCACACTTATACTGTACCTTAACTCCAGCGATTTCTATCATAAACATGGCAGCTCCAAGAACATGACCTGCATGGTAGCACCAAAACTTGATCCCTCCAACTTCTTTTTCCTGGTCAACAAAGCAACATTTCTTTTTTGTTTTTGCTCGTCCGTAGTTTATCCACACCGATTTAGCAGATCGGTGAAACGTTTCAACAATATTTTAGCATCTTGTCATTAAAGTTTGTTGAATGCCGAAGGCCAGAACAAAATTCAAATCTAAACTTCGAAGTTTTGTGCTCACTTCGTAAATGAACCCCACAAAACTTACAGCAAAAGAAAGCTTAGTACATATAGTACTTTCATTATTCGTAGGGTAACTATATTATTTTAATGTTATATGATAGTCTGGTAATTCTTGCAAAATTCTATTTTTTTGTAACATGAAAAGAATCCCTCGCTGAAAATGATCACAAGCCCTTCTGAAATAAGAAACAATTCTACCAGTTTAGAATGGGCGTGATCTTTGCCTGAAAATTCCATAGTGATCAGCTCCTCATTATAAAAGATTATAAATTACTCTTTCGAGTACGTATAATGCTAGTTACTCATGAGCGATGATAGTTGAAGAAAAAAGATGTGCAGTGTAATTCAGCCTAGAGTTAATGGTAATACAACTCTACCTGGTGAAAATGGAGAGTCTCTATCTTGTCCATGCTTTTCTCCAAATCAGATTCTGTAAATAACATGTCTTCTGCTGCAATGTTACTGAACATGGAATAGAAAATAGTTTGGGGTTACAGATGCACATGAGTATTGAAGCACTCTCAGTGTTCTCTCTAACTAAGCCCCAAAAAGTGCAGCAAAAATGGCTGTCACAAAATAAAGGCTAATATATAGATTTAGCCACTGGCTAAAAGCGGAGCTCCTGGTTACATATTTGACTGTATTAATGAGACAAACCATTGTACATAAGCACTTGCACACCCTTGTCGGTTAGATAATTTCAAGTTTGGTTGTCTGAGGTTCATGCCTTCCAAAGATATTAAACTTTTTCTCGTTTGATGACGTCATCGATAACGCCATACCACGTGACCATGCAGTTGTACCCCTTGCCACTTAGACAACTCCACCCAAGTTTGGTTGTCTGAGGTTCGTCCCTTCCCGAGATATAAAATTTTTTCTTCTATGATGATGTCATCGATGACATCATACCACGTGACCATGCCGTTGCAACCCCCTTGCACCTTAGACACCTTTACCAAAGTTTGGTTGTCCGAGGTTCATCCCTTCTCGAGATATATTATTTTTCATCTATAATGATGTCATCAATGACGTCATACCACATGACCATGCCGTTGCAACCCCCTTGCCACTTAGACAACTTTACCCAAGTTTGGTTGTCTTAGTTTTTATTCCTTCCCGAGATATATTATTTTTCTTCTATGATGACGTCATCGATGACGTCATACCACGTGACCATGCCGTTGCACCCCCCTTGTCACTTAGACAATTTTACCCAAGTTTGGTTGTCTGAGGATCATCCCTTCCCGAAATATATTATTTTTCTTCTATGATGACGTCATTGATGACGTCATACCACGTGACCATGCCATTGCAACCCCCTTGCCACTTAGACAACTTTACCCAACTTTGGTTGTCTAAGGTTCTTCCCTTCCCGAGATATATTATTTTTCTTCTATGATGACGTCATCGATGACGTCATACCACATGACCAAGACGTTACACCCCCATTGCCACTTAGACAACTTTACCCAACTTTGGTTGTCTGAGGATCATCCCTTCTCGAGATATATTATTTTTCTTCTATGATGACGTTATCGATGACGTCATATCACGTGACCACGCAGTGGCACCCCCCTTGCCACTAACAACTTCCCCCTCCTCCCACCCAAGTTTGGTTGTCTTAGCGTCATCACTTCCTGAGATATGCCAATAAACGGAGAAGGGTGTTGGTTTACCTGTGGTGGGGGCGCGCAGACACGGACGCGCCAGTGATACCATAATGGGAATACCGCTGAACAATGAAAAATGAAGTCGATAGTATACCTAGCTGGAGTTCTACTTTGTTTTATTGAATTCTTCCTACGCGATACCTATGGTGCTCCGCTCTGCGGCCTTCGGCCGCAAAGGAGCTCCGCTACAATCCAAAATCATTATCCAAGGCACAATTGAGTCATGGGAAACTTACCTGACTTTGACATAATCTGATAATAGCCACCTAGAGAAGATAGTATCACTAGTATTAATATCATTTACAGTATTAAGAACATGTTAGTATTTAGATCCTATAGTCAATAATGAGCAAAATAAAAATCTAGTCATTAAAGAACTATCAGGAGTTCTAAAACTCATACATAATAATTAAGCCAAACACAAAGGAAATCGCAATCATACCATGGAGGGTCATTTTATACCTCAATAAAATCCTGATATAGACATTACTGGTACATATGGGATACCATGTTAATTATATATTATCATGCAGACACTCATGTTTAATATATGTGTCTATGATAGATATAGACACAGTACCCTGCATGGCCTGCATGTGCCTATATTGGGATTTATAGGACAATCCTAAGCGCATGAGCATGTACAAAAGTGGACCCATGCTAACCCAGACTCGGAACTACAGGTAGTGCTCGTATGCACTTCCTGGACCAACTCCTACACCTTGAATGAATGTTTTAAGATTTTGTGAACACTGGTCACCCACACTGCAACTTTTATCAATGTGGGATGCTTATCCCCTTATCTGCACATGCTTGAAATTATATGTCACAGTAGCCATACTCTCTGTGGTTTTTCACTTTCTTTTATGTGACTAGGGTTTTTTTCCAGGGTCTTTTTTACTGACTCTACACCTTCAGTGAAATTATTTAGGATTTCCTGAACACTGGTCACCCAAACAACAACTTTTATCTATGTGGGATGCTTATTCTATATCTAGTAGCCATACTCTGAGGTTAAGCACTCCTGCTTGGGTTTTATACATTACTTTAAAATATGGTAGTATTGTAGGCCTATTGTTTTACAAATTTCATTTTGGTTAAACAATAATTAAACTGAAATTACTGAAACAGCTAATGTGGAAACTAAATTCACCCCCACAACTCAACAAACCTGTATATGGCCTTTGTAGCATGAGTCATAAACACTCGCCCCTTGAATGTTGTCTAGAACGTGTAACAAGCACACAGTCATTGAAATGTCTTTGAAACAACAACAACATTGTAGCCAATATAAACATAGTTTCACACCTTTTCCAGAAGCCAGGGCAAGGACCCACAGTGATCCAAGTGGAAGCTAAACAAAACAAATAAATAAACAATAACTTAAGTGTTGCCCGGGGGGGGGTTCTTCACATGTCGACCTGATAGGGGTGCTCGTCGTATTTTTTAGGGGTCAAAATCGAGTTTCAGGTATTTTTTAGGGGGTATCGGAGAAAAATTGTGGCTTGACACTAATTAATGGTATTTTTTAGGGGTACACAAATAAATGAAAGGGTCACAAACCCAGTAAAACGTTTTCTTTCTTTCTTTGTTCATTTATAGCTCTAAACTAAGCTTGTTTTGAGATGAGAAACAATAAACAATAACAAAAAAGGTTTATTGTTGGTATTTTTTAGGGGTCATTATGTTTTATAAGGTATTTTTTAGGGGTTGGATTTTTTATGTCCTGGTATTTTTTAGAGTATATTTTCCGATGTCCCGACGAGCACCCCTATCTCTCTTACATGGGAGAACCCCCCCCGGGAAGTGTTGACTGCTGAGATAATAAGCAAACAAACAGCTATTGTACACACAATACAATGACTTACTGGCTGACCAAAAGGAGATCTATTTCTGCTGTGTCAATTTCATCTAAGAATGGAAGAGACTCCACTCCTGTCATTCCAGGATGGATACCACAGTCCAGCTAAGGAATGTTCATAAACAAGGACAAAAGAGTGAGAATGAAAATTCACATGTTGGTAACATTTTAGATAGAAAAATGTGACTGTTGTTGAGCTAGTAAATGACAAAAAGAAGAAATGACAGATTGGGTGGGAATCAATCTTTGAAATTCTGAAGAAAAAACACGAACATGCTAACTAAGGTTAACCCAGAACCCTCCTTAGATACAACACTCCCATGCTACGATCAAATGCAAAACGTTGGTGCACTTGCCTCCCTTTCCCTCTGCCTTCGCCCTTTCAATGTTGCTAGTTGAGCTGGCGATAAGCGGCCTGATTTTCCAGCCAACATTGAAAGAGGCAGGAAGGGAACGTAAGTCAACTACTTTTGCATTTGATTGTAGCTTTCGCTAATACCAGGAGGGAGGTCAGGATTTTATTGTCTGTAGAGGTAGGACAGAGTTTTCAAAGTCCTGACTGCAGGCATGGTGACTGTTCCTTCCACCAGACAACCTGAAACTCTCCACAGTTCATTTTCAAATCTCTTAGGATAATTCTACTGGTACCTACCAATAGTTTCTTCCCTTTGAACTCCAAAAAGTGGCATGATCTTCCCACTTCTTGCCCAGAACCACTGTTTAAATTTAAAATAAAAATAAACTATCAGCCCCTGTAGCAGATTAACATACTGTGGGAACCATATAGTGATCACTAAGTTCGGGAAAGAACATGGCCATAGTTAAAATAAAAATAGTTTGAATAGCCATCTTGTGATTCCTAAATTCCTCTCGGATTTCCAAATCCCTTCCAGTTGGGAGGTATCGATTTTTTTTTTCTGGAACCACACACATTTCTTGAAGCTGTCAGCAACTCTTTTTTTTTGGGGGGGGGGGGAAGGGGAGGGGGAAGGGGAGGCTGCTGCTCCTCCTTCAGGAGAATTTTTATGAATAAAAGCTGCATTTCATGAGCGATGGAAGCGTAAACAGAGACAGAAGCATAAGAGTCTTACATTGCATGAAAACCACCTCAACATAAGTGGAAGCATAAGCGAAAGAAGTAGGAAGATTTTGATAATCATACGTCTATGCTTACGTTTACGTCACATGAAAACCAAAACAATGTAAGCATATTTTTCATAAGCAGAAGCATAGTTGAGAGGGAATGGGAATTAGATTACACTCTGAACATGCATACAACCTTCCACTGTTGTCGAACCAGTTTTTCAAACATCGATTTATTGCAGTGTCGCACCTAATTTTTGTAAATGTCATTTCCAGATTGAATGGCACTTTGTCTAGTGGATAATGTAAATCTGGATGAACCATAGTAGAGCACAATGGAATGTAAAGCTCTTTTTCCTTTGGTTGTAATGTATCAGTCAATTCCAGCGCTGACCATGCCCCCCCCGGGCAACCCCCGGGATTTTGGTCATTTCTAAAAATAAAACTGAAAATTCCCCACCCCCGGGCTAGCAAAAATGCAAAATACCCCACGGCGGGGAACACAAAAAGCGGGAAAATGCCCCATCCCCGGGACGAGAAAAAGACGGTAAGATTCCATTGACTCTGCGTAACAAAGCTTCACAACAAAAACTTCAACTCCATTTATACTGTCCGAGCATTTATAATTCGTTTCAGTAAATGTACTTTAGTTTTCTCGTCTTTGAACGAGTTCTCATTTCACTGAAAGTGAGACAAAATATAAATAAAGAAGTGAAACTAAGGTATTAATACAGTATCGGTAGACATTCCTAGGCCAATCGCCGTTGTAGCCATTTCTGCAAATTGTCTCCGGAATCTCTCAATTCTATTTGCAGAGCAACTATTTCACAGTTATGTTACTTGACTTTTTGCGAAATTGGAACTCTTTTATAGTGTCAATTCATTTTTATGTTTTTCCACTGAGAAGAAATTGCGAAATCTGTTTCTTCTCTATAGAAGACGTTAACTGCGAAATGTGCAATTGTGTCTTCCCCAAACGTGGTGTATACGGGCCATGCTCTGCATTATATTTTATGTGGCGTTATTCTGTAACTGGGGGACTTTGTAACTGTCAAACGATAGTTATTGTAACTGGTGTTGTAGTTCGCAAAACCCGACGCGCTTGAGATGAGAAAACCAAAATTCCCCACCCCCCTCCCCAGGGGAAAAACAATTCCCGACCCTGGGGCCAGCAAAATTTTCAAAATTCCCCACCCCAGGGAAGGCAGTGGTGCGCAAATGCCCCACAGTGTCCCGGGGGGGGGGGGGGGGGGGGGATGGTCACCGCTGGAATTGACTGATACATAAAATAGAGAAAACCAATAAAATAAGCATGTTCCTTTGCAAATCGCACGCTTTTGAACAGTTTTCGTGAGAATGATATGAGTGGCACTGTCTGGACATGGCAAATCAGCCAATCATACTACGAGAACACCAACTGTTATGGTAAAAATTAGATTCGACGCGGCACTTCGGTATGCATGACATTGACACAATAACAATTTTTATACATCATCGCTAACCAAACCAGGACATCTTTCTCTGCCGTGTAAAAAAAACGAAGCAAATTCGTCGACACGTAACAAGAGTGAGCACCGTTTAATGAAACACAAGCTGTCGTTTCCACGTGCGAATAACCCGGAGTAATTAATCGATGAAAATCGATCATCGGATAGCCAATCGATAAATCGATATTAATCGATCAAATCAGTCAATTAATATTGATTGATATTGGCAATCGATGATTAATCGATAGTCACACGTTGATAATCTTAATTTCATCGATTTCCATCGATTATTATCGACTGTCATCGATTAACATCGAATTTCATCGATTAACATTAAATTTCATCGACTAATATTTACTAGAAAAGAGGAGCTCTGTTATCAATGAAAATAGTACCGGCATTACAGCCAACTCTCGCCTTGCGGATACGCCAACATTACGGACACCTCGCTATTATGGACAAAAGTTAAACCCCCATCTAAGGCCTACGGTAAATGCCACTCATAGAATGATCACTCATAGGATGCCGCTTTATACTTTATAATCAATTAATATCTATTGTTTTGTATTGGAACGGCATTGCTTCGTCTACTGGTTTGTTCATATTTCTCAATATGCAACAACAGTTTGGAATTCAACGTTGTATTTCAACTTTGATAGCTGCAAATTGATACCCAACTGCAATCATATCAAATAAAATGTTGACAAAATCGGCAGCGCACTCACGTTTTCGTCACTACCGTAAAACAAAGCAGTTTCACGTCCTAGGGTCCTGTCCACACTAACGCGTTTTCAAAAGTATCCGTTTTCAAACTTATACGGATTCGCAGCGTGTTAGTGTGGATGGGAGATTCGGAAAATTTAGCTACACAAAAAGCGATCAGTTTTTATTTGATGTTCAGTGTGGAAGGACAGCCTCAAATTAAGTGGTACAGTTGACGTCATCATTTTCATTTTTATCCGGATTCGACCGTCCACGCTAAACCGATATGTATGCGGATTCGTTTTTATTCACTTTCTAGTGCATTTTCAAACTCATACAGATTCGATGAAAACGATCAGCGTGTTAGTGTGGACGGAAGGCCTAAACGTATCAAAAAGTATACGGATTCAAACGAAAACGCGTTAGTGTGGACAGGCCTACCCTGCGACCAGTGATTTCCTCCTCTCTTAGGCCGGCGACTAGCGGCCTAAGAGAGGAGGAAATCACTGCTCGCAGGGTAGGACAGGACCTTAGTTCTGAAGAAAACGGTTGAAATGCATTTGATTTCATACATTTGCACGTGCGCGCTTTGTGTTCTGTAATCAAGTACATTGTCCTCTGCCGTTGTCGTCCTCGTTGCCGTCGTCGCATCGTAAGGTCTCTATTGCGGACTCTCCGTAACAAGAGTTGACTACTACTCCCCAACTTAGCCTGCGTAGCAAGGTTTCCCGTCAGTGTTTCAGAGGTCAGAGAAACGTTTTGCGCGCGGCCAAGTCATTTTGAATCTCGTATTTGTAAACTCCATGGAAATGCTTGCTACGCAGGCTTCCCCCAACTACTACGGATCCACTACTACTCCATTGCGCTACTCAGATATCCTATATGGAACCTTTTCAGGGTGAATTGAATTCAATGAAAATCGATGCTAATCGATGTTAATCGATGATGATACTATCATCGATTGCTAATCGATAAAAGGTCACAAATTAGCTGTTCATCGATTAACCATCGATTTCCAATATTAATCGATTGATTAGCATCGATTATTATCTATTAATATCGATTTTCATCGATTATCGGTTTCATCGATTAATTACTCCGGGGAATAAGTACGACGGTGTCGGTAGTGAATACAAAACAACCATAAACGTGCCTTAAAATGGACCCATTTAACGGAGGAACGTGGTATATCTTTAACTGACTCTTCTGTCTGAGATCGTAACCTATTGCTTATTACTTACAGTGGCGTTATTCGTAGAAGATCGCTCTCTTCTGGCGGAATGATACTGTCGGCCTTTCGCTTCACCGACGCCGCCATCTTGAACTGGAAATGTGAGCCAGCGATCAGTATCGAATCAGCAGGAAAACACAGGTATCCCGTTCTGACATCTTGAAAATTACCCAGAAGACCCTGGGAACTAGGAACGATATCGTGCAGAAAAACTCTTTTGATGATTGGAATATAGAGGTAAGTTTTTTTAGCCAATAACTTGAAAAGAACCATTCCCGGAGGACCCCTTTGTGTTTAGTTCTTATTTCATCATTATTATGCTTGTGTCCAGAATGGGCCTCTTGCAGTTTCTGTCATGTCTGTGGTTGTACTGGAGAAAAAAAAAATGAAACGTATCCGATCTGTGATCTTTTTATACATGAGTCAACGAATATCGCGACCCCGATCCCGGGACAAGGTGGGGACTAGAAAACATACAAGATCTAATCTCTAACAATGCCCCCACCCCTTGGAATTATCTAATACGTCTAAATCCTCCACCCCCTGGGGCTGGTTACAGGCGTGGATCCAGGGGGGTTCATCAGGTGCAAATGAACCCTCCCTCTCCCAACGAACCGATTTTTTGGGGATCGGTTCGCTAAAGACCTTTTGTCATTTCAGAGTGGTCTTCTTTTATTGTGACCCAATGTAAACCATTATATTAAATTCATGATGTAGCAACCATGATTTTGCCTCTGAGAGGGCCACGGACAACAGAGAAGGATTGCTATATCTCTCTTTTTTTTTTGGTGTGGTGTCATCAGCAAAAATGAACCCCCCTCTTAAAATCCTGGATCTGCCACTGGGTTATCGTGTTCCTGAACCTTGCATGGCTTTTAATCTGAGAGGGTAGAACAGTGAAATTAAAGACGAGTATCATATAAAAGTGGTGAAAACAGCTACTTTTCAATTTTAAATTATGTTCCTTCCATCATGTACATCATGCTTATATGGAGCAAGAATGACTTTTGATTACAATGAGATGCAAGACGATTTGAACAACAAAAGCACTCACCTTTGACTGAGAAATCAAACATGGATGACCTTCTTTCTTGCAGGCAGCTGCTGTGCTCGAACTAATCTCCACCTATGCCCCACCCACATGCACAGGGCAGCTAATTTCTAAATCCTTCTAATGCCCCACCATGTTAGAGATAAAAAATCTTCCTTCTATTCCCAACTATTCCCCTACTATGCCCCACCTTGTCCCCCTTGTGTGTGTGTGGGGGGGGGGGGGGGGGAGGAGGGGTCTGGATATTCATTGACTCATGCTTTACCTGCACAAAGAACTTGGTCAATTAACTTCGAATATGCCACGTTATCAGTAAAATTTCTTTGAGATTTCAGAAACAAGGCAACTAAAAAGTTTTTTGCCCTCCAGTCCAGATTCTTGTGGAACTTCTAGAAGGCAGTGGTAAATGACTACTGGCTAATTGGTGGCCAGTCATAAATGACTGCTGGATAATTGGTGGGTACTATATATTTACTGGTGTCCAGATATGCTGTCATATAGCTGTCATGTTTTCCTCAGTACCCCCCTTGGCGATATATGTGCTGGTTATCTATATTAGCCAGTGCTAAATCACTACTGGCTGATTGGTCAGTCTCTGAGCGTGCATTACTACAACTTTTTTTTAGATTTTGTATCCTGTGCTTTTGGGAATGCGGTTCCAGAAAACATTCATCCCCCTGCCCCATGGAAGGGATTGGAAATTCCAGAGGGGTGGGGATCAATTTACCTGATTTCTCCCATACAAATACTTTATTTTCCTTTGGAAATTCCAGAGGGGTGGAGTGGGGGGGGGGGGGGTGTCACTTTTCAACTCCCTTTCCGTGTGTGCCTATTGACTGTCCTTCCAGAGTTCATCAGTTGACCATTGATTGCTCTTCACAAAGTTTAATTTTAAGTTTGAACATTCAATTTTGCTATCTAAAATGTCAGCTTGGTTGTTAAGCACAAAACACTGAGATATTCTAATAAAAATGGCTCTTGAAAACAATAGTCCAGTCAACCTACGAGATTTTGTAGGTTCGGTTGGAACTAATTGCAATAGAATTTTTCTCAACGGCATATGAACCAGTTTAGTGAGCTAGTTAATAGAAAAAAAGTCCTCAAAAATCCCTTTAGCGGAACATGCCGAAAACGAGGAATTAAAATTCGACCGAAAACCACAGGGTACCCGCGTCAAAATAAATTCCATTATTTAAAAGAACGCTACAATTATTGGTATATTTTTGCATTTCAAGTACCGTAGTTATTTACAGGCAATTTTAACATATTCTCTATATGTTTTGACATTTAAAACGATTTGAAAAATCGATACTGTACTCCGGCCGTGTGCCGTGTGGGCCAGCAACCGAAACCCTCCCCCTTGCGGATTTTAAGAGACATATACCATTTTGAAGCTTAGATCGAGAACATTCCAAATGAGTTTGTTTACATAAAAACTGGCGGGTGTGACCGTGAGGCGGCATTGTTTATTTCATGTCAAAAACCACAGGGTACCCAATTAATGTTTTTCCAAAAGGCACGCGGAAATTGTGATGCGACACAACAAAAGTCAAATTGTCAAGTCTATCACTCGTATTAAGCAAATGAATATGATAAATAGTCTTCTTTTTCGCCTATTTTCAACTTTTTAGACATCGTGGCTTTCACTTTGAAAAGTGTAAGCCTCCAGATTAGACACTTCTATCCCTGTATTTTTCTTTATACCACAACGCGCACGTTTCGCGAATTCTGATTGGCTTTAAGCCATGGGTACATATAAGCAATAAAGAGCGGATTTCAGTAGTTTATGTGATAAACGCACGAGGGATGCTGCAAAAACAAGAGAAATGTTTGAAACTCACGAGCCGTAGGCGAGTGAATTTCAAACTTTTCAAGTGTTTTTGCAGCATCCCTCGTGCGTTTATTACATTATAAACCGCAGAAATCCGCTTTTTATTGCTTTTATAAAATAGCATTGCATCTGCTGTGCGTTGATAATGTGAGGATGGACAGTTCGCAACCAATCAGAGCGCGCGTACTATCTTAGCTATTTTATAAAAAAAAGTTTATAATATAACTACGATTAATGCGCGCTCTGATTGGTCCAAATCTATGCTCTCGTACACCGATAAAGCAATGGGTCTCCCCCACTATATCATAAAAGCATAGAGAGCACAGCTTTCTATGACTTTATCGGCAAATAGAGCACTTGTGATGTTGAGAGAGAAACTCGAAAAGTTTCTAAATCACGAGCCACCCTCTCGTGTCTCTTCCAACATCACGCGAAAGTTGTGCTCTAATGCTTAAAATGCCACGGAACGCGCCATAATCAGTGCGCGCGCTAAAAGAACCAATGAAAACACCTTTTGGCTGCTCGCGCGTGCTGTTTTTGTTTGTATTTTTTCGTTTTTGTTGTGGTAAGCCCGCTGCTCGTGACTTCCAGTCACCCTGCGGACTGCAAGTCGAGTATCCCCTACCCCTTAGCACTCCGTCTACTAAGAATCAGTTCCGAGAAGACGTGTCGAAGGTGATAAGGAGAGCTTATACCACCCACCTTACAGTGAGAGGCTACAAACAAGACAAACAAACAAGCGCTGCAATCCAGAGCAGACACTCTGATGACCCGCCAATGAGGAACGAAGAGCAACAGAGTAGTTGTAGTGCTTACATATCCCCCTCGGCTACAAAACGCACCCAAAATCCTTAAACAAGCGTTCCCCATCATTTGTGTCTCAGAACGATTGAAGAAAATAATATCAGAACCCCCTATGGTGGCTTTCAGACGCCAACCTAACCTGAGAGATATCTTAATGAGAGCCCGAGTTCTGCAAGTGGTGGGATAAACTTGAATATGACTTGTGGGAACCGCAGGTGTAAGTTCGTAGACGTAAACGACACTTTCGTCAGCTCTCGTACAACAGCACGCTGGACTGTAAGAGTAGCAATGTTATCTACCTTATATCGTGTACTAAGTGTCGCATGCAGTACGTAGGCCAAACCAGCTGTCCTCTACATGAACAATTTAGAACGCACAAGTGCACTATCAACCATTACAGAAGTTAGCCGAGACATCAGCAGTGGCGGCCCATTTCAATCCCACCAACGCAGGACATATCCTAGAAGATCTGGTGATAAAATGCACCAAGAAAGTTTCGAAGGCGGAAGATCTGTTGTCAGTTGAGGGTTACTTGATATAGAAGCTCAAGACAATGGCCCCTGATGGCCTCAACCTGCGAGAAGAACTTAATTATATTATAGTTACACGCGCGCGTTCATCTTCCATATCTTGCGCGCCTCATAGTTTATACGCGTGACATGTAACTTGTTTTTGTAACCGTCCTGATGAAGGACAGAATTAAATGTTGGCTTTAATCTGGCTTCTGCTTGGTGAAATACTTTGTCTAATTATCAGTTGTTTTCAATAAATCAAACGTTGCGGATTCGGATTGAGGCGAAACTTTGTGCAGATCCGTGCGATTCCGTGCTACGAAAATTATAAGCGTGCAGCCGGGAATTCTTCCCCTACTCCTGCAGCAGCGTCATACCACAGTTGACAACCCGGCACACGACTCTCCTTGCTTGAAATGGTAAGGTGTAAGTGCAAGAGTGACTGCAGTACCCATAGATGCACATGTGTAAAAAGAACGGACTGCTGTAACCCAGCCTGCACTGAGTGCAAAACAGGGATTCGCCCCCCTCCTGATCTAGACATTGAAATGCAAGATGATGATCTTTATCTGCAAATATAACTCTAGTTTCTGATAAACAAGGTTTTATCTGCTAGCTGTACCATTTTTTGTAGTTCACATTTCATACACTCACTCAATTCGATTGAAATCCTGCAAAACGCCAGACACATTGGCCAGAAGGGATTTTCGAGTACTTGCAGTATTTTATTAGCGTTCTTTATTTTCCTTCGTCATATACTACCACCAGCTAAAACTATTTGTTTGTTTGTTTCTTTTTTAGTTGTCGCATGAGCACAAACAAAATAGTTTATTTCTAGACTTCGGTCACCAGTAGTTTTCGGACTCAATCATTTTGGGTCTACATTGGCCCAATCGCGACTCTTCTGAAAATGAGTTCGGTCAAAGAAAAAACTTTTTTAATCATCAAAACAGATACAAGAATTATTAGACATTGCTTGCAAATAATTATGGATCTCAAAATACAAAAGATACCAAGAATTTGAGCGGTTATTTAAAAAATATAACTTTTTGTGACGCGGGTACCCTGTGGTTTTCGGCCGAATTTTAGTTCCTCGTTTTCGGCATGTTCCGCTAAAGGGATTTTTGAGGACTTTTTTTCTGTTAACTAGCTCACTAAACTGGTTCATATGCCGTTGAGAAAAATTCTATTGCAATTAGTTCCAACTGGAACTACAATATCACTGGACTACAAGTGGAAAAAATGTGGTTGCAAACCCTAAAAAAGTAAGAAAGAATAAAAACTTGAATGGTTAGCCCGCTGACCCAGATTTGGAGTAACGATGTTGAAATGTTTCATGGCGTAGAATTCAATACAACATGGCCGCCGGTCGCATGAGGTCATGCGCACTACGCTAATCTGGGTACTTGTATTAAATTACGCGTCGCCTCACAAATACAAAGAAAACAGTGAAAGTTCGGCTGTTCTACTCTTTAATTTCTTTTTGCTCTTGGCTAGCAACACTTTCCAAGTTCCCACAAATCTGAAAACAATTTTACATACCTGAATTTGCTCTTGATATGTTTTGTAATGAATTTGCAAACGTGCAAATGTGTTCCCGAAGCAAATGTATTTAGATAGAAAATTCGACCAAATCCGCCATACATCCCCTTATAAAACACTTCGACAGCCTACAAACAAATGTTCCAAACGTGGTCTACGGAGTTCGCATTAAGTTCCCACAAATGCAAATCCGAGTCGAAAGTACACATGTAGATCTTGGTTTAAGAAATGTTGACAAAAGCTGCCATTTGGATAGTTCCAAATCCCTTCGAAGATAGAGAATAAATCGCTTTTCGTGTATACCAAATTTAAAGGGACAGCTCCGACTCGCTGAGCCGCTACGCCTCGAGTTTGCTCCAAAATTGTTCCCTCTTCGCTCGAATCGCCATTACTACTCTCTCTGCTGTTCCTGATGGCTTGGGGACAATAGGGGCGCTGAAAGACATTTTACAGGGCCTTTCTGAGTCAAATATTAATAACACAGGCAGCCCAACGATGTAAATTGCCGTTATTGCGAAATCGCTGTATTTCTTGCTAAAATTGGCCAAGAAAGCATACTAAACCGACGATAAATACAACCTGCAGTATAAATTCTCAGGCTGGATAGATCTAAATGAATTTTGTGTCAAAGGAATAATATTTCGTGCTTTATGCTTAATATATGCGCCCGCGACTCGATTTCCGCTGGCCAAATCGGCTGTATGGGATTCTTCGCCATGACTTTTACCTGCTTTTAAATCGTATGTATAGTTTTGTATCGCGATTCTAATCGTAGCGATAAAGGCAAGAACAAATTGAAAAAAGCGATTTATAGAACGTAGCTTTATGCCGCTTCCGTGGGTTGTACCAAGAAAGATATTGAGAAACCGTTGATAACAAAAGTCCCAGACAACAAATGCAATATTTGTTGCATTGCGAGTTGAAACGCGTGAGTTACACGGTGCAATGTTTTCTGCAACTTGTCTCGCAACGCAATCCATTGCGACAGTGATGAAGGGGGGGTAGCGATCACGAATCACGGACCGATTTTTCGTTATTTCACGGATCACGGAGTTATGAAAACGCTTTTCACGAATCACGGAAGTAAAATTTTAAAAACGATTATGCAAGTTGTGTTTTAAGTAAATATAGTGATATAAGTACTGTGCTCGATCTTTTTCCTGATATTTCTTTTGATGGTGTGAGATTTCACTTAAATTATATCGCCATCAAAACGACAATTGATCACAATTCAATAAAGTACGATTTCAAGGTCTCCTGTTATTTTATCATTTCGCGAAATTGGTTTGCTCATAGCATCCAGATCAGAATTTTTGCTACTATGAAGATGGTTCAGATCAGTACCGAGCCTTGCTTGTATGTTTCTGGATGCGCGCGAAGCGCTGCGATTTTGAACATCAATCTACGCGGTTAATGAAATTTTTATTTCTGAGACATAAAAATCACGCTGAAGAAATGGAGTCACGGAAAAAACATAATAGAAATTTTCCAAAACTAAAAAAAGCACAGCACGATGTTTTAGTTTCTAAATGCTACACCAAAGTATCCTCTTTATGCGCGCGAAGCGCGCTGCAAATTTGGACATATAAGTTACAAGAATGGGGAAAGTCCAGGACTGTTTGCTGATAGTAAATTTACTTAATTTTAAAAAGACATTTTGATGTTGTAAATGGCGAGCGCGCAGCGCGAGCCGACAAAAAAACAATCTATTTTTAAGGACGTCATCGAGCGTTTTACTATTGTACAATTGTCACCACCCAAAGGAATCATCACATGATCTGAATTGGATGGCAACAAGATGTAAACACCGTTAGCCGATTTGGTCTATGCATTGCGAGACAAGTTGCACCGTGTACAGTGCTCGACCTTAACTTTTTGGCCACTAGCCCCAGGACAAGTAGCACACGGAAAGTTACTTGCCCTACAGCCATTTTCTAGTTGTCCAGTTGTGGATAAAAATTGTTGTAAAATATAGACCAAGCCTATGTACTAACCACATAAATGTAACTTGCTTACAAATATGCCCATTTCATTAGCTTTAACATTTTTCACAACAAAATTCGCTCAAAAAACAGTGTGAACACATTTCAATAAAGCCTGGTGCACACTTGCGACATAACGACATAAGAAACATGTCACGCGAACAAAATTTAGTGGTTTCAAGAAGTTGAAGTCGTCAAAAAATAACATAAGATTGGTTTTGTGAAGCAATCTAATGAAGATCCATGGAAAATATTGATTGTTTCAATGATTTTCCCGTACTTTTTTCGTTGCAACATAACGTCCTTTTGTCGTTATGTCGCTAGTGTGCACCAGGCTTAAGAAACCACCACACACCAGCAAAATGGTTTATGTTTATATTTTGCATAAAATTGTTGCTTGTCCTGTGACTAGTGCCCCTGAGTTTTCACTTGACAATGCAAGAGGACAACCGCTAAAGGGCGAACACTGGTGTAACGACGGCTGGCAAATCACACAGTGGGTTCAGAGTGACCCAACCAGCCCGCTTACTTTTAATAGCACTGCTATATAAGTTTACCGCGGGCACATTGCAAGTCGCAAAAAAACATCTCGAGCGTGTGCGAGAGATACGAGAAAAATCGTCTCGTGTAACATGGCCTTCTGAGTACCCCTAAAGCCAGGCTTCAATATAGTTCCAGCCGTCACGGCTTTCGTGAACAAAAAGTTGTTCTGCGACAGCTGTCATGAACGAAGCTGTTCTGCAACAGTTGCGACAACTGCTGCAGCTATATGGAAACCTTGGCGTTCGCGACTGCTGCAAAACTTCTGCGACTCTTGCGACTGCAGTGCTGCAACTCGTAATGCAAGAATCGCCCGTGTTCTATCGCGACCGCTACGACACGAAATGTTGGTGGAAACCTTGCCACCAATTTGGCTGCGACTGCTGCGATTTATATGGAAACCATGCCTTGCAACCAGTCTCGTGCCAAGACCCCCTTTCCGGGGTTTTTAGGGGGCGCGCAATATATTGTGGGATATATGTAGATGTTCAGGCAAGCCTGTGGCCGCGTAGCACTAAGTTCAACAGAGTGGAGATAAGGAATTAACCTTGTGTGAAAGCTAACGTGCTAATGAAATGGTCCCATGTGTGCTTCTGAGCGTTAGCCCTAGTAAGCGGAGAAAGAGAAAAAATCTCTGACCCCGAGAGGGATAGTTTTAACAGGGGGCGCAGAGAGTTATGGTATTTTTAGCGCATGTCCCACAATTCATTGCGCGCCGTGTCTTACTCATTCCCAGTCCTTACGGCTCTAGAACAATTTTCATGGAGAAATTACCACAAGAGACGCAAAAAATAACGTCGAAGTTTGTTCACGACAGCTGCAAATATATGGAGACCGGATTTTTACATGCTGATTCTCTATCGCTATTAGTTAAAACGTGTTCATTTACCATCGAAATAGAACTGCTTTCGCTACCAAGGAAATATTTCACCTTCAAAATGGTAAAAGTTTCCTGCCTTACTCTCATCCATCTCGGCAATCCTTTCAATCATGCACTTAACGCTATATTCTGTGGCTGTAACAGCTTTTGGTCCACCCATATCGGTCCGTACCCACCCCGGATTTAGCACTACTGTCGTTATGCCATAATCTTTCAGATCAACCGACAAGCACTTGTTGATCATATTCAATGCTGCTTTACTTGCACGGTACGGATACATGCCTCCACTGTCAGTTTTACCGATACTGCCCACTCTTGAGGAGATATTCACAACCAAGGCTCTTGGAAACTTCGTTTTATCCTCGTGTTTTCCGGCAACAGCTTTCTGTAGCAACGACCGAAAGGCTTTGACAATCATCAAAGGGGCTATAGTATTTGTCTCGTAATGTTCTTTCATGCTTTCTCGTGTTACATCATTCAAGCTTGTCCTCTTGGCAAATCCAGCATTGTTTATCAGGATATGCAAAGCTTTACTTCCAATAATCTCGTTAACTTCTTTAGCACAGCGTTCAATGGCTTTGTCGTCAGTCACTTCGAGTTCAAGTATCTTCAGGTTAGGGTTCTTTGAAGCGAGACCTTTCAACTCTAAAGCACTCTCTGCAGCCAGAGATCTACATGTGGCGAAAAGATGGTCTGGTGGGTTCTGTAAGCGTAAAAATTGCTTGACAAATTCAAGGCCGAGTCCTCTGTTACAGCCTGTGATGAAGACATTGCGATTTGGTGGAATCGCCATCTTTCTGTGCAAATCTTATGTCATAACCGTATGTTATTATCAGCTCTCTAGATTTAAATATTCGGAATGAACTAACGTATGCAATAGCTACGATATAACGCGAGCTCTGATTGGTCCAATCTATGCTCTATTTCACCGATTAGGTAATGGTCCTTCCCCGCTATATCATGAAAGCGAGCCTGCGGCTGGCGATTTTACAATGTTCTCGTGTCTCTCCCAACATCACGCGTGCTCTATTGCGCCGATAAAATCATAGAAAGTTGTGCTATAATGCTTAAAGGGGCACTCGCATGCTAAATTTTTGAACCACCTGCCAAAAAATAGGTCAAATTCTAATCACCAAAAATACATTTAAGTTTACCGTGAATAACCAAAATAACAGTCCAGGTTTGTTAAATGACCTTTTATCTGTTAAATCAATACAAATCTATACTGTTTTTATCTATTATGAAGAGGATGGAATTGGATTGCGATTTGAATGATTTGCTGCTCAGGCAAGCGTGCGAGTGCCCCTTTAAGTAGTAAAAAAAAACTTGTTGAGCGTGGCGCATGCATCTCATGCAAATCTTGTCACGCAACAAGAAATTGACCATAAATCTTCGCGGCGTACTGTGCACCCGGGGGAGGGGGGACTCCCATATTTTTTGGTCGGGGATGATCGTCGTATCTTTTAGGGGTTAAAATCACGGGCATTGGTCTCTTTTATGGAGATTGGTATCTTTTAGGGCCGAAATATGTGTCCAAATTGTGTTGTCTCATGATTTTAAAGCCGTGTAAAAAAGAGAGATTACTGGATGAGAATAGACGATAAAATAGACAACATTAAAGTCGCGTGGTTATAGAACCAGTTAAAAAGAGCTTTAAAAAATAGATAACTGAAATATTTCATTCAGTTTGAGCAGGCTTTGTTTTTGCAAAAACAGCGCGTAGCCTCACCCGCATGCAGGCTTTGTAGCTCGAGCGCGCACGTTTGTATGGGATTCCTGCACACTCTCGTTCTGTTGGGGTTCCTGTGGACTCACGAAAGCTCACAAAAAGCTTCTACCAAAAAACAAGCCTGAAAACAACGTGCGCGAGCTTTGCCACATCAAGCCTGACGCGTGTGTTGAGGGCGCTCGAGACTTTCTCAAAGTCTGCTGTTCCGCTTTTTTTAAATTGGCTTATTTTGTACAACGGACTTTTCTCGCTCGCTTCCCGCCAGTTTTACCGACCTAAATTTAGGTCGGGGGTGTGTTAGAGGTGTGTCTGATCAACATCCAATCCGAGTGAGAGAAAGTTTGACGTCACATTTTACGCCATCGTCGTTCATTCGCGCGATTTGAAACGGAAAATATTTTCACACAAACATCCTCTGTTGGGCGAAAACATCTTTTAGGTATCAAACGCTGCGCTTGACAGTCTTTCCACTTAACATAAATTTTCCAAAACTAGCATTATAACACGACGATATCATGCATCAAAAGTCTTGATTCTTAGGCAAATGTTCAGTTGTTGACAAGAGACCAAATTCACGGCGCGCACTGCTGTCGAAGATCACGCCACTTTGAGCGCGCGCTGTTTTGCATTCTTTTTTTCGCGGCAAAAATATGCAAATTAAAATCGAAAGCGTGCGAGCGAAACAAGTCGTACTCTCCCGCTCTCCACGGTGTGGTTTTTGTTCACTTTGTTCTAAGGAAAAACATAGAGTACGAACTTGGGGCAAGTCTAAGGGCGCTCGTCCGCCGCGCGCCTAAAAAGAAAGCATTTTAGAAAACGAAAACTTCACCAGAAACAAAGAGCTTGCGGGCAGGCTGAACAGTGCGCCCTCTGCTTGATAGGGAGATTTAAATCCCCGTTCACACTAGACCGGTACAAAACCGGACCGGTACAATTCTGGTATGGTACCGTCGCGGGTTCACACGGGACCTGCGGTACCGGACCGATTTTGGCACGGCTAGGTCTCGTGTGAACGGGGTCTTAGAAACAGGACGTCGTCTCGAGGACGTGGGCGCGTGCGCTCACGAATAGCCGCGTGCGGAAGCTACGGGCCAATAAGATTCAAGATTCGTCAACGCGCGCGCAACCTCACGACCCCGTCCTAGTGGCGTGATCTTCGACAGCAGCGCGCGCTTGGCAAATTTTGTCAACTACTACAGTCAAAAGACATGAAGCGTGCCCCCCTAGAATCGAATATTCAATTCATTATTCCATTATTGGTTTCGTTATTCAATCCAAAAATGCATTTTTCAATTCAATATTAAAAATGCTAAATGCTCAAATTTTGACTTCTGAATAAGCAATTGTTCACCCAGACTAATAATTTAGATAAAAAAACTTTCAATATTGAATTGAAAATTGCATTTTTGGATTGAATAATGAAATCAATAATGGAATAATGAATTGAATATTCAACTCTAGGGGGGCACGCGTCATGTCTTTTGACTGTAAATATTTGCCTCAGAATCAAGACTTTTGTTGTATGATTTTGTCGTGTTATAACGCTAGTCGTAGAAAATTTATCTTACGAAAGTGCTCACGAAAATTCATAAGATTCTTATGAATTTTCGTAAGCACGTCGTAAGATAAATTTAATAGATCTATACAAGATGAAAGACTTTGAAGCTCAGCGTTTGACACCTGAAACATGTTTTCGCCCAACAGGTGATGTTTGTGTGAAAAATATTTTCCGTTAGATTTCCTCCGAATTCAAAACACGAGCTAATGAAAATGGTTGCACCATTTGATTATTCCAGAGCTCCATATCTTGGCGCTGACCTAAAGATACGCGGGCTCTGGGAACGAGATAAATAACACCAAAAAAAATAACACCACCTGCACGCGCGCGCTTAATTTCGCTAGCGTGCGCGCGCACGATTAAAACTATTTCGAGCCTCTTAAAGCCCTGGCTAAACGAAACGCAAGTCGACGCAAGTTGTGACTTGCACCGTCTTGCGTTGAGGTGACCAAACGAGATGCAAGTTTTGATGAAAGTTGAGTGTTTTGGTGCTTTTGCGTCCGCCGCTAATGACGACATGATCACGTAACTTTCTAGCCTGCTAGCAGGCGTTTTTATCGGCGAAAACCCGGAGTTCGTAGTCGCGAGCGCCATCTTGGATTTTTTTGGCCGAGTGACAATGTCACTCGCCCCATTGTTACTCGGCCAAAAAAATCCAAGATGGCGCTCGCGACTACGAACTCCGGGGTTTCGCCGATAAAAACAGCCTCCAACGCTGCTAGCAGGCTAGTAACTTTCGAACACAGAGCGCGCGCTCAAGCTGGTTTTTTTCTTATTAAAAAGACTTGTGAATAACAGCTAGAAATATAAGTGCAACATTTTCATGACTTGTTTTTGTCATAATATTTTGGAAAACGAAGAAAATTGGAAACTTGCATCAACTTGCGTACATTTGCGACGTGGTGGCTAAACGAGACGCAAGTTGTACAAAAATTTGAACATGTTCAAAGTGAACACAAGTCATCGCAAGTTGGTGGGTAAACGAGCGCAAGTCGACGCAAGTAGCAAAACTTGCGTCGGCTTTCGTGAACTTGCGTTTCGTTTGGCCAGGGCTAAATTTGAAGTTTTTATAAGTTAGGTTTTATTAGGTTTTTATTAGGTTTTATCAGTGGAGTTGCTGTAAATGTGACTGCTGAATTAATATCATCTGATAACATTAACTTGACATAACATTTTGTCTTTCTTTTATAAAAGAGAAACGGAATTTGGAAAGTCCATACAATTCGCTTTTACTTTTGATAAACAACCGTATCACTATCTCACCTCTCTAGAGTAAAAAAAATGTTCAGAATGATCTAATATATGCAATATAAAAAAATATTTATACGATGTCAAACAAAAACTGACTACAAGAAACAAGAAACTGACTACAAATCACTTCCGAATCTTCGCGGCGTAGTGTGCCGCAGATCCGCTTTTTGCATAATTTAGTCTGAAGAAAATTAAGTAATGTACAGTTTCTACGGTGCTTTCTGGCTCCTGGAAGTTCCACTTTCAACAACAGAAAGAATTTTTAACCCCTAACTTTTCTAATGTTGTAAGGTATGCCTTCGATAGAGCTTAATTTTCTTACCAAAAAACAAAATCAACATTTCAGAAACCTTCAGAAGAAAGAATATATATAATACATGTTCATTGTTTTCGATGCGAAAACTGCGCTGCTTGCCGTCGTAAGCATTCCTCCGTAATAATCTATAAATCCTTGCTCAACGTTCTGATCCCTCGCTTTTTTAAGTCAATTCTCATTACTATTAGATTATCTTTATTATGAGGTCTTTCTGTCCATAAACCGGACGCGGACTGGCCTGTCCGGTATTGTCACGCCTCGATTAAAAGGCTCCACAGGCTCGTCGTGTGGGTAGGTGATGACGTGACGATGTAATGTTTTGATGGTGAGAAGATACAGCTCCAACTCAGCAATACGTCGGCCGATGCACATACGCGTCCCAAACCCGAACGGCAAAGAACCAAAGGCGTGGATAGCATCTGGCAGATGATCCTCTTCGTCGCGCAGCCATCGTTCTGGCTTGAACTGGTCTGCATCTTCAAATACACTGTTATCCCTTCCCATTTGATAGGCAAGGATGGAGATGTTCGTCCCAGCTGGGATGTTGTATCCTAGCAATTCTAGATCATACGGCAAGCAGCGCGGAAGCGCAGAGAGGACGGGGTACAGGCGGAGAGTTTCTTTCATCCACGCCCTTAGATAGGGTAACTCTGCAATGGTCTGGCTTGTCGGGGATTCTCCAGGTTTAATCACGGAGGTAATCTCTTGGTAAAGCTTCTCTTGTTTCTCAGGATGCATTCCAAGGCGATATAGAACCCATTGCATTGTATTTGAAGTGGTATCTACGCCTGCAAAAAACACATCAACCACACTTGCCAACAGGTCTTCCTCGGTTAGCTTCCCACTTGCCAACAAAAAGCGCAAGAAACCCAATTTTTCTCCATCCTCGGGCTCAACATAGAGCTTCCCTTCGCTTTTTAGCTCCTCAATTCTTCTACCGATAAACAGTTCAGCATAATAATACACCTTATCAAAATTATTTACGAAGGCTTTGTAGGGTTTTGTCTCGTAAAGCTTGTAGAACCAGACGGGTAGGAGCCCGACGAGTAAAAATGAATCCAGCAATTTACCCACTGAGGTGATGAACTCTTGAGCTTCTGAATTTACTTGCTTCTCGAGAGTTCCGAATCGCTTATCAAACAACATGTATGCCACGGCTTCGAATGCCCATTTAAATAGCTCTTGATCAAGTGCCAACACTTCGTTCTCGTGGTCGGATCCGACGCTTCCCCGAATGTCGCGTACTCGGTCGAGGAAATTCGTACTAATTTCGTTAAATGGCTCGGCATACTCGGCAACCTCTCGAGGTCGGAGAATCTTTTTGCTGATAACGCTGCGATATTTGTACCAATCTGGCCCATCCGCAAAAAATACCCCCGGAAGTTTATTCTTTGTCTCTCTGTAGTAGTCCAACAGCGGATTTTCGAACCGCTTAGGGTATTTTGGCTCGTTACGAAAAAGTTTGCTTGCTGCATCCGCATTGGCGACGCAAACGACTGGACCATAAGCAGGTACTACAAGTCTGAATATCTTCCCGTATTTCTTAACATCGTCAAATTGTCTGTCGAGAACGTATTTCCCAAACGGGACATCTCTAGGTTTCCCGTAAATCATGTCTAACGTGGAACCAAACACTGGAATATTACGAGGTCCGGGTATTTCATGGTGGGTCTTGCTTCGTCCTTGAATAGACTCTCTTTCGATTCCTGCCTGACTTGTGAATCGAAAGAGCACCCTTGGAAGCCTTTGATACACATTTGGTCGAGTAGAATTTCTAGTTAAAGAGCAGGCCAACATTTTTGATCACTAGTTGAAATTGTATCCCGGACTACCCGTCACTGACCTTAGACCTCCTCGGCTTGGGCGTAATGTTGTCCCATTTCAGATCACGTGGCATTCATTTGAATAATTTTTCTTTGTTTGGGTTGCTTCCCTTTTCATATATCCTACGATGCGTAGCAGAAAAACAAAGAAAGAATACTCATGGGAATGCCACGTGATCTGAAATGGGCAAAACAAACGGGCAAGCCGAGGAGGTCTATTCAAGGTCACCAAGCTATCACATGATGTGCACCGGCTTGCAATGTTTATACAGTCGAATATAAACACCAGATTGATCACACATGGAGTTGGCCGATGAGTGGGAAACTGGACTTCGAGTTCCAGTTGGGGGTCTTTCATGGTGTTGCAAGATGTATTGTATTTTGCTCTATTGTATTCAATATTATTGTTTCGTTCTACGGTTTTTGTCTTCTATTGTCTTTATGCCTCTGGTGCCTTGCAACACCAAGAAAGAGCCGAGTTGGACTTCGAGTTCGGATTTCTGTTTACATTTTTTGCCTAATTAGCATTACGATTAAGGGAATGCGATGTTCTGTACAATCATCATATGTCCTGAATATTGACCAAGCACGTGGAAAGTGGGAAAGTAAAACCTGTCGAGAAAATCTGAGCTCTATTCTATTGCCCATCTTGTGAGATTTACGGCTAACCCGACTTTAAAAATATGCATAATTTGCTGTGATGTAAAAGGCTAATACATTTCTCCTTCTCGATTCTCCTGTAAATTTTTGAGATTAAACAATCACATTGCACCAAGAGCATCAGTTAAGATAGGCATATAACTGTGCAGACCATCATTTTATCGTTACGCAACACATACGTGATCCTAAAACCTAGTTTTTAAATTGAGGTTTTAGTTGTTATCAATCAAAATACATGACACCCTTTTGTGTTAAATTTCAAGTGCTTAGGCCGTGCTTATCACGCAAAATTGATTAATAATATTTAATAGTTATCAGAAAATGAAAACCAGGTTTCAATTCTCCACATCCGTATTAGTAAAATTGGGAAGTTTGGTGAAGATTGCTTGAATACTGACTGAGATATGAACTTTTAAATCTTCGTATTCTGGCTTATTTTTATGCTAGAAATGTATGGGAATACATCGAAACGAGACTGGACGGGCATGGATGCCCGTCCAGCCTCGACTTGACGTATTTGCCCATACATTTCTTTGTAAAAAGTAAGCCAGAATACGAAGTTTTGAATAATTCATATCTCAGCCAGTTTTCAAGTAATTCTTTTGAAACTTTGCAATTTTACTCATTCGAATGAAACCCCGGGATTTGGTCATTTCTAAAAATAAGAATGAGAATTCCACGCCCCGGGGCTAGCAAAGATGCAAAATACCCCACGGCATGGCGGGCAAGACAAAAATGGAGAAAATACCCCTCCCGGGGACCAGAAAAAGACAAAGATCACTGCGTTACAAAGCTTCACAACATGGTCACTCCTGGAATAGTCCAGTCTCGAATTCTCTAATCTACCGCTGAATCAAAGGCGCATAAATACAGTGTGGGAGCCTCGATTTGAACCCGAAAGTTGTGAATAAAACCAAAGAGTCCAAAAAGTTGTGTCTATTGTCTCCATTCAAGCTTCATAAGTTTCTCGTCATTATTCTCAACTTTTTCTACTTCAAACTGAGGCTCCCACTATACTTATGCGCCGTCGATGCCTATAGCGGTAGAGTAGTCTAATTTTGTGTAGAAGAGTTGTCTTGAGTTTGTACTTGTAAATAGGCTTGAATATCAATCAAAGTGGTTCTCAGAGTGTAACTTTCCATACTTTGGACCTGTGCGCGTACGCACTACTTGCGAAGTTAATTTGGACTTCGCACTGCTATCGAAAACTACCAAGACTGCAATCAAGATGAAATTCGTTGACAGGTGGTATTACGGGAATAATACTATTCTTGGTTTTCACATATGAAACAATCTCCAACCAAAAATTGTCGTTTTCAGGAACTCGTTTTTCAACACCTCACTGCCAAAACCATATTTGAAATCATTTACCTTATAAGGAAGTGACATGAGGTCCTCTTTTCATAAGAATTTTGGCAAATGTAGCAAGAAAACTAAAATTTTGAATGAAAACTTGCAGGAATCACAGAGATGGTGCACCATTGATTTTGGCTTGGTAACCACGCTAAAATACCCACACTAGCCCGCGCGCGACTCGACCCAGTCCTCCCAAGTGCATTCAGCAATAACGACAATGATTCAATGATATGCGTGACGTCACCAAAATATTAACTTCCCTTGAATTAATTTTATCAGGTTTCAGCTATGATACTGTTACCTCCCTCTTTGTAGCATTTATTCCAAATATCATATCGTTTCATTACTTTTAACCACAGAAATAGCGCCGAAGGTAATTCATGTCACGCAACACCCGATCACGAATTTCGAAGAGTCGATTGGGAACTTTTAACAGGAGGTTATGGTCTTATTTGAAAACTAGTAGAAAATATATGATTATAGAATAACTACACATGTCATTCGATGTTGTTCCTATGTATTATTGTGTGCTTTTGAGAGACTTCGTGATTTGGCCGCAATCTTTGTGCCGTCTTATGTATCAGTCAATTCCAGCGCTGACCATGCCCCCCCCCCGGGCAACCCCGGGATTTTGGTCATTTCTAAAAATAATATATAGATTTAGCCACTGGCTAAAAGCGGAGCTCCTGGTTATAAAATTTTCTGTGAATGAAAGGGATTCCCATGTGTACATGGTTTACATGGTTGCTTTAGAGTCTTCCCTTCACGAGATATTAATTTTTCAAGCATAGATGACGTCATCGATGACGTCATATCACGTGACCACTTCATTTCGCTCATCTAGTTACCTAGACTACACTACCAAAGTTTGGTTGTTTTAGAGTCTTCCCTTCACGAGATATTAATTTTTCAAGCATAGATGACGTCATCGATGACGTCATATCACGTGACCACTTCATTTCGCTCATCTAGTTACCTAGACTACACTACCCAAGTTTGGTTGTTTTAGAGTCTTCCCTTCACGAGATATTGATTTTTCAAGCATAGATGACGTCATCGATGACGTCACATCACGTGTCCATGTTACAGCACCCCCCTTGTGGCATAGACAAAATATCCTCAGTATGGTTGTCTTAGCATGTTTCCTTGAGGAGATATAATTTTTTCTTTGCATACCACAGGGTTCCCATGTGTACACGGACGGACGGACGGACGGACGGCGTACGCTATAGGTTTAATACCAGAACAATAAAGAAAAAATCATATCTCCCGAAGATAAGCTTCTATAGAAGCCAAACTTGGACAAAGTTTCAAAGACCATAAGAGGAGCCCTACACCAAAGTCACGTGCCCTTACGTCATCAATGACGTCATCAAAATGATCCTAAATGCCCGTGACGTTCAAAAATCAACTCGATAGTATCAGAAACATATAACTTAGTTGAAACGTGTAACAGACGAATGAATCTGATGTGACAACCAGCGAACAACTCGCGATCACTAAACACCATATTTGGAAAACAATGCCCTTGCGTGCAGCCAATCAAAATTCACTTTTCCGTTTGGATTGCACGCGCATTCGAACTGTTTTCCGTTGGTTTAGAAGCGCGCGCGCGTGTTGATGCAAACCGCGTTGTCTGCACTCTTATTTACCATGGCAAATTAGCCAATCATAAAAACGAGACAGCAAAAGTTATGAAAAAAATCTTTTTGGTGGGTTTTGAGCATGGTAAAACAGTGAACTACATAAACTCATGTTGTGCTTCTGTTCTGTTGTGAGGAGTTCGCGCGCGTTATTTTTAGAAAATATGACGAATCAAATCACCCATTGCTGATTGGATAAACGAAGAACCTGAAGCTTTCCAAATATGGTGTTTATTGATCGCGAGTTGTTCGCAGGTTGTCGCGCTGTTACACGTTTCAACTCACTTATATGTTTCTGATAGTATACTATACGTTTTTCCCTTAGGTATGGTGCTCCGCTTGCTCGGGCCTTCGGCCTGCGCAGGAGCTCCGCTAAAACTGAAAATTCCCCGCCCCCGGGCTAGCAAAAATGCAAAATACCCCACGGCGGGGAACACAAAAAGAGGAAAAATGCCCCACCCCCGGGACGAGAAAAAGACGGTAAGATTCCATCGACTCTGCGTGACAAAGCTTCACAACAAAAACTTCAACTCCATTTATACTGTCCGAGCATGTATAATTCGTTCCAGTAAATGTACTTTAGTTTTCTCGTCTTTGAACGAGTTCTCATTTCACTGAAAGTGAGACAAAATATAAATAAAGAAGCTGTGAAACTAAGGTATTAGTACAATATCGGTAGACATTCCTAGGCCATTCGCCGTTGTAGACATTTCTGCAAATTGTCTCCGGAATCTCTCAATGCGAAATTTACCTATATTCTATTTGCAGAGCAACTATTTCACAGTTATGTTACTTGACTTTTTGCGAAATTGGAACTCTTTTATAGTGTCAATTCATTTTTATGTTTTTCCACTGAGACGAAATTGCGAAATCTGTTTCTTCTCTATAGAAGACGTTACTGCGGTTTTCGTAATTCTGCGAACTCTCGCTATTGATTTCCAACCGTAAAACCGCCTTCTGGCTTCCGTCAATCAAACTCCCGAGTCTTTTCGTTGTTACTCTTTGTGGTTTTTGATTGGCCAGCGCGTAAGCAGTGCTAAAATGGCTTCCTGTCGCGACAGCAACGTTACGTGCTGGCCAATCAAGAGACACAAAGAGAAACGACGAAAAGACTCGGGATTGACGGAAGCCAGAAGGCGGTTTGACGGTTGGAAATCGTTAGCGAGAGTTCGCAGAATTATGAAAACCGCTAACTGCGAAATGTGCAAATGTGTCTTCCCCAAACGTGGTGTATACGGGCCATGCTCTGCATTATATTTTATGTGGCGTTATTTTCTGTAACTGGGACTTTGTAACTGCCAAACGATAGTTATTGTAACTGGTACTTGTAGTTCGCAAAACCCGACGCGCTTGAGATGAGAAAACCAAAATTCCCCACCCCCCTCCCCCGGGGAAAAACAATTCCCGACCCTGGGGCCAGCAAAATTTTCAAAATTCCCCACCCCAGGGAAGGCAGTGGTGCGCAAATGCCCCACGGTGTCCCGGGGGGGGGGGGGGGATGGTCATCGCTGGAATTGACTGATACATTATCCCTATGAATTTCGCGAGATTATTGATTTTCCGAACGACCATTTGCCACCCCTCACAGATCTACGCTTGACTTATAGGGAGGTTATATCATATGAACTAAACCGTGTGAAAATAAATAACGTTGCTTACATTTTACAATTCCCTGGTGTCCTACATGAGCTACAGTGTTAACTCTGTTTTGCAGGCTGGGCGGTATGAAAAAACCCTGGTAGCCCTGGTATGAAAATCCGCTCCCTGTTAAGACTTCTCTATCACACTCGCTCACTTAGCTCACCTCTTATACCTTCATGCTAGTTGAACACTTACCCCGCTTTCCTGTTCTTAGAGCTTATATCACTCTCTGAACAAGTGGTACAGAATGTGCTGGTACATGTACAGCCTACATAATGTACTACTGACATTAATAGAAGATAGACCAAACTGGCATTTGTCCGGATTAGGAGTAAGACCGCTCTCAGATAACCACTGCACAGGCGGCCGACCCAGGGAGGCAGGCGGTGCTCGAGCACCTCCACTTTTTGAACTGGGGGGCTGAGCACCCCCACTTTTTAAAGCTAGATATATATTTTTTGTATTTACACGTAAAGAAGAAAAGGAAGAGAAGAACAAAAGCGTGTTTGTTTCTGTTATTTGAAAGAGAACTAGCTCGTTCAAACCTAACTACGGGAGCTTTTTCACATTGTTCTCAAAGTGTTTTCGCCGCCCCCCCTGTACTGCATAACTCCTAGCAACCTACTCCTTGCTCAACATTATCAATCAGCGCTGATTGGTCAAGACGTTCGTCATTTTGCTTTATTCGCCTATAGGTGAAGATGACATTGAACGCATTGGGAAGCGCGCGGGTACTTTATTACGAGAAACTAAAAAATACCCCTAAAAGCGATTTTTTTGCCAAAAATCTTAAAAGTCACTTGAGAAATTATACTAAAACTTTCGACTTTAGTCTCGGTGACTATAATCGCCGACGCGACTAATTTTTATATATAATCTGCCAAATTCAACACAATACAACAACAACAACAAATGTCTTTATTTACATATCAACACTGACCATTATATACTAAAAACATGCGTTGGATATGATGCTGCCTAGAAAATAACTCACAAGCTAAAGCACAATCTGGCAGTGCTTTCCTTTGTTGTTGTGAGACGGAGACTTGCTCTCTGCCGGCTACGATCCTTGTAGTCCTTGTATGCTCCGCCTCCAGCTTTCTTCTTTTAAAAAGAACTTTGTTCCGTTAAAATGGTCAACTGGTCACAATCTCGGCGCTTCTTGTTAGTAGCTTTACTCCTTCTCCTTATCGGTTTGATCGTCCACATCGGCCACACCCCTCCAATCAGGTACCGTTCCTTCAGTAGCATTCAATATCGGTAGCATTCATATTTTTGGTCGGGGATGATCGTCGTAAATTTTCAGTGTCACCCCTAAAAGATACCAAACATGGCGGGCCATGGCGTGGCTCAAATAATTTCTTACCCTAAAAGATGAGGCGTTATGTGCAAAGTAGGCGCGAAGGAGACAGGTAAAAGATACCCATCAAGAAATTTCCATGTTTGTTTCTAATTTACTGTCTTCTCATCGAGTAATATAATCTCTCTTTCTTGCACGGTTTTTAGAAGCACCATCATGAGAAAAAAACAATTTGGACACAGTTTCGCCCCCCCCCCCCTCGGAGCCATAGGCCTCACAGGCTAGTGGAAAAAAGTTTGAAACTAGCCGAACCCTTCGTAAAATGTCTCAAATGTTTATAGAAACAATCAAAGAATACTTACGTTATGATCTGGTGCGTTTTTGTGACTACATTAATCTCGGGTTTTTGGGGTCTGAATATCAAGCCCTGGTCGCTCCTATCTCGGCCAGTTTAGATCGGGACTGGAACATGTTGCGTCGGCCATCGTCGCTAATTTAGAACGGTAAAAACCTGCATATAAGAACCTACTTTTTTCTGGGTTAGCCTTGATCATTTCAGCTAATTTCTTGCTTGTTTACTGTAAGGTTCTTATGAAATAGGTGTCTAAAATGGGAAAATTTAGCCTAGCAGGTTTTTAGTTTTCAGGTTCTTATATGCGGGTTTTTACTGTACTATAAACGTTGGTCTTGTACTTGATTGCCCCAAAGATTATAACATGTCCACTCAAGGACTCAACCAGACTACCCCTCAGCAAGTTCAATAAGAAACAAGGGAAAAGGGAAGTGAGAACTCGCGGAGGCCAGTTCGCACTAAATGTTACTAAACCACGAGTAAACTGGCCTCATCTTGTATGATCTTGCTCACTGTCACTTAGCTTTTGTTGATTTTGCTTTGCCAGGATTCCAGTGGCATGCCATACTGATTGCTGTCAAGCGAGTTGATCTGGGGTGTGATTCTTGTCTATTCACATGCACATTGCGCTTGAAGCCCATAAGGTGAGACCTGTTGCTATTATGAGAGGTTGAAGGGGGTAGGGCTTTCAGGCTGGGTATAAGAAAGGGGTAGGGTTTTCAGGCTGGACTGGGTATAAAGAAGGGGAAAATTGCAATTTTGTTATAAAAAGGGTCTGTATTTCACTGTTTTTTAACGGCGCAACGCAGGAGCAAAACCGTTTCCTTTTTAACAGAGCACAAAGCCACTTGGGTATAAGAAGGGGGTACCTTTTTCAGACTTGGTATAAGAAAGGGGTACCTTTTTCGGCTTTGGTATTGGTATAAAGAAGGGTAAGGGGTCCAGAAATTATACTAAAACTTTCGACTTTAGTCTCGGTGACTATAATCGCCGACGCGACTAATTTTTAGATATAATCTGCCAAATTCAACACAATACAACAACAACAACAAATGTCTTTATTACTAGACTGATGTAGAGACGTTTAATCTTGAATCTCAAACCAGGGCGATTGGTTTATATCATTTACGCTCTTACAGTAACTTGAACCCACAAATTTCAACAGAATAATAGAAATAGAACATTTCAAAGCTGTAAATGATGGAAATTCATTTTATTTCATAAACATTACTCGAGGATACCAAAACACACTGATCATTACAGCTACTACCGAATTGCGCAATTTCAAGGTCACGTGACCTCCTTAAGTCACCGCTACAGCATTGCAATCATGTATTTTAGGAATCTACTCATGATAAGCTTTAATTTGATATATGATAGCCTTTGTTACCTCGGGGGATACTGAAATCTCAATATTACAGCTCAGGAGCGAATTGTGCAATTTAAAGGTCACGTGACCTCCTTAATTTACCTTAGCATTGCTAACATATATATTTTGAATCTACTCATGATAAGCTTTAATTTGATATATGATAGCCTTTGCTAGCTCGAAGGATACCCAAATCTCAATTTTACAGCTCATGACCGAATTGCGCAACTTCAAGGTCACGTGACCACCTTAAGCTACCACTACAGCATTGCTATCATATATTTTCGGAATCTCCTCATCATAAGCTTTAATTTGATATATGATAACAATTGCCACCTCGAGTGATACCAATCCGCCATTTTTAGCCACTTCGCCCATGGATAGCCTGAGGAGCCTATATTGTTCTGCTTCTCCTACAGGAACATGCCTCATAGATCGCCTCATAGATCCCAACACATGGTCGTCTGCAGTACTATCTAGTCGGCCGGTCGCCTCCCAGACACAACATGATTTTTGCATCTTTGCTTTGCAGCGCTGGATGGGCGGCCTTTTAAGTTTTTGGTGACGATTTTAGAAGGACGAACATCGGCTTTGCGTTTCCTCATGACGCCGGTGGCTGTTTTAAAGCAGTGTATACGAAGACCGGCGATGTTTTACTTTGAATTAATTATTCTTACTTAATTTGCATAATAAAACACGCAGCGTAAGAAACAAACGACACCTTGCATTCCTGTCAGTACTTTATCCATAACACATTGGAAAATAGATGGGGCTACTGAAACTCCAAAAGCTAGCACCTGATACTCATACAATCCCTTGTGGGTGTTGACTGTCAATAACTTTTTACTGGTCTCTGATAACTCTAACTGCAAATACGCACTAGACAAATCAATTTTGCTGAACAACTTACCTCCAGCTAGTGTCGCAAACAGATCTTCAGTCGTTGGCAAAGGGTAGGTATCTGATTCGACAATAACCTTTTGACTGTTACGCGATAATTTCCACATACTAGGCGCACCCGAGAATCAGGCTTGGGTACAATAACAAGGGGTGAAGCCCATTCACTCTTAGTGACGTGCTTAATATAACAACTTGCTTCTAAGCGATTCAATTCCCTTTCAACTGCTTCTAATTGGGTCTTGCCTTGAAAAACTTAATAGGTTCCCTTCCAGGTTCAATGCTTACGTTAGCCTGATGACCCTTGATTTTATCGCCTGGTCCTACTGCTGTGAAAACATTCTTATGCTTATCCAAAATTTCCTGAACTCTGGTGTTAACAGCCGAAACTCTAAAAATTCCTTCCCAATTAAGCTTGATGTCTTTCGGCCAATTCGTGCTACATTATTGCCCCCAACTACCACTAGGGATAAATTATACGTTTTTCCTTCATAGATTACATTTACCTCTGCACCCCCAATAACATCAATGGGATCATTTGAATAGCTCTTAAGTTTTGCGTTGGTCTTTTTTAAATCAACATGTGGCTGCAAAGTTTTCTTAAATTCGGATTCCGAAATCACTGTGGCAGAAGCAGCAGTGTCTACGACAAAATCGATATGTTTGCCCTCTACAACTAAATTTACTTTATATTCAGGGACTTCATGCACATATTTACATCTTCAGCTTGTTCTTCCTCTGTGCCGAACAAGGTACACTGTACACTCGTACTATTTCCTGAATGTCCAGCATGTGAGTTCCTCCAGCTTTGTTGTTGTTGCTCCCACGACCCCCACTGCGACCCTGTGAATTCCTTTGCGATGAATTTCCACTTTGTTGACTTCTTGTTCCTGCAAGCTAGTTTTAAATGTCAAACTTTTGATTTCCAAGTCAGTTCGTTTCCTTTTAACAAAAGCTTAGCTTGAAGCCTGTCACTCTCCAAACTGCCAACGAAAGTGTCGCGAAGGTTCACTTCGAGTTCAGCTCCATAGACGCATTGTTTGGACAATTTCTTGAGCTCCAGAACATATTCTGCGATAGTTTCACCGGGCTTTTGTCTACGATTCCTGAACTTAAGTCGAAGCGATACCTGGCTGTGCTCCGGCTGGTAGTGCTTTTGCAAAATCTCGGTTAGCGTCTTGTAGGTCTTTTCGGTTGGTTCTTCGGGGCTGACATGGAGGAGGCGTTTCGAACGCCTCCGCTCCTATAATCGCCAGAAATATCGGCACTTTATCTTCGTCACTGCATTTATTCGCCTTCATCCACACTTCCAATCGTTTTTGGTAGTTTAGTCCATGGTTCTCGTTTCGGATCAAACTCTGAGATCGTTCCGATAAAGTTTGAAGCGGTACCATTTTTTATTCCCTCCAAGCCCAAAAACCCGTATCAGCAAAATAGGAGATCCCTTGTCCCCAACAGGCCCTATAAAGCCACTGACTTTTCTCACTGGGTCTTTATCGTTCTCCTGGAGTTCTCTCGGCTGTCTTCCCGGCCTCTCGTCTCCAATTTTGTCGTGTTTTGTGAACTGTATTTATTTAACACAACATCTCATGTCGTACCGTTTCACAACTCTCCGAGCGCGCACGTGCTCGATTATGCATTAGCATACATTTGCATATTACTAGCATATGTAACAGTTAAGTATTTTAAAAGCAATAATTAAAGATGGCATGGCGTGAATAATTCATTAGCTTCAAGAATAGATTTTGAGCAACTGTTACTATCATCGCTTACAAAACAATCAACAATGGAGACTATTGTAAGAAAATAACAAAAAATGTAAACTTCTATTTCCTGTTTTATAATTATAATGACTACTCCTCGTTTGATTGCTTTTGTAAACTAAGGGTTGGTTTCCACTACGACAAAGCGACTAAGCATAAGATTGAAGTGAAAACCGTACTAAAGAAAATAGTTAGTTTGATCTTTATGCTTACGCTTATGCTTAATGTTGCAACCGTAAAACACATCGGCAGACGGAACAGAACGGCCGTTAAAACAACAATGAAACTGGCAAGAATACAAGGGCCTTGGAGCCCGCAGGCTCAGTTACCCTTTTTTTCTTCTCATTTTTCATTTTGAGCCATTTTGAATATTGGTCTTAATTTTCGTATGTGCATCCAAACTAACTTCTTAGTATTACCACACTAATATTTCCTTTCATCCGAACTCAAATTATAATTAAAAGTTCGAAAATTTTAACATAAGAAAGAGGAGCTACCTTGATCATCGGTTAAACATTTGCACCGATTTAAGAAAATTTAGAAAATTCCACCTCTCACAGATACAGGTTTACTAACTGATTATTTGTGAACATGCGTTAGCATTTCATTCTGCTTATCACTGCTTATGTATGCGTATGTATTATTAAGTTATATTTAGGAAAATACCGAGTCTTTTGTTAATGATGTTGAATTTGATGATTGGTCCGAATACAATTCACTGCCAGACACCTTGTCCAGAATACGCAGAATTACATTATGGATATCTTGTCAAGATCTCGCCGTTTAGACTAAAATATAGATACAAACACCATCAATTTACCTGAATTTTTTTTAACAAGGAGAAAGGAGTTCACGTTCTTGTTCGTTAGGGAAATCGGAAGAGCATTTTGTTGTCAGTCCGCAGGTGAATCCAGGTGATTATACCGCACCTGTCAAACTGTTATTGAAAAGTCTTTGAATTTCAAATAAAATTCATACGGTACTCTCTCTAATCAATACGCTTCATCCCATATAAATTCAAATGTTCCCCGCGTCAACAGGGGACCATTGTGCAAGGTTTCAAAGTTAACTTATGCGTAGCAGCGAAGCGTTCCCACGACCCCTAGGGTTTTGCAGATCATCTTTCTAGCTTTGACGTTCAATTGGTTGACTTATGGGTGGTCCATATAGCAAAAAGAAATTGCGTTTTCCACGGAAATTACTCAATAAGCGACGAAAAAGATGCAGTGGTCATTAGACGAAAAGTTATTTTTCGGAAGCCGATGTTTTTGGGAAGATGTATAGACGTGTTGCTAGATCAGCGTTCGTATTCGCTTTGCTGACAGGAGTACACCAAGTTCTGGCGAGGACGTTTAATGTTGTGGTAGTTTTTACAGAGGAGAGTATTCACAATTCTCAAGCACTTATAGAGGCCAAACAAAAATCATTTGATTCTAGCGCGAATGGAGTTAAAATTGAGTGGAAATTCAACTTCGAAAGATATGTTATCAATTGTACAAGCTGCGGTATTAAGTATAACTTGGATGCCGCTCAGATGCTGGCTCTCAATAGTAGCAGGGATTTCGACGGGGCAATATTTTTACAGAGTAATGGAAATACTGCGGTGTTGTCGTCAGTTTTGAATAATGAAAACAAACCGACAATTGGCTTGTTTCATAAGACAGTGCAAGCTAGCCGAACGGTGAGTATTGACTAATGACAAACGTTTTCGCGTTATTTGAAAAAGATAAGCCTAAAGATGGCAGCTTTTGGGTCGAAGGATTTAGACTTTTAATGACTAATTTCACTTGCAATGATTGTGGATTTGCGAAGACTTTTTATGTGCGTTTATCAGTGGTTAATATAAGTATTGCTATAGGATGCCAAAAGAGGAAAAAGAGAATTCACAAGCTCTAATTGAAATGGGCTGATATGCCATGTATTTTGTAAATTACCGTTCTTTTTATATACTAACCCTGAGAAAGTAATTCCAAATTCAATCAAATGCAACCTATAATGTAGTTAAGTAATTTGTTTTCGCCATTTTTACCGAAAGCTATTCGGAATAATACGCGTACATTCTTGAGATTTCGTGGTTTTATGCAGAAAAAAGTTATTTTTGCGAAAAGCAAAGCTTGATTCAAAGCCATCTGCAATTGCGCGAGTAGTAACTACAAATTTAGACTAATCGGGCAATGCAATTTCCCTTTTCACCTTTTTTCTTTCATATTCCAATTCCCATTTTTTGCATCTATTAGCCTACTATTTGTTTTGTTCGCCCATAATAATTGTCGCTTCCACTCGTGTGCCTCGATTATTATTTTAGCCGTTTCTCAAGATGTTTTACTGACTTTCCGTTAATTAGTGCAGTTCCTTTTCGTAAAATAAATTACTACTAGAAAATGGTACTGTCCAACCCCTTTGGCAATTTAGAAATTCGTATAGTGGCAAATTCAATCATGCATTCATGTTAATTTATTACAAAGTCGTCACTGGGTGAACGCGTATTCCCATAAAAGCAAAAGAACAGAAAATATATTTCGCACGAATCCGGTGTTTTGTGTATGATTTCTATTCCTCTGTTGGAGTCCATCGTCACGTTTATCGTTGAGTGCGAAAACGGTCCCCCTTCACTGCGCTAGAGTAAATTGGTAATGCTCCCTTGAAACGACTTGAAAGTTGAAATGTTTGTTCAGATTACTGATAAACAGGGAGCATGTTTGTTTAAAATATCTATTTCTTTAGAATTCCGAAAAAGACATTGTATTCTTTATACTGAAGAAACTCCTGAAGAAAATTAAACTTCACACAATCAAGAAACCTTTTCGATGCTTTGTGACCAATTTTTCATGTTTAATTACTAGCCTTGAGAACTTTGTTTTTGCTTGTCCAGGCTTATTTATTCAGAGCCTTTTATACAAAGGCGCTATGATTTTCAAACAACGCGGCATGAATTGATCAATACAAAATTAACTCACGGCATAAGAGACGACAAAAAGCGACAGAAACAGACGAATTTAGTTTGTCTCAGTCCCTTTTTTTCGTCTCTCATATTCATCCTGGGACCAAGTACCCATCCAGAATTAGATTTACGTTTTTTTTTCCCTTGCTTTTCCACGCAAAATTCATACGGCAGAAACGAAGCCTTCAAAGCTCAAATCGACCGGAGCATACATCTGATACACTAGCTAATTCTTGAGTTCTGGTATTATAATGTGAATTATTACGCTGAGATAACTAGTGTTAAATGTTGTCTATTTTATTATTGACTTCGATGATCATTTTTTTCGCTAGAGGTTATAAATCGATAGGAATAATAGGCCACTTAAACTTCCCAAGTTGTTGAAAAGACAGCTTCAGGGCCTTTTAATGTGCACTTTGCCTTTGCCGTTGTTTAATGTAACATGAGTGCTAGCAGTTTCCTGGGGTTTCAAAACCCGGAGATACCTGTCGAACACTTAAAAGTTTATAATTTATTTTCATCTGACACATTTTGATCGTGTAGACGGAACAGTGAGTATTATGCTGATTGTAAATGGGCTGTTTTATGAGTGCTACTGATGACGTTAGATCGGGCCGTAATCGTGGTGCTGTACTTCGCCCAATATCGCCTAATAATGCCCGCCAGAGTATATAGTATCGGTGCTGAAAACTAATAGGTTTACAGTTCTCTTAATGGGCTATTTCCTACAGCTTAGTTCGTGCATGGACACCTTACCACTGTATGCATTGCTACGCGACCTCAAAATTTAATGTTGCGATTGGCGATTGGCGATTTTTAGCCGTCAATCAAACCAAAACGCTGGATTCGGCCACTTTTCAGCGGGCCGACATTGATTGCAAAACCATCTAAAATGGTTTTGAGCTATCCTTTGGCTTCCTTGACTCGAATGTTTAACTTTCTGGTTCAAGAAAATTTTCTTGCGTAAAATCACCAATCGCCCAACAGTGAATTTAGAGGTCGCGTAGCAATGCATACGGTGGTAAAACCGTACAATATCGTCAATATTTGAACGAAACTGTTCTTCCGTCGAAGTCAGCCGAAGGCACTATCGTGGAATCGTTTTGCCTGAGCGACGAATATTAGCTCGTAGAGCGCAGCTTGAACATTAATTTCCGAGGCTTAACTATCCCACATAGTGCCTGAGTGAGAAGAGCCCTATTGTTTTTATTGTATAACGCCAGGGGCTCATAAAAACGCTATATTTTGAGCGAAGTAACTAATGGCTGATAGGCGCGCCCGCACTAAGCGAACACTATCCATCACGTGATCACGGTCGACTAAGAGGAAGCGTTGTACTATAACGGGAGAGGTCAAAACAATGGTAACTCTAGGGGACCCGATTTAGGGGGTGGGGAAGGGTACTTCTTCCCGCAGACTACCACCACCCCTGACAAAATAGGGCTCCTGAAAAGTACCATTGTTTTGACATCTTTCTTTAGTCATATTAATATAGAAACCCACTCGCATACTATCACGAATCCTGCAATCTGATTGGCTCCGCTACTCACTATTTATAATATATCACGTGATAGATAGTGAGTAGCGAAAACTCTAGCGCAAAAGTAAATACGTTTTAGCAACAACTCGAAGGTAGTATACTAGCAGGTTTCTACTAAAACAATTAGCCTACTATACTTTGTTCTCGTTTTCTATGAGTGAAATAGTCAACTCGGCGCTACGCGCCTCGTTAACTACAGCCGAATGCGTTTGACTGTTTAACTCAAACAGTCCGCACGTTAAGTTTGAACGTTTGAAAGTTGCGTTGTGAGACAAAAAGCTAATGAGAAAAAACCTATACATACCGTTTCCGGGATACGTTGTCACCCAAAAAGCCTATAAGCTTGGTGCGCTAGGGAGTATAGGTAAAGATTTATTTAAATTTCTGTAAAATATTAGAAACAAACATGCTTGGAAATGTGCTGAAATTTAATCATTTCACCAGGGTCTGGATGGGGGGGTCCGCATGTCGGTAGTCAGTTAAAATTTCAGTAATTTGTCGGTAGTCAGTTAAAATTTCGGTAATTTGTCGGTAGTCACTTAAAAATTTCGGTAGTCGGTAAATTTAAGTTAAAAATTAAAAAGTAGTAAAATTGAATATTAAAAACAATGTTAGTTAC